>CM070607.1:1033293-2233293 GCA_036346395.1 Hsuehochloa calcarea
ATCTAAAATTGAGCTCTTTATTTTAGAGTTGGTTTACTATTTTTGGATTTGATTTGATTTTAGATTTATTTATGCTTCAGCTATTATTTTCTCTCTCGTTAGACGATCTGTTTCACGAAGCAGGAGCAAAAGTAAACTTCGAAGATCCAAGTGTGGTAACTGAGCAAAGCCAAAGCCAAGAAAGTCGTAGTCCTTTGATCATATTGAACCTATGATTTCAAAAGTATATTATTTTATATCAATTGAATGCTATCTTTATATCAACTATTTTTGGA
Organism: Hsuehochloa calcarea; assembly: GCA_036346395.1. NCBI lineage: Eukaryota > Viridiplantae > Streptophyta > Magnoliopsida > Poales > Poaceae > Hsuehochloa > Hsuehochloa calcarea. The sequence continues at coordinate 1,033,569 of CM070607.1, forward strand.
TTAGTTATAATCTGTTGTCATTATGCCTCCATTGATTATTTGAATGCCATGAATCATTTGTCACCCTAGCACAGATAATTTTAGTTGGACATATTTGTATCACCAACATGGGTATTGTACAGATGCTTAGTCAAACTTAGTTGTGATGGGTTCATTACCACGTGTGTCATAATGATTAAATCTGACTTAATGAAATATGAAATTGTGGTGGTTAGCCACTGTTGTTAAAATTTGTATACCATGATAGGGTATGTCATTGGTCTTGGTTAAACAAAAAAAAATTCGCTCGGACGAGTGGTTGTGAAGTGAGGGTGTGGATTTAACACCTTGATAACCTTGATCAAACAAATCATTTTATTATGCTATGCCCAGCACCATGTGCTATGTTAGTTTGATTACTAAAAATGCAAATAAAATTACTTAGACTTGGGAAAGTGGTTGGATGGTGTATTGTTGGGTGTGTGGATGTCTTGCCTCGGTCAACAAGGACCGAACATCTTGTTTCACCAAAACCAAGTATTATTACGTGCTAACCACATGAGAGGGATATGGGACCTCTCTTGACTTAATACTCTGGCATGTGTTAGCTCCGGATCGCAGGTTCACTGTTGTTCTACTGTTAAAAAAATGTTCTGTTGTTCGGGTGTGCGGTGGTGGGGTTCCCGGTAGGTTCTCCACCTCGAAGGGCATCGTAGTTGTCCAAGGCTTTACCTGTGAGGGGTAGTTGACCGAGGCTTTACTATGAATCCAACACAACGTATGAGTTTCTATCCATACGGGTGACTCGTAGTTAATACATTATATTGGAAATGTCTCGTAGGACTTAGCTCTTTCGGCATACCTTCGGAAGTGTGCTTTATCGCGTGGCATAAGGAGCGGTCTGGCGTGTGGGTACATTGGTACACCCCTGCGGGATATAAACTATTCAAATAGCCTCATCCTAGGTTATGGACACGCTTGGGATTGGATTTGCAGGAGTTAGACTTAACGTTTTGGAATTTTAACTTAAAAACTTGTTCGGGTGGCATTGAGAATGGTCTCATGCTATGTTTGTGAGCTGCGGTGCAATCACCTGTTGTTGTTAGATGTTGTCTAATATTTACTTACCCGCTGTTATTTAAGTTGTTAAAAATATTTGCTTACTTGCCCTTTTAATCTACTACTTGTACTTCAAATGAAATATTGCTTTATGCTGAAAATTACTTAGTGTAGTAGCCTTCCTTTGATATATAAATGTATCTAAATATTCTTTTGCTTGTAAGTCTTGTGAGTACAACTTTGTACTCAACATGTTTACTGCAATTGCAGAGGAGGTTGATCCCCAAGGGATCAACTATTGTGAGAACGACTTAGTACAGGGCGACTACTAGCTTGGAGATTCCCGGTCAGGTTGCCTTTGTGGGTAAGTGCACACCGGACGACCTTTCTTTTGGTGCCATCTTATGGCTATTTTTCCGCTGCACTCTTACTACTTGACTTTTATTATTACTATTTGGCCGGCCGACCGTATGTATAAGAATTGAAGTTGTATGACGACTTTGTTGTAACCTTTTGAGACTACGGTAATGTAATATTGTTGTATGGCATTGATATTGATATTGTTTTGTGAATGGTGTGTGTATACCACTCCTGAAAGGTATACAATACACCGAGGGTGGGATATTTGGTTTGTATTGCTAGGACCAATGGATGGTTAAGTATTACAAGTTAAATACCTCGGGTTCTCACACACACAAACTAGTAAACAATATCACCTTTGTTCAGTCAAAATATACAAAGATCAACTTTTTACTCCCACGTCAAATACCAAAAATAGTACAAATCGTAGGAGAAACAAGAAGGGGAGGCGCCCACCACTTAGGTTGCCCTCTACCGCTGCCATGGCGGTCCCCACCGACTGCACGACCATCGACAACAATGACGACGACCCCACGGACACACAGCCCTACAAGGAAACCAAGCACCACATTCTAAGCGTACAATAAATCAGGGGTGAAGAAAGAAGGAGCCGGGAATAAGGACGGAGAGAGTTCGGGCGGTGCGGTGCGGGGACGAAGCTGTGGTGGCGGCCATAGAGAGGGGATACGCGTAAGCCGGTGACCACCCCGCTTATTCCTTTGGCCAGATCTGGCCTAGGTAAGTCGATGCTTCCCTGGCCACGCGCCGCATCTGGCCTCAAGTGCACAATTGTCGTTCTCCTCTCCCCGTCTTGTCCTTCTCCCCAGTTGCACGCAGGCATCTACCATGCTGACCATGTCGTCATCCTCCGCCCGACTTGTGTCGTTTTCTGTCCCCCACCACTCCGACCTTCTCCTCCTTATCGTCTGTCACAGAGGGAGGGAGGTGGCGTTGGCGCCCGACGCGGAGAAGGGAAGCTGTGCGGAGGGAGGGAGTAAAGGAGGGGTTTTTGGAGGGCGCCATAGGTGGGAAGGGAGGGAGGGCGCCGCGGAGAGGGAAGGCGCCGCAAGTGGGGAGTGGGAGGTGTGCGTGAGAGACGAGAGGGCATCATAGGCGCTAGGGTTGCTGTGAGGGGAAGGTCGTTGTTGGATCTGCGGTGGAGGGCGGGTGTGGGAGAAGGCGATGCAGGAGAAGGCTACATGGAGGAGCATCGGGGGTGGGGAGGGAGGGAAAGAGTGCGCTACGGGTGGGGAGGGAGGGAGGCGTGATAGAGAGGAGGGGGAGGGAGGGCGGCACTAGTGGGAGGTGTGAGAGAGAAAGAGAAAGGAGTGGGAGGGAGGGCAGTTGTGCGTAGGCGTTAGGGCTGTGAAGCGATCTGGCTCTGGGTGTTGGCTCCATCTGTCGGCGCAAAGAGGATTAGAGGTGGGAGAATAAGAACACACTACTTATTGTCATTAGATAAAGATTAAAACATAGTTTTCTTAAATTGAGAAAGAAGTTTACATTTTTTTCCCTATACAGTGAATTTGAGGGTGCGCAGACCGGAGAGAGAGAGAGAGAGAGAGAGAGAGAGAGGAGTGGAGTCCTGGCCTGACATCGAGAAATTGAGGTGGCTACTGAAAGAAGTTCTGTGAGCCGAGGGCTGGCTTTCCGCTGAATGGCGATGGACATTGGCGGATCGGTGTCAGGTTCTTCCCCATCTTCTCGATTTCCATTACCCTGATGCATTCTTTTTCTTCGCCTTCGCTTCGATTTCCCCGTTTCCTGAACAAATTAACATGGCACAGGCCGCCGCATGAGGGCGATGGACCAAGGAGGAGAAGTAATCGGCGGCGTGGTTAACAGCATGTCTCGTCTCATGCATCTTGTGTCTTGCCACACCACTACCGGCAGGAACAGCCAGGCCTTGAGGAGCACGATTGCCATCCTCAAGCAACTCAAACCCGTACTGGATGAGGCCCTGAATCTGAATCTTGCAAATGCCTCCTCTGATCTGACTCTGGCACTCGAGGACCTTGATGCAGCTGTCAACCAATCCAGAGAGCATCTCGAACAGTGGCACCATAAGATGCCCAAGATTTACACTGTCAGTATCACCCTCTTTATTTACTCTGTTTTTTCCCCAATTTCTCAGTGGGTGGAGATTACATGGCACTATGAGTTCAGATTTTCATACAAAACAAGCGCATGCACAAAAGTTTATCTATCATTTTTCTTCAGAAATTACCACTTTATTCTGGGGAAAATGTTAAATAATCAGGACAGCCTCAAAGAGGATCACAAAATAGATACTTCTTATGGCAAAAGAAAAACAAAATATAATATATAGATCATACGCAGCCTGCTATAGCTGTTTGAATTTCTTTGCGGCCTTCAAATCAGGAAAATGTATTCAAATATATTTTTGTTACAATTTTGATACCTCCGCGAGCATTCTATCTATTTGTTACAATTTTGATACCTCCTTGAGCATCCCATTTTCAATTTTCAAGCAACTACGTGTGGACATTTACTCTACTGGCAATAGAAAAGCCTCAAGCTTGCTCTCCAACATCAAAAGATCTCTACTTGCCATAGAAAACCCTCAAGCTTGCTCTCCAACATCAAAAGATTTTCATGTTGATAGACAAGACTTCAGAATGGAAAATCTCATGTTAATTGGAAGAGGGATAAAATATTTTTCACGTTGATTTTCTAGAGCTAAAGACATATATGACTTGAAATTAATATCTAAATAGGATAATATGCTAACGAACATATGGGCACATGCTCAGATATGTGAAAAGTTCATGTTGCGCTCTTCCAAAAAAAAATTGTAAAAAAATCATGGATGTAGTGCATATAACATAATGCATACCTACAAATTTCATGATCAAATTTACTGTAGGTAATAAAAAAGAAGACAACTGTTGTATGTATATATACATAAATACCAATTTGTCTTTGTTGGTTCTCTATGATACAGCTGAATTTGACCTTGAATTTTTTTGGTTCTCTACATCCATGTTTTTTTAAAAAAATTTTGGAACAATTCAACATAAACTTATTTGCAAATGTGGGCATGTACCCATATATTCTCAATATCTACACTTTACCCAAATATATGTATATACTATTTCAGTGTACATAGTCAACACTAAATACATATTTTTAGTTTATCTATAATACACAATTTTTTTTTGAAAAATGGGCAGGAGCTCTGCTAATCACTAATAGAAGAAGAGAAATACAGGAATTTGCTTTAGGGCATTGCAGAAACAAAGAAACAAACAACACTGGCACCTGAATTGTATACCCAAACGTGTACTGCTCAACGGCTACCGGCCTATGCAAAAGCTACCCAAGTGCCCTCTTCCTCACCTGAACATCCTCCTATGCACGGTAGAAAACCTGCTGGACCAGGAGGTAGCAATGCTCAAATATTCTCCGGTTTCGCTCCTTCCAGATGTTCCACACCGCATACAGGACCACCCCATCCAAATACTTCCTTTGTTGCCTAGCAACTCTGCTCCTGATTGCAGTCCACCATTCAATCAACCCACCCGGTGGTGTTGAGTTATTGCCGCTTGCATCCCCAACCAAGGAAGACCTTTGTGCAAACTTGTTTTGCAAATGGGCAGACGAGGATTAGATGTTCTGCTGTTTCTGTACTCTGTACACACAAGGGACACACGGCAATGTGCGGCCACCTTCTTGCTAGGCAATCTGCTGTAAGAATCTTCTGCTGAATCAACAACCAACCAAAAAAATTGCATTTATTTTTGTCCGCTGCCTCCCAGACCGCTGTGAAATTATGCTCAGGGTATGCTGACCTTGCTGTATAACCCTTCTGGTAGTCCATCTCCAAATAATTGAATCCGGCACTTGAGCCTGTAGGTTAGTATTTTGTACCTGAACCCAAAGGTTGACAAATTCATGAACCTGAGCGGACGTGTGTATATGTTGCATATATCTCACTCAACTGTTCCCTGTAAGCTCTTGCATGACGGATTTGTTCTCCTAGCTAATTTGAATAGATTGGGATTTATAATCTTCGGTGCCTGCCCATTTGCCACAAAGCATGCTAGAATTTCGCTGTATCGCCATCTCATATGATCACAATTTGGAAAGTTATAATATATGGTAGTATAGCAACGGTATCGACAGTTGCTTTACGATCTTATTAATTTTCTTTTGCAAAATCATATAGGCATTTCTCTATAATATAATGAATTAGTGTAGCTAACATACTTGTTAATTCCGTTCGGGTGTCCATTCCAGTTCTCAGAACAAAACTTAAACTTTAAGTCGACATATATGCATGTTACAATAATATGCCCACCAAATTTTCTTGTTTAAAATTAGAACACAATACCATAATAACACTAAAGAATTATGTGATGACTGGCTTCATTAGTTGAAGAAAATGTTTCTTGCATGTGCTACTTTTACCAATGGCCTGTGCATTACCAACTTGATTGTGGCTATATTCAGTTTCCAATCACTAGTTAGTGTGTGGGGAAAGAATTAATGCAACGATAAAGAGAGAGTGGTAATGTTTGGGGAGAAGACGCAAAATGCCTAGGTCAGCGAGTTGCTTGCATGGGAATTGGGCCAGGTGAACTCTGCATCAAAGATTAAATATTGCTGTTGGAACCGGTACTGAGATGGCCGGAATGCTTGTTTCATTGGGAATGGCCGGAATTCTGGCCGTTACGGGATGGGGACTTTGTGTGACGGTTTCCTCACCAAACCGGAATGGAACGGCATCAACAAGTATGATAGCTAATCCATGCAGATGTGTGGACTAATGGTTATTATGAAACCCATGAGACAGATGACGTGTGTTATTAATGTGCAATGCTGAGTAATGAGGAATTAATACCACCAACCATTGGCTTGCCCAATGCCCATGCTTGTGTGTGTTTTCGCTTGTTCTTTTTACTTGGGAGGTTCACTACTTCAAGGAATGCTGGTCTACAGTTTCCCTTTTGTCCATGACTAGCAACTGACAGTTTTGTCGAAAAATATCTCCTTGTCTTAATCTCTTAGTTTGGTATCTATTTGAATTTCACATGCTAGTCAATTTCATCAATGTCCAGAAAATATGTCCTTGAAGGTAAAATTAAATTGCAGCAAGTCCAGAAAATATGTTCTTGAAGGTAAAATTAAATTGTGGCAGTTACTTTTCTCCCCTTGCAGGTACTGCAAAGTAGATCAATGCTGTTTAATGTACACAGGTCATCCATGCGTATTTGTGAAATCTTGAATGAAGTACTGCTTTTGTCTTCCTCTACGTTATCTTTAGCTAACATCCAGGTAGCCAGCTAATCTAAAAAAAATACTGGTGATTTATTTATTGGCTTCCTTCCTGTGCAATTGTTGATGTATTATGCATGTCTAAAGTGAGTTATCTACTTTCAGTGCTGCATTCAAGAACTGCATTGTGTTGAGGTTGATCCATGTTCAGACATAATTGAGAAAACTCTACAAGATATAAAAGAAAAATGTAGTCCTCGCGTAGAAGACATTACAAAAATTGTGAACTCTCTTGGTTTGTCATCAAACTTGGAACTTCTTGCGGAAAGTATAGCACTTGAGAAAGAAAGGCTGAAACTTGAGGTTAAGAATGGTGACGCAGAGCTCATAAATTGGCTAATTGTTTTCATTGACCATGTAAAATACTGTATTCAGGAACTCAAACAATACAGATATATCAATGGCATTCCTATACCATCACATTTCCGGTGTCCTCTTTCTCTGCAATTCATGCAGGATCCAGTAATCGTTGCATCAGGGCAGACATATGAGCGATCTTTCATACAGAAGTGGCTCAACAATGGCTTAAGAATATGCCCTAAGACCCGTCAGAATCTTGTCCACATTGACCTGATCCCAAATTACACAGTCAAAGCATTGATTGAGACTTGGTGCGATGCGAATAACTTGAAGATTTGCAAGTCTATTTGCCATGAGATAGGCAACAAGTTTTTCCAAACAAACTGCCTGGAGGTGGTCCAGCCTGGTAATGTACTTGATTATTTTCCACAGAGAGAATCAACACAGAACCTCTCTGCTGAATACTCAAATCAACCAAAGGAAAGGGAGCATGAGACTCCTGTTTGTGGAGAAGATCCTTACCTAGTCAGCGACCCACATTCCACCTCTGTCTGTGAGAGTAAGTCATCTAGCAAGGAATCTCTTGAACAAAGGAGCTCCCATAGCCAAAGCGAGTCCATTTCCAGTGTCATTTCCAGCATCAGCTTGTCGAGCAGGTTTGAAGAAAAGGTCAGCCTGGAGGTATCATATCCACCATCTTCTCCTTTGAAGGACCTGAGACACTTGACTTGTGCATTTGATAATGCTACTGCATCTCCCCATGTTCAGAGACTAGTTGAGGACTTGAAGAGTCAAGCACCCGAGATTCAAACAGCAGCTGCAGCCAAGCTTAGACTTCTTGCAAAGCACAATATGGACAGCCGTGTCCTGATTGCAAGATGTGGGGCTATTCCCCCTCTGGTTGCATTGCTTGATTCGCCAGTGAAGGTGGTTCAGGAAAATGCTGTCACTGCTCTGTTGAACTTGTCCATTAACAATCACAACAAGTTTTTGATTGCAGAAGCAGGAGCACTGGAATATCTAATTCACGTCCTTGGTTGTGGTAGCCCAGAGGCAAGAGAGAACTCAGCAGCAACGCTCTACAGTCTGTCTATCTTGGAAGAGTACAGAGGTAAAATTGGATGTTCGGGTGCAATCAAAGCATTAGTGGATCTGTTGGAAGCAGGTACTCTTCAAGGGCGAAAAGATGCTGCGGCTGCCCTTTTCAATTTGTCAATATTCCACGAGAACAAGGCACGCATAGTACGAGCTGGTGCAGTTAAATTCCTTGCGGGGTTGATGGAACCAAGCACAGGAATGGGCGATAAAGCTGTTGCTCTCCTTTCGAATTTGTCAACTGTAGCTGAAGGACGGACGGCAATTGCACAGGAAGGCGGTATTCCATTGCTTGTTGAGGTTGTTGAAACAGGTTCCCACAGAGGGAAGGAGAATGCGGCATCGGCTCTGCTGCAATTATGTCTTCATAGCAGCAAATTGTGCAGCCTGGTCTTGCAGGAAGGGGCTGTACCACCACTGATTGCCTTGTCCAAGTTTGGTACTCCTAGAGCCAAGGAGAAGGTACCCCATAACCATATTCACTTGTCCTTGTGTTTCGTGCAGCTACCGTTGGATTGGATAGCAGCGAATTTTTCCTTGAAATATACTGATTGATAATTTGATATTGATATTAGGCACAGCAGCTTCTGAGCCACTTTCGGAGTCAGCGAGGAGGTGTGTCGCGCAGGGCCAAGCAGTAACATTATCTTCGGAGTCAGCGTGCGAAAAGGTGGGCATTGCCAATCTACATAGTAGTATATTGTAAGGTGAAGTTTGGTGAACTTTGAATAGGGCAGCGCCCTCCAGCTAGCTGTAGGTGGTCTGAATATGATGAATGTGAGGCAAGTTGTTTCTGCCAGTTGTGCTTCTGAAGATGGTCTGTCTGTCTTGTTAGGACTCCACTCCACTTTTGTACATATGAATGTCAAGTTTGTGGTTTTGCCTTGTGTAATTTTGTAGTTTGGCATAATAATGGAAATGGCCTTTAGTCTCTGCACGATTTTTTGTTTGATTTTTTAAATTTGAGATGACTATGCAGAAAAGGAATGGAAATACTATGAAAGAAGTGGAAAAGGAAAGGAAGATGAGAGGTGCATTGCATGAATTTTTTTTAAAAAAATAATATTATTAACTTAAAAGATAATTACAAAAAATATGTACTTGTCGCCATTTGGAATGACGACAGACTTCTGTCGCCAGTTGAAATGGCGACATGAACCTATTTACTACTAGTCGTTGTTCTAACTGTTTGTTGTCATACTAACTGGTGATTTGCATCGAAGAGTGTGCAAATTGCCAGTTTAACTGGCGACAGGAACTGACTATATAAACCCCTAAAATTTGGTGGAAAAATTATTTTAATTTCAAAAAAAAAAAAGATAGCGGAGGAGGGGGAGAGACGTAGCGAAGCTCTGCCGGTTCCTAGCGAAGAAGAGAGAGATGAAGTAGTAGATCTGGTCGCCTATTTTGCAGGTAAATGTTCTTACAACTTTGTACCTAAATTCGAAACCTTGGATGTTAGCAAATAAAATAGCGACATATAATTCAATGGATTAAATATTTTAGCTATATTGTTGTTTGATGTAGTACATAATTTTAGCTGTATTATTTAATGTAATACATCATTTTAGCTATATTGTTGTTTGATGCAGTAGATCATTTTAGATGTGTATACTTTAGTTCGTCGTATATATATTATTTATGTTACAGTACTCGTACTATTTAGAACAAGTCCTAAAAAATACTAAGAAAACTTTGTAGGTTTTTATTTTTACACGGTAAATATTTTGTTAATGCAAAAAATACTTTATAAACCAGAAAAATAGGAATATACCTCTAAAAATGACAAGATACCTATTAAAAAACTGTAAAAATTATATAGCAGGTAAATAGGGAATGTAGAGCTTAATCAAAATAATCATAACTTAATTTTGATTTCCATTTGTGCATGGTAAATATTCTGTTAATGCCAAAAAAATACTTTTGAACTAGAAAAATAGCAAGATACCTCTAAAAAATCTCTAAGAAATTTAGAGTAGGTACATAGGGTATGTAGAGTTGAATTAAAATATTATCAACTTAATTTTATTTTCATTTGTTCATGGTAAATATTTTTTAATGCTAGAGACACTTTGCAAACAAGGAAAGTAAAATGTACCTATAAACAAATCTATAAAAATGGTAGAGTAGCTAAATAGGGTATGTAGAGCTTAATCAAAATAATTCTAACTTAATTTTGGTTTCTATTTGTGCACATGAAATATTCTGTTAATGCCAATACTTTTAGAACTAGAAAAATAACAAGACACCTCTAAAAATTCTCTAAGAAATCCAGAGTATGTACATAGGGTATGTAGAGTTGAATTAAAAATATTGTGAACCTAATTTTTGTTTCTATTTATACACAATAAATATTTCATAAAGTCTTGAGACACTTTTTAAACAAGGAAAGTAGCAAGATACCTACTAAAAATCTGTTAAATTTACAGAGTAGCTAAATAGGGTATGTATCCAAACTTAATTTTAGTTTCCATTCGTGCACGCTAAATAATTTACAAACATCGAAAATAGAAAGGTATCTTTAAAAATTCTATGAAAATTCCATAGTAGCTAAATAGGGAATGTAGACGTTAATTAAAACATTGTGAACGTAATTTTACTTTCCATCTGTACACAACAAGATATCCCTAAAAATTTATATGTCGATACAAATGTGTGCATATTAGTTTCCTATGTGCCGCTAATCGTGCAATAATTAAATTAATTAGATATGCCACTTATTACTTTGTATATGTTTTGTAGTATTTACAATGTATTAACTGAATTTTTAAGTATGGCAGACCCAACATATGCTGCACATTGGTCGTACGAGTTGCTTGACTCGGTCATTAACGCCTCAGTACCATCCCCCCCAAGAGGGCGAGGCGGCGATTGAGCTTGGCGCGTTGCAGCTGCGCACGCCCGTGAGGGCATGGAGGGTGGACCCATGTTGGGTTCTGAGGTACATGTAGTTGTGACCTTCGTGTGCTCAATTGCAGTCTGACTACTTTGGGTGGACTCACGTTTGTTCTTAATCCTATCGACGCAGGTTGAGAGCGGCAGGCCTCCTTCCACAAGCAAGGATGGTGGAGGCGACGTTAGAGGATGACTTGGACCGCGTGGGCGGTGGTCGTACGTCGAGGCTCTTTCCATACGATCGGTGCCTCCCGACGACACTAGTTGACCGGTGGAGGCTGGAGACGCACACATTTCACCTCCCGTGGGGGGAGATCGCGCCAACGCTTCTAAACGTGACCTTCCTGACCGGGTTGCCTTGCGCGGGCTTCCCCCTGGCGGCACACGATATCCGGTCACGTGGCGCACGGAGTTCCTCGTGAGGTTCCATGGGGTGTTGTCGCCCAACAGCTACTACAAGGAGCTCGGCAGCACACACGGGCCGTCACTGCAGTGGATCTGCCAATTCTACATAAGTTTTTGTAACTCTTGTCGTTCTGCTTCAATTACTTTGTGCAACTTACTGATATGTATCTGTCTTCTTGTAGTTAGAGCGTATGGCAGAGAACGCAACCGAGTACACAGTGAGGGGGCAATTCGAGGTCTACTTGTTGTGACTGTTTAGGTGGGTGATGTTCCTAGGGTCCCATAGCGACAACGTCGATAAACACTTCATCTGGTACGCACGCCAGCTGGTGGACTGGGAGGTGGAGGAGATCCAGGCCTACGCTTGGGGCCCTGTGGTGCTGTGCGCGACATACCACGTCGCACACCCTGTGCGACGCCTCCCACCAGGTTCAAGACAACTCCATCCTCTCCGGATGCCTGCTGATTCTTTAGTTGTGTTCCTTCGAGCGTTTCTAAATCGGACGACCACAGCTGGACCTAGGCGCCTACACAATCGCCATGTACGCCGCTGCCGCCTACGTGGACTGGCCGACCATGCGTACGGTGTGGTGTCACCGACGGGTAAGTTTTCTGAACATTTGTTCTTTTTCGTAATGTAATTCAATTTCTTGTGCTAATTTTCCGTTGTTCCATTCGATAGGTCACCTTCACTCCGATCACTATGCACGTGTCCTACCCGGATTACTTTGCGATGTTTGATCAGTTGACGGATGACCATGTCATCTGGACACTTGAAGGATCTAGACCCGCCATTATGAGTTAATGGAATATTTTGGTGATTAATGACAAATCCAAATATGAGTCTAACTCTCTTGTCGAGTATTATCTTGTGTAGTCTCATTTGGATATAAAGGTGAAATCCAACGAGGTATGCAATCGATATCTTAATCTCATATATATTGTTGCATTCCTCGGATCCAAAATATAGGATGAACTCAACCATAAGTTTAACTTGAATATGTGCATATGATCTTATTACACATTTGTGTATACACATTTAGGGGGAGTTTATTCTATATTTTGTGGTTTCATTAGTATTGATCCATATTCCGTTTTTCACATATATTTGGGATCTTTACTTTCAAACATATCCGTTTGAGTGTATATAACTTGTATAGTTTTTGTATACTTATGTTTTGAGTATATAGAACTTGTGTAGTTCTTACATACTCATGTCGTGAGTATATATAACTTGTGTAGTTTATATATACTCATGTTGTGTTACATTATCTACATTCAATTTATGTGTAATTGAAGCGGTTATTATTAATTACCAATAAGGGAAAGATTGAAGTATCTTCTCCCACCATTATGTGATAATGGTTTGTTGTGGTAACTAATGGTAATCACATTGTGGAACTAATTTTTCCATGAGTTGAATGAATAGGTTATGTTCCAGGGTGATGAAGACTTGTGATGATCATGAGTTGATCATCAAGTCAATATTCAAGTAAAGGATGCATCATGTGTTGATGCATATGAAGAGTTTGAAGAAAAGGAAATCATCGTGTGTCGATGATGTTCAAAGAGAAGACCCATCATGTGTTGATGGAGGTCTAATGAAGGATGCATCATGTGTTAATGCATATCAAGACTTATGGTAAAGGATGCATCATGTGTTGATGCACATCAAGTCAAGAGAAGACCCATCATGTGTTGATGGAGGTCGAGTGAAGAATGCGTCATGAGTTGATGCACATTCAAGAGAAAAACTTGAAGAAAAAGGAGATCCTCATGTGTTGATGATTATCAAGTCAAGGACCCAGATTTGAAGTGTTGATGTGCGTCATCAAGCTTCAAGAAGATGCAAGGCAAATGTATGACTAGCTAGGGCTAAGGATGTGTTCCTAGTCTTTTACCGGTCTTGGTGTTTGGTTGGAAGACCGGATTGCTAGTATAGGTTGCCGTACTATTAAGAGTGGTCTTGACTAGTAGTATGAGTTAGTCATGTGTTGATAGCTCATTGTGTTTTTTCTAGCTCATCTATGTATGAAGCTATTATTTACGAATGTGTTTTGCAAATAGCCGAGGCTCATGCATTTAATCTTTGTAGCATGGGACTATGGTTTACAAATGTGTTTTGCAAATAGTTGAAGTCCATGCACCTTAGCCTTGTAGCATGATGCTGTTATTTGCGAATGTGTTTTACAAATAGTTGATGCTCATGTTTGATTTCTTATAGCATACGACTTAAGTTTGCAAATGGTGTAAGTCCATGTACCTTATTCCTTGTGGTATGATTCTAAGAGTTGGCAAATGTGTTTTGCAACTTGTTAGGAATTTTGCCTGAGATCCTTGTTGGCATGGCTTATCAATTGGCAAATGTGTTTTGCAATTGGAGTTGTTGTAAAAGCCATTGTTGCTTCTGTCAGGAAGATCGGTAGTTCCGGCGTTATAACTGCGGAACTACCGATGTGCGGTAGTATCGGCATGTTGAGAGCGGAACTACCGCAAACCGGTTGATCTGAAAATCCGGTGGTATGTTTTTTTTCCAGAGATGCACCTTTTAGAATTCTTTGCTCTCTTGGAAGTTGTAACATCCCAACTTTTTGGTCTTTGAAAATCTTCTAATTAGTTGCTAGTTGAAAATCTCACCATTTGCACTTTATCTGAATTTAAATTTAAAAGCTTATTATAGGCTTTCATGATAGAATAATTTATTAGGGTTAATCCCAACATCAACAATTGCCAAAATTATTTTATTTGGATTCTATGTGCTTGGATAGATTTTATAGAGTTTTCTGGAATTTTTCCAAGATCATTTGCTATTTTCTATTTTTCTATTTGCATTTCCTGGATTTTCTAAAAAGAGAAATTGTTTTAAAATCCCCAGAACAGTGTTGGGCCACACACTGTGCAGCCCAACACCGCGCCTCAGCCCAGCCTGCGCTCAACCCCGCCTTCCTTCGTTGGATAGTCGCCGCTTGGCCTCGCCCGCTGATCTCGCTCGCTCGCTCCCGCACGTCTCCTCTGCCGCTGCCAAGTGGGGCCGCCACCGAGTGGTCGTCGTCCTCGACCAGCTTCCTCCTCGCGCCCGACCAGTTCTCCTTGCGCCGACTGGTCATGCGGCCATTGCCAGAGCTCGGCTCGACCACGACAATGGTGATTTCCAACCGAAGGCTCTGAGTTTTCCGCACCAAATCTCTAGCCCTTATCTTCCCGCACCCGAATCCGGCCGAATCAAATCTCGAATCGGTTTCAATCTCCGGGATTTCCGAAATTCATTTTGTATTCAAAACAGACTCAAATCGGGGATTCCTTATCCCGACTCTCCTGAGCTCTATAAAAGCCACCCTAGCATCGCCCAGTCCTCCGCGACCCAGAGCCACCACCCTTGTCTCCCCGATCGCTCTAGCGCCGCCATAATCCAAGCTTTAGGGATTTCGGCAAAGCTCCTTCTCCAGCGAATTGTGCCACCGTTGTCGTCGCCCTTGCCCCGCCGTCTACACCATTGTGATCAGCAAGGTCCGAGCTACCTTGTGCGCCCCTCCTCGTCGCCGGAGCATCGCTGGAGCACCCGTCCGACAAGACCCGAGCCTTCGCCGCCACTTCTTTCTCGCCGCTGGTCGCCACCGTCGTGCCAGCCACTGGTAAGGGCACCCCTGAGTGCGCAATAGCACGGGGAACAATCTGGTACCTTCCACCGCCGGTGACTCGCCGCCGATCGTTGGCAACCATCAGTCCCGCGTCGCCGCGCCGCCGCAGCCGTCGTCGACCGGCCGTCGAAGAATTGTGCCTACGTGTCACCCACGTGCCGTGTGTCGGCGCAAGACACGCAAGCGCGTGTGATCCACCGCACGGATCTTCCACGGCTTGGTGCACTCAGTCCACCGTGAGCCAGAGACTGACATGTGGGGCCCACGTGTTAGATTTCTTTTAAATCTATTTCTTTTTCGGGAAATTCTCGGCTGACGCAAGCATTGCGCAATAATCCAATTTTTCTTCATAAAAATAATTCAGGAAATTCATTAAAAATCCAAATTTGGGTTTTATTTGATTTCCAATCTTCTAAAACCCATAACTTTTGCATCCGACCTCCGATTGAGCCCATAAAATCAAGATCTATTTAATGGTGAATTTTATTTGATTTTTGGGGTTTGTTTTGCCTCTGTTATTTATTTATTTTTGTTTCTTTTATCTCGTTTGCGAGTAGACGTCGATACTTTGGGAAATTTTAGAGAAGGAGCACCTCAAGATCAAGACCAGTACCTAGACCTATTCCAAGGCAAGTTATACCTTTGATCATATTGAACCCAGTTTTCAAAATACTTTGTTTCAATGTATTGCATTCTATTTCAAGTATTTATTTAAATACTTTTGGGATAGTTATTAATCCAATTTGTTATATCCACCTTGTCTATTGTTTGCCATGATCGTTTGTCACCCTAGGTTGGTTCATTATTAGTTGTTATTATCGTAGCACCAACGTGGGTTGGTTAGATACGAGTAGATTGCTTAGCCATGCCACGAGTTATCATTTCATGTGAGTTGCAAATATAAACTTGACAAGTGATTATGGAACTGTGTGAAGAAACTGTGTACCGTGTGCTGTTACTCGTTGATGGCATGTGTTGCACTTAATCAACAGGGTGGGAAAAGGTTTGGACTGAGGCAAGTGGTGGATTCTGTGTGATTGGTGGAGCTGTGTGCTATAAAGTTTGTGATTTGGGAAAAACTAGAAGTCTTACCTTGGTCAATTAAGGACTTAACTTTGTGCGCCATTGAACTGGGCCTTATTGTACAACCACATGTCTGGTATGGGATAGGCCTAACTTAGTTTGTTATGGAGTCTTGACATTGACAACTTAGGTTGTATTTAAGCTGTGTGATGGGCTGGAGGTGTGATATGTAACATCGCGGGATGGTTCGCTGCATCCCTGTCCAACGATATGTGTCGTAACCAAACGCTGTGTGTATCGGTTGGCCGGTAGGAAAGCACATCGGGAGTGTCAATGCTTGAGATGAAGTCTCTTAAAGGTTTTGTTATGGTCGGTGCTGACCCCACTGATTGTATCGTGTGGGTAAAGTGTACAACCTCTGCAGAGTGTTAAACCAATCTATTCGAATAGCCGCGTCCGCGGTCATGGACATGCTTGGGGATTTCACACGAGGGGTAGATTTTCATAAAGACAAGTGGGAAGGGTCAGCTGTGTGAGATAACTTGTGCAACTGTGTGAATAACTTGATTAGACGGTGTGTCCTTTGTGAAATCAAATGTTAAATTAATATTCTTTATTTGTTTTCAATTACGTTTCAATCTATTATTTGTATTCAATTACAAATGTTGCATTCTGTAAAATAACCACAGAAGACATTCCTTTGGAATAAGCCATCATGTATAATTACATTATGTGGTATGACTTGCGAGTACGGTTGTGTACTCACTCTTGCTAAACAAATAAACAGAAGTGGATGAATCATCGCCTGCTTTTGAAGAGGAATTCTACGAAGGTTGATCGTTAGGGTCTCGATCGTCAGTTGCCTGTGGTAAATTGATGGGAGCCATTGGAGTTTACTTTGTTTCGCTGCAGTTTATTTCATTATTGTCAGCCTTGCAGGGCTTAATAATTGTAAAACTAGACCTTAAGGTCACAACAGTTATTTGTTATTCAAATTACTCGTTTATTTAATATCTCGTTGTATGGAGTTGATATTTCATCAATGTTGACACTGTGTGCACTAGCGTGATTCTGGACTAGTGCAGAATACGCAGAGGGTCCAAATTTGCATATTTGGGTCCCGACAGAAGTGTGGTAGTACCGGTGTGTTGGGCGCGGACCTACCGTAGCTCGGTTCTTCCGGAATTTGGCGCGATACGTTTTTTCCAGAAGGTACCATGTGTTGGACCTGAGTGGAGGCGCTAATACCGCCCATCAGAACCGGAACTATCAGAGTGCGGAACGACCGCGAGTTAAACGGCGGTAGTTCTGGATTTCACTTTTCAATGGCTAGTTTCTCGTCTGATATAGCCGTTACTGTGCTTGTCGTGTAGGTACGGTAGTACCGACCGTAGAACGACGGTAGTTTCGCATGTGCTGATTTTTCAGCAATTTATCCTCCAACGGCTAGTTTTTGTGTGTGGGCTACATATACTCACCTTGGCTGGTTGGGAAAAAGTTGTTGGAGTTCCTTGACACCTCTATTGAGTCCCTTGAGCTAATAGCAAGCCTCTCATCTCTTTTGTGCATGTGTTGCACTTAGTGAGTTTGAGAGCAAACCCTAAGTGCATGTGTTGCCTTAGGTAGAGGATTGTGTATCCACTTGAGCGTTGACACTTGATTAGTTCAAGTGAAGGTTGATATTTGTTTCTCTTGGTGTTTGCCGATACCTAGACGGCGTGGAGGCATCGTGCCCGGTGATCTTCTCAAGAAGCTTGTGAGAAGGCCCGGCGTGTTGTGAGTGGTTTGGTGCTCGCCATCTCCGAAGTGGAGGAAGAGCAGCCCTAGTGGAGCGAGGTGTTGGTTCGTGTTGGAACAGTCCAAGTGGTTGGACTTACCTCGTAGGTGTTGCCTTAATTAGTGGAGCCGGTCCAACGTGGTTGGCCTTACCTCAACGTGGATTAGGGGAGACCAGCAAGTCTCTGAACACCACGGTAAAACATAATTGTGTCATCTTGGTTTGTCTTGTGTTTTACTTTGAGCAATTTACATTACTTGCTTCAATTGCTTATATATCTTTGTATGATTGCTCATATTGTATTGTGTTCATATTGTTGGTGCACTTAGTGGAGCCTAGTTGATTTAGGTTTTAATTGTGCAAAACCAATTTGCTATTAGCTTCCGCATTATTAATTGGTTTTAGCCGAAAGAATTTTTAAAACCGCCTATTCACCCCCCTCTAGTCGGCCACCTCGATCTTACAAGTGGTATCAGAGATTGGTCTCTCATTTTATTAGACTTAACCGTCTAGAGAGTAAAGGATGGTGACTAGAGATATAGTGCACCTAGGTGAAGCACCCCAATTTGATGGCACAAATTATGCTCATTGGAAAATTCGCATGATATATCCTTTTAAGGCCATGAGCCTAAAAATATAGTGGATTGTAGATGTAGTCTTTTCTCCTCCTTTGGATGACCTTGCTCCAACAATTGAGCAAGAGAAATGCTTACATCTCGACGCTCAAGCAACTAATGTTTTATTTAGTGCTTTGAGTGTATGAATTTTCAATGAGGTATGCAATCTCAAGAGCGCTCATGAGATGTGGACACAAATTCAAGACAATTATAAAATGTCCACCACTACAATCGATGACTGCACAAAAGAATGCACGTCAGGAGAAGAATGCTCTATCTCCAACTCCGACGATAATGAGGACTCCTCAACTCCTTCCACATCAACTCAATGCTTCATGGCTCAAGGTAATGAAGTGGTAAATGACGATGAGCCTACTTATGATGAGTTGATGGATATGTTAGAAGAGCTCAATGAATATTTAGGAAAGGAGAAAATGAAATTCAAAGTTTTGAAGAAAGAGTTTGTCTCACTTCAAAATAATTATGATGTTTTAAAGGATGAACATGAAACTCTCCTCCTAAATAGGCTAAATAGCTCTAAAGTGGATATAGGCATCACATATAATTTATTAGATGATATGCCATGTATAGCTTCTAGCTCTTGCATTTCATCTAAGGTTAGTATATCCACTTCATGTGATGATTTGCTAGATATGCCTTGTTGCTCTAAATTAGATGCTCCAATTTCCTCTATGCTTGTTAGGACTAATCTTGTAGAGGAAACTAATGAGCTCAAGGCCTAAGTCACAAATTTGAAGAATGACTTGGAAAGAAGCCTAAAAGGGAAGGCCACTCTCGACGATATATTGAGAAAGCAAAGACGCTTACAAGATAAGAGTGGAATTGGTTTCACTCCTAAGAAGAAGGAGACTAGCAAGATAAGGCACAATGCAAGACACACGAAGAATATCAAGTACTACGGATGCAGTGAAAAGGGCTACTATGCCTTGGTGTGCCCTAATCAAAAGGATGTCAAGACAAGGCATTCAAAATTGAGGCAAGCCGGCAATAAGTAAGAAAAGAAGACAAGTAGGGGAAGCAAAATCCCAACTTGCTACAACTGCCGGGAAAAGGGACATGTTGGTAAACAATGTCCCAAAGGTATCACTCCTAAGTCAATTACTTATAATGATCATTATTTGCTTAGGAAGGATGAATATGGCAATGTGTTTGCTAGAATTGTTAGTTCACCAAAAACAATAACTAGGGCCATTTGGGTGTCCAAATCAATTGTGACTAACATTCGTAGACCCAACCAAGCATTGGGTAACAAATTGCGCTTTAATACCTAATAGGTACTTGGAGAGGCATTGGAGGTTTGGCTCTCTCATGAAGAGGTGAATTACATCACATATCAAAATTGGAGCCAAACTTGGGGATAATCAATTCATATCATAAACCAATGCCATTTCGGTAGCAAGTACTTACATTGAAGTATTTAGCCCCTTATGGCTTGTGTAGGTTGCATTTCATGATAATCATATTAAAAAGGGGTGTTCTTGCTCTTGTTCATAATGTTCAATATTAATATCTTGAGCAAGATGGCAGTGGCACATTAAGGGGGAGTGCTAAATCATAATCATGTATATCACATCCCTAATTGTGCCCAAATAAATTAAGTGCTAGAATTGTTTTTCAAAAATTGAGCTTTTTAGCCAAAAGTCAAAAAATTCATAATTATTAGTAATTCTTTGGAAAACTAGTTACAAAATGTATACAAATGCTTTTCAAAGGTTTTCCAAATGTTTTGGCTCCAGAAAAACCTATTTTGAGTGAAAATGCATTTCTAGCCAAAAATCAACATTATAGTATCTTGTTTTTTTACATAAACTAGATTTTTGTGTAAAATCTATTCTAAAAATAATTTGAAAATCTTGCCAAAAGGAAAATCCTATAGTTGGTTATTCTAAACATTTTTGGTATTCAAAAGATTTCCAAAAGACCAACCTAGAGAAAGTTATTTGATTTCAAAATTCGTCTAAAATACTACTTTGACCAAAATGGTCACTAGTGAGTTTTACCATATGAGCCAAAATTCTTCACATGAATATGTTCATAATGGTATTTATAACTCTTACATGCAATTGGATGCTTTAAATTCACCATTTGCTCAATTTTGATCTTTTGGTGAAATTTCATGAAAATATGATTTCATTTGCAAAAATAAAAGCTTAATTTATAAAAACTATTTAAGGTTTGGATTTTCAAGGGCTATATAAGTTGAAAACACTCCAAATATGTTTATTTGGTTGATTATGCAAAAGTTTGGAGTAAAATACAACAATTTTCTCTTTTCTTCATATTCCAATATCAATCCTTGAAGTTCCAAGAAAATCGGAACTACCAGCGGTATAACAACGGTACGACCGCATTGCGGTACTACCGGAAGCTAAATGGCGGTACTTCCGTATCCCGGAATGACCGCAAGTTACACGTCGGTACTGCCGATTTTTCTGTCAAAACAGCCATTTCATTCCATTCAATTCTAAAATCTTTTGTGGCTGCTTCCTATGGTCAAGTTGATCCTTGCTAGCTACCCACTACTATTTTTTCCTTGATATCAAATGCAATTGCATCTTTCAAGTGCTATTCTTTTCAAAAATTTGTAGCTTCTTTTGATCATCTTGATCTCGGCATGAGATTTATCTTTTCAAGTGATATCATCTTATTCGTTAAAGTGGTATCTGCAATTCTTACATGCCGATCAAAATCCTCTCTTATCTATAAACTCAAGTATTCTTTGTATATGAGTGGATTCTCTCTTCCTCTCTTCTCTTTGGATGCTTTCTTTGAAGATCTTTGCAAGAGAAATTCTAGCAACTTGCAAGCTTTAGTTATGCTTACAAGTGGTACCAAGTATTTACAATGGAATCAACTACTCTTGGTATCAAGTGCTTTTCACATAAGTGGTATCAAGTTTCTACAAATGGAATTAATTATGCTTATATCATTTACTATTGCAAGGTGTATCAAATGTCGTCATGTGAGTTGGATGAATCTATTTCAAAGAGATGACGAGATGGAAGATGAACCTTTGTGTGTCAAAGGAGAAAGAAGATTGTTAAAAAGAAACCTTTGAGTAAGGGGGAGTTTTTTTTCTATGTGAAAAACATATTAATATTTTTGGGCTTAATTAAAAAATTGGGTTAAGTATTAATATTGGGAAAATTATTTTACCTATTTGCTCAAAATGTTTTATGAATCTTGTGAATGAATGTGTTTCATTCCTATTTGCTTCATTTGATAATCTTGAAGTGATATTGTCTATCTTATGCAAGATTATCCATTTGAACAAGTTTTCTTTGTGAAAATGCAAAAATTTACAAGTGGTATTCCTTTAAACAAGCCTTCTAGTCAAAAGGATTTTACAAGTGTTATCTTATTTTAAAGGCTAGAGTTTTGTGAAAAATTAAAATTGTTTTTACAAGTGGTATCTTGTTTTAAAGGTTAAAACGTTTATGAAAAATCAAAAGTTTTCAAGTGGCATTTTAATTGTTTTCCAATGATTTTGATTTTTTTTTTTGGAAACAAACATAGTATTGGCCTCGTTCCAAGTCGCTTTGCTCTTCTCGGCCATACAAAAGGAGTTTGTGATCTTTTGGAGATATTTCTAACTGGAGAGTATTTGAATTTATTTCAAATATCGCTTCAAGTAGTTCTCAATCTAATTGGTTTAAAAAGGGGAGAAAGTGCTATGATCAATAGGTTTGTGACCTATTTTGTTTTTCCTCACTTTCTTGAGAACGAAATCTCCTTTGGTCGTAAGTATCTATTTCATATTCTTTGAAACCAAGCTCCTCAAGTTGAAAAATCCTCTCTTTTGACCTCACTTTGTTTTTGAATGATTTTTGTCAAAAGAAGAGAATATTTCAAAGATTAATAAAATGATTTAAATTGCCAAGTTCTTTGCTTTGCAAAATCTCTTTCTTGGCTATAGATTTGTTTTGAACTTTTTTGGTGCTTAATGCCAAAAGGGGGAGAATTTTTATGTTATCAATATATATCCCCTCATTTGGATGATAGGTATATTCTCCTTTTGTTATTTGATTTATACCAAAAATGGGAGAATTCTTATGTGGGAGAATGCATTGTTTTTACAAGCATATTATTCTTATATGCATAATGATTTCACCTCATGACATGCATAGACATAGTTCATTAGCTTACATTCTTATGTTATGTCTATTTATATCCAAATGTTGTTATTGAAAATGGATTTGTCATCAATCACCAAAAAGAGGGAGATTAAAGGATCTAGACCCGCCATTATGAGTTATCTTGTGTAGTCTCATTTGCATATAAAGGTGAAATTCAACGAGGTATGCAATCGACAACTTAGTCTCATATATATTGTTTCATTCCTCGGATCCAAAATATAGGATGGACTCAACCATAAGTTTAACTTGAATATGTGCATATGATCTTATTACACATTTGTGTATGCACACATTTAGGGGGAGTTTATTCTATATTTTGTGGTTTCATTACTATTGATCCATATTTCATTTTCCACATATATTTGAGATCTTTACTTTGAAACATATCCGTTTGAGTATATAGAACTTGTGTAGTTTTTGTATACTTATGTTTTGAGTATATAGAACTTGTGTAGTTCTTACATACTCATGTCGTGAGTATATGTAACTTGTGCAGTTCATATATACTCACGTTGTGTTACATTATCTACATTCAATTTATGTGTAATTGAAGTGGTTATCATTAATTACCAATAAGGGAAAGATTGAAGTATCTTCTCCCACCATTATGTGATAAGGGTTTGTTGTGGTAACTAATGGTAATCACATTGTGGAACTAATTTTTCCATGAGTTGAATGAATATGTTATGTTCCAGGGTGATGAAGACTTGTGATGATCATGAGTTGATCATCAAGTCAATATTCAAGTAAAGGATGCATCATGTGTTGATGCATATGAAGAGTTTGAAGAAAAAGGAAATCATCGTGTGTCGATGATGTTCAAAGAGAAGACCCATCAAGTGTTGATGGAGGTCTAATGAAGGATGCATCATGTGTTAATGCATATCAAGACTTGGGGTAAAGGATGCATCATGTGTTGATGCACATCAAGTCAAGAGAAGACCCATCATGTGTTGATGGAGGTCGAGTGAAGAATGTGTCATGAGTTGATGCACATTCAAGAGAAAAACTTGAAGAAAAAGGAGATCATCATGTGTTGATGATTATCAAGTCAAGGACCCGGATTTGAAGTGTTGATGTGCGTCATCAAGCTTCAAGAAGATGCAAGGCAAAGGTATGACTAGCTAGGGTTAAGAATGTGTTCCTAGTCTTTTACCAGTCTTGGTGTTTGGTTGGAAGACCGGATTGCTAGTATATATTGTAGTACTATTAAGAGGGGTCTTGACTAGTAGCATGAGTTAGTCATGTGTTGATAGCTCATTGTGTTTGCTCTAGCTCATCTATGTATGGAGCTATTATTTGCGAATGTATTTTGCAAATAGCCGAGGCTCCTGCATTTAATCTTTGTAGCATGTGACTATAGTTTGCAAATGTATTTTGCAAATGATTGAAGTCCATGCACCTTAGCCTTGTGGCATGATGTTGTTATTTGCGAATGTGTTTTGCAAATAGTTGATGCCCATGTTTGATTTCTTGTAGCATGTGACTTAAGTTTGCAAATGTGTTTTGCAAATGGTGTAAGTCCATGTACCTTATTCCTTGTGGTATGATTCTAAGAGTTGGCAAATGTGTTTTGCAACTTGTTAGGAATCTTGCCTAAGATCCTTGTTGGTATGGCTTATCAATTGGCAAATATGTTTTGCAATTGGAGTTGTTGTAAAAGTCATTGCTGTTTCTGTCAGGATGATCGGTAATTCCGGCGTTATAACTGTAGAACTACCAATGTGCGGTAGTACCGGCATGTTGAGAGCAGAACTACCGCAGACCGATTGATCTGAAAATCCAGCGGTATGTTTTTCCAGAGATGCACCTTTTAGAATTCTTTGCTCTCTTGGAAGTGCGGTAGTGCCGGTGTGTTGGGCGCGGACCTACCGCAGCTCGGTACTTCCGAAATTTGGCGCGGTACGTTTTTTTCCAGAAGGTGTCATGTGTTGGACCTGAGTGGAAGCGGTAGTACCGCCCATCAGAACCGGAACTACTGGAGTGCGGAATGACCGCGAGTTGAACGACGGAAGTTCCGGATTTCACTTTTCAATAGCTAGTTTCTCGTCTGATATAACCATTACTGTTCTTGTCGTGTAGGTGTGGTAGTACCGGCCGTAGAACGGCGGTAGTTCCTCATGTGCTGATTTTTCAGCAATTTGTCCTCTAACGGCTAGTTTTTGTGTGTGGGCTATATATACTCACCTTGGATGGTTGGGGAAGAGTTGTTGGAGTTCCTTGACACCTCTATTGAGTCCATTTAGCTAATAGCAAGCCTCTCATCTCTTTTGTGCATGTGTTGCACTTAGTGAGATTTGAGAGCAAACCCTAAGTGCATGTGTTGTCTTAGGTAGTGGATTGTGTATCCACTTGAGCGTTGACACTTGATTAGTTCAAGTGAAGGTTGAGATTTGTTTCTCTTGGTGTTTGCCGACACGTAGACGGCGTGGAGACGTCGTGCCCGGTGATCTTATCAAGAAGCTTATGAGATGGCCCGGCGTGTTGTGAGTGGGTTGGTGCTCGCCATCTCCGGAGTGGAGGAAGAGCAACCCGAGTGGAGCGAGGTGTTGGTTCGTGTTGGAACCGGTCCAAGTGGTTAGACTTACCTCGTAGGTGTTGCCTTAATTAGTGGAGCCGGTCCAACGTGGTTTCCCTTACCTCAATGTGGATTAGGGGAGACCGGTAAGTCTCCGAATACCACGGTAAAACATAATTGTGTCATCTTGGTTTGTCTTGTGTTTTATTTTAAGCAATTTACATTACTTGCTTCAATTGCTTATATTTCTTTGTATGATTGCTCATATTGTATTGTGTTCATATTGTTGGTGCACTTAGTGGAGCCTAGTTGATTTAGGTTTTAATTATGCAAAGCCAATTTGATATTAGCTTCTGCATTATTAATTGGTTTTAGCCGAAAAGAATTTTTAAAACTGTCTATTCACCCCCCTCTAGTCGGCCACCTCAATCTTACAACACTGTACACTCCCAACAGGGTGTTCGCGTGTGCACCCCGAGGCCTGTCGAGCCTGTGCACATGAGACCACACGTACTGGTACACGCGAAGGTGCTTGGTGCACGATGTCTTCGTGGAGGAGTACCACATGCACCGAGTGATACGCCAGTTCATTCTACAACAGGAGGTCCCAGCCCCCTGAGGGTAACAGGTGGCGCCGAACGTGTAACACCCCAGCCCAACACTGAGCCTAGAATGCCACCACACTACTCTATAATCTAATAATTATCGACACACTATAAAATTACAGCAAGGAAACAACGATAAACATGTCCATATATCACAAAAGAACATGCATAATTATGGATCAAGCGACAATAACTAAGCAATGGGAATTATAACCAGGTAAATAATCCAAAATAGCATCAACCAATGAATCCAAATTAATAAAGCAAATAGTCTAGTCCAAACGATGTCCTAAACTTTATTTAACCTCTAGCATGTCCAAGAGTAATCCAATTCTGAATGAAAAGATTATTATGGCAAATGATCATGTGTTGTCCATGTGCTCTACTCGCTCTCAGTTACGTCATCCTCGAAGATCACCTAAAGACAACAATAGAGCAAGGGTGAGTCCACGACTCAAAGAAACACATCCATAAACAACGAACAATAATAAATCAACAGCATTCAATAACTTCATTATCATCACAGGTACTTCCATTAATATTCTCAGTCATTAATCTCATGTATGAATGCAACTCTAATCTACATGTCCACATGCACTTCTTTCGCGTATACCGGTATAGCATGAGTGAATGCTCGCGACAACATTCACTCTCAAGCCCGTTCCTCCATAAGGATCGGGGACCTCCTCCACTCCCGTGGAGTTGTGATCATTCATGATCACCTGCTCATATGTAAAGATGCTTATGAATGCAAACATGCAAACTCCATCATAAACATCATATCCAACTTTTCATCATGCTTGTCAACAAAGATATAATCATACCAGTTATTTGTTTGCAATTAAACAAAATAAAAGCACAACAATAATGGTAATAGAAGATAAAGAATCACAGTGATCATCATTGATCGTTGTCTACCATGCACTTGCCTTTACTAGTTGCGACGCACAATTTGACTAGCAGATGGCAACAAGTACGACGCCTCTCCTACATTAAATACACAAACTTCAATACAAGCTATAGCAACAAGAATAGCAATCAATCGACATCGCTCCTACACGTCCCCAAATATACCACGTTACGCCGGTATCGAAAAGTTACCCATAGCTGTCCGGTTACTAAAAAGAGCGTAACTTTTGACTCGAAAGTCCGATCACCACAAACCACCCCATTCTGGATTCTTTATAAAATTCTCCACATTTTCTTAGATTACACAGTCTTCTAATTAAATCATCTAACCCTCCGTATTTAGCCCAGAAAGCCGATCTGTCCGCTTCGGAACAGCGGTCTTACTAAATTCATAACTTTTGTTTTACTCAACCAAAATTCGCGTTCTCAGATTCTACAGAACCATTGGACAATTATCTACATCTTTCATGTAGATCAAAAACTCTAATTAAGCTATTTACTATTTTTACTCTACAGTCTACCAAAACGGCGCCGAAAGACGACAACCGCAAAAACAGCGGTCTTCCGAAAATCATAACTCGAATTCTACTTTTCCGATTGACATGATAAAATATTCTATAGAAAGATATCGAAATTATCTACAATTAACTAGTAGATGAGATTTCCAAAATTCGTCATTAAGGTACCCGAATAAATCGTACAACGGAACGACAGGTTAAACAAACTCATTAATCAGCCTCTCTATTAGAAAATTATAAAACCTCACTAATTATTCTAGATTATAATCTCTAATTAATCTAGAAAAACAGAGGTAGTACACTGTGCAGCAGAGGGGAAAAATACCAGGATCCGCTGGCCGGAAAATGCAACCGCAGCAGACACTCTCACGCGATCGGCAGGGGTCGGAAAATCGTGACTTTGCTTTGGCAACAAGGCAATGGCAATAAGCAAAGACGCCACGCAAAGATCTGCAATGGCGGTGGAAGCAACACTCGGCGGCAACGCGATCGGCTCGGCCTGAAAGCGCTACAGACAAGAACGCATGCGGCAGCCGAGCGAAGACGCAATGGCGCCAAAGAAGGCGCGACGGCGATCCTTGGTCAAGCGAAGTCTTCAGCGGGAGGGCAAGAAGCGGCAAGAACCTCACGCGCAAGACAAGAACGCCAAGCGCAGTAGCAAACAGAAAAAAATGCTGGCGGCTTGGAGGAAATTTGCTGGGCCGGCACGGCTTGGAAAGAAAAGAAAAAACTAGGGTTTTCTAGAATTTCCACCGTCTATTTATATAGCTCATAAAAATTCTGAAATTCTATTTTCCACGTATACTAAATTCTTTAATTACGCACAAGCCCTAAATTCTTTAACTAATTAATTTTATTAATTTTATTGTTATTATTATTATTTTCAGAATATTACATTCTACCCATTAATGTAATTCGACCCAATTCTACTCGCCGCTTCTACTCAAATAAAAACTACATCGCTGAAATTAAACAACAAAATAACACGTGCAGGCGTGAACAACTCGGTATTGCTCGCGCATGCGACTCCAACTCCCAAGTCGCCTCTCTCGGTGATCGTCCCACGGCACCTTGGCGTATACCAACGTCTTGTGCCTCGGCCTCGCTCAGACCTCTCCGAATCGCGCGGGGACGCGACTCAACCTGTGAGGTCTTGCTCAATAGTCAACGGCTCTAATGAAATCTTATGCTCGGGTCTCTCAAAAACTTTCGGCATCGAGGCGTGAAACACATTGTGAACTCCACGCATGGACTCGGGAAGGTCCAAGCGGTAGGCTAACTTTCCAATTCTTGCAATAATCGGAGCGGTCCAACGTACCTCGGGCTAAGCTTCCCTTTGGTACCAAACCGAACAATACCTTTAGTAGGAGACACTCTCAAGAGCACTGGTCACCCACCGCAAACTCAAGTCACGCCTCCTCAAATCGGCATAACTTTTCATGCGCTCTGAGTGCTAATGATTCGCCTCACCATGGCCACACGCTCAACAGTCTTACAATCGGTCCGGACCCAAATCGCCTTCTCTCCAATCGCATCCCAACAAAGTGGCGATCTGCACTTCCGCCATAGAGAACCTCAAATGGCGGCTCTATCTTGGAATGGTAACTATTATTATAAGCAAACTCGCAAGTGGCAATCGGTCCTCCCAACTACCCTTCCAAGATAGAACACAAGATCGCAACATGTCCTCCAAAGTCCGAATAGTCCGCTCATTTGCCCATCTGTCTGCAGGGTGAAACGCAGCTGTACTAAGGCGAGCTGTGTGCCCAATGCACTCTGCAGACTCTCCCGAACTTGGAGACAAACTTGGCGTCCCTCGTCGAAATGATGGTCTTGGGCACACCATGCGCCTTACTATCTCACGCACATAAATAGGAGCTAGATCACTCATTGAATTTGTCGTGCGAATAGGAATGAAGTCTTGCGCAGACTTCTTGAATCGATCCACCACTACCCAAATCGCATCCTTCCTCGCGCGAGCGAGGTAACGCTACCACAAAGTCCATAGAGATATCATCCCAAGGCCACTGGGAACCTCCAAAGGTCGCAACAACCTGCAGGGCGCTTGTGCTCGGCTTTCACTTGGCGACAAACACCACAAGAAGCCACATAATTAGCAATGTCCACCTTCATTCTTTTCCACCAAAAATTTTGTTTGAGATCTCGATACATCTTAGTCTCACGGGATGAGCAATTACTGAGTACGATGTGCCTCCCTCAAGATATCATCTTTGACCTCGCCTTTTGTGGCACGCAAAGCGGCCTTTAAACCTCAAAGTACCGTAATCATCCATACTAAAATCACCCTCTTTGCCTTCATCCGGGCGCTTCCTAACCTCCTGTAATAACCGGTCACTCTGTTGTGCTTCCCTTTGCACGATGCGGAATAAATGACTCAAGAATCAATCGTGTCTCAATAAGTGTTGTGCCCGCATAACAATAAGATATTCCCATGCGATCAAAATCAGCAATGAGACAATCTAGAGTAGCGAGAGTCGCCTTGCGACTAAGAGCATCAAGAACTACATTGGCCTTGCACGGATGATCTTGAATAGTAAGATCATAATCCTTGATCAACTCCAACCACCTCCTTTGCCTCAAATTCGATCCTACGGTGAAGATATACTTGAGACTCTTGTGATCTGTGAAAATATCACAAGGCTCACCGTATAGATAATGCCTCCAAATCTTGAGAGCAAAGACAACCGCAACCAACTCCAAATCATGAGTGAGATAATTACGCTCGTGCTTCTTTAATTGTCTCGACGCATAAGCAATCACCTTACCGTCTTGCATGAGAACACACCAAGACCCACTCGAGACGATCTCTGAAAAGGCGTGAACCGCTTTCTGGTTCGGGAAGAGTGAGAATAGGAGAGGTCACCAACTTTGTCCTTCAAAATCGTAAACTAGCGCACACTCATCGGTCCACCGGAATCTCACACCTTTACTCGAGTAAGTGAGACATCGGTTTGGCGATGATAGAAATCTGCACAAAACGCCGATAATAACCACCAAACCCAAGAAACTCCTCACCTCCTTCACACTAGTCGGCCTCTTCCAATCCACCACCAGTAGAGACCTTGCTAGGATCAACAAAGAATACCACGAGGTTAATCACATGACCAGAAAACCCACTTCAAATCCGAACTCACACTTCTTCAACTTAGCATAGAATTTGTGCTCTCTCAAAGTATCTAAAACCGACCTCAAATGGCGCTCATGATCCTCATTGGTCTTGGAATAGATAAGAATATCATCAATAAACACCACCACGAAATCATCTAGATACTGTGTAACATGTTGTTCATGGTTTCCATAAAAATGGCAGGTGCATTAGTCAATCCAAAAGACATAACTTTATACTCATAATGCCCATACCTGGTGGAGAAAGCAGTCTTCTCTACATCCTGCTCACGCACACGGATTTGATTATACCACGATCGAGATCGATCTTGGAGAATACTTGAGCTCCATTCAAGCGATCAAACAAGTCCTCAATGCGGGGCAATGGATATTTGTTCTTGATTGTGACTGCATTAAGCGCACGATAATCAATACACATGCGCCAACTCCCATCCTTCTTCTCTGTGAATAGAACAGGAGCTCCCCACGGCGATACACTACGCCTGATCAAACCTTTAGCCAACAAATCATCCAATGCTTCTTCAACTCGTCACGAAGCGGACGTGCTAGTCTATATGGAGACATCGAGATGGGACGAGTACCCGGAACAAGATCAATGCGAAACTCCACGTCTCGCGCAGGTGGCAAACCCGGAAGATCAGCTGGGAACACATCTGGGTAATCACTAACCACTGGAATCTCCTCAATCTGCGAAGCCACATTCGGTTTCGGCAAGAGCTAAAAAAGCCCGATTTCGCACGACCGGACCGAGAACGATCCGGCCAACATCGAAAGAGAGCGCGAGGCGCACTCCTGAAAAGTCAAAGTCTCCCGGATGAGGTGCGCACGGAGATCTGTTCTCTGTAAGCAGGATATCACGGCTCGATAAGAGTGCAACCAATCCATACCCAAGATAACATCGAGCGGCTCCATTTGTATAACTATCAAATTCGCCGTGAACTTCTCTCCATCAATGACAATAGAACACCCAGACAAGCAGAGAGCTAGCAATAATACCCCGGAGAACTAACCAACACCGATCGAGAAATCCATCTTGCATACTCAAGTTCGCTCTCCTAGCAAACGCCGTCGACACAAGCGAAAAGGTAGCCCCGAATCAAAAGGACTAAAGCATCAAATGAATCCACAAGCAAAGTACTGTCACCACGTCGGGGCGACCGCGGACTCTGCGATAGGCATGGCGTACACTCGGTGGCGCCATGGCGAAGAAGACGACGACGGGCGGCGAGCCCCGACAATCTCTTTGTGGCGGTGCGAGTAAAGCGGTCGTGCAACTGAAGCGGTGCGAAGGTGGCGGCCGCGATAGTACCCTACTGGGCGCCCAAGTGAAGGAAATGGCATCGCCGGAGGAGCGATCATCTGGAAAGATCCTCGGCGGGACCCATCAAGAAGAAGAAGATGGCACAGCTCCCACTTGATCACGCTAGCGGGGTTACGGCGACACACCGCTCCTTGTGACCCGGCCGGCCACACCGCGGCAATCTCCGTCCAAGTGCACTCGGCGCCGGTGTCCATCACCGCACTTAAAGCAAAGCATGCCACGCTACGGGACAGGGCGAAGAGCCGGAGTACCGCAAAAGGACGAGGCGCCAAGAAGAGAACGGCCTCGATCGCTAGACTGAAAGATCTGCGGTCCTCCTTGAATTTCTTGGCGGCGGTCGCAGACCCACTTCCTCACTAGAGCTCCTCTTCCGTCACCACCGAAGCTACCGATCCACCGAGGCTTGCGCCCCTTTGTGAGCATCTCCAACTCCATGCCCCTAGCTTGCTCCACAACAGAGTGTAGTCACAGAGTGGAGTAGCTCCCAACACATGTCGGTACTCGAGGTGAGACCCAGCGGAACCTCTTGGCCTTCGAAGATCATCGTTACATCTTGAAGGGACAAAGCGAACCAAGTTGTTGAACTCGGCCTCATACTCGAATAGACCTCTTCCCACGAGCAAAGGTCGTCAAGGCAACCTCCATCTTCTCAACAAATGAGTAGGGTAGAACTTCCCTTGAACTGATCAACAAAGTCCTCCCAAGTGGTGGCCCTTGAGTGGCGGTCCTCGAAGACAACACGCCCTCCCACCAAATATCTGCTGCCCTTTCACCGAAAGGCTACAAACGGACCCTCGATGTGAAGACATCTCTAAAGCTCCAAACGCCTCTCCATGTAGCGCAACCACCACGCTCGGACCGGTGTGCCCGGCAGTCAAGCGGATCCAACCTCAACCCCATCCACTCTCGGTGACATCCGCGCCTCGAGAACCGGAGGATGTGCGGCAGAGCAACAACAGATGCCGCAAAGAACAGGAGGCTGCCGGCGCTGTTGACGAAGAGCACGGATCTCTCCCACCAACTCTCTCAACAAAGCGGGGTCTCATCACGGACCCCAACCGAGGTGGGTCAACAAAGAACCCCTCGCCATCGACTCATACACTCTGGGAGGTGGCTCCACGGAACCTCGCCCGCGGCCACGACCTCCACGACCGCGGCCACCACGACCACGTCCTCTACCCCTCGGCATAGCTATCAACCACAATCAACAATACACAATGAGTTCAAAGATCAAAATGAACTCATGCATCAATAAACAACATAACGGAAGCGTAAAACTATATTCGTACCTCTCTCTAACCTACTGTGCACTAGTGTGTCAAATTTTAGGTTAGTTAACCATTAGCAAATTTTAGTTGATTTACTAAACTAAAACAAATTTTAACAATTTTAGTTTGCCTAAGTTGTTAATCTATTCACCACGGACCTAAAGCCCGCTCTGATACCAACTGTAACACCCCAGCCCAACACTGAGCCTAGAATGCCACCACACTACTCTATAAACTAATAATTATCGACACACTATAAAATTACAGCAAGGAAACAACGATAAACATGTCCATATATCACAAAAGAACATGCATAATTATGGATCAAGCGACAATAACTAAGCAATGGGAATTATAACCAGGTAAATAATCCAAAATAGCATCAACCAATGAATCCAAATTAATAAAGCAAATAGTCTAGTCCAAACGATGTCCTAAACTTTATTTAACCTCTAGCATGTCCAAGAGTAATCCAATTCTGAATGAAAAGATTATTATGGCAAATGATCATGTGTTGTCCATGTGCTCTACTCGCTCTCAGTTACGTCATCCTCGAAGATCACCTAAAGACAACAATAGAGCAAGGGTGAGTCCACGACTCAGCAAACACATCCATAAACAACGAACAATAATAAATCAACAGCATTCAATAACTTCATTATCATCACAGGTACTTCCATTAATATTCTCAGTCATTAATCTCATGTATGAATGCAACTCTAATCTACATGTCCACATGCACTTCTTTCAGTATATGCGGTATAGCATGAGTGAATGCTCGCGACAACATTCACTCTCAAGCCCGTTCCTCCATAAGGATCGGGGACCTCCTCCACTCCCGTGGAGTTGTGATCATTCATGATCACCTGCTCATATGTAAAGATGCTTATGAATGCAAACATGCAAACTCCATCATAAACATCATATCCAACTTTTCATCATGCTTGTCAACAAAGATATAATCATACCAGTTATTTGTTTGCAATTAAACAAAATAAAAGCACAACAATAATGGTAATAGAAGATAAAGAATCACAGTGATCATCATTGATCGCTGTCTACCATGCACTTGCCTTTACTAGTTGCGACGCACAATTTGACTAGCAGATGGCAACAAGTACGACGCCTCTCCTACATTAAATACACAAACTTCAATACAAGCTATAGCAACAAGAATAGCAATCAATCGACATCGCTCCTACACGTCCCCAAATATACCACGTTACGCCGGTATCGAAAAGTTACCCATAGCTGTCCGGTTACTAAAAAGAGCGTAACTTTTGACTCGAAAGTCCGATCACCACAAACCACCCCATTATGGATTCTTTATAAAATTCTCCACATTTTCTTAGATTACACAGTCTTCTAATTAAATCATCTAACCCTCCGTATTTAGCCCAGAAAGCCGATCTGTCCGCTTCGGAACAGCGGTCTTACTAAATTCATAACTTTTGTTTTACTCAACCAAAATTCGCGTTCTCAGATTCTACAGAACCATTGGACAATTATCTACATCTTTCATGTAGATCAAAAACTCTAATTAAGCTATTTACTATTTTTACTCTACAGTCTACCAAAACGGCGCCGAAAGACGACAACCGCAAAAACAGCGGTCTTCCGAAAATCATAACTCGAATTCTACTTTTCCGATTGACATGATAAAATATGCTATAGAAAGATATCGAAATTATCTACAATTAACTAGTAGATGAGATTTCCAAAATTCGTCATTAAGGTACCCGAATAAATCGTACAACGGAACGACAGGTTAAACAAACTCATTAATCGGCCTCTCTATTAGAAAATTATAAAACCTCACTAATTATTCTAGATTATAATCTCTAATTAATCTAGAAAAACAGAGGTAGTACATCGTGCGCAGAGGGAAAAATACCGAGATCCATTGGTCGGAAAGTCAGTGCCAGCAAAGACACTCGGCCTTGATCGGCAGGTGAAAATCACGACTTTGCTGTTCGGTGGCAACAGCAATGGCAATGCCAAGCAGCGCCCGCCAGATCTGATCGGGCGGTGGAAGCAACACTCGGCGGCAAGAACGCAATCGGCTCGGCCAAAGGCCAGCGACGCGAAAGAACGCATGCGGCGAAGAGCGAAAGACGCGCGCCTTGCAAAGCGAGCAGCGATCGGCGATCCTTGGTGGCGGCGCAAGTCTTCACGCGGGAGGGCGGCGAATAAGCAGAATTTCACGCGACAAAGAACGCCAGCAAAGCAAGCGTATGAGAAAAAATGCTGGCGGCTTGGAGGAAATTTGCTGGGGCGGCACGGCTTGGAAAGAAAAGAAAAAACTAGGGTTTTCTAGAATTTCCACCGTCTATTTATATAGCTCATAAAAATTCTGAAATTCTATTTTCCACGTATACTAAATTCTTTAATTACGCACAAGCCCTAAATTCTTTAACTAATTAATTTTATTATTTTTATTGTTATTATTATTATTTTCAGAATATTACAGAACGTTAATGGGTAAGTTCATGTTTTACTTATGTCGTACCATTCGCCATACGTAACTACGAAACAATCATTTTTCCTTCCATAGGTGCACTAGGAAGGGAGTCCCTCCTATGACTTCCTGGACAGACATGATGTTCCTTTGGGTTCATGGGTGGCTCCGCACCTTGGAGTACGTCATCCAGTAGGATGCTCCCTACGACCACCAGGACGCACGACGAGTACATCGAGTGGTACTCCAGTCGGACGAGGGTTCGCTGCGTCAAGGTCGTGGATGACTCACCATGACACGAGGCCGCGATGTCTGACATGTACCCCACAAAGTCGGACTCTGCATTCCATCGCATGGTATGTATTGAAAGGTCTGTACATTTATTTTCTTTGTAAGTTTTCGGTTCCTAACTTGTTAATTATGTGTACAGGTCGATCTACATTGGGAGATGCACGAGTTGGCGA
Organism: Hsuehochloa calcarea; assembly: GCA_036346395.1. NCBI lineage: Eukaryota > Viridiplantae > Streptophyta > Magnoliopsida > Poales > Poaceae > Hsuehochloa > Hsuehochloa calcarea. Next base: position 1,069,380 of record CM070607.1, read on the forward strand.
TCTTCGTGCGTCGTATGACGCTCGGGGAGTGCTTCAGCATGACGGTGCAGGAGATCAGATGGGTCATTGATTAGTTCGTCGAGAAGACGGGCGGGGCATCAAGTTGGCATCCTGCTGTAGGCTGAGGGAGGTGGAGGACCCACCTATGCGTGGACAGGGGGTGAGCCACGGTGCATCATACCCCCACGGCTCCTCACCCAGACATGGCGGGCGGGTTCTCGTGGCACTGTGCTGGGAGTACCCCAGCACAGTTCACAGGCCAGCATGAAACACTCACATCTGGTTGTTTAGTTCGAACTCTACTAGTTACTAACTACAATTTTCTCTAACAGGTCTTGAGTTCCACCCGTACACGCTGCACAAGTATACAGAGCGGTCCTCTACCTTCATGTGATGAGGTATGTCTATCTTGTTTGCATGCACAACATACTATTTCATTATTTTCATCATGTTTACATGCACAACGTAATATTTCACAGCTCGTACACTCCTTTGGGAGGAGTTGGTGTCATGCGAGGAGTCACGCTCCGGGGACTTTGATTTCGACCAGGGTGGCGGTGGGCATTCGCACGACAAGAGCAACTAGGTCTACGCAGGGGCTTCACAACTACACGGTGCGCTTGGAGCGAGCTAGCTGACACAGCACCCTCTTGCGACACCCCCTTAAGCTACTCGCGCCAGTAGGGTGCCTCGGCCGCCTGAGCCTTTGACCTACTCGTACCAGTGCCCGTAGCTGCCCCGGACGAGGCTAGGAGCCACACATGGGGTACGCCACAAGAGGGCCTGTGAGTAGATATTTGTTCTTGTAAATATCAGTTATGTCTACGGGAAACGATGTGAAGGAGTCAACATCGCGACACCCCACCTTTTCAGACCGCACCAGGTCATGCCACACACTCCCACTTTTGTAGACCAAGATGACAATACACTTCAATACTACCTTTGTAAGATCGAGTAGACCGACTAGAGGGGGGTGATTAGTCTATTAAAAAATCTCTAAGGCTAAAACCGAGTTCTAATACGGAAGTGAAAGTCAATTCGGTTTTGCACAATTAAAAGCTAAAGATTCTAGTTTTCCTTAAGTGTACCAACACCCTAAGTCTAAGTCAAGGTTTACAATCCTAGTTTGACATGTAATCAAATTAATTCTATGAATGTAAATTGCATCAAGTAAATCACAAGAGAGCAAACCACAATAACATAAGGATGTTTTACCGTGGTGTTCAAAAACTTGCCGGTCTCCCTTAATCCACGTTGAGGTAAACCCAAACGAATTTGACCGGCTCCACAAATTAAGCCAACACCTCCGAGGTAAGTCCAAATGAATTTGACCGGCTCACAACTTGAACCACACCCTAAGCATCCTATACTAGCAATCCGGTCTTTCAACCAAACACTGAGACCAGTAAAAGACTAGAAAAATATCCTTAGCATATGCTAGTCATACCTTTGCCTTGAGCATCCATCTTGGAGTATCACTTGATGACAAACATCTTCACTCCAAGTCAGAGTTCTTGACTTGATAATTATCAATACATGATGATTTTCTTTATTCCAAGTTCTTGACTTGAATATCATTAACACATGATGATCTTCTTAACTTCGGGATCTTTGTCTTGATAATCATCAACACATCATGATTTCCTTTACTCCAAGTTCTTGACTTGAATATTATCAACACATGATGATCTTCTTCACTTCGGGATCTTTGTCTTGAATATCATTAACACATGATGATTTTCTTTACTTCAGAATTTTGTCTTGATGCTCATCAACACATGATGACATCTTTCATCATGAATCTTGACTTGATGACAATCAACTCACGATGTCACCCAAAGTCTTCATCATTATAGGACTCAACCTATTTCACCAACTCATGAAAAATATTAGTCCATATGACGATTGTCATTAATTACCAAAATACACTATTAACTCATAATGGCGGGTCTAGATTCTTCAATCTCCCTCTCTTTGGTGATTGATGACAATCCAATTGCAAATAATTGAAATTGAACTATCATGAGTATATATCAACTACTAAAGCTTTATATACTCAAGGATACAATTAAAAGTAGAGATCTTTAATATAAGTGGATGAAAGAATATGATTAATACTAGTGAAATCACAAAACATAGAGTGAACTCCTCCTAAAAATGTACAAACAAATATATGGAATGAAACTAAGTGCACATATTCATGTTTGACTCTTGGTGGAGTTCAATATACATTTTGCATCTAAAAAATGCAACAATTTAAGGATATGACTATTTAGCTCATGCTCATGAAAAAACATGCATTCACAAAAATCCATAAACTATTTTTGGGCAAATTGCAAATTAGTTTTCCCATATAATAGTTTACCAAAGCTGAAAACATTTTTCATTTTCGCTAAGAAACCCCCTTTTTAGGAAAACTTCCCCTTACACAAAGGTTGTACTCATTTGACACACAAAGGTATCTCTCTCTTTGTCATCTCTTTGAAATATATCTATCCAAAATTCATGATGACTTCATACTCTCTCATTTGACCATTACTTGCAACCAAATTCTCTCTCTTTGACATTAAGCACCAAAAATATCTATATGTGAATCACACTTGAAAGATAGTCCTTAAACATCACTTGTAGATACCAGGTGTCGACAAGACTTGAAATTGCAAAGTGTTTCAACTTCTCTCGCAAAGATTCTCAAAGAAATCATCCAAAGAGAAGAGGGACCGAGAGAATCCTCAAGAGAAGTATGCTCGGCAAGGAATAAGATAGACGTAGCAATTACCGAGGTCAAGATGATCAAAATAAGCTACCACTTGAAAGAATACCACTTGAAGAATAAAATTGCATTTGTAATCAAGAAAAACACTAGATGGTAGCTTTCAAAGATAGCAATAAACAACTTGACCAAAGGAAGCAAACAAGGTGGCCGAAAGAAGTAGAAAACGAAAAATAGGCTATCAAATATTGCTGACAACAACGACCGATCAGACTAGCGTTCAAGGGGCGGTTAGACTAGAGAACCAACAAAGGTCAGACCGGGAATACACAACAGTTAGACCAGTTACGTCTGACAGGGCTTCAACAAATTTTGATTTTGTGAAATTTGAGTGAGGGGATTCTACACAACTCTAAATCTTATCAAATTGAAATAAAACATGATTGGAGTGTTTTAAATCAAGAATCAAGATTTGAAAATATTTTAATCTCATTTCGGCAAAATAAACTCATTTTCATTTAAATTGTCTCCAAAATTACCAATATGAGCATATGAGGGTATTTTGAGCATTCTTTCACACGAATAAGTTTGAAATACCCTTATGAACCATTTTTCATGAAGATTCGGAGTTCAAATTTTCAACCACGTGAAAATATGCAAGATGAATGTCCCATTTTATGAAAATAGACAAAGTCGAAAAAACTCTTTTATGCGTATAAAAACTTGAGATATACATGCTCCAACAAATTTAAGATAAATCATGGAGCTGGTAAGCGCAAATACTCACAAGTTTGGTTTTAAGAGGCTCACCCAAATCCCAACCATTTTTGAAGATATCAAAATCATAAAGATTCGGAAAACTGAAAGTTTCAGGTTTTCATATTTTCACATAGCAATTGACCTATGAAAGAGGGATGAAAGACTAGACAAATGAGCTTAAATAAATCATAGAAAATTAGACAGCAAATTTCAACTACGGAGGATTAAATCTTATTATAGTACGTTCCTTCAATTCTGAACCCATTGAGAGATACAAAAATCACAAATCAGCTCAAAACCATGCAAAAGTATAAATGCTTTGAAATTTTGTAGAAATAAACTTTATATTACTAGGAAGATTTTCCAAAAAGAAGTTTTGAAAAAGGAGTCTCCATTCCAAAGATATGCCAAATTTTGCATTGAAGGCATGTTTTTTGTTTCAGTCAAAATGTTTTCAAAGCAACTCTAAATGATTTGAAATTTTACAGAAATAAAATTTATACCCCTAGGAAGCTTTTTCAAAAATAGTTTTTGAAAAATGAGTCTTCATTCAAAAGATATGCCAAATTTCACATTGAAGGCATGCTTTTTGTTCCCTAAGTAGAAAAGTCAAAATGTTTTAAAATGAAATCCAAATGGTTTGAAAGTTTCCATAAAAGAATATTTGATTGCCTAAAAAGTTTTCCTAAATTAAATTTTTAATAAAAGGAAGTTCCTTTTAAAAGATAAGGCAAGTGCTCAAACTCACAAAACAAGGCAAATGCTCAAACTCTCAAAACACACCCAAATTTGAATTTCATGGAGTTTTTCACTTTCATGGCTTTGTATGGGTTAGAAATACAATTTAAAGCCAAGATACACAAAGAAATCTGGCTTAAATAGCTAAACCCACAATATGCAATAATTGGTCATTTTGGGTGAAAGCAAGAATTTTTGGCAAAATTCAAATGATTATAATTTTCAAATGATTGGTCCTTTGAGAGATTGTTGGCTTAGATGAATAGATAAGAATCCTTGACAATTTCGATGAACAAAAGACCGAATTTTGAAAAAACTGCTTCTACCGAGGTTTTCATGGGATTGAGAAATGAGAAGGGAAAAACAAATCCCATCCATGGAATGGAAAGATGTGATGCGATAATGGGTGTCCTGATCTTTCGATGAGAAGAATAATTTGATTTGAGGAGATGACTCTCATGATTCAGGTACCAATCGTACACAGACAATATGCATGGCAATCGCTGAACCAACTCCAAGATTGCTATCAACCATGCTAGAAGCACAGTCGACCTGATCACGAAGATCAATTCACGTATGTGATCGAAGAACAAGCAAGAACAAGATAATAGGCAATCTAAAATTACAAATAGGATTGAAATACTCAATATGGTGGGATTCCAAAGCGGTATTCAAGGTTGGTCTAGTCGACACAAGCTAATACACGAAGTTGCAATGTAGCTAACTTTTAACTAAACAAAATCCAACGAACCCTAAGGGTGGCAGCCACTATGTATAGGAGGAAGAGGAGAAGATAGGGACGGCGGTACTATTCACACGTGAACTGTACCTACATGAATAGTACAGGCTTAGGGTTTCTATCCGAATTAAATGACCCACAGGCCCAAGTGAAGGTACGCTAGGCTGTTTTGGCTAGTGTAGCATGCTCAGAAGGAATTTGGAGGTGGGGCTAAATTCGTTGGAAAGAAGACGAGATAAGCTTTCCACCAAGTACTCGTGGACCTCTAACGGACTCTATATGTGAAAGTTTTGCACGTTTGAAGTCGGTGCTGTCTCTAGAGGTGAATTGAATTTTTAAACGTGTCCATCTCTAACTCTTGCTTGGCTTGGACAAAAAGTGATGTGGTGCTGCACAAATATACATTTTTATTATTATGTAGCATCATATAGTTTATATAATATAAAGACACTCTTAAAAATGAGCTCTCCTGATAATTTAAATGAAGTGTACGAGCTCTTGTAATTGGAACAGCAAGTATATCAAATATGGTTGTATCCATATAAGTTGTGTCCTCTCCTTCTTGAAAACAAAGCCGTCCTCGGCTTTTGATAAGCTAAAAATAGGGTAATAAAGAAGCCAATGTGTATGCATGGTGTGTGTGTGTGTGTCTATATATATATATATATATATATCATCTATTTTAACGGTTCTTCGTTGTTGCACAATTAATGTTAGAAAACAACAACGATCATAAAATCTCATTGTGTTATTACCCCAAGAATAATTATATATGTTAATGAGCAAAACAAAATTTCTCACACAACAATTATTGCAGCTAGCTTTGCAAATGTAAGTGAAATATTTATGCAATTCAAATCTCTGAAGTTGTAAATTTGAAGTGGTAGCACATATGGGCAAATCTACAACTTTTGGAATCAAACAAAATTCATACATATAATCATATTTCAATCGAGCAATAGCAAATTCATCTAGCAAGGGTGAAAAGATTTGTAAGTTCTTCCATACTTCAACATTATTATTCAGATTGTCAATACTAGATGGTGCAATAAGAGATGAACACATAGGCATTGGATGATTACTAACTTTTATTTTCTTACCATAATGAACAAGATTCAGCACACAAGAATTGTTATTCAAAACAACAATCTTCAATTCATCCATGTGATCACACATTATGCATATTCGATATACAAGAAACTGATTATCTACACCATAATCTTCAATCAAATTAAACTTATATCCTGGCATGTAGGCACTAAACAAGGATTTCGAACATGCGATTTCAGAAACTCTCTCCATAGCACATGACAATTTCATAGGTGAATCTAATATAACATAAAGAATCTATAGAAGAAATTCTACTCAAAACTTCTTTATGTCTAACCAATTCTACATGATCTTTATATGCGATTAGATTATCACAAGAAACACTCAAAACAACATGCAATTTAATTATTTTATCACATGGTGCACTCAAGTCAGTAGGTAAATCAACAATTTTATCAAAAGGTGCACTCAATTCAGTAAGCAAATCAATCAAATTATCGATGATTCATTGAAATTATTAATAATATCAGATTATGTAGCAATGAAATTAATATCTACCTTCTCAGCACTATGTTCCTTCACCTCATGTGATGCAAAAGTATTCGAAAAAGAAATCATTCAGCTCATCGCTAGCATGGATCAATTGCACATTGACAGTTCAAAAGCATTTATTTCAGCACATGGACTTGGAATTAAAGCATGAGAATCAAGTTTAATTTCTAGCTGTGTCAAAGATTTATGCAAGGGATTATCACATAACTCATTCTTAACACTCAAATCAATGCAGTCTGAATTCTCTACTTGAAACATATGCATATCAGAATTGTTTTGTACTAATTTTTGCTTTAAAATAGTATAAATAGTGGATAATTATAGTTCTTCACAAGCATACTCACCTTGAGTGGTGATAGCACCATGATCTTTACCTTTTGGCTCTCCTCTGATGATGTAGGTGTATTCATCTCCTCATCTTCCCTCTCAACCAATGGAGTCGGTGGCTCAATCAACCCATTCTCCTCTTGACATGGTTCTCAACTTTCTGCAAGTTGTTAGTCACAAAAAAACACAAACACCGGTTTGTTCTTATGTTTCATATCATAAAAAATTCTCTATTCCTCCTAAATCTGACTTTCAACCTTACAGACAAGTATAAACAAATAAGAGAGAACCATATTCTTTGTGAACAAGAAAGTCCTGAATTACTAGATTAAGCCCACTTAAGAATCTATTCTATGTAACTTCATCATGTTCTTCTAAACCACAACACAATTAATGAGTTTTCAATTCATAATAGTATTCCCTTACATTTCTACTACCTTGTTTTAAAGGATGTAATTTAGCTAGCACATAATCAGCATGATATTTAGGAACGAATTCATCTCTCAAAAGTTTCTTTAATGCATTCCAACTTTGACGCATTCTTCCATGTCTACCAAGATACTTCCATCAAAGTATTGCATCTTCAACAAAAATACTAGTGACAGCTCTAATCTTTTACCTATTAGACCAATTATAATATTCAAATTTTTTTCTAATGATATCTCCCAGTCTACATAGGCATCGAGATCAAATTTACCAGCAAAGGATGGCAAAACGAGTTTAGTTTCTCCACGACGTGCTATCACGATCATGTACCTTTCGTGGTGGAGAATCTTGTCTCAAGCTTGCATTTTTCTCGCAGACTTTCTGGCGCTCCCGTTCAATGGATCGAAGAAGACGTGTATCTATCTTGTATTCATCCTGTGAACCTGCCGTAGTTAGTAGAAAAACAAGGAAACAAATCACAAGTATATGTTACTATGAACTAGTAGGATTTGGAGGCTCAAAGTCGCTCACACTCAGCTCATACCATGTTCTTACCAATTCTAACTAAGCAAACAGGCGGTGGCCATCAACTAGTGTCAGTGTCAAACACTCTTCGAAAATTGACAAAGCGAATGCAAGCAAATGGTACTTGTACAATGGTAGAAGGTAGAGCTAGGATAGGCTTAAATACGGTAGTAAGGATTAGCGATAATCAAACCAGAAAATACAAGTCGAAAAATTATTCAAAGTACTAGTCAATGTTGCTGATCCTAGCTTAATCAAAGCTAGCTAATCAAAGCCTACTAAGAGAAGTGTATGAACGGACACGCAGAGATTAATGTGACTTGATGTAAGTAAAGAAAATTCACACACCAAGTGCTACGAGAGACGTTAGCCAACTACTCAAACTTCTGTCTAAGGGACAAGATTGTTCACACGATGTAGAGCACAAAAAACAGTATAACGTGCACTGTAAACAACCATATAGTTTAAGCAGTAAAAAACAGCTAGTCCCAAGAGATAAAAAAGCAATTTTTATATGGATTATATATGCTTATTTGAAATGTTTTGATGAGATCTACAACTTTGCAGTTGAGGCAAACCCCAAATTCATAACGGAAGACCGAAAGAAATAGCAAAAATAAAACCCAAAACTTGCGATGCAAATTTGCAGCCGAAGATGGCTGATTTTGGGGTCCCTGAAGGGCAACTAGCTAAACCTAGTTGTTTTTTTTGGATGTGTCTCGTTATCTTTCCAAAGAGCACAAGAACGTCAAAACGGACACAACATGTAAAAGTTATACCCATTTTACTAAAGGTATCTCGGAAACAGAATTCTACTCGGACTCAAAACCAACTCGGGTTCAAATTTGAAACTGCTATATCTTTCAAACCTGTGGGCCAAACTTACTGAATTTTTTTTGTGGAAACTTGTGGCTATATATAGAAGGACGCCACCAATTTTCACTAGATTTGGCAAAGGTTTGATGCGCTTTTCAATTTTCGGGAAGGTGAACACTCTTTTTTCGTCCTTCTTTTTTTTTCTCTTTTTGTCCTTGGTCGACAAAATCCAAATTCTTAGGGATGGAACCGAATTTAGAAACCAAATACTTTTTCTTATCCTTCCAAAACAAAAAACAAACAGAATAGGGTTTCGTTGACGCGGCAGCCAAAAGGTAGCGGCGGTAGGCGTTTGCGACAACGACGTGGAAGCAGCGGCAGTTATCAAGCTTGGTGCCGTGGCAGCAATGGGCAGCGGCGTCCGGGATCAGGATGGGTGCCGCTGCAGCGCGAGGCAGCGGCGGTAGGTCGTTTTTGGTGCTGCGGTAGCGATGGGTTGCGGCGGTCGGGACCAAAGTGGGTGCCGCGGCAGCACGAGGGAATGACGGTAGGACGTTTTTGGTGCTGCGGTAGGGAGTGGCAGCGGCGGTAACGATCTATCGGCTGCCGCCGCGGCAAGCCGGTTTTGGGTGCCGCGGTTGGGAGTGGCAGCGGAGGCAAGGATGTGATTGGCTGCCGTGGCGGCGTGAGGCAGTGGCGGCAAGCCCGTTTGGGTGCTGCGGTAGTGAGTGATAGCAGCGGCAAGGATGCGATCGGCTACCGCGGCGGCGGCTAGACGGTTTAGGTGTTGTGGCTAGGAGTGGTAGCGGCGGCAAGGATGCGATCGGCTGCTACTGCGGCTTGAGGCAACGGCGGTAGACCGTTTTGAGTGTCGCGACAGCGAGTGGTGGCGGTGGCAGAGTTCAAGATGGGTGTCGCGGTAGCAATAGCAGACCGTTTTGGGTACTGCGGCAGCAATGGTAGGTCGGTTTGGATGCCGCGGCAGGAAGGTGTTGATGATTTGCGGTAGGAGAAAGAAGGCAAAGCAGATGCAAATTGACAAAGACAACTAGACTCCAACTAGAACTAGGAATCATCACTAGACACGACGATGCAACAAAAAAATTAGCAATGCAAAATCGAAAAGAAAAATTGCAAGCACATATTGGTTTGGACAGGATGAACTAAACCAATTTTTTGGATTTTTCGTGGACTGTAGGTAGAGGAAAAAATTATCACCGATGAACGAAAGCTCTGATATCACCTGATACGACAATGGGTGTCCCGATCTTTCAATGAGAAAGATAATTCGATTTGAGGAGACGACTCTCACGATTTGGCTACTAATCGTGCATGACTAATATGCATAGCAATCGCTGAACCAACTCCAAAATTGTTATCAACCTTGCTAGAAGCACGATCGACTTGATCACGAAGATCAATTCTGGCATGCAATCGAAGAACAAGCAAGAACAAGAGAATAAGAAATCTAAAATTGCAAATAGGATTGAAATACTCAATATGGTGGGATTCTGAAGCGGTATTCTAGGTTGGTCTAGTTGGTACAAGCTAATACACGAAGTTGCAATGTAGCTAACTTTTAACTAAACGAAATCCAACGAACCATGAATGTGGCGGCCACTATGTATAGGAGGAAGATTAAAAGGGAGGGGTGATGGTATTGTTCACTCATGAATAGTGACTACATGAACAGTATGAGCCTATTGTTTCTATCCAAATACAAGCCCCACGGGCCCAAGTGAAGGTGCGTCAGACTATTTTGGTGATTACATCGCGCTCAGAAGGAATTTGGAGCTGAGGTCAGATCCGTTGGAAAGATAACAAGATAAGCTTTCCATCAAGTACTCATGGGCCTCCAACGAGCTTTGTATGTGAAAGTTATGCATGTTTGAATTTGATGTTATCTCCGAAGGCTAAATTGGATTCCAAAACATGTCCAGCTCGAACTCCTGCTTGGCTTGGACAAAAGTGATGTGGTGCTGCACAAATATACATTTTCATCATTGAGTAGCATCATATAGTTCATATAATATAAAGGTACTCCTAAAAATAAGCTCACCTGATAATTTAAGTGAAATGTACGAGCTCTTATAATTGGAACAACAAGTATAGCAAATATGGTTGTATCCATAGGGTCATATCCTCATCAAGAGGAGGACGAGGGGAACAATTTGGTTACTTCAGGATGTAAAGAAGATGGCCAGAGAAGGAGATCCAAGCCGGATAAGTTAGAGGCGGCCCGGGGCTGAGAAGGAGAAGGTTTTCGGGTAGAGTAGAGGCCTGAATGAAATAGTAGAGAGAAACAATTCGGGCCAAAGAAATAGGAAGTTCCACTCGATGGACCGGTCTAACCACTGGGCACGGTCGATCAGACCGGAGGGCTATGGCTTGTCAAACCCTCTGGGTACTGCCGGTCAGTCTGGTGGAGACTAAGACTATCAACAGATTTATGTGTAGATTTTGGAGAAAAGATGGAAATATTGTATTTTTCTCCAAATTTTTGTACAATCAACCAAATAAACATATTTGGAGCATTTCCAACTTTTATTTCCGTAAAAATCCAATTATCAAATATTTTTATAGATTAAGCTTTTGTTTTCGCACAAAGGGCTTATTTTCATAAAACTTCTCCAGAAGAGCCAAATTGAGCATTTGATGGTATTTAAAACATCCAATTGCATGCATGAGTCAAGAATACCATTATGGTCCTATTTATATGAATAATTTTGTCTCAAGTGTCTTGTATAGAAGGGAAAGGTCCTTTAACTGCATAGTAATCATCCAGCTTCTCTTGACAGACTCGATAGGTGCGCAGATCATATCTTGCTTCTTGATGAATTGGAAACCACTTCTTGTTCTTCTTCTATTCGTTGGTTGGAGCTTTGGCATCGTTCTGACTAGAATAATCTTTCTTGCCCTCGGAAAATTTTTCTGGAATCACAAGAACCTCTTTATTGTTGGGCTTGCGATTCTTCTTACCCTTGAGAGCCTTCTTATGCTTCTTCTGTGATTTCTCCAGGCCAGGTTGAGGGATTTTTTCATTTCGATCAATAGCTTCATTCCATTCGACCGCTTCACTAGCTGCTGCATATCTGTCAGCCATGTCAAAAAGTTCAATGGTCGTTCGTGGAGGATTTATTATGATATCCTCTGTAAACCTTCGATTTCTCAATCATGCTTTAAAAGCATGGATAACAGAGGAATCTGCAACCTCCGAGATGGAGTTACGGACCTGGCTAAACCTCTTGATGTATTGGCGAAGAGTTTCGTTGTTTTTTTGTTTGATCCGATGTAGATCGTCTTCTTTTCTAGGGTGGTTGTACGTCCCTTGAATGTTGGTGATCAGTAAATCGCAGAGCTACTCACAAGTGTAAATTGATTTGACTGGTAGATTGAGAAACCATGATCGGGCAGATCCTTCAAGGACCATGGGCAAGTAATTTGTCATCACTTTGTCGCTACCAACAGCAGATCTGATGGCGGTAGTATAAATTTGGAGAAACTCTAATAGGTTTTGAGTCCCATTGAATTTCTCTATATTGGCTGGTCAGAACCTATCCGGCCAGTGAACAGCTTAGAGACATGCCGAGAATGCTCGACAGCCTGTGATAGAGTCTTGGTGTATTCTCTGGAAAGGAGCCAGATTATAATCGGTCGGGGACCAATTCCTTGGATTGGCACACCGAAGGTCTGGTGTCCCAATCCGGTCGTGGGCGTTAGTATAACGCCTTTGACCAGCTTCCTGGTTCAAATGATGCCGAACCAATCGGTCGTTCCTCTTGCAAGGGGGAGTGGCTGCTTGGAAGAGCATCTTCCTTCGTGACTCCCTAGTCAGAATATTCGAGGAGGCCTAGGTATCTACTAGTCCACCGTCCGACCATGTTGTCCTCTGCTGAGTGAGGAGCGTTGGGAAGAAGTCATGGTTTAACTTTGCGAGTTCCTTTGCTCCCGGTACATTTCTGTACACTGCATGGTCTGTTGGAGCATCTTTGATACCAACCCTATGAGTTGAACATAACCTGGAGTTTTCGCCAGAGCAGGATCTGGGTTATTCAGAATATCATGAACTCGTTGCAAATTTTGGATCATTACCGATGCTCTTGGAGGATTCCCACTGGCAGAGGGTGTTCGATAACTCAAATTTTCCCCGACCTTCTGGTTTGTCTTGTCCATTCCATCACGTGCGGTAGGGTAGAAACAGACGAATTAACTGATTGATGTCCACCAGTTCGATTACCTCTAGCATTTTGTGCTTGAGTGCCCACACCATTTCCACCAGCAGGTGGTGGCGGGTTAAGCTGTGGAGAACTGTGCATGGCATCTCGATTGGTATCTCCGATTGTGTAAACCTCATGCCTCCAACAGTGGTCTTCCAATGAGCTCCCGTCATAGCTAAGGAAGAGCCTTCCAGTGCTTCGACAAGGAGTATCCACGATGGGGAGCAGTCGGATATCAACACCTCCGGTAGGCTTTGTGGTGGACTCAACCTGATCCCGCGGATTGACCGACCGTATGCTGAGTTTTATCATTCCACTTGTCCTTCAATCGGTGGTAACTTCATTAACACCCTCACCAGATGTTGGTTGGCTCCCGAAATACGTAAGAGCAATTGGTGAATACTGGTTGCCCATGACCGTATCGAGAGCACATTGACTCTCTTATTGCAGCGTTGGGCTTTTATCGCTGTTCTTGCCGGTCGGGAGGACCGTGCTTGTAGAGGTGTTCGAAAATTCTGAGATGGTCAGAACAACCAAATTCTCTGGGAGTGCCAATAATGGTGGCAGTGAATCCTCCTCCATCTGGTGCACATGAGGGATTTTTTGCACATATGCACATACAAAATCTAAGCCGTTCATTTCAGATCTCACGGCCACGGTTCTCCCCGCCGCTCCCCCCCACACAATTGGCCTTTTCTTTTGCGAAAAGCACCCTGGCGGCGTTTCTTTCTCCTTTTGGCCCCCGCGTCTCCCTCCCCATCCCGCCTCCTCCCTGGTTCTCCCTCCCCCTTTCATCCTGCGCCGCCGCCCCGTTGGCGAGGGAGATCCTGCGCCGCCGCCCCGTTGGGAGGGAGATCCTGCGCCGCTGCCCCTGCGACGCTGCGCCAAGCCTCCCCCTTTGCACAGGTACCCCCTGCGCCTCCGCCGCTGAGCCTCCACCTCCCTTCCCCTGCTCCTCCGCCCCTCGCCGCCCCGGCGCCTAACGCCCCCCGGCGCCCAACCCCCATGCCGCCCGGTGCCCAACCCCAGGCCAACCACCCCGCACCTCCACCTCCCTTCCTCTGCTGCTCTCGGCCTCGCCTCCCCGCGCCTCCACCGCAGCCGAGCCTCCCGTCTCATGGCCTCCACCGCTCGCTGCGCCCACCTCCTTCCTCGCACCGCCTCATCGGCCTCGCTGCTCGCTGCTGCGCCTCCGCAGCCCGAGCCTCCCCTGCGCCTCCACCGCAGCTGAGCCTCCCCTGCGCCTGCCCAGCTTTATTGATATTTATTGAGATGGGATGAGATATACATGTCAGATATAACCATTTTGTGATATGTGCTTGATTTTTTGGTTGGGAGGCAGTGCTAACTTCATGGAGAAGAAGGAAGTGTCGGGGCCTAGTGGGGGGCTAAAGCTTGTCCCATGCCATAAATGCGGTCGGAAGATGATTTGGGCGGTGTCCGGGAGCTCGAAGAATCGCGGAAAAGAGTATTACAAATGCCCTAACAACAACGGCGTAAGATTGTTTGAATACAATCAGAAAAGAGCTATGTTTACAAGATAGATGTTTGAGTTTCCTTGCTAGCTTATGTGTAATCACCTTGCAATGTTTTTTCTGTAGAAGAATTTTGCAGGCTACGACACTTTCATGTGGAAAGATCAATATGAGACACATCTGGCTAGCTTGCATTTGGAACAGGACATAAAAGAGGAGCGATCTTTCATATTCGGCAATGAACACCGAACATATCCGACAGCTTGCAATGTTGACGACCTAGCCTTGGCACATTTAGCTGAAATGAACAAGATGCTGGACAAGACTAACAAGTCAATTCTGAAATCAGCAGCGGCAGATGAGAAGTTTAAAATGGTTCTTGTTGCATGTTTAGTGTTCTTTTTAGGAATTTTCGTTGCGAAGAATGTCATTTAAATATGGTTGTGAATTGTGTTGTATTCCCAAATGGTTGTCCAGAAAAATGTGCCATGATTGTGTAACTGAATGTCATTTTGAATATGGTTGTCCAGAAATGGTTTGTAAGCCTGATCTTAGCATTTCGTTTGTAAGCTTATTCTCGATACTGTGTGTGTGCCAGATTTGTTTAATGTCATTTTGAATGCCTGGTTGCCCTATTGCCAGTAATGGTGATTGCCCTATTGCCAGTAGTGGTGATTGCCTCCCCAACTATATCCTGTAGCATGAGACTAGTAATGGTGATTGCCCTATTACATTGAGCATTAGCATTAGCATTACATTACATTCCACTGAGCATTAGCATGACACTCGAGGACTGAATTCTGGACTTGAATCGTCTCGTGTATCAGTTTCTGATACTGTAGCATGAGACTTGAATGTGTATCAGAATTAGCATGAGACTTGAATGTGTATCAGAATTAGCATTAGCATTCAGTTTTCTGATACTGTATGATCTTAGTATTCAGTTTTAGCATGAGTACTGGTTCAATTTCTGGTACTGTAGCATGAGACTTGAATGTGTAAGCTTATGATCTCGTGTATCAGTTTCTGGTTCAGTTTTTGGTACTGTAGCATGAGACTTGAATGTGTAAGCTTATGATCTCGTGTATCAGTTTCTGGTACTGTAGCATGAGACTTGAATGTGTAAGCTTATGATCACGTGTATCAGTTTCTGGTTCATTTTTGGTATTGTAGCATGAGACAAGTCCAGGACACTTGAATTATCATTAGCATGACACTTAAAAATCAACAAGTCCAGGACACTTGAATCAACAAGTTCAGTATCTGATACTGTATCAAAAACCGAACTTCAATGTCTAAGCTTAGGACTGGCTCAAGAAAATCAACAACATATTACAAGTCCATATAACATATTACAAGTCCTTAAAGGGCAGTTGCGGCTGTCATGGGTGCCGATCTCATTGCATGTCCTACACATGCGAGCGGCCTTGGCCTTATTTTTATTCTTGTTCTCCCCAGGACGATTCCTCTTGCATTTCCCTCTTGTGAGTCTATCTGTTGGTGGCAATATATCGATATGATCAGGGATGCCACACCCAAGATACGCTTCAACCTCCTCCACTCCACTTTGCTGCCGGACAGTAATTTCTGGTTTATCTCATGCATAAACTTTATAAGTTTCCCTCTAGCATTCTGCATGTAAGGAAGTGAAGGACTAGCTCGATGTATCAAATCTTCCAAGTCCTTTCGCATCTCAGAAGACAATTTTTTAATTTCTTCCTCTGTATGATCTTTGGGTTTCTCCTCGAGAACATTGCCATTCTCATCAAATACAACCTCCCTCTTGCAGTTTGCAGTCCACCTTTTCAAAACATAATGACTAGGAAGCTCATTGAACAATGCACCTCGTAAAACCAGGATAATGTGGCGGCAAGGAATTCCATGAGTGCCAAACAACATGCAGGAGCACTGAGCAATCATGGTGTTCGTGTCACATGTGACTTTTCTTACCTTCTTGCCATCCTCCTTCACCGCTGTTACTTTAAGGTCGCATACTTGTGCCGTGCTCTCAACAACACAGTTGTCCCTGGCAGCAATAACCTCCTTCTGAAATTTCATGAACACCTCATGTGTGAACACTTCACTACCATGCAACTCTATTGCCCATGGTGTCTTCAACTGAGGCTTCGTGTGAAAGGTGGCATTGTCTTCTCTTAGCTCATTTTCTCTTTGTTCTTCGACTGCAGTGTCAAAGCGGATCCAGAACTCAACCAAAGCATGTTTGTAACCTATAAATCGATTGAAAAAAGAATTGACACTTTCAGACCTTGAGGTTGTTCTAAGAATTCCTGCCAGGGGTATGTCCATAAAGTAAGCCGGTACCCAAGATGCCCGAATACTATAACGACCAGCTAACCACTCATTATCTTGCAAACCGAACTCTGAAATAATATCAGCCCACTGTGACTCGAATTCTTCTGGAGTTTCTGAGGGATACACACATGAATTGACACGACTATAAAAGGTTCGGTTATCCCTCAAATCAGGCCTAATCTTGGTTGGGAGTTTGTTCAATATGTGTCACATGCATAATCTATGCGTTGTATTAGGGAATGCATCTTGAATTGCCTTCTTCATGGCCGCATCTTCATCAGTTATTATAAGCCTAGGTGCAGCACGTGTCATACATCTTAAGAATGTACGGAACAACCATTTGAACGTTTCAATCGTCTGATCAAGCAGCAATGCTGCCCCAAATAAAACACATCCCCTATGGTTATTCACTCCCATAAATGGTGCAAATATCATGTCATATTGGTTGGTATTATATGTTGTATCAAATGAGAGCAACTCCCCAAAATGAACATAATTCTTCCTACAGGTTGCATCTGCCCAAAACACATGGACCAACCTACCCTTGCCGTCAATGACATAGTCAAAATAAAATGCAGCATTGTTCTCGTTCTTTCTAGCTAGATTATCAAGGAACATCTAAGCATCTGATGACTTTATAGTCTCCCTCAAAGTGCGATGATAATTTTGCAAATCCCTCCTTGTGCATCCAACATTTTGAAACCCACCCTCGCTGACATGAAGATATCTAAATGAACCAGATGTCCCAATACTAGCTTGATGGTATGCGAACAACGTGGTCTTGGCTTTCTCATTTACTTGTCTATTAGAACGTATCAAGTGTTGCTTACTAGGCGAGACAAAACCATGGTTATGCACCTCCACAAATGTCTCTAACCTGAACTTATTGTCCTTAGTCTGTTTGATATCGAACATGGCCTCACACCCACACCTACTCAATTTAGACTCGTATGATCTCTTCAATTTGACCTTCAACTTGTCCTTACCTTTTTCTTCCTTCCAGCCACGTCTGGCACAATAGTACCGCCTCCATTGCAAAACACCGTTTGTGGTCGTCCGCTGCCCGATACGAATGGAGAAGCCGGCAACATGCGCATATGCTTTGAAAAACTCCAGGGCTGCATCCTCATCTTCAAAAATCATCCACACGACAGGCGTAAAGTCATCATTAACTACCGGCGTGGACGACGAACCCTGTACTGGTAAGTACGAGTTAGCATGAGAATGACATTAATCATTGAAATTTTAATAGTTCACATAATCCTATACTCACACAGAATGGAATGCTCACCGCCTTCTGTGGTGTTTTACACAAACTGTTCGCGACGAGAGAATACACATCGCCGCCTTCGACACATGGCAAAGCTAGTGGCCGTACGGAGCTACTCACATCTTCCGTGGAATCCATGCAGTACTTCAGCGCAGGGCGGTGGAGGCGCAGGGGAGGCTCGGCTGCGGTGGAGACTCAGGGGAGGCTCGGCGGTGGAGGCGCAGGGGAGGCTCGGCTGCGGTGGAGGCGCAGGCGAGCGGCGGAGGCCAGTAGACGGCGTAGGGGAAGGGAGGTGGAGGCGCAGGCGAGCATCGGAGGCCAGTAGACGGGGAGGCTCGGCTGCGGTGGAGGCGCGGGGGGAGGCAGAGGCCAGTAGACGGTGCAGGGGAAGGGAGGTGGAGGCGCGGGGTGGTTGGTGCAGAGGTTGGGCGCCAGGCGCGGGGGTTGGTGCGGGGCGGTGCGGCGGGCGTAGGGAAGGAGGTGGAGGCTTGGCGGCGAGGCGCAGGGGTTCTGTGCGGAGGAGGCTCGGCCTGATGGACGCAGGGGCGGCGGCGCAGATCTCCCTCCCAGCGGGCGGCGCGCAAGGGTACTGTGCGGAGGGAGGCTCGGCCTTGACGCAGGGGCGCGCAGGATCTCCCTCCCAACGGGGCGGCGGCACAAGATCTCCCTAGCCAACGGGGTGGCGACGCAGGATGAAAGGGGGAGGGAGAAGCAGGGAGGAGGTGGGATGGGGAGGGAGACGCGGGGCCGAACGGAGAAAGAAACGCTGCCAGGGTGCTTTTCGCAAAGAAAGGGCCGATCGTGGGGGGCGGTGGGGAGAACCGTGGCCGTGAGATCTGGAATGAACGGCTTAGATTTTGTATGTGCATATGTGCACCAAATCCCTCATGTGCACCAGAAATGCTCCCCAATCTCACTGGTCTCAACGAGTTGCGAGTCGGCGGCGGAAGAGGATGATGATGACATCACGTCTTGTTCTATGGAGATTGGAGTAGTCTGCTAAGTCGAATCAGTCTTCCTCATCCCAAGTCATTGCCATGATTGCATGAGCGATAATGGATAGAAGGAAAGTGAATGAGGATTACTGAGCGAAGTAATATTCAAGAACTCAACGGCTTCTTCCCCACAGATGGCACCAGTTGTTGACGATCGAGTCGCTGATCTTACAAAATAAAAAGAAAAAATGGCAAAGAGTTCTTGGGAGAGAATGAGGCTACTCTTTAGTACAATGAACTGGCTACTACAAGGGGGTACCTTCACTAGGTGGTGTACTAGCCCTAATTACACTGAGAGTTTGTACTTGTCTTCAAATCTCTTGGATCAGACTGAATTATCTTGTTCTGGATTGGATTCCAGATTGACACCTTTTCGAAGCGTCGTGTTTGATCGGAAAGAGGGTGGCAGTTTGTGACAAACCAACTGACTAACAGTTAATGTCAGTGAGAGATAAAATCGTACGGTGGTTGTTATTGGTGACTCAAGGCCATCAAATATCGTGTAGTTTGTAACAAATATAGCATGTGTCCCATTCATCACACAATAAGAATATACTTGGAATCAAGTCAAGTGTCAGTTCATTACTTCTACAAGCAGTTACCTAGTCGGAGCAAGGTACATGACCTCGTCTGATCAAGGTACCCATAATATAACCTTTGGAATCCTTACGACCAAGGGTCGTTATCCTTAGGGGTTACGACCACGGAGGATGTGCAATCATTTATTAAATATTAAAGTAATATTTGGAGATTTAATCCTCGTCACCTCTCATTTCTCATCTCTTTCATCTTTATCTCTTTTATTTCGATTTGATTTTGAGACAAAGTTTTGATGCATATATATATATATATATATATATATATATATATATATATATATATATAGGATTAATACTTTCTACTCCCGGGTGTAGTTACTCCCACCTCTGATATACCACCTAAAAGAACTTGACATACTCCTTTATCATTTTGGGTATACTCATATACTAATTATAAGATATTCCAATACGAACCACATGAAAAATTTGTAAGAAAGTCCTTAGTTTTTAGCATATTTTGTAAATACCTTCATATTTACACTAAAAAGGAGTATGTCTAAAAAATTGTACATACCATGTAACACCCCAGCCCAACATGAGCCTGGGATGCTACTAAAATAACAATATCACAAATACAAATCCAAGATACTACAAAAAAAATTCGGCAGAACCTCCTTTGTATAACTAAGTTTACCAGAGATTCCAATATATGCTTATAAAATTATCACTATTTCAACATCCAAAGTTCATCGAAGCATTCATAAATAATCTACTCAGCTAAAACATAAGCAAGTATAATTAAAATTTACCACTCTCATTATTACAAATAAACCAATGCATTCAAGTATAGCCAAAGTTAATCCTTAAGCAGTTTGCTTGTTATAAAGGTACGGTCTAAATGATAATTATCTTTTCAAGAATATGTGGTAGTGAGTGCAACCAAAGCAACCCTACTCCCTCCCATGCATGCCGTCCGCAAACGAGATACCTAAAAACACAACATCAACAAGAGTGAGTCCAAGACTCAGCAAAGTACAAATAGCAAGACAATAGCCAACACAACTGTAATTAACAACATCCATCCACGTAACCCAATAAGAAATATGTCTCATACTTATACGATGCAAACTATTCAAATGCATTTTTCTTTCTCTCTTTTGCATATACCGGTATTGCGGAGTGTGCATCCGTCGATGCACACCCATGCCTGTGCCTTCTAGCACATGGACCTTAGCCCATACTCCACAAGTATGGGGACCCAAAAGCCCATCATATTCATGACGGGGACCTCAATTAATGCTTGGTCACCACGTGACCATGCCTCCAATATGATATCATGATGCACATGGTCAATACTTTAAATCATCATGCATACATGAAACTTACGCATACTTCTAGCATTTATGGGCATTGATGTCCATAACATTCAAGCATCCATGATTAACATAATATACTCATAACTGTAACATCCCAATTTTTGAGAGTTTTTGAAAAAATTTCCATTTCAAAAATAACCGTTTGTTTTTGTTACTAAAAGCTTAATTGGGACCTTCAGAAAAAAAATAGTTCAATTTGAATTAATCAAACTTCAATTAAATAAATATTGTTTGATTTGAATTTCTAATTTTATCTGGTATTCTTTTTTTTTTTTTCCCTTCGTCCGGTTGTTTTCCCGTGGAGTTCCTTTTTATTCCTTTTTAGTTTGCTTTTGTTTCAGAGTTATTTTAAAGCTTTTAAAACAAAATAAAGTATTTTCATTTCCTTGATTAAATGTGGAGCTTAAAATTTAATTTCCAAAGCAAAAGCATTTTAAATGATTAAATCAAACCTTACTTAAATTCAAAATGAGTTTATTGGATTTTCTGTGTTTTTGGATTTTATTCTTGTCGGTGTTGTTTCTTGTAACCTAGTCTGTTTTATTCCTGTCTTCCCAAAAATTATTTAATTTATTATAAAATTTTAATTTAAATTATTTAATTTAAATTGGTGGTCTATTTTGAAGCTTTAAAAATAAAAATTATCGTTTGGTTTTTCTCGGTTTAATTTAAATCTTAAAATTGAATTTCTGAAGGAAAAATATTTTAAACGGCTAAAATAATCTTCAAAAAAGTGCAAAACTATTTTAGTTGGTCTATTCAAGTTCCAAGGTATTTTCTTTAAAAAAATTCTTGTCTTTTTCTTTTTCCTTTTCCTTTTTCTTTCTCTCTCCTCCTCTCTCCAGTTCACTGTTCTTCTTCCCGTGAGTCTTTGCCGACTGTTGCGCTGTTCCTCTGCAGCGTGGAGCCTTGTGCCCTGTCTGCCGCCCCATGCCCTGGCACCTGCTCATCCCGTGAGCTCCTTTGCTCCTAGTGCAGCTCTCCCTTATCTTCTCCTCCCACCGTAGAGCGGATCCTCTCTCCTTCCCTTTCCCGCCCCAAGCCCCATCCACAGTCTTTGCTCCCTGCTCCCTCTCCCACTCTTTAAAACCTGCCGAGCAGGCCTCCCTCTCCTCTACCCCTTCCTCCCCTCCCATCTCCTTTCTTTCTTCCAAACCAGAGTAGCAGCAGCTCCACCTTCCTCTTCCTCCAGCTCCTTGCTGCCCTTGCCATGGTGCCTCCTCCTCCGGTTTTGACCCAACTTCTGGCGCCGCCTTCCCTTGCCACCAGTCTCTCTGAGCCGCCCCCCAGCCGCCGTGCCGCACCCGTGACCGCTCTGCCGGCGTCGTCGCCATTCTGTGCAGCCATGCTCCTCCAAAGAATGCCGAGCTTTCTTCCTCCTCCTTCCTCCACCCGAGCCATGCGCTTTGCTCCTGCTGCCAGCCTCGCCGTCTCCCTCATTGTCTGCGCCGGAGCTTCCTCGCTGAGTTTCTCTGCCGCCCCTTGCCTTGGCTCTTCCCGGCAGCTCCTTAGCTCCCCTTGTCTTGCCACGCCCTTGCCGACTCATCGCAGCCGCTCCCTTGCATCACGCTTATAGCACACCCTGCTGCCGTCCTTGCCCGGCCGGACTCTGCTGCTGCCTCGTCTCCCCCGGTGGCGGTTCCCTCTTCTTCTCTAACCAAGCAGCCCACTGCATGCTCTTGTATGCTGCTTCATGCAAGCATAAGTGTGCATGTTCTCAAGTTTTGACTCATGCATGTGCACATGAAGCTAACTAATGCATGCCCCTTGCCGTTCCCCCCAGTCCCAGCCGAGCTCTCTCTCTCCTCCAGTGCAAACCGAAAACCAGCAGCCCCCCTGGCCTCCACTTCCTTCCCTCTCCTCCCCTTTCTTTCTTTCCAAAACCGAGCTCCCTTGTTCTGTATTCCACCCATGCATTAGTAGCTCATGCATGTTAACCCATGCATGTAGAGCTCAACTCATGCACGTACACATGTGTATCCATGAAAACAGAAAACTTCTCCACCTCGGTTCCCTCACTCCGGTCGCCCATTCTCCGCACCGACTACGTCGCCGCGTGCCCCTCGGCGTCCTCTTCTTATCCCTAGAATTCGTCGGTCTCTTTTTGCCGCGACCCAAAATGTTCCGCCGGCGGCCGAACCGCTTTTCTGTCGTCGTTTCCGGTGCCGTCTTTGATCCCCCGGCGACGTCGTCACTGCCGTTAGCTTCGCTCCGCGATGCTCTACGTTGTGTACCTTCTTTTGCTCCGAAACATCATCGGGTCATCGGCGCCACTATTCCATATGCCTTCGCTTTTGCTGCCGCCACACCGGACCTCACGCCGCGACGCGACCACCACCATTGGGTCCGCCTCGCTCCCGGGATTCCATTTTGCTAGTTCTCCGGCCGTCCCTCTCTTCCCCTCGCTGGTGGCATCACTTTTAACCCAGTCTATACTATTCATCTCCGAGGATTTCTATCATTTCATGTGAAGTAAACTTATGGATATTCGTTCTCCTTCATACGAAATCCGATTCCATCGATTCTTGGCTCTAAATTCATCTAAATTCAGCCCCTTCCTATCGCTACTAATTTTGTAATTTTTGGATTTTATTGGATTTGTTGTATTTATTTGGCTCTATTCGCACGTGTAGATTCTGGCGTTTCGAAATGATTCTTCGACCCGGCAACCGAAGCACCGCGACTCGTCAACGAAGGCAAGTCGTAGGCCTTTGACCATGTTGAACCCATTTTATAAATGTATATGGTTTTGAATTATCATGCATGGCTAGTTTTATTAAAAATGGTTTTGGGAGTAGATAATTACCAAATTGCCATTATGCCTCCTTAATGAATTGAAAATGAAATGTCTCCTTGATTGACATATATCCTTGGACACCTTAGGTTGGTTATTACTAGTTGGACATGATTGTATACCAACTTGGGAGCGTAGTATTGCTTAGTCTTGCTTTAGTTACCCGCGAGACTTTCGATCACATGTTCGATGAATAATGAAATTTGACTAATGGAACTATGGAATTGTGGTGTGATGCCACTGTAATTAAAATATGTTGAGCCATGGCAGGGATTGCCATTTGGTCGGGAATGAACAAAAATGATTTATGCTCGGGCTTGTGGTAGGGAGTGAAGGTGGGTGTGTGATGCACATTGGGATGTGGAAGGTCTTGTCTGAGCAGCCAACTAAGGACTTAACTTTGCAAGTCATTGATCTGGGCCACCTCGTGCAACCACAAGTCCGGTATGGGACGGACCTGGCCAACTAATTAGGGAAGTTTTGAGTCGGTTCTGTTAGGGTTGATTATTGGCGCAAGAGGGGGCTGTGATGGCGAAACCTTAGCGAGCAGAACCGAGGCAAAATGGAACTTTGTAAAGGCCTTGTGATAATCACTTAGTCGCACACCCTCGGAAGTGTGTCAGACGGACATTACAAGTGATTTATCTCTTGTGGGTAAAGTCGCACAACCTCTGCAGAGTGTCAAAATCTATTCGAATAGCCGTGTCCCGATTCACGGACATGCACAGTGATTTCGCGCAAGGGTAGCATTTTCAAAAATGTGGTTTGGTTCGATGGAAAGGTTTGGTTGGAATGGTTGGGAAGTGAGCGGGATGTTCACTGCTTGATTCAAAAGAACTTGGATATCTATGTATTATTCTTTTAAAATCTCGCTTGCAATCTAATTATTGTATTTATTTGTAAACTTGCTTTCTCGCAAATTAGCCATAAAGCCATTCTTGTTTAAGCCTTGCATGAATACTATGTGCATACATTTCTCTACGACTTGCTGAGTACTTTATGTACTCACGGCTTTATGCCCTTTGTTGATCAGTCCCAGCAGAAGAATCAGGACAGGTTGAGTACTATGAGGAAGGCTACTTTGAAGACTTCGCGAACTAGGTCACGTCCTCCACTCGATTGCCTGTGGGCATGTCGATTGGGCTCCACGTATTTTGAGATTTCATTGCGGATACTCTGTTGTTGCTAAGCCCCGTGAGGCGACTTTTGTAAGAACTTGACCATAAGGTCCTTTGTCGTTAACTAATATTACTTTGTCTGCTTCATTAGTTCGTTGTTGAATGGTTATGATAACATCATTGTTGCAACTGTGCGAGCTAGCTACTGATCATGGGACTAGCTCGGTATGCACAGAGGGTCTCGGGGTTGTGTGATACCCGGGGCGCCGACAATAACATAGTAAACATGAACAAATGATCACACACAATTTACCACTACTGTACTTGCCTTAACCACGAGAGAACGAGGGATGTCTGAGCAACGAGCTCCCCCTGCACCGTCCACCACCGAATAATAGTTATAACACATGCTAAGACACAACAGCGGATCAAAACAACCTATATAACAACAACCATGGACTTGCAAAACTCCTAACTCGATCCCGACCCCAAACTCCTAAACGTCGCTCAACTTCAAAAATCCATATCTATTAGTACAGGGGTCCAAATAAGATGTTCTTACACTTTCTGGAAAGATAATTAAATTCTCCAACTAAGTCTAGTTGGTGAGCCTTGCTGAATCGGCGAAGTAATACCCCTACCAGGACAATTAAAAAAACATCAACTTCACGTTGGGTTTTCTGGACAGAGTACTAAAACCACCATAACTTTTGCTACGCAACTCGGAATGGGGTGATCTTGGACTCTCTGGAATCATGACAAAACCGGCTACAATAGTCTAGTTGGACAAGTCTCCTGATTCGGCCTCCTACTAATTCTTATATTCAGGTAAAGTTTTTCTAAGTTTTCTGTCTCTGCAATCTGACAGTTAGGAAAACAGCGACGTAAAAATTTCATAACTTTTGATTGCCAACTCTAAAAATTGTGTTCTTTATCAGCTTGGAAAGCTTTCTGACTCCTCTACAATATTTATTTTGGGTAGCGTTTCTAATTCGGCCTATAAAAATTCATA
The DNA here is from genome assembly GCA_036346395.1 of Hsuehochloa calcarea. Lineage (NCBI taxonomy): Eukaryota > Viridiplantae > Streptophyta > Magnoliopsida > Poales > Poaceae > Hsuehochloa > Hsuehochloa calcarea. Next base: position 1,095,134 of record CM070607.1, read on the forward strand.
ATAACCAGACAATGCAATCTGCCACAACTCGTCACTCTCACAGTCGATCAGCGGTAAAACTACCATAACTCCTAAACCGTTGGTTCAAATCAGGTGATCTTGGTGTCCAAAGAAAGCTAAAACCGAGATCTACAACTTTCTAAGAGGTGATCAGGTCAGCAAATAAACGTAACATACCCAAATCTTACGAGCGCGCACATGCGAGGAGAGGTGGGGAGAGGCGGCTCAAAGTGGGGAGGAGGAGGAGAGTGGGAGTTTAGGGTTTGGGGGGGGAACCCCTTTTGGCCGGCCACCACATGGGCCCCTCTCGTGTTGCGCCTGAGCCCAGTTGTCGAGAATTTACTGAAAACCCTTCTCTTTTCAGGAATTTCTACTCATTTAATTGTCTTTTCTCCTCCCGGCTATTTTCTAATTACCCGATTCAATTCCGGGGTATTACATACCACCCCTGAAAAGGTGTGAATACCACCTAGGTTGTCTTATATACTTGTATACTACACATACATGCTCTCGGTTGCGCAAGATACTCTCTACGTTGTGAGATACGGAATAGAGAGTAACTACTTCCAGGAGTAGGAAAAAGGCTTCCTATATATATATATACACACACACACACACAAAACAATATACAGTTACATTTAATATAGCTAGGTTGATGTTCAGGAGATAAGCTTGCCTTCATAATAGTGGAAAAGATCGGCGTCGACGGATAACAGATTAGATACTCCTGCCTGCGTCGGTTCGTTTTCTGCAATTATACGGCCGATGCGAATAATAAATAAGTAAATACTTAGTTTCTTTTGGATGATATTATGCATACATAAATTAGTTGATTTTATTTGTTAGCAAATTTTATTTTAATAACACTTTTCAGATCCCCTGTTAAGTTAGCACTCCCCAACTGTGGTTGTTCTACGGTCTACTGGCTCTAGGGTCGAGGCTGCCTATTCTCAATTATAATCGCACAAAAACAAAATACTACACGTATCCGCATACAACTAGGTCTATTTAATTTTTACGCATGCAAATATGCCTGATCGGTTTTACTAAGGTGTGTACGCGTTTATTTATTTCTATAAATACACTCGGGGTTGTTTATTTTAATTGTGTTATCATGATTAAATTATTTCTAACATACCAGATTATTTGTTTAATATAGCGAGTGTTTCCGGTGATTAATTTTATTTATAAAGTCTTAGATTGATTTTACTCATTTTTTCCTTTTTTATTTATTTTCGATCGGACTGTCTACTGATTTTATTGGTCAATAATTTAATTATAGCATATTGCATTAATTTAGCCTTTTTTCCTACTTGCATGATCTACCGGTAGCTATTTTAGTTGTATAGGCTTAGATTAAATTTACATGCTTTCTCGCTTTTATTTTCTACCATTCTGGTTTATGGCTATTTATCCGTACGCGACTTACAACTTTATTTGGTCCAACAATTTTACTGTACCAACACTTATTAAAACTAGGGTTCACTATCTATTACTATTACTCTTCCCTAAAATTACCATTCTACCCTTTTACTAATTTTTTTTCTCCCATTTCATCCGTTTCTCTCTCTTTCTACCCAATCATCCGTTTCTCTCTCTACCTTATCCACCCATAGCCGAACTCCCCTGGCCTCCTTCTCTCCCCATTCCCATTCCCATTTCCATTTCCATTTCCATTTCTTGCTCCTTCGGCCGATGGCTTCCAATGGCGCCGCCCCGGTCGGTCCCACCAGCGTCAGCACCTGCGCCCTCAGCCACGCACCCTTGCCCGTGCCTCTGCCTTCCCTCGCGTGTGGCGCCTCCTACCGGCTCGGCTCTGCCGTGCTTGGCCACCGGCTCGGCCCTGCTCACTAGGCCGCCAGCCCTCTGCTACCGCCGCTTATCTACCTCGGTGATTCTTCCCTAGTCCTGTTACTTTCGTTATGATTTTAATTCCTCCCCCTTGCCTAAGCCGTATTGTCCCCTAATATTGGTTTGGGGCAATTAGTGAAATTGAGGGCGGATTTTGGGGGATAGTGGGGGAGGGCGTGAGGGATTTGTGGCTGTGGTGCTTGCAGGGTTGTGGCCTGGTTTCCATGGGGCATGGCTTTACTATACTTTGGTTGTGGGACTGGGGCTGGCAGATGGGTTACTTGGAGGGTTCCTATGGTGATGACTTTTGTGCTAGGATGGACATGGTTTCTCGGCTTCGGCCATGGCTTTGTGGATCGTGGCATGGTTGGCTTCAGTGTGCGTAGTTTCAGTCTTTGTTCCTGTTCTTAGCACAGGTAATTTCATTTTCACATATTACAACATTTCTATTAGTTTTAGCTTCTTTCATTGCTTTACTATATTGATTCCATGCATGCTTGGGGAATGGATGGTCAGTGAGGAGGGAGGGTGGTGTTCTTTGTGGACGGTGTTGGTTTCCATGGGTAGTTTGGTTTTGGCAAAGAAAACAACGGGGGCAATTGGTGGGTTACCTTATTGGGTTCGGTTTGAGGCTGGTAGTGATGATGGTGCTGTTGTGATGGAGGTGTTCTCTGGTGTTCCTTTGTTTCTCCTTACTCCCTTCGGTGCTTCTGGTCCTCGTTGTCAGCTTGGCATCGGTCCTGGTTGTCGTTGATGGTTCGAGGTCGTTGCCGATGTTGTCCTTGCTCCTTTGGTCTTCTCCTTCTCCTTTGGTCCTCTCCTTCTCTACTACTCTCCGTGGGTGATTTTTGGTGTGGCAATGGTGGGTTATGGCTTTCTGCTTTTGGCAGTAGATGGTTGTGGTGTTGGCTTTGGGCTTGCTTGCTTTTGTTTGGCTTTACATTGCTTGGCAGTGAGCTTGCTCTTGTAGGTTTGTTCTTTTGGTGGCAGCAGGAGGCTTGCTTGGTTGGGTTGCCTTGGGAGGGCAGTGGGAGTTCTTGGGCTTGTGGTTTTTGGCTTGTTGGAGAGAGTGGCTTGTGAGTGTTCGCTCTGGTGGGTGACTTCGGTTGTGGGAAGAAATGAGGGGCTTGTGTGGGCTTGACTTTGTGAGGGAGAGGTTTATGGGGGAGGCTTCGGTTGTGGAAGGAAATGGTTGGAGGTGTTAGCTTTGGGGAGGCTTTGCCTGGGGTGGGGGGAGGGGCTTAAGGCAAGGGCATTTCGGCTATGTTTTTGTTGTGATCTCTCTCTTGCTCCTGTGCAAACCCATTCTTGCCCTTGGTTTATCCCCTTGGCTCTCGCATGATACTATTTGCTCAGGGACCTCTGGTCCAAAGGGTGTTCTCTGCACTATTCTTTGGCACTTTTGTTGCGGGCGGTAAGTCGGTAATACTAAAAGTGGGCTAGATAAAAAGGAATGGGCCATTGGTCCATAAGTCATTGTCGGGTTTTTCTATGGTCGAGGTAAGTCGATATAATGTGGGTGTCGGATTCGAACAATTATCAGGTGACCTACGAAAGTGAGACGATGCTGACTAACCTTGGTTGGTCTGGGAACCTCGATGACTTCGAGGAAATCTGACAACAATTCTTCTCTACTCCTAACTTTATTTTATTGTTTTTGGTCTACGACTGGTCTTTTGGTCTTTGCACAAAATGTGTACAGGGTTTGGATTGGCCGAAGAATGGTTTCGACGGCTGGCGATATATGGACAAAGGAAGGAAATGCTTTGGCGGTATGCATGCAACACTTTATTATTATTGTGTAAATGTACTCATGTTGTAATATTTTTATTTTGATATGTTGTAATTAATTTTTGTGATAAATTTGAGAGTGTAATAATGTTGTGTTATATATTGTGATCTGATGTAAGGCATTCTTGTAATTAATTTAGAGATTGTACTTATTGTTTTATTTTTGCTGGCATGAATTATTATAACTAAGCTTGAATTGATGATTTATTTCTATTGTAATAATTTCATGTAATTTAATCCAGAGTGTGTATGAATATTTTCACTTTCGCTCGAAATGAAAGCTTGTATTATGATTCAGATGTCTGATTGTATACTCTTAACGATGTAATTATTTCAATGATTTGAGATAGTGCTATATTTTTGTTGAAATAATTCCTATTGTAAATCCTGTTACAAATAGTTCTTGTAATTAGTTCCTAGTTTATATTAATGCTTTTATTTTGCATGTAAAGAGTTCTTGTATGTTGCTTTGATGTAAGGAATTATTGTAATTTAATTTCAAGTTCGTATTTAATGTTCTACCTTTGGTTGCAAAGGATTTTTGTAATTGACTCAGAGTTATGTTGATGTTGTATGTTTGATTTAATAATTCGTGGTGTAATTTATGTTGATTCGAGCCGCTCTATCCCTAATTGATGCTTTTGGGGGATCCCTTCGTGAAATTAGAGGTGGGTGTTGTGGGGCTTTTGGTGGAGATGGCATTTAGTCTAGGGCGTGATGAGCTTGCAGCTTTGTGTTGGCTTGATTGGTTATAGTTTCGGGTGGTCTTGAGCTCGATGATTGTGTTTCCTGTTGCAATTTGATTGGTTAAGGTTTTGGTAGCGTAGTGATGGTTCGGTGTTGGTTTGGCGTGGCTTGGTCCTGTTGGACTTGATGGATTTTGGTCCTCGGACATAATGCCAATCTGGTGGTTTTTGTGGTGACATGGGATTGATTTGTGTGGTGACTTAGTGATGGTTCTTGTGGATTATGGGGGTGGATTGATCGATTGCTTGGGTGCTGTTTTGGGTCTCTAGATATGATGTTGGTATGGCTTCTCTGAGCTTGACTTCAGCCTTTGATTCACTTCTTAATCCGATTAACTTCTTATTACCCCCTTTTTACAAGGATCTAATAATCTTTATTTTATTCATTTATCTATAATTCTTATTATAGATAGTATTTTCTTTACACTTTTTGTAAGTATACCCCTTATCCATAAGCGAGAAGGTCGTAAGCTTTTCTACGACCATCCCCTAGTTGTAAGTTTCTCTACGACCAGTCCCTGGTCAGAAACTTTTCTACGACTATTCCCTGATCATAAGTCCTCCAACGATCAGTCTGTGGTTGTAAGACTTACTACGACCACCATCTGGTCGTAAGTTCTTCTACGACCAGTCTCTAGTCGATGGAGCCTACAGATATATAGGCCTAGTCGATCATGAAGTCTTCTACACCATATTTAAAGATATATGGTAGTTAATTATGCTGTTATTTTCTAAAATAACTGTATGATTAAACTCTCTATCCTGATGATAATCGCCTAGTGGCGTGGGAAAGTTAGTACTCCAGCAATAATCTCCAGTAACCACTTCGTCATATGAAGCGTTGATGTGTCGTTTGGACTGGAGAAACTGCCGCCCTCTTTGAGTACTATATAATGGGTGGAATTAGCAGATGACGGAGAGAGACAGAGCGATCAAGAGCACAAGGCATTAGGCATTAGTCTTCCTCTTGATTTTGACTTGTAAACTCATATTCAATACAATACACATAGGAGTATGATTGTTATTCTTGCAGCAGAAAGCCCGGACCTGTATAAAATCCATGTGTCATCTCTCTGCGTGGTCAATGGTAGGAGACCCCCCGAATCAAACAATCATACGTAAGATCGGTTCTAGATCATCAACAGTTGGCGCCGACCATGGGGATCTTCCGATGATTCCTTGTCAACAAATTCTTTTTTTCTAATGCTTCCATGGCAGGAGAGTGGAACGAGTAGAATTGGTTCGACTTGGCCAACTACGCAGACATCGACATGGATGCTGGCTTCGACTACGAACCGAGTATCATCTCATCCCATGATAATGTCGCCTCTAGAGATAATTCGCCAGATCCAGGGGACCATGCCACCGATGGAGTTGAGGAGGGATCCTTACCCCCATAACGTTACATCTAAATGAGGGACCAGATTCCTCATAGGGAAAGGGTCTACCCGACCACAATTGGGACTGCACCTAGGCAGGCACTGAGCATAGCAAGGGTACCCCCCTCGAAATGTTCGAGTCCGCCTAAGGCCATCCGACTTCGCACGGCAAGTCCTGGAAGCCATCATTCTGGGACTCCATCAGCATCTGGTGGTCGTAACTCTGCGGTTACCCTCGCAGAGGATATGGGGGAGCACCCTGTTCCTACGAGTTCATCCACACATTCGTAGAGCTTACCTATGGACACATACGGTTATGACGAGGATTAAAACCTCTATTTATTATTTAATAGATAGAGACCATACGTCTTCATGGTCGTAACCCCTAAGGCTAACGACCTCACTGGTCGTAAGGATTCCAGAGGTTACATAATACATAACTTGGTCGGATAAGGTTCCTAACCTAGTCTCCGACCAGTCAAATACTCACAAGGCTTTGAACTAGTATCTGGATCCGAGTCCAGTTATATCATTTACCGTGTGACGAATGGAACATGTGTTGTATATTCCATACCACGCGACGCTACGTAACTCTAAGACACTGGACTACGGTTAAATAGATCACTGACATATAACCACACAACAGTTAATACATTGTCAACTGACGCCTCTCTCCGATTAGACGCATCACTTCTCAACAGGCGTCTCTCCAAGGGGTAACTGCCAACGCTTCATCAACTACATAAGGAGGACCGCGGAAGGTGGAGGGGGAAGGGAGACGAAGATAGGATCGATTGTGAATCACTCTCAGAAGACAACCAGTCGATTAGATTGCAAAGTCATAGCAAGCATTGCGCTCTAGTGTTAGGAGAATTAGTCTTTAGTCTAGATTACAGGCAATCCTTGTTATAGTCAGTTCACAGCAATAAAGAGCAGCCTCATTCCTTTCCAGGAGATACGTGTCATTTTTCATCTGTCTTTTATATATTTGTAAGTTCGGTGATTCGATCGTCGACAGCTGGCGCCGTCCGTGGGGAAGAAGGCGCAATTCTCCTGAAGAAGTTTTTCACTCGTTAAATCTTCGCCCACCCTTCATAATCGTTCATGTGACTATGGCAGGAACTTGGGACAAGGAGAACTGGTTCGATTTGGATGACTACTCCAATCTCGACATGGATGCCTGCATTCAGGCCATGCAAGAGAACTGGACGTCATCATCTTCCTCATCCGCCGGTTCGCGGGTCGCTGATAACAGTAATGTGGGACTGTAAAGGCAACTAGAGGGGGGTGAATAGGCGTTTTCTCAAATTTCTCGCCTTAATCAAATTCAACACGAACTTTACTCCTTTAGCTATGAAAGCTAAGAAGATCAGTAAGCGCACAGAGGAAGCCTTGTGTTGAATTCGATAACCCCCTTAACCACAAGACACAAATGTGGAGAATTGATCTCACTAGTCGGTCTGGGCACTGGCGGTCTGACCGGCTACCAAAGGGAGGTCCGACCGATTTAAATCGGTTCAACCGGCCTTTAACGAGCGGTCTGAAAAGCGGGCGGTCGATCATTGCTGATTGATCATCGGTCGAGCCGATTTAGTCGATCTTGAAAAACAATGCCCAAATTCAAAAGGAAATTTGGTCCAACTTTTGATTCAACCCATGAAACTTGACCAAATTTGGAGCACACCTCCCTAAGGATATTAGAGACATATTTCTAGCAACGATCCTCCAGATCCACTTCACAGAAACGATCTCTGACGATTTTACCAAAGAAGTGCACAAACCCTAGAAATATGAAAATCTTGATTCAAGACTTGCTTGTGGGGGTTGATGATCTAGATAAATCTAGGAGTATTCCCACACAACAAAGCAAGATAAAATAGGTCAAGAGACCAAGCTTAAACACTTGAATCAAGGAAGCACCAAATTCATGAAAAGAGATAAGAACACAAAGGAGATAATTGATCTCTTAAGCAAGCATCACAAGATTGATTGATCTCACAAGATGCTTACAAAGCCACTCCAACAAGGAGGACAAGAGCTCACACAAGGAGCACACACACACACACTCTCCAAGCCTCTCCTCTCCTCTCAAACCCTAACCCTAACAAGGGACTTTCCAAATGAGGGCTCAAAGTGCTTCAAGGGGTTTTACATCTCCCCCTTTCTATTTATAGGAGAGGCCTAGGGTTTCACTTTTGGGACCCACACACACATGGGACCCACTCACATACATCTGTTGAAGCAATCGCCTGCTTCACCACGTGTAGGTTGATCAGCGGCTCTCATCATGTCGGCAAGACTCTCCCGTCTGAATCCCATCGGAAACTCCTAGAGACTTGCACCGACTTCCGCACCGCCTGATCCAACCAGCTGTACTGAACTGCCCGTTCGATCCATCTTGCCCATTCTGCACCATGCTTGAGTCACACGATTTCACCCGGCATCCATGATCGTTCTGGACCTCAGCTCTCCAAGCGTAGTCCCGATCCACCTCACCGTTGACGTAGTTGACCTGCAAGCCACCTGCACAGCAATAGACAAACAAATCATCTCCGCGAACAAGTTCTTCACAACTTGACCTATGTTAGTTCCACAATGCAATATGCAACAATAAAGCATTGACATCCATACATTAAACACATCCAAATCACATCAATGCCAAAATGGTTAACCTTCAAGTGATCGGCGGTCTGACCGCCCCACACGGCCGGTCCGACCGATTCCACAACGGCGGTCGGACCGCCCGAAAAGACTTAACCAAATATTCAACTCGAAAATCCGAAACCTTCTGGAATTTTCAAATGAATACAACTTTCAACTTGGAACTCCAAAAATGATGCGACCACATCCAGGAGACTCCCCTCACTTGTCTACACATCCTATTTTTGGATCAGCTCCAAAATCCACTTTTAGGCAATACCGGCCGGACCGAGCACACCTGCGGTCGGACCTCTTCCACGGTGATCGGACCGCGTGCCACCGGCCAGATCACCGTGGTCCGACGGACTAAGCAAAACCGAAAACGCGAGATTTTGCAAACCAACAAAGCCATTGCTAATTGACTCATCATTCTAAGATCGTGCACATATCCTCACGATATCCACAATCTCCCCCTTGATGAACACATTGGTAATTTCCCAGAAAATGTAGTTTCAAGGTTTGAAAAGTAAAAAATTCGCCGTTTTCGCATAAAGGCACAACTTGGTCCATAAGCAAGAAAAAGCCTAGAAAACGACCAAACTGGCTTCAGAATAGTATAACCAAGTGAGATAAGGCAATGAAGGCACAAAAGGATTCAATTTCCAGAAAGTAGCCAAAAATCTCACTTAGGTCCAAATGAAAGACAAAAGTTCAATTTGACCTTTGATCATTTTGAGTCTTCTTCAATTGCAAATATGATCAGAAAAAAGGCAATAAAACCCAGAGACTCAACCCACTATGATCACAAATTTTAAAAAGGTTCATTTTTTTATGTAAGTTCTTTTATATGAAACCTTCTGTATGAAACCAAAAGCTCCAAAACAACATTTTTCTTCACAATCCTTCTCTCCCTTTGACAATGAATTCATCAAGATGCATGGGAAAAGATAGAGTAAGATAAAATGACTTTATTATTGAAATTTAATAAAAAGGAGCCATGACCATTATCTACGTAGACAGTACAAGAATTATACCAAGCCATATAAAGAGTAGAAGCTATATTCAATCATGGCAAAATATGTACTGCAAAGCTAAGACCAAAATAGCAGCAATCTGAGATTAAAAGAATTAAAACCATGAAAGGTTGCTCAATATCATAGTTTCACTAAAAGCAACTAAAAATGAGTCAAGCCATGTCTATAAGTAAAAAGAAACCCAAAACTGGAACTGAGGCATTTTGAGCATTAAGAGTTCAATTAAAGCAAAATTCAAGCACTTAGCATTTTGAGCATTTTCCTAAAAATAATTTTTTTTCTTCAATGTGCTAGATCTCAAGCCTTTCCGCGACCATCTCAAGCAAGAAGCTTAAAAGAGTGGTCTAGGTCATCCAAAACTCCCCCTGAGTTCATGCCTAGTGCAATAGCAAGCCGTCTCATGAGAAAGGATTGGTGAGATCAGTTTTTTCGCACAAAAAAAAATCTCATTCTTCATTTGCTTGACTCAAGAGATTAAAAAGCTCATTTTACATCTCAAAATAAGTTCAAGACTCAATTCAACCTTGTGGATTTCATGGGGATATGTTCCAGATCTTAGGATGATGTGACAATTGGCAATGGCGTTTACGGTTTGTCGTTTCACGGGTTTTCGACAAAGCTACGAGCTTCTTCGACGGCGGTCCGTCCGACCTTCCCTGCACGGATCCGATCGGTCCCAAATCGGTCGGACCGCCATGTGGGCGATCGGACCGTGATGACTAAAGTGGTCAAAACAAGCTGGGCCAAAAATAGGTGTTGTAGGCAAGTGAGGGGATCCCAATGCACTTGGTCTCATGATTTTTGGAGTCTCCAGTAAAAAGTTCTATTGGTTTAAAGTTTCCAGTAGGTTTCGGATTTTCAGGGGTTAAAATTCGGCTAAGTCCCAAGGGGCGGTCCGACCGGCTCACAGGGAGCGGTCCGACCGGCCAAGGGGCGGTCCGACCGGCTCACCCGAGCGGTCGAGACCATAATGGCTTGAACGTCGGCCAACTTCGTGACGATGTTGTTTTGTTAGGTCAAAGTCATTGGTATCGTGGCATATGGTTTGCATGATGCATGTTTTGACTAACATGGGTCAAGTTGTGAAGAAGTTGTTTCCGAATTCGTGTTTGCTTGTCTATGGTTGTGCGGGTAGCTTGGTGGTCAACGACGGTCAACGGCGAGGAGGATCGGGACTAGACTTGGAGAGTTGAGGTCGAACGATCGACGATGCCGCGAGAGTCAATGACTCAAGCGTGACGCAAGATGGACAAGGGTGACCTATCGGCAAATCCATGACGCATGGTGGCGGTTTAGGTCAAAGGTTAAAGACGGCGCTTTGCGAAGCGTGCGTGTGTGACCCGTTTGTTAGTGGGCCTTAACGGGAGCCCAATGGAGTCAAACCCTAGGAGTCTAGGCCTCCACTATAAATAGGGGGAGGTGGTGGCTGCACCACCTAGCTCTTTTCTCTCTCGCCTCTTTTGTTGCGAAACCCTAATTGGCTTAGGAGAGTTGAGGTGGAGGCTAGGGCTCTTTATGGTTTGAGAAGAATTTCAGTGATCTTGGATTGACCACCGATCCTTGATGGCGTGGGTGTAATCCAAATGACGATCACGTTCTTAATCTATGCAAGGTTTGCTTGAGATAAGTCTCTTTTCGTTCTTGCTTTCAATTTCGTGATTTTAGGGCTTTCTTTGATCCACGAGTTTTGATTGATTCTTTCACGTGGATTAGCTTGTCGTGATGTGTGGGAACCCATCTAGGATCAATTTGATCATCAATCACCCACGAGCAAGCGATTGGATCTAGTTTTCACTTTTGCCCTGCTTTGCACCCTTCTTCAATCGGATCGTAAAAGATATTTGTTCGTCCAAGAATTATCATAATTGTTGATTGGAATAGGTCCTTAATATCATAGAGAAGGTGTGTGCAAAGTTTCGTGAAGTTTGGAGTTGAGAATCAAAGTTAGACCTAATTGCAACTTCGCCATCGGGTACATTTTTACTGTTACGAGCTCACGGCCGACCGCCCCACACAGTCGAGGTCGATCGATTTGGTACAGGCCGGACCTTCGATAAGATAATCAGCCGACCGACTCACTGTTAGATTTGATTCTTCTGATTTACGTCATATTGCTTAGGGTTTAATTGGATTCAATACTAGTCTTCCATTTGTCTTGGTATATTGATCTTCATAGCTTCATCATAGCTATTGGAGTGAAATTGTGTTGAATTCATATTTTGGAAAAAAGTGAGTGTGCTCCTATTCACCCCCCCTCTAGTCGCCTTTTCGGTCCAACAAACCTATATGACATGACATGAATCATAAGAGCATCACTAGAGCAAAACTAGTCACAAGATCCAACAAGACATGATTTGATTCAATTTGCTCACAGATATAAAGCTAGCAAGGAGAAAGCTAAGCTAAAACACGAAGAGCCATAAAAGAAGTCTAGCAGACTATCACTTGACATGACAAGGTATAGAGTATGAAATTAAGCCATATAAGGATAATACTCAAAGCTCCACAAGTTTTATTATACAATGCAAGATATTTAAAATGAAAAATGCATTATGATACAATGAATGCAAAAAGAGCAAATTCTCTCAAAACATCCATGCCTCAGTACTGGGGTTAGAGATAAACGATCTAGGAGTCCAGTACTGGGACGCACGATGCCGGGGAATAGCAGTAGAAGCCGCAGAAAAATGATCAGGCACAAAATCATAAGAATGCACACGAGAACCACCTGGACCTCTCCAAAACGATCTACGAAAAGATCGATACTTCCCCTGTCTAGGTGCTACTCGTGGTCTCTCCTCACGATATCCTAATCCAAAATGCTGCCTGGACCCACCAAAAGAGTCAACAAAGTTCTCTACAAACCTAGGCCTATATGTGGTATGATGAATAGGCTGTTTGGCTCTAGAGACTACAGCTGGTGAAAAGACTCCTCTAATGGATCTCAAAGTGCTCATTCTCTCTTTCCTCTCAATCTTTGCTCTCCGGAAGCAAAACTCAACAGTGTGGCCCTCTTTCTTGCAGAAGGTGCAATGGTACTTGACCTTTTGAGGGGTTTGTACTGGTGAAACAGAAGCACCTTTCTTACCAGAAAGAGTTTGAGCAAAACCTGCAGATTTAAAAGCAACCTTAGTTGACTTAAGAGGTTCTAGCTCAAACAGACTATTTTTCACAAGTTTTGCAACCTTAGGTGGGTGATTCTTGGAATGCTCTAGGGACTTAAAACCTAGGCCGCTATTCTTCTTACTCACTTTAGATTGATCAAGAATCATATTGAGTTTCTTTTTCCCACCAGAACACTTCTCAAGAGTCAATTTGAGGTAATCATTATCTTTTGCTAAAACTCCACAATTAGAGCACTTTCTAGAATTGATTGCCTCATCTTGTTTGCTCTTAAGATAGGCCACTTCCACTTTGAAGGCCTCACAAGACACACAATAGGACTCCCCAATCCTATTCAACCGCTCCTTAAATTTGACTCTAAAAGCCTCTTGTATCTTACCAACAATAGTTTCAACTTCAGCATGCAACATGCAAGAGGAAGAATCAATGACTTTCTTGGAAGCAGTGAGAGACATGGATTTTTCAATTTTAGCTTTCTCTTCTAGAGTCTTGTTTAAAGCTTCAATCTCAATTGTAAGCTTAGGGCAATTTTCACAAGATGCAGCTCTAGAGTAAACAACCATTTCGGTCATCTCTTGCATTTTAATCCTATTATTCTTACAATGAGAGCAAGTGTGACTAGCACCAATTTTTTGCAATTCTTTCAAGGAGCTATCCAATTTTAATTCAAGCAAGGCACAATTTGAGCAAGTTAACGGAATAGCATCCAAAGTAGTCACACCAAGCGGAATGGCATCCATGCAAACAGAACTAGACTTGAGAGATTCTAGTTCAACAAGAGCAACTTTTAATTGATATTCAACAGAGGAATGAGCATTATTTAAGCTTGACAATTCATTAAGCAAGCTAGAGCATGAATCACAGAAATCATCAGGATTAATGGATTTGAGCCTAACAACTTCTAGGTTCAAATTATCAATCATAGTATCCTGTTTCTTAATCAATTTAGCTTGCTTATGCAGTTTTTGTTCAGCAAGCACTAAAGCCCTTTTCATATCAGGAAGTGAAGGGCATACCTCATCGGGATCACTAAAAGGATCCTCGTTGTTGGAGGAGTCGCTGTCGTGGCTGTTCTTGGCCATGAAACACATGCCCGTAAAATCACGAGCCTTCTTCTTGCCACGGGAGTCACTCTTGTCGTCCTCTACCTCCGAGTCCACATCGCTCATGCTCACATCCTCTAGAGCTTCAAGGACCCGGCTGACAAACTTGCGATAGTTTGTCTTCTTGGATTTAGCATCCCTCGCTTGAGGATGCCTTTGTGACTCCTTCTCCTCCTTGCCCTTCAGCTTGGGGCACCTGGAGCGAATGTGGTTCGGCTCACCACATTCAAAGCATGTGATAGGTCCACCCCTCCTCCTATTTCTCACATTGTTGTAAGCTCTCGTGAATTTGGTGGATAGGAGGGCTAAATCATCTTCAGGTAGTCTCTCAAGTTGCTCATCACTCATAGCATGCAAAGCTGACAAAGAAAAGCCAGATGAGCTACAATCCAAAGAATCAGAATATCTACCCTTAGATTGGTCGACCACTAAAGCCATCGGCTCTGTCGTGGGGAGACGCGAAATAAAATCAATCTCGTGCGTCTTCAACCTCGAGTAAAGCTTATCCATGGTAAGCTCACTCATGACAGTGTTGTCATTGATGGCAGTGATCTTCATCCCCCAGACCTTCACATCCAAAGCACCCAAAAGTTGGCGTGCATTTTCAGACTCTGTGAAGACAAGATCAACAGCGCGGAGATCATGAAGAATTTTAGAAAATCTCCCCCACAGCTCATCTAAAGACTCACCAGGTCTTTGCTCGATCTTGGAGTAAATTTTCTTCAGCTGGTTCTGCTCACTTCCTTGATCGCAGTGGACCCCTCGTGATAATCACAAAGAGTCAGCCAGATCTCATGAGCAGACCGCAAATGAGCGACACGCTCAAACTCCGATCGACTAAGGCACGGGATCAAAAATTCCGAGCCTATTTGTTGTCCTCCACATCTGGAGTGATCAAATTGTCATCGGCTGGCACGACATAAGGGTTTTTCACCTTAAGCCAAATTGCGTGCCCTTGAGCCTCGATGTAGGCCTGCATTCGGTCCTTCCAATAAGCAAAATCAACTCCATCAAAAACATGTGGCACGATTGAATACACATCGATCGCCATGGCTCCAAAGACCGGTTAAGATCTACGAGAAGAGCTAACCGGCTCTGATACCACTTGTGAGACCGTAAAGGCGACTAGAGGGGGGGTGAATAGGCGCTTTCTCAAATTTCTCGCCTTAATCAAATTCAACATGAACTTTACTCCTTTAGCTATGAAAGCTAAGAAGATCGATGGCGCGCGAGGAAGCCTTGTCTTTGGTCGATAACCCCTTAACCACAAGACACAAATGTGGAGAATTGATCTCACTAGTCGGTCTGGGCACTGGCGGTCTGACCGGCTACCAAAGGGCGGTCCGACCGATTTAAATCGGTTCAACCGACCTTTAACGAATGATGCGAAAAGCGGGTCGGTCCGCCGATTGATAATCTCGATCGACCGATTTTGTCGATCTTGAAAAACAATGCCCAAATCCAAAACGAAATTTGGACCAACTTTTGATTCAACCAATGAAACTTGACCAAATTTGGAACACACCTCCCTAAGGATATTAGAGACCTATTTCTAGCGACGATCCTCCAGATCCACTTCACAGAAACGATCTCTGACGATTTTACCAAAGAAGTGCACAAACCCTAGAAATATGAAAATCTTGATTCAAGACTTGCTTGTGGGGGTTGATGATCTAGATAAATCTAGGAGTATTCCCACACAACAAAGCAAGATAAAATAGGTCAAGAGATCAAGCTTAAACACTTGAATTAAGGAAGCACCAAATTCATCAAAAGAGAGAAGAACCCAAAGGAGACAATTGATCTCTCAAGCAAGCATCACAAGATTGATTGATCTCACAAGATGCTTACAAAGCTACTTCAACAAGGAGGACAAGAGCTCACAAAGGAGCACACACACACTCTCTCTCCAAGCCTCTCCTCTCCTCTCAAACCCTAACCCTAACAAGGGGCTTTCCAAATGAGGGCTCAAAGTGCTTCAAGAGGTTTTACATCTCCCCCCTTTCTATTTATAGGAGAGGCCTAGGGTTTCACTTTTGGGACCCACACACACATGGGACCCACTCACATACATCTGTTGAAGCAATCGCCTGCTTCACCACGTGTAGGTTGATCAGCGGCTCTCATCATGTCGGCAAGACTCTCCCGTCCGAATCCCATTGGAAACTCTTAGAGACTTGCACCGACTTCCGCACCGCCTGATCCAACCAGCTGCACCGAACTGCCCGTTCGATCCATCTTGCCCATTCTGCACCATGCTTGAGTCACACGACCTCACCCGGCATCCATGATCGTTCTGGACCTCAGCTCTCCAAGCGTAGTCCCGATCCACCTCACCGTTGACGTAGTTGACCTGCAAGCCACCTGCACAGCAATAGACAAACAAATCATCTCCGCGAACAAGTTCTTCACAACTTGACCCACGTTAGTTCCACAATGCAATATGCAACAATAAAGCATTGACATCCATACATTAAACACATCCAAATCACATCAATGCCAAAATGGTTAACCTTCAGTGATCGGTGGTCGGATCACTTCACACTACCGGGTCCGACCGATTCCACAACGGTCGGACCACCAAAAGACTTAACCAAATATTCAACTCGAAAATCCGAAACCTTCTGGAATTTTCAAATGAATACAACTTTCAACTGGGAACTCCAAAAATGATGCGACCACATCCAGGAGACTCCCCTCACTTGTCTACACATCCTATTTTTGGATCAGCTCCAAAATCCACTTTTAGGCAATACCGGTCGGACCGAGACACACTGGCCGGACCTCTTCCACGGCGATCCGACCGCCGTACACCGGCAGATCGCTCGTGGTCCGAGCGGACTGCAAAACCGAAAACGCGAGATTTTGCAAACCAACAAAGCCATTGCCAATTGACTCATCATTCTAAGATCGTGCACATATCCTCACGATATCCACAAGTGAGGTCGAGCGGGTGGATGAGGATGCACCACTGCGACAAGTGGTACTTCCCAAGGGACAGGACTCTCCGACCAGCTCGGAGTGTTTGAAAATCTCTCCAAGCCCGGTCCTTTCGACCGGCGAAAAAAGTGATGAATCCACAGCCCTACAATCCGAGAATCCATACATTCTCGACACCATCATGGCTGACAGGTACTCACCAATGGCTTCTGGAAATTCCAGGAGCCAACCCACATCTGGTAACAATGTCGATGAAACTCTCACCGGTTATAAGCCGAGTGGGAACAATAAGGCTCAGCATACGATCGGCAATCCGCAAGGTCAGGTTGAGTTCGCCACGAAGGCCTCAGGAGGTGCTCATCTCCGACCGGTCTCCGTCGTGGAAGTCTCTGGTAGAAGCACTGAGAAGCTTTCCACTGGTTACAGTGGAAGTTCTTTGGAGGATCACAGCTGGAAACACGAGGTCAATGCGATCGGAAATACTGATCGTAATGCCATGTGCAGTCCTGCACAAACTGCCTCGCCACCATATACTGATGAAAATGGCACGTGTAATCAAGCACCAATTACCAAAGGCAACAGAACTGATGGATGTCCATCAGTTAATATACCTGTTTCTGCCCCACTAAGGATGATGGGTCGGAGGGGACCAGGCGCGAGGTCAAGGGAAGGTTCAGATTTACGAACGCCAACAACCTCAATGAATCCTCCGAGACCTTCAGTGATGGTACAAAACCTGCAGCGTATTCAGAATATTCTAAATAACACTGACCCTGCTCTGGTAGGAGCTCCAGGTTTTGTCCAATTGATGGGACAGGTATTGAAAATCCTTCAACAAACCGTGCAACGTACGGAAGCGTACCGGGAACACAAGACAGCACAAAGTCAAACTATGACTTCGTCCCAACATTCCTCCCTCAGGAGAGGGCAGCATAGGTATGTTGGGAATCGATCGGTACCAAGACCTCCTCGGCGATTTCGACCAACGAGTCATGAAGGAAAGAGGTTATTTCAAACAACTACGCCTTCCCCTCGTCGAGAGGATTATTCGCTTGGCCCCGATGATCTGCGACATCGTCTAGGCCGAGCAGGTGATCAAGGGCGTCATCTTAACGCCTATGATCAGATCGGAACACTGGAGCATCAGTTTTCTAATCTAAGAAACCGGTCTCCGACCGATCACAATCCAGCATCTTTTCAAAGAAGGCGCCATGAGTTAGTCACGGGCTGTTGAGCCTTCTCTGCAGGGCTCCAGGCCGTGCGTTGGCCTAATAGGTTTCGACCGGCCAACATGGATAGGTTCAATGGGTCCCAGAACCTGTTGGAATTTCTCCAGATTTATACCACCGCCATCAGAGCTGCTGGTGACGATGAAAATGTAATGGCCAACTACTTACCTACGGTACTGGAGGGATCTGCCCGATCCTGGTTGCTCAACCAGCCGGTTGGATCAATCTACACTTGGGAACAACTCTGCGATCTTTTGATTGTAAATTTCCAAGGTACGTACGACCGCCCTGGGAAGGAGGATGACCTCCATCGGATCCGACAAAACCCAAAAGAAACTCTTCGTCAGTATATCAAGAGGTTTAGCCAGGTTCGTAACTCAATACCAGATATTGCAGAGTCTTCTGTAATTCAAGCTTTCAAGGCAGGTTTGAGGGATCGACGATTTACGAAGGATATTGCCATGAACCCTCCGCGATCAACCGCCGAGCTTTTTGACATGGCTGATAGGTACGCAGCCGTTAGTGAAGCGGTTGAAAGGAGTGAAGCCATATATCAAACAGATAAAACCCCTCGACCTGGCTCAGAGAAGCCAGAAAAGAAGCATAAAAAGGTTCTCAAGAAGAAGAAACACCGCAAGGCGGATGATAATGAAGTCCTAGCGGTCCCAGATAAGATTACCAAAGGAATTAGGGGAAGCAAGCTCCAAGAAGGACAAGGATGGCGACGAAGAGATGGAGTACCAAGAACCTCAACATACGGTCAGCATGATCTTTGGGGGATCTTCGTCGTATGACTCACAGTGTCATCTGAAGGCCGTGGAGTGGGAGGTCAACCTTGCGGAGTCTTCGATCGCCTTCAAACCATCAAGGTGGTCAGACACGGTAATCTCTTTCGCCAAAGAAGACCGCCCCGTTCCGTCGACTCGACCGGGTAGGTTTCTTATTATAGTTGAACCTACTATTAATAATTTCAAAGTTAATCGAGTCTTGATGGATGGGGGTAGCTCTTTAAACATTTTATTTTCGGGTGCATTGGAAGAAATGCAGGTTCCTAGATCCAAGGTGAAACCGGTAAAATATGCCTTCTATGGCATAGTCCCTGGTTCTACCGCCAAACCGATAGGACATGTATCCTTACCGGTTACGTTCGGAAGCCCTGACAACTTCCGAACAAAAAAAGTTTCGTTTGACGTGGTTGATTTTGAAACCGCATATAACGACATCCTTGGTCGTCCGGCTCTAGCCAAATTTCTGATAGCCACGCATTACGGTTATCAAAGCTTAAATATGCTAGGACCAAAAGGTGTCATCATGGTTCGAGGAGATCAGAAAATGGCTTATGCATGCGATCGGAAGTCTTTAGAACTGGTCGATGAACTTCCGATCAGAAACACTGACTCAACTACAATGCAGGTCAAACGCTCCAGACCAAGGGTGACACCCAAGCCGTCCGACCAGACAAAAGAAGTATTTCTCGACAAAGGCGTTCCTCCGGGAAACGTCAAGTCAGGAGACATTGACAGGTCTATCTCAAAGGTGATGGTCGGAGAAGGACTCAACTTAAATAGGAAGAGTCGCTCGTCTCCTTCCTCCGAGCAAACCAGGACGTATTCGCTTGGTAGGCGTCCAACATGCCCGGAGTCCCCAGGGAGGTGATCGAGCACAGGCTAGCTCTCCAGCCTGACAAAAAACCATTTAAACATAAATTAAGGCGCTTTGCGCCTGATCGGAAAGAAGCGATCCAGTCGGAGGTTGAAAAACTCAAGGCTGGATTTATTCGTGAAGTCCATCACCCTCAATGGCTCGCCAACCCTGTAATGGTTATAAAAAATAATGAAAAATGACGAATATGTATAGACTTCACAGATCTGAATAAAGGTTGTCCGAAGGATGACTTCCTCTTCCCCGCATCGATCAACTTGTAGATTCCACCTCCGGGTGTGAATTATTAAGTTTTTTAGATGCGTATTCAGGGTACCATATTAACATGAGTAAAGAAGATGAAGAGAAAACTTCTTTCATCACTTCATATGACACTTACTGTTATGTTAAGATGCATTTTGGTCTCAAAAATTCTGGTGCAACTTTTCAAAGATTGATGCAGAAAACCTTTGGCCCACAGATAGGTCGGAATCTAGAAGCCTATGTTGATGATTTAGTTGTGAAGAGTATCAACGCTGGCAATCACATTCTTGACTTACAAGAGACTTTCAACAACTTGAGAAGGTATAACCTCAAGTTGAATCCGGAGAAATGTGTATTCGGAGTTTCCGCTGGAAAACTTCTCGGTTTCCTAGTTTCGGCTAGAGCTATCGAAGCAAATCTTGCGAAGATATCGGCCATCAACCAGATGCGCCCTCCGACCACAAACAAAGAAGTCCAAAAACTAACTGGTTGTATGGCAGCGCTAAGCCATTTCATACCCAGGTTAGGTGAAAAAGGGTTACCTTTCTTTAAGCTTCTTCGGAAGAACGAAAGTTTCGAATGGACAAAGGAGGCCAATGATGCCTTTAAAAAACTCAAAGAGTACCTAACGAGTACACCGGTCTTAGTCTCTCCGAGACCGAAAGAAACATTGCTGATTTATGTGGCTACAACACCGGAAACTGTCAGTGGTGTACTGGTCGTATAACGTAAAAACGTCCAACGACCAGTGTATTACGTAAGCGAAATCTTACATGGACCAAATGAAAGATACCCACAGGTACAAAAACTGCTCTATGGTCTCCTTATGGCTTCAAGGAAACTAAGGTATTACTTTCAAGCCCACAAAGTGGTCGTACCCACCGGGTATCCCCTTGGTCAAGTCCTTGGAAACAGGGAATCCTTGATCCTATATCTTGAACCTTGTCTCCAAGAGGTTTAACTTCCTTGAGAAACTTGGTCGTCTCCTTAGGCAAGCAGTTGAAATCTTCTTCAATAGCTTGAAGATTAGTAGAGGGGTAGGACACCTTCAGTTTTGCCAAAGTAAGACTAACTCCACTGGCAATAGATTCTTTTACGGATCGGGCATAATTCTCTCTTGTAGTCTTGAGCAAGCCCTAAAGGTCCTCCAAAAGGTGGCCAAGCTAATTTACCTTTTCAATTGGATCACTTAAGGAGGGCAGCTTCGATCCTGATCCCATATCAAAGATCATTTTATTAAGTGCAATGATCTTTAAGTCGAGATTAAGTATGAGTGTTGCCCCCTTGTCTTGCTCAAATTCAAAGGTTTTCTTTGCTTTGGCTAATGCTTGATTTTATTCTGTATAAGCAAAACAAGTATTAGGCAAGAAGGATTAGAAGAGATATTCAGTCAAGTTTACGACTAATTACCTTCGGCCTTCTTCTTGGAATTTTTCAAGATTTCTTTATTTCTGGTCGTCAAGTCTTCGATCGACCGTTCTTAGCTTGGTTCTCTTCTTCAAGCTTCAGTCTTCTGGCCTTTTCAGCCATAGCTTCTTCTTTTATTTTCTCCAAACCTGTCAAATATAATAAGGGAGAATAATTAAAGGAGAAAAACGGAGACATAAAGAAGAAAGAGTTAAGTGGGGAAGTTTTTTACTCTCTAATTCAGAGTGTTTACTCGCTCCAAAGATTTTTATTCGCTTCTCCACAGCCTCCGATCGCAGCAAAGTTTTCAACCATATGCTACATAGATAGCATTTCTTCTTCAAAGTTTATAATAAACTTCAAAGAGAACTATAAGAATTGTTGAAAACACTTACTTGAATTGCCATGTCATTGTAATCGGTAAAAAATTTATCAGGATTTGCATTTGCAAGACGATCTGACACTCTCCTCCAAGTTTTATCAAGCTCCTTATCCTCGATAAATCGAGGAGAAAAAGGAAACTTGTTAGTCTGGGAGGAGTTGCTTGCAGAAATCGGAGTCTGTTGTGGATCTGTAGAAATGCCTACCTCCTCTGATGCCTACCTCTATTGTGGATTTAACTGGGATTTACCTTCCCTAGAGTCCCTGGTCGCATCGTCACGACCAATGTACCAGAGCATCGAATGAACTCTAGCCTTCAAAGGACTAATCCTCCGCATGAAAAAGTCTCTTACCACGTGCCAGGAGGTTAAACCCCTGACACTCAGGAGATGGATAGCATCAACCCATCTCTCAATTTTCCCCTCCTTCTTCGAGGAGGAACGCCATCGCAGGTTCTCGACAGCCTTCTTACCGCTGTAATAAAGGCCATCGCCATGCGTAATCTTCATATAAAACCAACTCTTTTCCCATGATGACCACGAAGATTTGGCGTACATTAAAATGTACTCATCAGCCTTCCCGTCATGGAGACGCAAGGTACACTCTTCAGGTGTACTGGTCATCTTCTTCGTATTCGCCAGTCTGTAGTAGTACTTGAAGAGATCCAGAGTTGCTGGAATTCCCAAGTACGCTTCACAAAGGTAAACGAAGATGCTAAGGTTGGCTATGGCGTTGGGGGCCAGATTAATCAGTTCCACTCTATAGTGCTCCAGAACTTGGGAAAGAAAGGAGTGAACTGGGAGTCTGAAGACGCATTCAATGTATGCGAGGAATACCAGAATTTCTCCATCCTCACCACTTGGAGAATGCTCCCCGATTGCTGATCTCCATGGGATCAGACGTCTGTCAGGTAGTAATCCAACCTTCTCCAAACTTTCCAGTTTCTTCTCACACAGATCGAAAATTGACCAGTTGGTGATGAGATCCGACATGGTGATTTCTTTTGGGTGAAGAATTCAAAGGTGATCGGAGATGGTTTCTTGGAAGATGAAGAGGAAAGCAAAAGACGTAGGCACCCTAACACCCAGTGCTAAGGGCTTTTATAGCCACAACACTGTAACCGCTTCCGAGAGAAGTCCATTGGACAAAAATCCTTTTTAACCAGTGGACAAAGAAGCTTTTTTCAACTTCCAAGGCGATTCCTCAACTTTAAAAATTAATACAGACCACCTCGAGTACCACGACATTTAATGAGGGGTCTGCCCGATACGACTTTATCGGGAGAAAGCGTCCATACGACCAATTCATTTAAAGTTCGGGGGCTAGCTGACGAGGATTAAAACCTCGATTTATTATTTAATGGATGGAGACCATACGTCTTCGTGGTCGTAACCCCTAAGGCTAATGACCTCACTGGTCGTAAGGATTCCAGAGGTTACATAATACATAACCTAGTCGGACAAGGTTCCTAACCTAGTCTTCGACCAGTCAAATACTCACAAGGCTTTGAATTGGTATCTAGATCTAAGTCCAGGTATATCCTTTACCGTGTGACGAATGGAACATGTGCTGTATATTTCATACCACGCGACGCTACATAACTCTAAGACACTGGAGTGCGGTTAAATAGCTCACTGACATATAACCGCACAACAGTTGATACATTGTCAACTGACGCCACTCTTCGATCAGATGTGTCACTTCTCAACAGGCGTCTCTCCAAGGGATAACTGCCAACGCTTCATCAACTACATAAGGAGGACCGCGAAAGGTGAAGGGGGAAGGGAGACGAAGATATGATCGATTGGGAATCACTCTCAGAAGACAACCAGTCGATTAGATTACAAAGTTATAGCAAGCATTGCGCTCCAGTGTTAGGAGAATTAGCCTTTAGTCTAGATTACATGCACTCCTTGCAATAGCCAGTTCACAGCAATAAAGAGTAGCACCATTCCTTTCCAGGAGATACGTGTCATTTTTCCTCTGTCTTTTATATATTTGTAAGTTCGGTGATTTGATCGTCGACAGGTTATAACCCAGAGTTCCCCTTCTTGAAGGGGTTGACTCCAAGTCGCCAGACGATGTCATGTGACTACTCATCAAGCCAGGAGGCCTCTAGTGCAAGTGGATGTCATACACACGAGGTCTTTGTCCTCCCCTCAGATCATGATCTATCTCCTAGAGGTAGGCCTGAGGATGTTTCCCTCCGATCACACCCAACAACTCCTTGTGGGGATGGTGAGCAGGCCTCCAGCAATGAACGGGTCAACACTCTGATGAGCGTGGGAGAAATACTCGAAATGATCGCACTTCATTGAGGTAATCTCAACGTTCCAGAAGAATGGCAGCTCAGAGAAATTTGCAAGGGCGCATTCAATATCAGTCGGAGGAAGTTCGGGAACTCCAGCACATAAATGATATGCTCGAGAAGCCAACACAAGAACTTGAACGAGCACTAGGGTACGACCTCTTCATCAAGAGATCGCGCGAAGGCTTCGAAGTACGATGGCAAGACTTGAGCATCCTCCCCGACATCATTCGAACAACTCGCCTAATGGAGATCGGTGCGACAATACGTTACGTCGTTCCCCTAATCTTAACTCCAGTCGGAGAAGAGTTCTTCGAACATTTGACAATTGATGAACTCCCAGGGGAGGTGATCATTCACCACTCCGACCAAGAAATCATGCATCGGCAGATGGTATACGATGAGTATTTCCTTGTAAGGCAGAGGCTTACTATAGGTCGGGTCCACCCACAACCAGATATCATCATGTATGATCACCTGGTGATATCAACCATTCTTTCCTGCAAAGAAGGCATCAAAAAGTCATTACCAGATGTTGGGCATTCTCATCCGACCTCCGAGCAGCTCGCTGGCCGCCTTGGTTTCGACCAGTAAATATGGAGATGTTTGATGGATCTCAAAATCCCATCAAATTACTTCAGATCTACACGACTGTTGTCCAAGTTGCAAGAGGAGGAGAGCGTGTCATGGCGAATTACCTTCCAACTGTGCTCGAAGGGCCTACTAGATCGTGACTGCTAAATCAACCACTCGAGTCAATCTATTTATGGCAACACCTCTGCGACCTTCTGTTGGCCAATTTTTAGGGCACCTACAATCGCCCTAGAAAGGAGAACGACCTGCACAGGATGAAACAAAACAACCATGAGACCTTAAGCCAATTCATTAGGCGTTTCAGTCAGGTTCGTAATTCGATTCCAGAGGTTTTTAACTCATCTGATATCAAAGCCTTTAAGTAGGCAATGCGCAGTTGAAGAATTACGGAGGACATCGCTTTGAATTCTTCGGCTACTGTCACCGAGCTCTTCGAGATGGCTTATCTATATGTGACTGTCGCTGAAGCAGTCGAGTGGAACAAAACCATCGACCGGGATTACAAAAATCCTCAAGAAGCAAGCGAAAGTAGCAAGAAGAAGGATAAGAAGGTCAAGAAATCCAAGAACAAGTCTAAAGGCCAAAAGTCTCAAGCCAACAATTCCAAGGAAGTCTTAGCCATAAGCGATAAGGAACCACGAAGTTCCAAGTCGTACTCTGACCAAGAAAAGGTAAGCGCCCCGAGTGGAAGAATGACAAACCTAGGTGATGCCCTTTCCATAAAAAGGAAGGATATACTCCAGATCTTAGGATGACGTGACAATTGGCAATGGCGTTAAAGGTTTGTCGTTTCACGTGTTTTCGGCAAAGATTCAGGGTTATCTGGCCATTGGCGGTCTGACTAGCCGAATCGGTGGTTAGACCGGCCTCAGGGCGGTCCGACCGGCCAACCCTGGCGGTCCGACCGGCCAATTTCAGAATGTGGTATTTTGAGCTGGGCCAAAAATAAAGGGTGTAGGCAATAGAGTGGATTCTATTGCACTTGGTCTCATATTTTTTGGAGTCTCCAGTCAAAAGTTCTATTCATTTAAAAATTCCAGTAGGTTTCAGAATTTCATGGGCTAATTTCGGCTAAGTCCCAACTGGCGGTCTGACCGGCCAATAGGTGGCGGTCAGACCGGCCAGGGTGGGCGGTCAGATCGGCCATGGTGGCGGTCTGACCGGTTTTCCCTTGGATCGTCGTCCTTCGTGGCGGCGATGTTCGGTTGTTAGGTCAAAGTCATGAGTTTCAGTGCATATGTATTGAGTGATGCATGTTTTAACTAACATGGGTCAAGTTGTGAAGAACTTATTCCTGAATTCGGTTTACTTGTCTATTGTTGTGCATGTTGCTTGGTGGTCAACGACGGTCAACGACGAGGATGATCGGGACTAGGCTTGGAGAGCTGAGGTCCAGAACGATCGACGATGCCGGGTGAGGTCAGTGAACTCAAGCGTGGTGCCAGATGGACAAGGGTGACCTATTGGCTAATCCGCGGCGCAAGATGGCGCAAGGTGTAGCTAATTAGGTCAAGAGGAGATAAAGATGGCGCATTAATATGCGTGCGTGTGTGACCCATTTGTTTTGAGCCTTAACGGGAGCCCAATTGAGTCAAACTTCTAGAAGGTCCAAGCCTCCACTATAAATAGAGGAGGGTGGTGGCCGCCCTCTCTCGACACTTTCATTGTTTTGAAACCCTAATTTGCTTAGGGAGAGGAGATGTGGATGTTATGGTTCTAGAGAGTTTTGACTTGATTTCGTACTCATAGATTGAGCTTTGTCCTCCATTGATGGAGTGGATGTAAACCAAAATCAGATCAAATCAATCCAAAAAAGTTTGATCAATATTTTGTGTCATTGCTTTCCTTCTCTCTTTTTTATGATTTGAGTTTTTCTTTGATCTGTGAGTTTTTGATTGATTTCTTCACGTGATCTAGCTTGCTGTGACATGTGGGAACATATCTAGGATCATCTTGATCATCAATCACCCACGAGTAAGATTTTGGATCTAGTTTTCGTTTTGACTCGGTTTTGAACCATCCTCCTCTCAAACGGAAAAGGATCATAATTATTCCAAGAATTTTCATAATCTTCGATTGGAATAGGTTCCTGATATCATAGAGAAGGTGTGTTCCAAGTTTCATCGAGTTTGGAGTTGTAGATCAAAAGTTACATCTATTTGTAACTTCGCTCGTCAATTGTTTTGATCTGTTTTGGTGCCGTGATCGTCGATCGCTAGGGCCACCTGGCCGATCCGCCATTGATCCAGATGCCGACCGCCAAAGATCGAAGTTTTTGTTTTAAGCTTATGTTGTTTTTCGTGGTTTTGCTTAGCGGATTAAATTGGATTCAATACTACTCTTCCACTGTACTGGTATATTGATCTTCATAGCTTCCATAGCTACTGGAGTAAAATCTTATTGAATCAATTAATTGTGAAAAAGTGAGTGTGCTCCTATTCACCCCCCCCCTCTAGTCGCCTTTTCGGTCCAACAACATGACCTTCGCAACTGCCAAATTTTCCAACGAAAACTCGAGAACTACTACACCGGTAAAGGACCACTTCCTACTCTCGAGTAGATAGGGTAAATGAGTGGTCGTAAGCAGCCGGAAGACGACGAGGAGATGCCATTCCAGGATCCAAAGCATACCATCGAGCATATCTATGGGGGATCATCGCCATACGAGTGAAAACGACAGCTTAAGGCTGCCGAACGCGAGGTAAACTCCATTAACAATCCTCTTGTCAATAAATTGCTGAAGTGGTCGGAAGTCACTGTCGGGGCCCGAAAATACATCTCATGAACCCTCTGTGTATTCTGAACTAGCCCCAGATCAATAGCTAGCTCACACAGAAAACAGTGATGAAATACAATCCATTTATTCAATTGAACTAAAAAGATCTCAAAATAACAAATAATAGTAATAACTGAACCTTGTGGTCAACACTTACTTAACTTGCCACGCAGGGCTAAAGAAACAAATAAACTCTTGCAGCGAAACGGGAAACTTGGAAAGCCAATCAACTTGCCCACAGGCATTCGAGTGGAGAACGCATCCTAATCTGCAAAACCTTCATAGTCCTCCTTCTGAAAGAACTCTTGTGCAGCTTGGTATTTCTCAACTGATCAACAAAGGCATAAGCCGTGGGTACATAAAGCACTCAACAGGCCGTAGGGAAATGTATACAAATAGTATTCATGCAAGGCTTCCTGACCAAACTAATGATTCTTTTGCAGAAAATAGCATTTACAATAAATACAGTAAATAGCATTAGTTGTATGGTTCTTTTGCAGAAAATAGCATTTACAATAAATACAGTAAATAGACTGAAACACGTAATTAAAAAGAACAATAAATAAGTAAACAACTTCTTTGAAACAACTAGTGAACTACCCATTCACTTCCTGACCAAACTAATGATAAGTGAATTCCCCATTCACTAATCGACACAAACCACCAAGTGAATTACCCATTCACCGGACAACATTATATTCATCAAGTGAACTTCTCATTCACACTCTGACATATTTTATAAGAAACTCTATCTGTTGTGTGAAATCTCGGAGCTCGTCCATAACCGCGGACACGGCTATTCGAATAGTTTTACACTCTGCAGAGGTTGTACAGCTTGACCCTCAAGACACGACTTCTCTGGTCTGTTTGGTATACGTCGATACCACTGCTCACTACCTTAGATAAGCAGTCTAGAGCACGTGACAAAGCCTTTACAAAGCTCATTCTTAATCCAGTTCAGCCCGCTAAGGTTTCAACACTGAATATCTAACCGACCAGACAGGGCCCCCCTCTTGCGCCATAGTGAGTACGTCCCCCATAACTCACGCTTCCATGACAAAACCGAAATGAAGATATTGCTAATTAATTAGCCAGGTCCCGCCCATACAGGACAAGTGGTTGTATGGTTAAGGCCCAGTTCAATGACGCATAAGATTAAGTCCTTGATAAGTTACTCATGTGATCTTTCCACAAACCCACAACGTGCTAACCACACCCTTAATCCACCATCCACTCGCCCGAGCGAAAGCCATTTTGTTTAACTGTAACCAATGGCATCCCCTGTCATGGTACTCAAATTTTAACAGCAGTGGCTTGAAGGGTTAAGGGTAGGCTACACTAGCGCAAATTAATAAAAATTCTACCCGTAAACCAAGATCACTGCAGTTATAGATCACGGTATTACCACTAGACGCGCAGGTGCGGAAACTGATGCCGCACGTCAGGGCAGAGTAGTCGTACTAAGTTGATGCAGCACGTCGGGGCAGAGTAGTCGTACTACTTCCTCGTCCTCGTCGCGGCGTCCCACGTATAGCTCCGCTCTTGCGGTTCGTCCAAAACGCTACAGATGCAGCGCCTCCAAAGGTATCCACACGTACGGGAGGAAGCGACGCACGCCGGACTGCTAGATCCGCGCGAGCGACTAGGGCGTGGGAGAGGTGGCGGCCAGGGTTTGAGGATGTCACGGAAAAATCTCCTCAATCCTGTGCGCCCTTGCCCTCCTTTTATAGACGTCCTTACAATGGGCATCTACTAATAGAGGCCCATTAGGACTCAATGCCCAGTCTAATTCGGATCTAATCCGAATTAAGCTTCAGCCCCCTTAAGTGTGTGACCCTCTAGGTTCGCGTATGTTTAGACATGACACGAGTATACATACTTGGTCAATAGTTGGTAGCGGCCTCTAGCAAGACGTCCCAACTCCTAAACGTACACAAAGATCATATCGGACGAACCAACACAACGTTATGTACATGCCAATCCCTTTGCCTCACGATATTCGGTCGAGCTCCAAGCTGATCACTCTTTTTCGATCTTGTGATCCGGAATCCCTTACTAGGTTAACTCTTAACCTTAAGTAGCATGGCCATGCATTTACGGATCCGATCACCGAGGGGCCCAGATATCTCTCTCGTGTAGAGAGGGCAAATCCCATCTTGACCGACCATGCCTCGCAAAGATGCTTCATGACAAACCCAAAACTACCTTTATAACTACCCGCCACGAGTAGCGTTTGGTAGTCCCTAAGTAGGTCGATTCACATCTCAAGTACATGCGACAATCTTAGATCTAAGGACAAGGCGTACACATTGTGTAGAGAGAACCATAAGTATAATTATTATGTCTCATGATGGGTCGGTCCAACCCCATGTTCTAAACATGTGTCCACATTATTGGTTTGACATCTCCATGTCTATGACCTGTGAAACATAGTCATCAACCGATACATGTGCTAATCCACCATTCACGTGTGTCCTCACATGAACTCCGACTAGGGACAACTTTAGAATAACCATACAAGTAAAGAGTTTCACAAACAAGTCACATACTTGTTAATCAACACAAAGGCAATATTCAAGGAACATTTATTAAATCATGGATACAACGAAATATCATCATCTCTATGATTGCCTCTAGGGCATATCTCCAACATGGCTAACCACCACAATTCCATATCTCATTAAGTCAAGATTAATCATTATGACACATGTGATAATGAACCCATCGCAACTAAGCTGAACTAAGCATCAATACGATACCCATGTTGATGATACAAATATGTCCAACCAAAGTTATCCATGCTAGGGTGACAAATGATTCATAACATTCAAATAATCAATGGAGACATAATGACAACAGGTAATAACTAATCACAGAACAATTGATATAAAGATAGCATGCAATTTTATAAAACAATATACTTTTGAAATCATAGGTTCAACATGATCAAAGGACAATGGCTTGCCTTGGAATACATCCTGGTATTGGTCTTGATCTTGGTGTACTCTTTCTTGCTCAATCAACGTTTACTCACAAAACAAAGCAAATAAACCAAAACATACAAAACATAGGTAAAATCAACTCCAAATTTTTTTAAAAATTAGATAAATAGAGCTCGAATTTATATGAATTTAGAAATTTGGATGGGCTCAATCGGAGTTCGGATGCAAAAGATATGGGCTTTGTAAGTTTGAAATCACATGAAATCATGAAAATCATAATTTGTGGATTTACTGAATTATTTTTCTGAAGAAAATGAATTATGACGTCAGCTGACATCAGCAAGGATTTTTGGCCGAAAAGAATTCAATCTAACAGGTGGGACCCACTGGTCATTGACTTGGTGCATGCTGAACTGAGTCCATGGAACTTTTGAAAGTGGTTAGATTTGGTTCGCCACGTGGCCCACCAAGTGGATTGCCATGCGAGCTGCAGAGGCCTAGGTGGCTGCTTACAAGGAGATGAGGTGGCTTCCACGCTGGCAAAGGAACAATGACAGGAGCAACTCCGGCCGACGACATTGATGACGGCGGCGACGGTGAATGGCAACGAGCGGGCGGTCGAAAAATAGCAAAACGGGGCCCCGAGGAAGCGGCGAAGCTCTGGGAGGTGGTAGCTTGGCCTGGGCAGCAGTATACCGACGGTGGCAGCGACAATGGCGACGGTGATGTTGAAGCAAGGTGCCCGAGGAGAATGGAGGCGGGCATGGCGACCGTAGCAACTAGGAGATCACCTTGGGACACTCGGGAAGGGCCAAAGTTGACCAGAGCAATGACAATTCAAGCATGACTGGAGATGAGAAGGATGACCAGCGGCGGAGCTTCGGCGACCCAGAGAGAGAGAGGCAAGAGAGGGGTTTGGATGAGAATAACATTGTGCACGGCATGACGCGCACGGAAAGCAAAGGAGCTCATCGGAGAGGTAGATCGGCGAAGGGAGGCGGCGGCTAGTTGTCGGACGAATACGACAACGGAGCTACGATAATCCTTGGGCAAGGACGGCGGGAGCACGACGTAGCTCTTACAATTGCGGACCCATCGGCGGTGGAATCACGGGCGGAGATGGTCCGACGGCGACGAATTCCGGCGACTATGGAGCTTTGGCGGCCGGCGGCTCTTCGGTGATTGCGGCACCGAGAAGACGGAACCGGGCAGAGGGTCTAGGGTTTCGATGGAGGAAGGTCGGGCGAAGAATTTGACGCAGGTGGCGGCCTTCATATAGTGCCGGAGCGGGGAGTTTGAGAGGGAGACGGCGGCGTTGCGGAACTCGGACTTGGTGCGGGAGTCCAGAAGGTAGACGACGAGGACGTGGCGCTGGCTCGACGGGACCACCAGGCAGAGGGAGGGGAGCAGCGGTGGTAGATGGACCGGGCTGCGGCGCGGGGAGCAGAAGATGGGCCGCGCTGGATTGGGCCGACTGGAATAGTAGTAGGGTTTCGACCACTACTGTTTTAGGATTTTAGAATAGGTTTTTTCTTTTTTATAAAATACTAAAAATCCAAATAGCAAATGGAAAATAGCTGTTGGACCGAAACGGCGACTAGAAGGGGGTGAATAAGAGCACGATCTATTTTTCTTTTTTAACAAAGATCGGATGCAACACAATTTTCACTCCGATAGCTATGAGAGCTATGAAGATCAATATTCAAGCACAGCAGAAGCCTTATATTGAATCCAATCTAAACCCTAGAGCAAAACAACCAAAATCAACCAAAACTCAAATTTCAAGTGTTGAACGGTCTGATCTCTATATCAATGGCGGTCGGACCGGTCACCTTGAGCAGTCGAACTGATCACCTTGGGCGGGCTGACCTCCAGCCTGATGAACAGTGAAATCAGCCCAAAAAACAAAATTGCAAATAGGTCTAACTTTTGATCTACAACTCCAAACTCGATAAAACTTGGAACACACCTTCTCTAGGATATCAGGAACCTATTCCAATCAAATATCATGAAGATCCTTAGCAAAGTTCTGACTTATTCCAATCAAATATCGTGAAGATCCTTAGCAAAGTTCTGACCTTTTTCCGTTTGAGTGAAGGATGGTTCAAAACCGAGCCAAAACAAAAACTAGATCCAAAACATTGCTCGTGAGTTAGAAATGATCAAGATAATCCTAGATGAGTTTCCACATGTCACAGCAAGCAAGATTACAGGCAGAAACCAAAGGAAAACTTGAGAATCAAAGACGGCCCCAAAATCACAAAATAGAGAGCAAGAACGAAAAGAGACTCATCTCAAGAAAACTTGCATAGATTTATTTGTGATTGTTGCTGGTTTACAGCCACTCCATCAAGGAGGACAAAACTTAATACATGAGCACACAATCAATTTCCTTTTCAAGAATCCTAACCTCTCCACTCCCTAATCTCAAAAACAAAACTAGGGTTTCAAATAAGTAAAAGTATCAAGGAGGTGCTACAACACACTCCCATATTTATAGTGGAGGCTAACCTTCTGGAAGTGTTTCCTATTAGGCACCCGTTAAGCCCACACACAAACGGGTTTAACTCACGTACGTATTTTAAAGCGTCGTCTTCATCTTGTCTTGACCTAAACCGCTTCTTCTATCGTCGTTTTGCGCCGCGGTTTATCCAAAAGCAATCAAGACGGTATTTTAGTGATATTATCAAAATATCCCTTCTCGAAAGACCGAGTCCAATCTTCATGAAGCAGTTCCATGCTTCGCCACGCGTAAGTTGATCAACGGCTCTCATCATGTCGGCAAGTCTTTCCCATCCGGCTTCCACCGAAACCACCATGGCACTTGCACCGACCACGCGCCGCTAGATGCAACCCGACGCACTAAACTTTCTGTTCGGTCATCTTTGTCCATTTTGTGCCATGCTTGAATCCATAGACCTCACCCGGTATCCCCGATCGTTCTGAACCTCAGCTCTCAAGCCTAGTTCCGATCATCCTCGCCGTTGACCGTCGTTGATCTCCAAGCAACCTGCATAACAATAGACCAAGAAATCGATTCCGGGAACAAGTTCTTCGCAACTTGACCCATGTTAGTCAAAACATGCATCATGCAACATATATGCAGTGAAGCCCATGAACTTGACTCAACAAACAATCATCGCCGCTATCGAGAGCCAACAAAACAAGTGACAATCTGTCAGACCGCCACTCAAGGGCCGGTCTGACCGCCCAGCTAGGAACTTATCCAATTTTCAGCCCTTAAAATCCAAAACCTCTCTGAAAATTTCAAACGAATAAATCTTTTGACTAGAAACTCCAAAAATTATGAGATCAAGTGTATGAGAATCCCCTCTTGCCTACACCCTCTATTTTTGGTCCAGCACCAAACTCCACCATTTACAATGGCCGGTCCGACCACCGCCTATGACTCATCCGACCGCCTCGGCCTCGACCGGGCCAGAGTGGCCGGTCGACCGCCATCGTCGGCCTCACACCGCCCCGCCGGCCTGACCGCCTATGACCTCGAGAACTTAAAACTTGCCGAAAACGCGTGATTCGACGAACCTTCAACGTTATTGACAATTGTAACCTCATCCTAAGATCATGAGTATATCTCCATGATATCCACAATCTCCCCCTTGATGAACACATTAGCAATTTCCCAAAAATATAAGTTTAAGGTTTGAAAGGTAAAAATACTCATATTTTCGCACAAATGCACAACTTTGTCCAAGAGCAAGAGAAAGCAATGGAAATGTCCAAGTTGGCTTCCGATTAGTATAGGCAAGCGAGATAAGTCAAAAGAAAGCGAGAAAACTTCAATTTGCAAAGAAGAGTAAAAAATCTCACTTAAGGTCCATATGAAAGAACAATTGTTCAAATTGACCTTTGATCATTGTGAGGTTCCAAGAATTGTAATTCAAGTTCAGAAATGGCAATAGGATCATAAGAATGCAAATTAAAAGCTCCCCCTCACTTTGATCATTATTTTTTAAGCAAATTTTAATTTATCTATTTTCTCCAAATAGCTCCCCTGTTAACATTTTTGCTACTTCTTCTCCCCCTTTGACAATGGAGTCATCAAGGAATCATACCTTCCTCTCATCCAGAGATAATAAATACAGAAATAAGGAAGAAGCATAAGAAAGAGCACGCAGGAAATGCAATGGAGTGGCTTAATTTTTTTAACTTTGCATATTTTGGTATAAGAAGCTTTGAAGATTACCCAAAAGAACAAGTTAGTATTTCTACAATCACACAATACATATCAAGCCTGAAAGTGCTAGCAAGATCATGTAATACATATATATCAAAGCTAAGCTAGAAAGCTCAAAGTAAAAGTGATGAATTGTAACAATTTAAGCAAAGCTTCAAAACTAGTAAGTTCATCAACAGAGATACTAAAGTGATAATGGTCATGTCAGAATGTCAATGTGAGATCAAGAAGCTAAAAATGACCACCCTAGAGACAAAAAGTCCGGAATTGAATCATTTTGCTCAAATAACTTCAGTCACCTATTTTTACAACAGTTTTTTATTTGCAATGAATATTGATGTTTATTAAAGGTCTATCTTAGTGAAGAATTTTATTAAAGGTCTATCTTAGTGAAGAAGATCTTGGACTAAGAGCCATCCACAAGCACTTCCTAAGCTTCAACCAAGGCAATTAACGGCCTATCTTAGTGTAGAAAATTCTGGACTAGGAGCCATCCACAATCTCTTCCTAAGCTTCAACCAGGGCGAAAAATCTTGAGGTTCATATCAATTTTGACAAGCAATCCCATGAGATCGTCTGGATCATCAAACTATCTCCAAATGCATGTCTTTGACAAGCAGTCTCGTGAGATTAGTTTGGCACAGATTTTTTTATTTTACAAAAAGAGCAGTTTTTGATTCACAAAAGAGCAGAAAGCTCACGAGATGTTCAATCCTAGATTCAAGAGCTAACAAAGTAATTTTGATAGGGCAAATGTCACAAGAGGGTCACTAATTGCGTAACTTAGCTAAAAGATCCATAAATTACAATTTTTAGTTCAAGTTGTCTTAAAATTCTAGCTCATTTAGCAAAGACTTAGCGACACATGTGAAAGCATGATAATTCTAGCAGGTCAAAGAACTAGACATGATATTGAGCAAAAATTGAAATACTAAAGCTCAAGAGGCTAATAAGCAAAGCTTCATCAATGTAAAAGATAAGCAGTAAGGCTTATATTACAATGCATCTTTTTGAGATTTTCATATGAATGCAATAAAATAAAATGAGATGCAATAAAAACCTAACAGCCTAAAAAGATCAAAAAGATCAACAAGTTCAGAAAAGAACAAGGAAAGATCAGATGAATAAGGAAAATTTAGAAAAGAACCAACTCCTCTCAAACCAACCCATAGGGGTAAATTACTCCTAACTCACTTCTCAAGATGGCAAATCTAGTTGGGTCTAAAGGCTTGGTGAGGATATCAACTAACTGAGCACCGGACTCCACAAAATGTAGCACAATATCACCCTTCTCTACATGGTCTCTAAGGAAGTGATAGCGAATGTCTATGTGCTTGGTCCTAGAGTGTTGCACGGGGTTCTTAGCAATATTAATGGCAGAAGTATTATCACAGAGAAGAGGAACACTAGCAAAGAGATAACCCATAGTCCTTAAGAGTGGGCACCATCCACAAAATCTGACTACAACAACTAACAACAGCTACATACTCAGCTTCTGCAGTGGATTGTGCAACAGAAGACTATTCCTAGAAGATCAAGAGACAAAAGAGGTGCCTAAGAAGTGACAAGTGCCTGAGGTACTCTTCCTATCTAGCCGACAACCCGCAAAATCAAAATCAGAAAACCCTGAATGGACAAGAAAGAAGAGCAGGAATACCAAACGCCATGCTGGAGGGTAGAGTGAAGGTACCTGAAGATGCGCTTGACGGCTTGGTGATGTGAAGTCCTCGGAGACGCATGAAACCTCGTGCAGAGGCAGACCGTGAAGTGTATGTCCGGTCTTGAGGCCGTCAAATATAGGAGGGAGCCGATCATGCTGCGGTACTCGCGTTGATCCACAGCTTCTCCTTCCTCGTCTGGATCCAACACAGTCGAAGTCGCCATGGGAGTGGCGATCGGCTTGCAGTCACCCATCTCGAAGCACTTGAGCAGATCCTTAGTGTACTTCGTATGATGGATGAAAATCCCTTCCTTGCATTGCTTGATTTGAAGCCCCAGAAAGTAGTTGATCTCTCCCATCATACTCATCTTAAATTCCCTCGACATGGTCTCAGAAAAATTGAAAACAAGAGCATGAGAAGAACCACCAAAGATAATATCATCTACATAAATCTAAACAAGCAGGAAATCATTACCATGCCTAAGAATGAATAGAGTCTTATCCACCGTACCCATCTCAAAATTATTCTTTAGCAGGAAGGTCTTAAGTCTATCATACCAGGGTCTGGGGGCTTGTTTAAGATCACACAAGCCATTTGGATAGCTTGAAAACATGATGTGGATATTTAGGTATCTCAAAGCCCGAGGTTACCTAACATATACTTTCTCCTCTATGTAACCATTCAGAAAAGCATTCTTGACATCCATCTGATGTAGCCTAAAACCTCTAGATGCAGCAAAAGCAAGCAGAATGCGAATGGCTTCTAATCTAGCAACAGGAGCAAATGTTTCATCAAAGTCTAACCCCTCTACTTGGCTGAAACCCTGGGCTACCAATCTAACCTTGTTTCTAACCACAAAACTATCCTCACTTTGTTTATTTTTGAACACTCAATGGGTTCCTATCACATTATGACCACTAGGAGATTCTACTAGGTTCCAGACCTTGTTCCTCTCAAAATTTTCTAACTCCTCATGTATGGCATTAACCCAGCTCGAATCAGACAATGCATGTGATATATCGCGGGTTTCAAAAGAGGCAACAAAAGCAAAATGGGAGTAGAGACTCGGATCATGATACCTAGAGCGAGTGACTCGCTCATGAAGCTGACCAATGATCTGATCCGGAGGATGACTCTTCTGAATGTGAAGTGGAGCGCCCGGGGGTGATAGCGTTTCTTCGACCTCCGCAGGTACTGCTGATGATGAGGATGCAGCAGGAGCCTCAAATGAAGGTGAAGTAGTCACAACAGGTTCTTGTGCTGGAATAGGAGCCTCAACAACAGCAGGTGAAAGACAAGTATCAGCTTGGTCCTCATCTTCCTCCACAAAGATGCCCTCTGTCACCTGTGAATCACTTGAAACATCGGATCTAGCTCTAGGGCTAGTCTCATCAAAAGTGACATTGCATGTCTCCTGGACAATGTTAGTTTCAACACTAAAGACCTGAAAACCCCTCGAATGTGCAAGATAACCCAGAAATAAACCATCAAAAGTCCTTGATTTAAATTTATCTAGGTTTCATGTCTTCATAATCAAACACTTGGCTCCAAAAACACAAAAATGAGAAACAGAGGGTTTCCTACCAAACCGAAGCTCATATGGAGTCTTGCCCAAAGGTCTCAAAAAGACACGATTTGTAATATGGCAAGCTGTAGCAATAGCTTCGGCCCAAAACCTCCTCGGTGTGCTATACTCATTTAGCATCGTCCTAGCCATCTCGACTAAGGTCAGATTCTTCCTTTCCACCACGTTATTTTGTTGGGAACGTGTGGAGAAGAGAACTGATGCTCAACACCACGCTCAGCACAAAAGAGGCAAACGAGACATTCTTGAACTCCGTGCCATTGTCACTGCGGATCGCTCTCAAGGCACTAGGAAGTTCAAAAGCCAAACAAATAACAATATCATAATAATGACCAAAAGCTTCATCCTTCGAAGCAAGAAAGAACACCCAAGTGTATCTCAAAAAATCATCGACTATGGCAGGGATATACCATTTGCCACCAACTGACTGAACCCTAGCAGGACCAACAGTATACATATGAAGCAAATGTCCCGGTCCGTCAGTCATGACCATAGTCATTGATGGGTGTGAGGCGGTAACTTGCTTGCCATGCTTACAGGGTGCACATACAGCATCCTTAACAGCTTTGAGTTTGGGCAAACCTCTCATGAGATCAAGGTTGCTAACTCGTGTCAGATGATCAAAACTAATGTGCCCCAATAGTCGGTGCTAAAGTCAGAAATCAGAAGAAGATGCAAGCAAACATTTGAGAGTTCCAGCAAGAGATTCAGAGAAATAAGCTCCAAAGATTCTACCAATTCTACAAATCCCAAAAACGATCTCACCAGCAGAATCAAGCACACGACAAGCATTTTTCTTAAATCTAGTCTCATAGCCATCATCAAGAAGCTGTGAGATAGAAAGCATATTGTACCTTAGTTTATCCACAAGAGCGACGTCCTTCAGGATGAATTTGTCGTTCAC
Source organism: Hsuehochloa calcarea (assembly GCA_036346395.1). Lineage (NCBI taxonomy): Eukaryota > Viridiplantae > Streptophyta > Magnoliopsida > Poales > Poaceae > Hsuehochloa > Hsuehochloa calcarea. The sequence goes on from CM070607.1 coordinate 1,133,631, forward strand.
CTTGATCGATCACGTCCCTTCAATCCGCCATTGTGTATCATCTCCAAAGGTGATGAAGTCATCACCCGTCGTCCGCGTGAAGGAGGTGAACCATTTTGAATCTCCGGTCATGTGGCGTGAACACTCGGAGTCAACAAACCACTTGTTCTTCCCCCTTCCGCGGTGATCCTGAAAATCAAGATATAGAAGAACGATGTGTCTCAATACTGGGGTTAGTTAAACATGACTTGGGAATCCAGTACTGAGACACACGTCTGCGAGTAGTATACAAAGCAGAAGTGCTACCCTTGACTCTATTTAAAGTTCTATCATGAGCAATGATCACTCGGACATGGGATGCATCCTGCCTAGGAACATTATAATGACGAGCATGTGAAACAAATACTAGACCAAGTTTATTCTTTTCAAAATGACCATTTCTCATGACGGCTCTAGGTTGATGAGATGAATTTCTAGCAAACTTTTTCTTATCATTTTTCAACATACGCCAACAGAACTCAACCAAATGCCTAACCTTCTTGTCTTAAGGGATCTCCTCCTCCTTGTCCTCTTCGCTCTCGGAGTCCACATCGCTCATGGATTGCTCTCCAAAAGTGGCAAGAACCCAGTGAGCGGCCTTCATAAGCTTGACAGCATCAAATTTGGGTTTGTTCCCATGAGGCTTCCTCCAAGCCACCTTCACTTCCTTATGGTTGCCCTTCCCTTTCAGCTTGGGGCAATTTGCCTGAATATGGTTGAGCTCTCCACACTCATAGCAAGTCACATGGCCGCCTCTCTTTTTGTTTCTCACATTGTTATAGGCCATTGTGAACTTTTTGGCTAGAATGGCTAATTTAGCCTCAGGAATACTCTCAAGTTCCTCTTCATGGATAGCAGATAAACAAGCAAGAGAAAATTCAAAAGAAGACTCAGAAAAATCAACAGAAGCTCTCTTGAGAGGATCTGCTACCAAAGCCGTATTTTCCATCTTAGGGTGGTCAACTCTTTTAATTTCATGGGTATTTAGTTTGCTATAAAGCAACTCCAAAGTAAGACTCGAAAGGTTGACGTTCTCCTCAATGACAGTAGCCATCATCTCCCACTCCTTGGTGTTGATTGCAGCCAAGACGTGGGTGGTATTCTCAGATTGAGAATATTCAATATCAACTGCTGTCAGCTGGTTGAGCACCTTGTTGAAGCAAGTAAAGACGTTATCGATGCTCTCTCTAGGACGCATCTTGAACTTGTTATACTCTCGCTTAAAGACCGTCTAACGCACTTACTTGATCTGGAATGAACCTTCATGGTAGGTTTCGAGGATGTTCTAGATCTCGTGCGCGGTCTCAAGGTGATATATTCTATCATACTCCTGTGTACCAAGTCCGGCATATAGGAGGTTCTTTGCCTTATGGTTGTTAGTCAAGAGGGCTGCTGAAGCCGACGTAGCAACCTCGGGCAAAACGAGTGGGGCTCGAACAACCTCCCATATGGCTTGTCATTCGCTCTGAAGGTAGACACACATGCGATTCTTCCAATAGGCATAGTCGAGCCCACCAAACACATGTGGCTTTGTGGAGTACTTCTCCATCGACAAGTTCAGTGACCGGTTAAGATCAAGATTGAACTAACCAGGCTCTGATACCACTTGTTAGACCGAAACAACGACTAGAGGGGGTTGAATAGGAGCATGATCTCTTTTTCTTTTTTTAACAAAGATCATATTCAACATGATTTTCACTCCGATAGCTATGAGAGCTATGAATATCAATATTCAAGCATAGCAGAAGTCTTGTATTGAATCCAATTTAAACCCCGGAGTAAAACAATCAAAATCAACAAAAACTCAAATTTCAAGTGTTGGGCGATCTGACCTCTATATCAATGGCCGGACCGGCCACACCTAAGGCGATCGACCTCCACCTGATAAATGCTTAAATCACCCCAAAAATGAAATTGCAAATAGGTCTAACTTTTGATCTACAACTCCAAACTCGATGGAACTTGGAACACACCTTCTCTAGGATATCAAGAACCTATTCTAATCAAATATCGTGAAGATCCTTGGCAAAGTTCCGACCGCAAGTGTCTCGAGTTAGTGGGTCAGATCCTAACTCGATAAGCTCACAACGTGCAACATTCGGTGAAGCACTCAAAGCCGAAGATTGCACCTAAGCCAAACGACCAGGTCAAGGAGGTTCCACTCAAACCAACATAGCCCTCCAAGACTACTCGCATCAGGGTCGGCCTTGACTTCGCTTAGGAAGACGCGCTCATTGTCTTCCTCCAGGCAAACGCGGATGTATTCGCGTGGCAGGTAGTCGACATGCCCGGGGTCCCTCGGAAGGGAACGTAACGGATAGTCATGGGACACCGGTGGCTGAGGCCTTGGAGCCTACGCTTGAACGATGCTGTGTTGCACCGTGATCAACCGCAGGGGCTTCGGCGAGACTCCAGCAGAGAGGGGAAGGATTAGGTAATTCAAGCTTGATTAAAGAAGATACAATGTCATCCCCATAGTTACCAGGAACACGGTTTGTCCGAGTCGTGGTACGAGATTCAGATTCGTAGTTCACCACTTTTTCTTCCAATTAACACTGCAAACACGAACCTTTTATAGTGTTGCGAATTGTGATTCACGGGGTTTTATAGCAAATCCGGTTCGTGATTCGCGGTGTTTTATAGCGAATCCGGTAGCTATGGTCATCACTTGACTTTTGACCTCTAAGAAACTATCTCTAAATTATAGAAACAAAAAAAATCTTCCAAACTAACAAAATCAATTTAATCCTTAACGAAGGAAACTAATTGCGAGTGAACAGTACGCGATGAACAGTGCACACGTGGTACAGGCCGCTCTAAACAATCTCCTAATTTATTTTTTTTACTTTCCTAACATCCTAACTTGATGGGCAAGGAAACGAACTCTTGGTCCTTTAGGATTCGGCTAGGCCCACGCCGCCGTTGATATGGAATTCCCCACGTGCACGACATACATGGGGGTTCTTTATAAACGAGGCACTCAAGGGGTACTCATGCGATGAATATCGTAGAGAGAAGGATTAAATCTCCTTCACAACATACCTGGGGGCATATGTGGAACTCATGCTTCCTATAGAACGCTGGTCGGAAAAGCCTTTCAATAAGGTTTCTACTGGCCAATAGCCTCTATGATGCCAAAGAGTTGGTTAAGAAGTGTGTACAATGTCAGTTTCATAGCAGACAAATACACCAACTGGCTCAAGCATTACAAACAATCCCTATCATGGCCTTTTGCGACATGGGGTCTCGATATCCTAGGACCGTTCCCAAAAGCGCCGGGTGGCTTCAAGTTCCTTTTTGTAGCTATTGATACGTTCACAAAATGGATTGAAGTCAAACCTACGACTGGGATAACAATGGAAGCAGCAACAAGGTTCATTATGAGAAGCATGATTACTCGATTTGATGTTCCAAATCGCATAATCACAGATAATGATAAGCAATTTTTTAGTGTAAAATTCTAAGAATTTTGCGGCGAGTTGGGTACCAAATTGTGTTATGCTTCTGTTGCCCACCCTCAAAGCAATAAGGCAGTCGAAAGAGCGAATGACCAAATAATGCGAGGAATCAAAACTCGAGTCTTCGACCAGCTTATCAAGCGCTCGGGGACTTGGGTACAAGAATTACCCTCAGCATTATGGCTAGTTCGTAATACTACTAGTCGGGCTACAGGTAAAACATTTTTTTCTAGTGTCCGGTGCCGAGGTCATGCTTCCACTAGAACTAAAGATAAGGTCGAGAAGGGTCGCAACTTTCAACAACTCTATCAAAAACAACTTCGAGCAGATGACATCAACCTGCTCGAAGAGAATAGAAATCAAGCCTTAATCCGTTCAGTAGTCTACCAATAAGCCCTGCGCAAATACTACGATCGTAAGATCCAATCTCGCAACCTTGCTGTAGGTGACTTGGTATTGAAGAAGATTCAATCCCAGTCTAATCGCAATAAGCTTTCCCCCAAGTAGGAAGGTCCTTACACAGTGGTCGAAGTTACGCAACCAGGTTCGGTACGACTAGCAATGGAAGACGACCGGGTTCTCTCCAATTCTTAGAATATCAACCAGTTACGCAAATTTATGTGTTACCAACCATCCCTACAATAAAGTATCAGGTTCTTTCTATCTTTATTGTCTTATTTTAAGTAGCGCTTTGATAATTTTTCAATCATTTAAAAAAACACCTAGTCTTTCTTTACATTAGTCGAAAGGACAGTAACATCACCTAGTCAAAGTCTTTCCTCTCTGCACGTGGTCCTGCCCACTAGAAGGAACTTCCTAGCGCCGTTCCTCACTTTTGCTGCCAACACAAAGAGCTCGGGTTCAACAAACATGGTTGAAATATTTTCTAGCCAACTCTTTTCACATTAGTTTATTTCTTCATTCATTTTGAAAAATACTCTAAGAAGAGTACACTTTTTATAATTTGTTCGACTACTTTTGGTACACTCGGTTCGTTACAACTGGTCGGAGAAAGATACAACACCTAGTCGAAGTCTTTCCTCTCTGCACGTGGTCATGGCCACTAGAAGAAACTTCCTAGCGTCGTCCTGTTTCTAACTCTTGCTACCTGGGCAAACCTATCGAGTCCACTGAAAAAGGTCGAACGAATTTTTAAGGTACTCTAGATGTTTTTCTAACTCAAGTTGTCGCTCTTGATTTGATTAATTTGCCACGCCACCTTTTCAAATAAAAAAGAACGCACCACAGCAGGCCACAAACTGCCACTTTTGCAGACTGATATGACAACATACTACAACGCTACTTTCCGCCAAAAATACAGCACTTCATCAGGCCACCTTTTCTGACCGAAAAGTCCCATTATAAGAGGAGGGAGAAGAGAATTGAAGGATAAGAGAGCTGGAGGAGAACACTATACCACCATACCCAACACTTCACCAAAGCTTGGTTCACACAACTGGGAGGAACAAGATGTCGGACTTGTCGGTGAACTTCTACGCGAAGATGATGCAGAAGCACAAGTGGTTTGCTCAGAGGGCTAAACCCTACCCGGATTATTTTTTATGAAGGGTGAGCCAGCACCACTGTAGTTTTCACACCCGCAATGTGTGTACGAAGAACTGGCAAAGATCATCCAGTCCACACACTCGGCGATGGCCGCCCGAGCGTACTACACGTGCGGGAACGTCCTCGTAAGCAAGGCTTGCATACACATAGATTTTTCACATCTTACGTTCTATTCCACAGATCCCTAACTACATCTGTGCATAATGACAGCAAGATACGATGCAACTTTTTTCAATGGATCGACGGCTCGGACATGTACTATAGGGCGTTCATCGAGCAGAAGTACATGTTGAACTATGCGATACGAGCCGAGACCTTCAAACGCTGGAAACCTTACGTACCCGCTCTTACTGAAAAGGCATCGGAGGGGCCTAGGAGAGCATGGTGGTGGTGGAGGACCCCCGAACAGGAAGCTGAGTACGATCGGGCCGAGTGCGACCTCCGCAGGCGTGGAGACCGACGGTCGTCCTAGCGCTCCCAGTCGCCAGGGTGCGGTCTGGATCGAAGAGGTAAGTTATGTTCAGTATGCATCCTGATTATTTATTTGGCCTTACATTGTGCTATCCTATCATTATTCAATCGTCCAACCCGTCTCGCAGAACATGGCTAACTTCGAGACTAGCCACCGCCGCGGGCACTCCAGAGAAAAGGGGAAGGGACCAATGGGCCACCAGGACTGACTGATTTCGTTCCAATCAACATTTATTCGGATTCCAAAAAGGCACACATGTAACGTAGGTGTATTTCGGTTTGTTGATTCATGCACATTGTCGTTTCTAATGTATGTAACCAAACCCAGTACGTCATGTATTTCGCAATTAAATTATGAAATCTTTCAAACTTAAATATCTTTTTCTAAATATTTCGACTATTAATATTACACAATCTTTTCCCGAAGGAATCAGTTCCATAAACAATACAATCGGGACAACAACGCGCATGGCAACCCTAAACCCAAATATTTTTTTCACTTCACTCCGAAGGGGGCTATTTGTGTTATTGTGCTGCCGAACTCGGCTTCCAAATTGTGCCGCCGATCTCACATTATCTACTTCACATTTCGTTATCTTCTCCAATTTTGGATTACGAACTACACGAACACTTAAAGGTATTACCCAAAAACTTCATGAAATACACTAAATTTTTAGGCTGAATTCTCTACACATAAATTAAATAAATATAGGGCTATGTCACCAGTTCAATTGTTGATCGAGATGCTGTCGCAAGTTCAATTGACGACAGAAACCTCTCTGCACTGTTCTAATTAGTCACAGGGATATTATCGCCAATTGGATTAGCGATAGAAGAATTTTGTCATTTCAAATGACGACAGACACCTACTTTTGTAAAAAAATTTGACTATTTTTTGTAATTATCTTTTAAATTAATATTGTTTTTTTAATAAAAATTCTGCGTTGCATTGCGGGCTCGCGGAAGGTCAGAATAGTAACAGGCCGTACAGACCTAAGCAGAAAAAAGGCCCAGTTAAGCCTTCGTTGGAAAGGCCGTGGGCCTTGGACCTAAGCTACTCTTCCTCCTTGTCAGAGTCTTGAGACGAGAACGAGAGAGGCTTCGATTCGAATCGAATTCGATCCCAATTCCCAATTCGCTCGTTGCGTCGGTGAAGGTAGGAACTAGGAACCCTAGCCTAGCGAAGCCTCCCGAGGATTGGAGATGTCGTCGGCATCCAAGGATCGTCGGAACCCTAATCCTCCCGCTCCCCCTCCTCCCGGGGCTTCCTCTTCGGCTCCGGTGGGGGCAAATTACTTCCCGCTCCCTTTCCATATGCAGCAGCAACAGCAGGCGGCGATGCCCAGCAGCTACCAGTACCAGCAGCTGCAACAGGCGCAGCAGCTCTTCCATCGGGACGCGCAGACCATCACCCCCGAGGCGCTCGAGAGCGTCAAGGCCGCCCTCGCCACCAGCGACGTCCTCGACCCCGCCAATGCCAGGGCTACCGCCACCTCCTCCGACCCCGCCGCCAAGAAGAAGGCCATCTCCCGCCGCGCCGCCGGACAATCCTGGGAGGATCCTACCCTCACCGACTGGCCCGACAGTACGTTCTGACTTCTTTCAACCACCGCCTATGAAACATTCAATTACTCTTTCTGTGAGCCCAAGACCACTTGTATTTTCTTTTCATTAACACAAATTCGGGAATTATCTTGTTGAACTGTCAATTGCTTCTCCCCGTAAATATGTTATTGATTTTGTCATGCCTTCAGTTTGCCTTCATGCCTATTTAACAATATATACTCTGCAAATTTTACGCCAGTGATTTCAGAGGCATCAACTTTTTTTTCTTCTCTTTTTGGCTAAATATAATGCAAAGCTGCTGTACTTTTTCCTTTTTATGGTTGCCTCACTCTCACCCTTTCTCATGTTGTACAATTTTACAGATGACTATCGGTTGTTTTGTGGAGATCTGGGTAACGAAGTTAATGATGATGTTCTCTCAAAAGCTTTTTCACGGTTTCCCTCCTTCAACATGGCAAGGGTAAGCACTCCCTCTAGTCCAAAAAATTGTTAACTTTTTTTTTTACTTTTCTCTCAATGGCAAGGGTTTTGTATTAAATGACTTCTCCTTTAATTCTACACTAAGTAAAGATATATTAAAAACATACCTGGACAGTCTCGAATGTCATACTCCCTAAGTATCTGGCTAGGTGCACATGCCAAATATAAATCCAGATAGCAAAAGTAGAACAGGACTTCTGATACACCAAAGTCCAAACAACCTGCAGCATCTGATTACTCACTACTCACTAGTCACTACTTGAGGCCCAGTCAAAAGTAGTTGTGGGCAATTCTCGTTGAACAACAGAAGTATTCTGTATGGCACTTCAGTTGTAGTCAGAAACAGAACCTTCATGCGAGTATGTTCTTCCTTGGTCTTCAGAAGTAGTTGCAGGCAATTCTTCTTGAACAAAACAGGTATATCTGACCATATTGGTTCACGAAATGCAAAATCAGGTAGGAAGTAGACAGTCATCCCTTATAATCTCTCGTCACATGAGGAATCCGGACAGAACTTCTAGTCAAGATCAGACCAGATCGGAGACGAATCCTGAATTAGGCAAAAATGCCTTGGAGATGACGTTTTACATGGCCTTGATAAGATACCCCTCCACACTTAAAACCAACCGCATATCTGCCATCATAAAACTTCATCCGGACATTGAATTATAGTTTGAAGCAAAACTGCCTTAAAACCTATAATATGGCAGATATGCCCCCCAACAATTTATGATGAAGTTTTAATATAAATTATGGCAAAAAAAATTTCACAAATTTGAAATAGAGTTTTGTGTGAGTTGTAGTAAGGAAGTTTGCAAAAAATAAAATAAAATAAATCAAAACCATTGTGCTGGTGCAAAATTATCAAACATGTGATAATGTTAGGTCTACTCCAAAATTGTAGGACAAAGAGTTCAAAAGAAACTTTTTCAAAGTATATAGAATATTATGGCATTTTTTAGTAAACATTGAAATATAGTTCTAGATAAAATTGGTTGAAAACAAAGAGCTATAGTATGGCAGATCTGTTTGAAACCATTGCAATATAGCTGAGCGTAAAGAGCTAAGTAAAGCAGATCTACTTATGGTAGTTTTGTCCCATTGTAAAGAACCTAAATTGCCTTAAAATCATATCCCATAGTGCGGTTGGTTTGCCTCAAAAAATTTAAATTTTCGTTCTATGTAATATTGCCCAAGACCTGAGCTATAGTAAGGTAAATCTCGTGAAAGACTTAGATTTGTATCTCCCGTATAGAATGGTAGCTCCACCCCAAAACATTGTAACATGGGGGCATATCTAGTGCAAACGATGAGTTAGGTGCAATCATGCAAACTATTTTGGTTTGATCACCAAATTAATGTAAAAACAATGCGAATATAGTTCTTAATTTAATATACTTATGACATTTCATTCAGTTTGTGCCTGGAGAAACAAAAAAAGAGAAATCCCTGACAAACTATAATTTAAAATGAAAAGGCAAAAGCTATTATTCATAGCAAATTTAATTATTTTTGTTTCTCCCGCTTGAAAGTTTAAAGGGTGATGCAACACACCATCAATTTAATCATTTTTTTCATGTTAACTTGGTGTAGCACATGGTTTGCACTAGATATGCCCCCCTTGAACATAGTTCAAACTTCAAAGTAAATTGCATCAAAGTTGGGACTTACGACAATAGTATTAGAATAATTGATATACAGTTCCAAGTTTGAAAGCCTTAAAGTATTTGACGAGGATTGAATAATCCTCAATTAATGAAGCTATTTATCTATAATATTCATGATAGATAATGGTATTCTAATAGCCTTATAGTATTCGTCTGGTCGGAGATGCTTAGTATGACCAAGCCAGGTTATGACCAGTTCAGGTTGCAACCACCCCCAGTCGAAAAGCCTATTACGACTAGGTAGAATCATGACCATCTTCTGATCGATAAGTTTCACAGACAGACATGTGGGCCCTATCTTATGGACTAGGGATCCTATACACCATGCTCGACTACGCGTGGTAGCAAATACAACCCGTGCACGTGTGTCTCTGACATAACTGCACACACCTCTCTCCGTCTCTGGCAATAACCGCCTGGCAAACGTGCAAGGAGAATGTCTCACTGACAACAACCGTCGTCAACGTGCGGATTCCAGCAACCGTGAAGGCGTCTCCCGATGGGCAACAACTGCCACCCCTTTGACGCTTTATAAACGGCGGTGCTGGCAGAGGGAGGGAGAGAGAGAAGATAGAAGCCATTGACAACATTCTTAGCTTCATTGGTGTATTGTGTAATATAATCTCCTTCACAACAAGAACACAGGAGTAGGGTTGTTACTCTCCGGAGAAGGCCCGCACCTGTCTAAAAAACACCTTGTCTCTCCTTGTGTGATCTCGAGAGCTGTGTCCCCCGCATTTACTCACAAATATCAATAGTAATTCATTGACAATTGGCGTTGTCCGTGGGGGATACTACGGTGATCTTCGTTGATTCTGCTCAGATGCCTCCATGACAAACAAGTGGAACTAAGAGAATTGATTCGATCTCACAGATTACGTACGAGTCGACATGGATGCCTGCTACGAGTACAAGCTGAGCATCTACTCGTCTGACGGCGGCGCCTACTCCAGTGATCCGTCACTAGGTCCAGGAGATCATGCCATGGACACGCTGTTGGAGGGCGCGCTATCGCCGACGCTCTCACCAGCACCATTACGTCCAGATGGGGAGTCAAAATCCTCATAGGGCAAGGGTCCAAGCGACCACTAACAATGCCACCTAGTGACGGGCTCTGAACGCGGTGAGGCCCCACCTCCGAGCATGCAAGACTGTCCAAGGACAACCAATTACCTTCGGGAAGTCCTAGAACACACGATTCTGGGGCCCAGTCACCATCTGCTAGCCGTCACTGCGTGGTTACCATTGCCCGGGGCACGGTCGAACACTCTGCAGTTGCGATTCCAGAGATCACACCGGGACAACCCTGTAAATCGCCCATCGATTACACATATCTCAATGCAAGGGACAACTTCCTTGGCCTAATTCATCCCCTGGTCGATCTCTCGACCACGATGGTAGGCAGAGGAGGGACCAACGTACACCCCCACGACCAGTAGTTGACATGCTTCTCGGAGGACTGGACAACCATGACTCCCTCCGAGAAATCTGCATCAACAGATGGAACACGAGGAGGATTACCCTTGCAGGACTAGCATCCATGATGGATCAGGTCCTTTTACCACTGGGTATCGTCGAGTATGATCACCTGGTGATGTTAACTCTTCTTTTTCACAAAGGAGGCGCTATGAGCCCATTACCAGTTGTCGGGCATTTTCACCCGACCTCCGAGCAGCTCGTTGGCCAGACATATTTCGACCAACGAATATGGAGAAGTTTGATGGGAATCAAACCCTCCTTGAATTTCTCCAAATCTATGCCACTGTGATCTGAGCCGCGGGAGGAGGTGAGCATACCATGGCCAACTTTCTTCCAACCGTACTCGAAGGATCTTCTCGGTCATGGCTGCTCAACCAGCCACCCTAGTCGATCTATTCGTGGCGGCATCGTCGTGATTTGTTGCTAGAGAATTTCTAGGGAACCTACAATCGCCCTGGAAAGGAGGACAACCTGCATCACATGTGGCAAGAGTCGCACGAGACCTTGTGTCAATTCATACGGTGCTTCAGCCAGGTTCGAAATACTATTCCTGAAGTATCAAACTCATCCATCATTCGAGGTTTTAAGCAAGGAGTCAGGAACCGAAGGTTCACAGAAGACATTACCTTCAACCCTTCGGCCGTTGTCGTTGAACTTTTCGAGATGGTCGACCGCTATGCGACTGCTGTTGAGGCAGTCGACTGGAACTAGAGTATAGATCGTGATGACAAGGATTATCGAGGGGTGAATGACAGGGACAAGATGGAAAAGCAGGCCGGCAAATCCAAGAGCAAGTATAAGGGCAAGAAGTGTTAGTTGCTGGATTCTTGCTCTTGGTGATGGCAAGATCCTTACTCTCATTGAGAGGAAGACACTTGGAGATGGGGCAATTTTCTAGTTTTATTTCTCACACATTGCCATACCAACCTGAGTGGTTGGGGATACAAATTTATAGGCTATCAACCAGCCAAGCATATGCTAAGATGCTAGTCTAAGATGATGTCCTAGATGCTAGTCAAGATGTAGATGCTAGAAGATGTTGTCCTAGATGTCGCCCCTAGGGGGCAAAGAAACCACCATGTGCCGCAGCCCCACAAGCACCGCACAAACACAGAGACTTATCCATCACTCTCCCTAAGTCTTGTGTGTCTCCTTGTGAGGAACTGAGCCATCCCGATCCCGCGCGGTTCTCGAACTTGATCCGCCCAAGAGACTTGGTCGTAAAGTCGGCGAGCCGGTCTTGGGTGTTGATGTAGTTGGTCTTGACACTCCTTCATCCAGCACCGATGAAGTGATACCTCACTCGGATGTGCTTGCGCGCTCATGGAAGACGTGGTTCTTCGCTAAGGCCAAGGCGACTTGTCGCCCACCCCGAGCTCCATCGCCTCCGCTCTCGCCAAGGAGATCGCCACACCGAGCCACCACAGAGCTCGAGTAGAAGCGGTAGTGGCCGCAATGTACTCGCCGCAGCCTAGACAAAGCCACCACCGCCGCTTGACCGATCGCCACCGACGGACACTTTCCGAGGAAGTACAGCATTCCTCCGGGTGCTCTTGCTCGTCGATGTCGCCGGCGTGGTCATTGTCGTTGTACCCGATGAAGTCGCGCGTCGGCACCTTAGGTAGTGCAAGCCGTGGTCGAGGTGCCCGCGACGTAGCGAGGATCCTTTTCACGGCCTTTGTCTGCTCGCTTGTCGGCCGCCGCATGAACCGGCCGACGAGCCGACGGCGAAAGCCAAGTCCGGTCGCTGTGGGACAAGGTAGCGAAGGTCGCCCACAATGCGCCGCAGATTACGTCGCGGCCCACCTCCTCCGCCAGACTCACGACTCGCCTTGACCTCTCCTCCATAGGAGCGCGGGCTGGGTTGCGATCGGTGAGGCCGCCACCCACGATGCGCTGGGCGAGGCGGGCCGCGAAGAGAGATGCCGAGTCGTCTCGCGGACCTCGATCCCGAGGTAGAGGAGAGGGGCTCGAGGTCGCCATCCGAAGGTGGCCTTCATCTCCGCCTTGAATGCCTCGATCTCCTCCTCCTGGTACCGGTGATCACAAGGTCGCCGACGAGACGCCTATCGCCAGGCATTGCCTCCTTGTTCGCCCGTGAGACCGCGGCCTCGTGAGCCTCACTGAATCCCATTTGCTTGAGGGTGGAGTCCACCATGCGTTCCAAGCTCGCGGTGCTCGCCGCAGCCGTAGAGGGCCTTGCGCAGCGAGGACCTTGCTCTCCTGCCGGATGATGAATCTGGCGGTGGCGACGAGACCTCCTCCTTCAAGTCGCCGTTGAGGAAAGCGCACTTGACGCCCATGTGATGAACGCACCGATCCTCCCGGTCGCGAGGCAAGAAGGAGACGACGGACTCCATCCGCAACAGCGCCAAGGCATCGCCGGTCGACTCTCCCGCCGGACGGCCACGTGCCACGAGGCGCGCTTTGTGCTTGATCACCTCTCCACCTCGCTTTTCTTGAGCTTGAAGACCCACTTGAGAGATGGCGTGGTGGCTTACCGGAAGATCGGCCACCCCACGCTTTGTTTCGCCGACGGCCCATCTCTCTCGCATCGCGCACGCCATGCCGCTGCCTCTCTCCGCCTCGGCGAAGGAACGAGGCTCGCCGCCGTCTCAGGCGAGGTGCGCCCGCTTGAAGTCGTGCTGCGCCGGCCAGTGGACCGTTGCTCGCCGAGGAGGTCGCCCACTGACGGAGAGCGCAGAGGCTCGCCGCCGTGGTAGGCGCCGACGCGATCCTCGCTGCTGGACGGAGCGGCGAACTCCACCGCGCGCGCTTGTGGGCCAAGATGCCGCCCGAGCCCGGCGGAGTAGGTGCCGCAGTAGGAGAGCGAGGCGTGGCGGCGGTCTTGGCGGTGGGCTCGCCAGAGCTCGGGCTTGCCGAGCCGGGCGCGCGAAGCGACTCGCCGGAGGTGGTGGCGAACGAGGCGGTGGGGTAGGCAAGCTCGGCGAAGACGAAGCCGCTGGCTCCCGCCTCCTCGGCGGACGAGTCGACGATGAAATCGCCGGTCATCGGAGTCGAGCCGCCATCCACCATCTTGCCCCACGCCCACCGCTTCGCCGAACACGACGCCACGCTGCGGATGCGCATGCGCCGGTCGCAGGTCGAGGACGCGAGGCCTCGCGCCCGCGTGATCCGGCGAAGACCCTAGCGTGTTCGGCCGCCGAGCTTGCCGACGTGGTTGAGCTCTTGACGGCGCCAGCACCAAGACACGGAGGTGGTTCACCGCGGCTTGCGCCGCGTGCCGTGCCTCGTATGGCGCCTTGTCGCCGAGGGCCTTGGTGGGGAGCGGTTGAGCAAGTGGACGGCAGCCATTACCGCCACCCTAGTAGAATGCCAGATCCTCTCTCGCTGAGGAGGGCGCGCGGTGGCCACCATCTGCCTAGCGTGCGGCGCTCGACGACGCCGCTCACGCGGGGTGTACAAGCGAGAAGCGACGATGGATCCTCGTCGGCCGCAAAGACGCCGCAAACTCGCCGCCGTGAACTCACCGTTGTCCGTAGGTAGGACCCGGCTTGCGGCCGCGATTCGCCTCCGCAGCAGCCTTGAAGACGCTTGATGGCGTCGCAGCGCCGCTTTGACGTCCGAGCAGATACCACATGTAGCGGACACGCTGCCGACGAGGAGGAGGAAGTAGCGCCGCCTGTGTGTAGCCGTGTCACGGGCCACAGAGGTCACCGTGTACGAGCCCAGCCTTCTCCTTGGCGCGAAGCTCGCTCGGCGAGGGAAGGAGCCCGCAGCTTGGCGAGGACGCAGTGTCGCAGAATCGCTTCCACGTGGTCGACGCGCGCATGCCCCGCACCATCTCCTTGCCGCCGAGCCGCCTTAGGGCCTCAAAGTTGAGGTGCCCAAAACGCCGTGCCACCTCCAAGCGCCGCCGCCGCGGGCGGCCGCAAGACACGAGGTTGCGCCACCGCGCGTGAAGGACGTTGAGGCGGTTGCTCTGCTGACCTTAACGAGGAGCCGCGGCGATGATCCTGTGACGCGCAAGCACCGTGCTCGATCTCCACGCGCGATCCGTTCTCATCCACCTATCCTAAGCCGATGATGGAGTTCCTCAACGCGGGATGTAGTAGACACCGGTGAGCGCCGGTGCTCGCCGCCTTGGCGACGAAGACGACAGAGCCGACGCTTTGATCTCCACTTCGGCGGGCGCCGCCAACTTGACGGTGCTCGAACGCTCGAGTCGAGCTCGAGAAGAACTCCGCCGCCGGCCATGTGGTGGGTGGCGCCGTGTCGAGGCACCATCCGCCGGCCTTGTCGCTGCGGAATCGCCGCCGAGGAGGCGTGTGCTTTTGGCTCGCTGGGTGGAGGAGAGTCGCCGCGCCGGCGCCGCTAGAGGTAGTTCGATGCTCGCATGAGCAATGAACAGAGCCGGCCGCTCCTCCTCCGCCGCGCGACGCGGGGCTCGTCCGCGTCGTGGTCGCCGACAACTTAGCCCAATGACCGTGCTTGCCGCAGCTTGTGGCAAGAGCCGCCTCGCGGCCGGCCGCTGCCACGCGCGCCGCCTCGGCGCTCCACGGCCATCATCCTCGGACGCCCTCGCGCCGCTCGGCGTTTTTGCGCGGCTTGCCGCGCTGCCACGCTTGCGCGCCACTGTCGTGGAAGAAGGCTCCCTTCTTCCTCGCCACCTGGCCGCGCCCACTTTTCCCGAGCGAGGAGGAGCTTCCGCCAATGGTGACGGTCCCGAGAGGCGCTGGGGCTCATCGCCGCCAACAACCTTGAGGCGACCCAACGCCTCGATCGTCATCATGGAGAGGTCCAGCAGAGACTCGATCGAGCGAGCCATCCGCTTGTACTTTTCGGGATGCAATGGAAGAGCTTTTCCACGCCTCTCTCTCGCCGTAGGTGTCGCCGCCGAATCGCACCATCTTCTCGCAACAGAGTGTTGAGACGAGAGCAAAGTCATCAACGCCCTCACCGCTTGAAGGCCGTGTTCTCCCACTCCTGCGAGTGACCGTAATGTAGATTTGCGAGCGCGCCGCCGCCGATGCGGCCGCAGCCGATGGCGCCCAAGCCTCTTTGGCGCCCGCTTGTTAGTAAGCGAATCGCATCTCGGGCGGATCGCAGCGATGAGAGCATCCAATACGCCGCCGATCCCGGTCGTAGTCGACGCCGCCAGATCGGATCGCATCCCACATATGCCGCGACTGAGCTTTACCTCATCACCGCACCCCACTCGACGAGTTGGTCTTGGCGAGGTAGGCCACCGCCGCCGGGCCGACGCCCTCGACGACGACCCGTACTCGTGGCGACCACTGCATCAACCGGGAGAGAGCGCGCGCCGCGTGAAGGCCGCGCTCTCGCCGACCAGATGCCGCCGCCGCGGCGTGCCTCCTCTCCAGAGCGCCGCGGTGCGTCGCGCCGTTCGCTCTACCGCGCGCTCGTGGGCGCGCCGCCATCGCGCCGCCGCCTCGCCGCTTCCTTCTCCAGCAGCCTGTGTCCGCTGGCGCTGCTATCGCAGAGATGGAGCCGCTGTTGCCGCCGCTGAACCTCGACCTCATTCTTTGCCGCGACGCTGCCGCCGCCGCCGCCGCTTCCACCTCCGCTCTGCCGCCGCCACCAGCGACGCTTTTTCGCCGCCGCTTTGTCTGCTGCTGCCGCGCCGCCGCCGCCGCTCCTCTCGCCATCGCGAGTTCGGCTTCGCTTGCCGCCGCGTGCTCGAGGCGACCGAAGGCCGAGATCGCCTCGCGGACATGGCGCGCCACCGGGATCACTGCGTGGAGAGAGCCGCCTCGATGAATCGCCGCTTGTCTCAACGGGGGAAGAGTGAGCAGAGGCACCGAGAGCCGCCGCTATTAGTTGGGGCCGCTGCGAGGCCGAAGCGACGCAGAGAAGGGATTGAGCAGAGATGCTCAGCACAGGATAGTGTAGCTCGATACCAATTGTTAGTTGCTGGATTCTTGCTCTTGGTGATGGCAAGATCCTTACTCATTGAGAGGAAGACACTTGGAGATGGGGCAATTTTCTAGTTTTATTTCTCACATTGCCATACCAACTCGAGGGGTTGGGGATACAAATTTATAGGTCACAACCACCAAGCATATGCTAAGATGCTAGTCTAAGATGTCAGCCCTAGATGCTAGTCAAGATGTTGTCCTAGATGTTAGTCAAGATGTCAGCCCTAGATGCTAGTCAAGATGTCAGCCCTAGAAGGGCAGCAAAAACCACCATGTGCTGCAGCCCCACAAGCACCAGACAAACACAGAGACTTATCCATCAAGAAGCCACAAGAAAAAAGCTCGAAGTAGGTGCTGGCCGTCAGCGGCAAGGAGTCCCGAGGCTCCAAGCAATACTCCGACCGGGGCAAAGGCAAACGCCTCGAGCAGAAGTCAGAAAAGTCGAGGTGGTGCCCTTTCCATAAAAAGGAAGGACTTGAGTCTTCTAACGGAAGCTCGAGGACTACTACTCCGGCAAGAGCCCACTTTCGACCATCGAAGTGGTAGCGCAGGCAAGTGGTAGGAACAGTTGGAGGAGGACGAGGAGATGTCCTATCAAGACCCAGAGCACACGATCGATCACATCTACGGGGCTCATCAGCATATGAGTCGAAACGGCAGCTTAAGCCTATCGAACGTGAGGTAAACTCTACTGACTCTCTTGTCCATAAGTTACCTAAGTGGTCGAAAGTTTCTATTTCCTTTGAAAAGGAAGACTGTCCGATCCCTCCTACCCAGTCCGATCGTTTTTCGATTGTGGTCGAGCCACCATTAGCAATTGCCGAGTTAATTGGGTTTTAGTTGACGCTAGAAGTTCACTTAACATCCTATTTACAAGTGCTCTGGATGAGATGCAAATACCTAGGATGAAAATAAAACAAGTGCGATATTCGTTTCACGGTATCGTACCTAGATCTTCGGCCAAGCCTATTGGCCAAGTTTCTCTTCCTGTTACGTTTAGAAGTCCGAGCAATTTCAAGACGAAGAAAATCTCCTTTGACGTGATCGATTTCGATACTGCATATAATGCTATCCTTGGTCGACCTACTTTGGCAAGGTTTCTAATGGCCGCCTATTATGGTTATCGATGCTTAAAGATGTCAGTTCCCAAAGGAGTCATCACAGTTCCCTGTGATATGAAGATGGCGCTCACATGCGACCGCAAGTGTCTCGAGTTAGTGGGTCAGATCCTAACTCGATAAGCTCGTGCAACATTTGGTGAAGCACTCAAAGCCGAAGATTGCACCTAAGCCAAACGACCAGGTCAAGGAGGTTCCACTCAAACCAACATAGCCCTCCAAGACTGCTCGCATCAGGATCGGCCTTGACTCCGCTTAGGAAGACGCGCTCATTGTCTTCCTCCGGGCAAACGCAGATGTATTCGCGTGGCAAGTAGCCGACATGCCCGGGGTCCCTCGGAAGGGAACGTAACGGATAGTCATGGGACACCGGTGGCTGAGGCCTCGGAGCCTGCGCTTGAACGGTGTTGTGTTGCACCGTGATCAACTGCAGGGGCTTCGGCGAGACTCCAGCAGAGAGAGGGAAGGATTAGGTAATTCATGCTTGATTAAAGAAGATACAATGCCATCCCCATAGTTACTAGAAACACAGTTCGTCCGAGTCACGGTACGAGATTCGGATTCGTAGTTTGCCACTTTTTCTTCCAATTAACACTGCAAACACGAACCTGTTACAGTGTTGCGATTTGTGATTCACGGGGTTTTATAGCGAATCCGGTTCGTGATTCGCGGTGTTTTATAGCTAATCCGGTAACTATGGTCATCACTTGACTTTTGACCTCTAAGAAATGATCTCTAAATTATAGAAACAAAAAAAATCTTCCAAACTAACAAAATCAATTTAATCCTTAAGGAAGGAAACTAATTGCGAGTGAACAGTACTCACATGAACAGTGCACACATGGTATATGCCTCTCTAAACAATCTCCTAATTTATTTTTTAACTTTCCTAACATCCTAACTTGATGGGCAAGGAAACGGACTCTTGGTCCTTTAGGATTCGGCTGGCGCACGTGCTGTGGCGCTAGGCCCACGCCGCCGTTGATATGGAATTCCCCACGTGACACATAAACTATAGTAAGGCCAAAATACTCAGTTTCATAGTATTGGTACAACATGGTCATCACATAGACCTATGGTTGTTCAGCTGTACTGTCTAAACTTTCATAATCTGTTTATGACTGACCCAGATGCTGAGTTATGTGTAGCAGGGTGTATGTTGTTTCTTATCTGCAGAACTTGGCATACACTTCTTGATGCTATATAGCCATAATTTGTACTTGTACCCTTTCTTTCAGGTTGTTAGAGATAAGCGGAGTGGCAAAACTAAAGGTTATGGATTTGTGAGCTTTTCAAACCCGACGGACCTTGCTGCAGCCATAAAAGAAATGAATGGTTTGCATTTCCATGAGTTCTACAGATTCAATTGCTGCCATTCATCAACCTGCTTTGTTTTACTGTTCCCCTTATTATTTGTGAACACACTGCTTTCAGGAAAATATGTTGGGAACCGCCCTATTAAATTACGTAAGAGCAATTGGAAGGAGAGGACAGATGTTGAGGCTCTAGAAAGACAAAAGGTTTCTGTCATGTTACCTTCTTTGAGCCAAGTTTGTGCTTTTCAGTGTTCTCTAATTTCCTTCATATTTTCCCATCTTTCAGAACTACATCCAGAAGAAACCTAAAATGTCCAAGAAGAGTATTCTTCACAAGTAAAGCTTTCTTAGGGCCTACTGAGGGTGACCTCTGTAGACGGTAAGTTCCTTTTCAATTTACATGTTAGCCTACCGACCGAAATGCTAAATCAAAATGCTTGTTATGTACTAATATTTATGTGTGCCTTATGAGCTTATCCTTGGGGGAGTGGAAAACAAGAGTTCTCCAGGACACTTTCCCTGAAGGCGAGAAGATAGTTGAATATTAATGAGATAGACAGCCGTAGAAACCGCATCAGCCCAAAAATGTCGTGGAACATGATGTAACACCCTGACCCAAAATCGGTTCAATGCCCAAATTTCACCGTATGCGGACTCAAGACACACATAGCACCTCACTTACACTTTCGTCCTCTCTTCGTGTAAAAGGGTTAACCCAGAGGTGCTACGTTTGGATCCAAAAGACATTATATACTACTACAACTCACTTGAGACAAGCAATGTGGGACTAATCCCACCACACAACTCCTCATGGGCCACATGGGTCACACTACGAGCGGTAGGGTATTACATTCACTCCTTAAGGGTGGACGCCTCGGCAAAGATACCGTATACGTGGCAAATGCCTGTAACCACCCCTCTAAGACACGCCCGCAAGGCCCAAAGGTTTCAAGACATATGACATGCCATGTGTCCACTCCGGGCCCACATGTGCCATGCGACATATGCCCGCGCCCCTGTTCCACACACGCCCGTGCAGCGAAGGTTGATGCTCTGATACCATCTGTAACACCCTGACCCAAAATCGGCTCAATGCCCAACCCACTGTGGGGCGGACCCACGCATACATAGCACCTCACTTACACTTTCGTCCTTACTTCGTGTAAAAGGGTTAACCCGGAGGTGCTACGTTTGGATCCAACAGGCATTATATACTACTACAACTCACTTGAGACAAGCAATGTGGGACTAATCCCACCACACAACTCCTCATGGGCCACATGGGTCACGCTACGAGTAGGCCGGGGTATTACACATGAGATGCAAGTAAAAGAGTACGAGCAGTCTCAATAAGATGACGGTGTTTAAGTTCAGCAACACCATTCTGAGCATGGGCACCAGGACAGCAAAGCTGAGGAAGAGTTCCCTCAGCGGAGAAAAATTGACGAAAAGCATGCGACAAGTCTCTCCCCTTGAATCAGAACGAAAGGTTTGAATAGGAGTGAGAAACTGAGTGTAAACCATACGAGCAAAAGACTGATAAATGGACAAGAGTTGGGAACGATGTTTCATAAAATAAACCCAAGTATATCGAGAATAGTCGTCAATAAAGATAACATAATAGATGTGACCACCTTTAGAAGCAAAAGGAGCAGTACCCCATACATCATAATGAACTAACTCAAAAGGACGACTAGACCGAGATATGGGAGTTGCAACTGTTTACCAAGCTTACAACCATTACAATCATAACTAGTGTCTACAATGATGCGACCTAGGACAGCCTGATGAGCTAATGTAGAAAGATGAGATCCACACAAATGACCACGCCGATGATGCCACTGAGGAAAACTTACAGAGGCTGATGCAATAACTGAAGATGCACGGAGGAAGATGGAAGACTCAGACGATCAAGTAGAGGCCCTGAGAATCTTTAAGGCGATGGCCAGTACCAACAAGAACTCTTGTCCGATGATCCTGCACATAGCAAGTAGAGTCATCAAACCCAACAAAGTAGTGCATGTCAGCAAGCTGATCAACAGACATAAGGTTCATAGAAAGCTGAGGTACAAATGACACATCAGGAACAATAAAATGAGAAGTAGAAGAGTGCCTTGATGAGTGACTGAACATGAGGTACCATCAGCTGTCTGTACACATGAACCATCCATAACAGGTCGACATGATGCAAGATGAGACTTATCCGATGTCATATGAAAAGAAGCTCCAGAGTCCAAAACACATGGAAGACTACTACCTGACACGGAAGAGGAGGCCACAACAAGACTGGCAGAACCACTAGGAAGGGCATCAGATGAAGACTGCTGCTGAACTTGAGTCTGAAGAGCCTGAAGCTGTGACTGAAGCTGACCCAACTGAGTGACAAAAAGCATAATCCCCAACAGATGCAGGAGTAGTGGCAGCAGCCACACCACGACGACGACGGTGAGATGCAGGTCGCAACTCTGGATGGAGTCGATAGCACCTCTGAACAGGATGTCCAGGCTTCTTGCAGTGAGAGCATAAAGTCTGGTTGGATGTAGCATCAGGAAGTCAACTAGGCTGATAGACCTCCTAACGAGGTGCCGCAAGAACAGACTGAGGTAATGTCGATCCGAAGGACAAAGAGCGAAGTCGAGTCTCCTCAGCAATCAATGCAGCAAGGGCCTCCTCCATGGATGGAAGAACAATATGTCCTAGTAGTTGAGTTCGAATAGAATCATACTCTGGACGAAGGCACATAACAAAGGTGAAATCAAATTTTGTGCATCATGACCCACTTTACCTACACAGCCAGTACATCCAGCACAGGAAGGAGGAACCATGGAGATCAGCTGTCGTGAAATACGAGTAAAAGAACTGTAGTACTCAATGGACATCTCCTGCTGACATAGATCATGAAGAGTTTGTAGAAGAGAAAATCGACACGCTGCACTAGTTTGCTCATAGCGCCGCTGAAGATACTCCCACATCTTACGAGAACTTGGAAGATCAATGAAATCCATCCTGATTGAAATTTTAGCACAATGACATAAAATACCAATAACACGATCATTAGCACTGTGCCATGCAGCAACCTCCTTCGCATCAGTCTTCTCGATCCGAGGCTCCGCCATAATATATGAAAGAAGACCAATAGACCGAAAAAGCATGCGAACTGATGACAACCACTCACGATAATTTGGACCATCTAGTTTTATATCTGAGGGCAGAAGAGTACCTCCCATACCGAGAGAAGCAGAAACACCAAAAGTCATTTGACTGACCAACTTTGACCCGAGCAGCTTCCTCCACTCGCCTGACCGACCTCACCTCCCTTTAACTTCACGCTCCTGACTTCCTCCCCTGACCTGGCCTCCCTTCCTCGCCTCGCCGCATCTCTCCTCCTGAAGGCGTAGGCACGTGAGGAGATCCGAGCAGAGGCTTCGGTGGAAGGCGACGGAAAGTGAGGGCGCGTGGAGGAAGGCGACGGCGGTGCCAGCGACCGGTGGCCGGCGTCGGAGGAGACCCGAGCAGAAGCGGCGTGAGGCAAAGGCGACGAGGCGGTGGCTCAGCAGAGCTCGCCGCCATGCGGCGAGAGCGAGGCGACGAGGCGGCGGCTCGGGCTGGAGAAGATGCGCCGTCACGATTGCTTGGAGGAGACGGCGGCGGCTTGGCCGCGGCGCACGATGGAAGCATGAAAGTCGACGGCGATGGCTCGGCTGTGGTCGGTCAAGGCCTCCTCGCTTCGGCGGAAGAACCGCGCACGGCGCATTTAAGGGCAACGAGCCGCTTGTGGAATTATCAGATGGAGGAGCCGTGGGCGCACTCAAATTTCTTCGGCGGGGAAGACACGAAGCGCAGATTGCTCGGCGAAGATGTATACGTAGGGCTCGATACCATGTTACAAATCAACATCTCAATCTATGTGATGAATACTCAAAGGTATATATATAGTATAACTACAAAACCCTAGAGCTAATGGGCCTCATTGGCCATATATATATATGGGCTATATATACATATAAATAACACCACGTACCAGTGTACCCATACGACCGTACCGGTATCGCATACCTGTGCAACATAGGCTGTAAACAACCACTGGGGTCTGGAAATACTATGATACAACATTTTGTGTTCTCTTAGCCAAATGTTGGATAATGTTCTATATGATAATAACCTTTGCTTGCTTGACCTGTACACTGACCTCACGTCATTCTCTTGTGGTTTGTCATTTCCATTTATATCATCTAACAAATGTTGGGTTTGTTGTCTTGTACAATAGTGTCATGGAGGAAAAAATGAGGAATGAAAAAAGGGTGTATTTTATTGTCGTTTCCTAAATCCTAACAAGAAAGTTGTTAATCAGGCTATTGATTTTGTGGTAGGCTTGGTATAAATCAAGAAAGCACTGGAAGTAGTAGCCAGGGCTCTGTTTAACTTTTCATTTTTGAAAATCCAAGTCCTTGCTGATAAGCTAGAATTGAGATGAAAAAAATGGTTGGTTTCCAGTGTTTTACAATAAGCACATCTTCTCTTTGCATTTATCTAAGGTTGTGTGTCATCTATTTTGAATTATTGCTAATATCCACATACCTTCAAATAGCATATAATCACTACTACACAGAGGGTCTTCACAGACAGTTTGAAACCGAGAAGGCGCAATCGGCTCTAGCGGCAGTTTAGGAATCTTTTGTTTTGAATTAGGAAGTTGCAATTAGGAAAGTCTAAATTAGGGAAGATTGCATTAGGAAGATTGCAAATCGAGTCCTAGTCCAGGAAAGGATAGTACTTTCCAAGTAAGTTTGTATTCCTATATATATGCAGCATATGCAATCAATGAAAATAAGCAAAAGGATCGGGAAATTACCCAATCTCCTTGCGCCATCCCCTGGTCTCCTGCCGGCTCCTTCCCCAGTCCTTTCCCGGCAACTAGGGTTCATGCTAGTCGTACTTCACCCGGCCTCTTGACAATCCTCATCCTCCTGAATTGATTCTTCCCTTCTGTCTTCGTTCCCAACATTCGTCACCTGACATTTTGGTATCAGAGCCAACCGTTGCTTCTCCATCATGTCGAGCAATGGTGGTAACGACGATTTCCAAAGGATGATGCGCAGATTTGTCGAGGATACGACAAATCCCTCGCGAATATCAGCGACCACTTTGCCCGGCACGCCGACTTGATTGAAACAAACATCAGCCGGCTATCACACCATGATCACCGCCTGGCGCGCATGGAGGGACATCCCATCAGCGAAGAGGATGGCGACGACGAAGAGGCCGCCACACGTCAGGCGACCGACGGCGAACTGCCGCCAAGCCAGCGTTACTTTAGTGATGGCTCGGGTTGCCTCCGTGGCGATGCCCCCTCGCTTTCCACTGCTGCATCTCCATGCTCCAGGAGCAGGACACCAACGGAATTCGCCCGGCTACATCAAGGTCAATTTTTCGATCTTCAACGTCAAGGAGGATCCAATACCATGGATCAACAGCTGTGAGCAATTCTTTCGCGCACAATAAACACCCATGGAGGACAGGGTGTGGCTCGCAACATACCACATGTCCGGCGTGGCGCAGTTGTGGTACATGCGTGTGCGACACTTCACGGACCTCGTTCATGGTCGATTTGGGACTCCCATGCATCACAACCCATTGGGCGCATTGACTGGCCTTTGACGCACAACTTCGGTAGCAGAATTCACCGAAAGCTTCCTGACTTTGCTAGCTCGCTGTGGCCACCTCGATGGGGGAACAACATGTGATGTTGTTCACGGTGGGTTTGGTGAACCCCTGCAGACTCACGTCGAACTCCAGCGGCTGACCGACCTGGAAGTAGCCATGAACTTGGCCTGAGCCTACAAACGCTTGTGTTTGTTTCCACAGGCCTCGGCGACCTCAACCACGTCCTCCAAGGCAGCAAGCACCAAGCCATTTATACCCAGGGCAGCAACCTCCGGGGTGGTGTCGTCTGGCTCGACGGTGCCCTCCACGGTCACCACGGGGGCGTCGGGCGCGGCCAAGCCATTTAGGCGGTTCACGCCGGCCGAGATGGAGGAACGCGGCGACAAGGGACTTTGCTATAACAATGACGAGAAGTTCGTGCTGGGCCACCAGCGTTTCTTCAAGCGCATCTTTATGTTGCATGTTGAACTGAACGATGCCGACCTCGAGGAGGACGAGGACGCCACCATCTCCCTCCTTGCCCTCACTGGGATTCGCAAGTCCCAAACGATGTAGCTTTCGGTGACGATCCATGGCATCCAATTGATGGCCCTGATCCACTCCGGCTCCACCCATAACTTCATCGCTGCGGAGCTCGTCGATCAGGTGGGATTGATTGAAGTTGGCGCCACGCACAGGTCTCTCCGTGGCTGTGGCCAATGGCGACAAGGTGGCGAGCGGCGGGGTGTGCTACGCGACACCCCTCTCGATTGACCAGGAGCACTTCATCCCCGACTTGCTTACCATACCACTGAGCGGCTTTGACATTGTCCTTGGGGTTTGTGGCTCCGTTCCTTAGGACCGATTGTCTGGGATTTCAAGCTCCTAACGATGCGCTTCCACCGCCAGACCGGAGATCATCTGGCGCGGCGTGGCCCCATCCCAGCCGGCGCTGCATCTCCACTCTGCCTCGGCCGCAGTGGAACTCATGGAGGAGTTAGTCGCGGAGTTCTCGTCGGTTTTCGACGAACCTCGAGGACTCCCACCTCCATGCAGCCGTGACCACCGCATTCACCTCCTGGGCACCAGTGCGATGGTGGTTCGGCCGTACAGATACCCAGCTACTCAAAAGGACGAGCTAGAGCGGCAATGCATTGCAATGTTGGAGGAGGGCATAATTCGGCGTAGGCGCGTAGCAATTCGGCATTTTCTGCGCCCGTGCTATTTGTCAAGAAGGATGGATCGTGGCATTTCTACGTTGACTACCGCGCCTTGAACGATAAAACTATCAAGGACAAATTTTTGATTCTGGTGGTCGAGGAGCTCCTGGATGAGCTCAAGGAGCATGATTCTTCACCAAGCTGGACCTCTGCTCAGGTTATCACCAAGTCCGGATGGTCCCAAATGATGTGAAGACTACTTTTTGCACTCATGAAGGCTTATTTGAATTTTTAGTTATGGCCTTAGGGTTAACCAACACCTCGACAACCTTTCAGGCGCTCATGAACGAGGTTCTGCGGTCGTTCCTACGCCGTTTCGTGCTTGTGTTCTTTGATGATATTTTGATTTACAGTTCATCTTGCGTGGATCATCTGCGACATGTTCGGGCGGTCCTCCAAAGTCTTCAACAACAGCAGCTCTTCCTCAAAAAGTCTAAGTGCCTCTTCGGGGACACAACAGTGACGTACCTTGGCCATGTCATCCGGGCCGAGGGCGTCGCCATGGATCAGTCCAAGGTGGTCGGCTCCCTGGATTGGCCATGTCCCCAATCCGTGTGCGCGCTCCGTGGCTTTTTAGTGCTGGCCGGTTACTACTGGCGCTTTATCAAGGACTTCGGCATAATTGCGGCACCATTGACTCCTCCTCAGCAAGGAAGGTTTTGTGTGGTCCGAGGAGGCCGACTCGACATTCATGGCACTCAAAGGGGCGCTGACCTCAGCACCCGTGCTCCAGTTGCCGAATTTTGATGCACCATTCGTGGAGTGTGATGCCTCCGGCATTGGGTTCGGCGCCGTGCTTCATCAAGGCGCCGACGCCATCGCCTTCTTCAGCCGCCCGACTGCCTCCCGACATGCCAAGCTAGCAGCATATGAGCGCGAATTGATTGGCCTCGTCCAGGTCATGCGACATTGGCGGCCATACCTGTGGGGACGTCCATTCAAGGTCTATACGGATCATTACGCCCTCAAGTTCCTTCTCGATCAGAGGCTTTCCACTATCCCACAACACTAATGGGTGAGCAAATTATTTGTCTTTAACTTTGCTATTGAGTTTAAGCCAGCACGTCTGAACGTCGTGGCCGACACACTCTCCCGGAAGGACACCGAATCGGGGACCGCCTTCGCCATAACCACCCCCTGGTTCACATTGTTTAAAATAGGAAAGTCTAAATTAGGGAAGTTTGCATTATGAAGATTGCAAATTAAGTCCTAGTCCAGTAAAGGATAATACTTTCCAAGGCAGTTTGTATTCCTATGTATATGCAGCAGCATATGCAATCAATGAAAATCAGCAAAAGGATTGGGAAACTACCCAATCCCCTTGCGCTAGTAGCCCCTGGTCTCATGTCGGCTCCTTCCCCCTGTCCTCTCCCGGCGGCTAGGGTTCATCCTAGCCACACTTCACCACGGCCTCTCGACGCAATCCTCGTCCCCCCCGAACTGATTCTTCCCTTCCGCCTTCGTTCCCAACGTTCGTCACATGATATTTTATGTGTTTGTGATAACAAACGATTATCACAGACGGTTTTTGAGCCGTCTGTGATAAGTCACAATATAGACGGTTCGTATAAATAACCGTCTGTGATAAGTAACAACACAAATGGCTCGTATAAATAGTCGTCTGTGATATGTCGGCTACCACAAACGGTTATGCTTATCAACCATCTGTGACGGGCTACATATCACAGACGGTTAGTGCACAGAACCGTTTGTGATAGCCATTTACAGACGATTTATACCACAAAATCGTATGTGATACTTTGCTCTATATAGAAAAGTTTCTTTTTTTCGGCTAGTCCTCTGAAAACAATATGCAGATAACAGATACAATCACATTCATAGATATATCACAGATTTACATATATCGATCACAGTAACATGCACAAGCACAAATGCACTAATCTAAAATTCATCACTGTAAATCCATGGTTTCACAGAGCAGTCACAGATACAAGTAGCTAAAGCAGTCTGGCCTAAGAGATAAGCATAACATCCTTTTTGCTTACAAACAATAGTTAAGCAAACGAAGGTTGAAAGATTCAAAAAGTAGGCAACGTAAGCATATCCTGGTAAGCCATCATGATTTCATATCATCATCTTCTTCGATCTTGGGAGCCAGATAAAATCTAATGTAGCCCATCTCTCCGATCTTGTGCTCAACCACCACTGGTAGTTCAGATGAAAGGCTGATAATCACTTGGTCAGACAGTGGACTTGCCTTGGTGAAGGAGTTCATGTACCTCAGGGCAAAGGTTAATGCCACTGGTTCTTGCATCTCTAAGATAGTAGCTTCTTCTGGCTGCATTGACAAGGCATCCGTTAGACTATTGCCAACAAGACAACATAATTATGCTGACACATGTCCCTAAATTGATAATATGGAAACAGACGAGATAAAAAGGCAGAAGCACTAGTAATTAACGCCATAAACAGATGATCTGCCTAGAAAGTTTATAATTGAACAAAAACAGAATTAAGATTTCATCAAATAACAAAACCTATTCAACTTAAGCTTTTAGCTGGTTAAATCTGAGGCATGGAAACATGTCTGATAGAGGTACTTAGATATAGTGAGAGTGGCCGTAAGCCATACCTAGTTAAATAGATCACCATAGAAAAGCATAAAACCGAGGTGTCCAATGGCTGCTATCCTGTTTTTACACAGCAACGACAACCATACGATAACATGATCACCTGGGCACCTCGTCGACCACATTGCATGCACAGATGAAAAATAATGCCTGGGCTGAACTCGAACACACCATATGAAGAAGACGTCTGTTTCTACAAAGCAATCAAAGGAAATTAGCAATCAGATGGAAACAAAAGCTGCTTGAACCGTACAAATTTAACTAAATACACATACCCAGAGAGAGAGAGAGACCTGCGATGGTTGAGGGGGATTGTTGCGGCTTAGCTGGTGCGACCCTCAACTCCAGCGTCGGGTGTGGATGCGGCTGCACCCAGCGTCTGGCGCGGGCGGCAGTGAGCTCTGGGCTGGGAAGCTGGACACATACACAACCAACTGCGACACCCACCACCCAAATCTAAGGGCAGCTACACCCACCACCTGCGACAACCGA
This sequence comes from Hsuehochloa calcarea, assembly GCA_036346395.1. NCBI lineage: Eukaryota > Viridiplantae > Streptophyta > Magnoliopsida > Poales > Poaceae > Hsuehochloa > Hsuehochloa calcarea. The sequence goes on from CM070607.1 coordinate 1,162,616, forward strand.
TAAGGAACCGGGTCAAGCCAAGGCACGGCACGCAGTGAGGGAGAAAGGTGGGTTTAGGGTTAGGAGAAGAGGCTACCTGGTCATGGAGGCCGGTGGCGAGGGAAGGGGTCGACGTGGCCGCGCTACATAGTCATGGATCTACACCGCCGCCGTGGCCTTGTGCCACTGCCATGGAAGGAATCGAGAAACCCTAGGATGTGGTTTGGGAGTGGAGTGTGGTCGAGGAGGGAGAGGAAGGGGAGATTAATAGGGAAGCATTTAGAAACGTGAAATATTTCCCTCTCCCGTCTGTGAATATTTCCTACTCTAGAAGATTCACAGACACTTTCAACCAAAACCGTCTGTGATAATTATGTATCACATATAGTTCTTAATAAAAACCATCTGTGATACATATATATCACAAACGGTTTGTGGTTGGAAATGTTTGTGTATTATCACAGACGGTTCTAATTAAAAACTGTCTATGATATCTGTGAATTATCACAGACCGTCTATGAATTATTACAGACGGTTCTAATTAAAAGCCGTCGTGATAATTATGTATCACAGACTGAATTACCACATACGGTTCTAATTAAAAGCCGTCGTGATAATTATGTATTATAGACGGTTCTAGCCATTGCTAATAACATAGACGCTTGTAAAACCGTCTGTGATAATTACAACACTAAAAGGTTCCCCAGAACCGTCTGTGATGAGGCGTTCAGTATAACCTCTTTTGTAGTAGTGAATCAACTCTAAAATCCAACCGGTATTGTACGTAAAAGTTGGGACCAGGAAATCTGGCTCATCATTTAGGTAGATTATCTATGGCCTCCGACCACCATAGATGAGCATGCCACATTGACTATTAGACAGTAGTAAGCCCAGGCCCTGAGGCAAAGCTCTACCATAGATTTGGCTAGGGCTAGAAACGAGCCGAGCCGAGCCGGCTCGAGCCAAGCTCGCCCAGGCTCGGTCTGAGGCTCGGCTCGTTTGGAAAACGAGCTCGAGAGCCGGCTCGGCTCGGCTCGAAAAAGCTCGTTCGAGCCAGGGTTTCCCAAGCCCAAAAACAAAGGTAGAATAAAATGATTATATGAGTCATTTATCATCAATTCAAAATCCAATCATCTTGATTATATGGGGTTGCGCTCGGCTCGTTTGGCTCGCGAGCCGGCTCGAATCTTCACCGAGCTCGAAGCCCGGCTCGGCTCGGCTCGAAAAAAAAAACGAGCTCGAGCCGAGCCGGCTCGGCTCGCAACAAGCTCGAGCCGGCTCGCGAGCCGCGAGCTTTTTTGCCACCTCTAGATTTGGCTAATGTCTTCAGTCAGATTCCTATGTGTTTATATTGGTAGTTCGCCCATAGTGGTCTGGCTGACTTTAGGATATGTTTTTTTGTGTGTTAATGGTGCAATTTAAGAGTTTTATGGGAAGGGCATTTTCCCTCTCTATTGGGCGTAACCCGTAACACTGATTGTATATTTTGTGCTTACTCTGCAATGGGTTGAGGAATGGCTTGCATCATGCAGTGCTGCTTTGGGATGAACAGGACTTACAGGAGCAAGTCACTCTTAGGGCTGAAGTCGAGGCGCAAGGATGGTATAATACGCCTGCTGTTACCTGTTAGGCGTGTCACATTATTACTTAGCAATTTTCCATCTGATGACTAGCTGATGGTTACACTTTGCAATACAATGTCAGTGTCATATCGAAGTACGAATGATTATACATAAGCCGTTAAGCAACTCAAGGATGCAAATGTCATGCTCGGAAACGAGGCAAAACTTTTAACACTTGCAGATAGTGGTGTTTTTAGTACTGTTTTTTTTTCTGAATGAAATTTTTCTGTACTTTTCTGAATTCTGACCTACAACTCAAACCTCCTCTGGCCATACGAAGGACTGCCTTAGGAAGCAAACTAATCAAAGAATGTGAAATGTAAGATTATCTGATTTGGTAGTGGCAGGTTTGGTGCATATATCAGCTATTGAAAATTAGAATTGAATTTCGGGCTATGTACCCACTTGTGTGCAGGGCTCACGTAGTTCCTAGTGGGATCTGGTCTTATTCTGGTTTTCGCAAAGTTGAAATGTGCATTTCATAATTCAAAACCAGATTGCAAACCCATAATTCGAAATTCAATTCATGAATCATGATGCTGTAACTGCCTGCCGGGGACATCTTTTTCAAGCCCATGGATATCTCAAGTTGAGTGCAATTAATATAGCAACTTGTTATTCATTGCATTACTGATTGCTTAAGGCTCAGATTTACCTCTCCAATACAGAAACTGAAAGTGGCAAAACCCACAAAACGGAAACGAGACAGTCAGAGTCAGATGTGTGTTGGATGCATTAACAATAAATAAACATTGAATACACAAAGCATATGATGATGGGCCATGCATCTAAACTGTTTCTAGCTAGTTCATGCCAAAACAGGTGAAGAAAAGAAAAGGGTTGGACTTGGGTCTCATAGTTATCATGTAATATATAGGCCTATATATGCATGTATATTGTATAGGTTAATTGTTCCCAGATGATTGATCATGGAAGCAAAAGCAAACGCAGGAACAGCAGGAGAAGGAGCTATCAATTATTGCTGAATTGAGCATTTAATAATCCAAGGAAAGCTGACGCTGGAGCTTCTTCTTGGTCCTTCGCTCACCAACGCCGAGGTCGCGCAGTTGAAGCTGCGGAGGTCGCGCAGGGCGGGCATGTCCGGGAGGAAGTCGCGGGGCAGCTCGTCGGGGCCGTGGGTGAGCAGGCACTCGAGGACGACTAGGGCCTTGTAGACGGGCCTCCACTCCTTCCAGTCAACGCGGCCGAGCCTGTGGTGCAGGACGTTGGCGATCCTCCAGTAGTCGTCCATGTCGAAGGCGGCGTCGGCGAGGCAAGCCAACGTCTTGGCGTCCAGGACGCAGGCGTCGTTGTTGGTAGCCTCTTGAACCAATCTACATGTATGTATGTACATATGCGTAGTGATTAGCAAATTAAAGCACGCAATGCACTGATGATGCAGACAAAGCTTTATCATATACCACTTAAACCGTATGATGATATATTTTTATCAATTTGAGTATAATAATACCCAAAGTGAGTTCCATAATTTTTTTTATATCAAATTTCACTTTTTATAGCAAAATTTGTGTATATACTTGTTTTATATATGAAAAAGGTATATAGAAGAGAAAAAAATAAAGGGCTTCAATTAATTTTTTTCAATCAAGTCGCATTGGAATATCTTATAATTGATATTTAAGTATACTGAAAGTGGTAAATAAGTATAATATATTCGTTTAAGTGGTATATTAGAAGTGTGAGTACATAAAGAAAACCCACCACCTCCTACCTTCGTCAACCCCTGTTTCTCTCTCCACTTGTCCTCTACGCTCAGCGTGACAGTAAATCTCTAATGAAGATGCAGTAAAGACATAAGGTGTGTAGTGATACTAAGTGTGATTGTGTCTGTCCTGTAAAGGCGCAGTAAATGAACAAGAAGATCGCAATAAATATTTTGTAGCGATGTAGAAAAAGCGCAATGAGTCACAGTAAACCTCTTGTAGTGTTGCAGTAAATGCACAAATGAGGTCGCAATAAATCTCTTGAAACGGTGTAGTAAACGTATGAGGTTACAGTAAACCGTTTTTAGTGACGCAGTAAACATTGCACGCGCGATCTTCTCTTATATCGACAGTAATAGGTAGTGTATGTGACAGTAATTTTAATACCATTTTTACTACCAGACTATTTCATAGCGTACTGTTTTTTTTTTTTGCCCAAGGTCCCACAATCCGCACACGCATAACAGTAACTTGCAACAGTGAGAAAAGTAATTGTGATATATATTTTTTTCTACCCCATCACACCTAAGCGATTTTTTCCTTGGGTCACGATCTCACGCCCTCTGTGCTCAACGTGACAGTAAATATATTTGTAATACTGTAGTAAAAGGCACAATAAGGTCGCAGTAAAATCTCTTAGTATTGTTGTAGTAAAAGGCACAATGAGGTCATAATAAATCGCTTTTGTAGTGTTATAGTAAAAACACAAGGAGGTTGCAGTAAAAGAGACAATGGGATCGTAGTAAATCTTTGTAGTGTTGCAGTAAAATACACAATGAGGTTGCAGTAAATCTTTTGTAGTGTTGCAGTAAAAGGGGGCGGCGGAAGAGAGGGTGGGGTGATGGATTGAGGGGAGCGCGTAGTTTTATGAACGGTTGCACCGTGCTTAGACAATGCAGTAATTGATTGGCTTAGGTACAATAAATCCAAACTTTCAGTGCAGTAATTTATTTTTACAACATTAAAACATATTCATCATGATCTCTTTTTGTTAAGCACATTTTTTTCGTGCAAAATGTTTTAAACAGATTATAAACATGATAAATGGTTTAGAAGATATTCTCATTCAAAGTTAGCAATTAACCCACATTTCTCTCTCCACCCACCCCTCTATGCTCAGTGTGTTAGTAAATCTCTTATAGTGATGCAGTAAAAGGCATAACGAGGTTGCGTGGGGTATGAATGATTTTACTATCAGTTGCGTGGGGCGCATAGTTGTATGGTCGGTTGTGCGGGGGACGATCGGAGTGTAGAATAACCTATTCTACACTCATGCACAGAATAGCGCTACAGTATATATGTGTTCATGGAACTTGTTCGGTTGTGTCAAGTGGGTAATGGTACTTCAAAATTCCATTTTTGGGTCACTGATGTTCGATAAGTTGTTCATTTTCGGGTCACACATGTACACACTAGACAATTCTCGCAAATGTGGTGTTCCACCTCAACAAAAATCAACATGTGAGCATCTCATCCACCTCAATGGCTCTGCCATAAACAGCGCCATGACCATGGACAGTAGTGGATCGACTTGATAGCAGCGACGGCAAATGGGACTCTTGGGGGCGACCGCGATGAGAAGCTCGGGAGCAGGGGCTGTGGCCACGACGAGGAGGAGCAGCAGCATCGATGATCTCGGGGGAGAGATGTGGAGGCGGCGTGGTAGACGTGGCGTGGGTAACGACTATTGCTTGGGCGCATGAGGTTGCGCAGTGGCCCTAACGACGAGCATAGTGCAGTGGACGATGCCGACTCTAGACCAAACAAGTCCCCCTCTCTTCCTTGATCTACCTCCCTTCGCCACCTTCTTCCTCACTATGTCGTCGGCTGCCATTGTTGTCCATGGTGAGCTCCTCACCACCAATCCCCCATTCTAAAATTTGGCAAAATTCAACTCCATGGTCAATCCTCTCCCCAAATTGATCTTGCCCTCTCCACAAATTGATCTAGTCTCTACCTTCCTCACTTCCTTGTGACCCATAAAGTCCCTTTCCCCTCTCCCACTTCACCAGTGACGCCATGGCCAGCCGCGTCATGACCGCACCCCTACCTCCACACATCACACAATGACCCGCCGCTCCAGGTCACCTCGCCTCGATGCGCTGAGTCTTGCAGGCCACTTCCTCCATCCTCCCCTGCTTCGCAGTTCCCCGCCAATGGTCCTCTCCACCCTACCATGGCAGGCCTCCGTTATCGGACCACATCGACACACCTCCAACCAAGCCGTCTTCGGCATTATCATCACTGTAATCATGCGGTGCTCGTGTGCACGCTGAATTCCACTCCCCTTCGTCGAAAATGCCGTTGATTAGTCCTTCCTCTCAAGTGGTCACTACCGACAATCGTTCTCGTGGTTTGTGTAATATCCCAAAGTTATGTTACTAATTTAAAATTAACAAAGTTATTATTTTATTGTATGTTATAAAGTTAAAAGGAAAATTTTAGTTAATTTCTTGAATTTTTAGGTATTTAAAAAGGGGGTTTTCTATTTTTCTAGAAATTTAAAATAATTTGTGTGCAAAAATAAAACACAACTTTAAATTGGAAATAATTTTATTAAGTTCAAAATAAGTCAAGGAATTTCTGTGAATTTTTCTAGAATTTTTGGACTCTATTTGCTATTTTCTAAAATCCTAATTGAATTAACAAAACCAGCCCACCTTCGGCCCGCTCAGCTCGCCCTCTCTGCCACTCACTGCCTGAGAGCCCCCCCTGTCGGCTCACCTCCTCCTTCCTGCTCTTCTTCTTCCCCAGAGCCCGAGCGTGGCCAACATGACCATTGTCACAAGCCTTCGCGATCCCGTGATTCCCTCTCTGCTTCTCCATGAAATATTACACATTAAAACCCCTGATTCTCGCCGCACCCATTCCGACCGTTACCTCGACGAATCTCGCCTGGTTTTGACGGAATGCGCCATGCCCACCGCAATCCCTGTCGAGTCGATCTCCTCGCTTGCTCCTCCTACGGCCCTATAAAGAGAAGCCCCGTGTGCCCCTCTCCTTCCTCTTTCCTTTCCCCCGAATCTCCCACTCTCTCTCGCTTTCTCCTCGGCGCATTTTGAGTTTGAAGTTATCCGGCCGAAGCTCGCTCCACCGTTGATTCCACCACCGACAAGGACGCCCCAGCGACACCGTCAGCACCTCCGACACCGCCTCGCCGTGTTCTACACAGCGCCCCTCCACTTTCTCTGGAAACCCGTTGGAGCGCTATCGCCGCCTTCACCCAAGCGCCGACGCCGTTCTCTTCCACGTCGACGCCCCCTCCTCGAGCCTCTCCACTGGCAAGGTGTGCATTAGACTCCCTGGCCACTCCTCTTCCCATTCCACCCCTAGCCGCTGGACGCCACTCCACCGTTTGCCGAATCCTCTTGACTCCTGTGCGCCACCACCCTCTAGCATGATGTGGCTGCCGACATCAGCGCCATGTCAGTACCACCTGGTGCCACCTCAGCACCCTCTGCTTACGTGTCGTGCCCACGTGTCATTCACACGTGGCTCAGCCACTGTGCTGCGCGCCCGGTCCACCGCGGATCGATGCAAAACCCGTGGACCCAGTCCACCAACTTGGGCCCAGATGTTAGAGGCACGAACCTTTTTTCCTTTAAGAAAATAATTTGGTTGGAAATTTTAATTCCTGTGTTGATGTTAGAATGACCGCAATAAATTGATTTTTCTTTAGAAAATCAATTCCATAAATTCTGAAATTCCCAATTTCATCATTTCGTGTGAATTCAAACTTCTGAGAGACCGTTCTCCTTCGTTCAAGCTCCGATTCAAGTGATTCAAATTTTTAAATTCATATAAATAAATATCTAACTATCTATACTGAAATTATTTAATTTGGAGTTCTTTTGAATTTATTTGAATTTGGCTCGTTTTCGCGTATAGATTTCGATGACTCTAGGGAACGTGAATTATTTGAAGAGTCAGGCCCTCAAGCTTTTGAGCAAGGTAAGTTACACTTTTGATCATATTTGTTCCAAGTATTTCAAATTATTTAAATTCTATTTTAAATTATTATTGCATACGTATTTATATTCAAGTTTTTTAAATCCCTGCTTAAATTATAGTTTTTCTCAATTCCATTGTATAGCCAAACTTTGCTATTGAATTAGCCATTCCTTGATACCATAGTTAAAATCTAGTTGGTACATTAGTATGAACTAGAACATGTTGAAAAACTTTATGCTTAGACAAAGCTTAGACAAAAAATATTGAATTTGGGGAGTTTAGCCAAATGTTCAATTATGATTTAAAATGAGGCTATGCTATTGCTTTTACCATAGAAATTTGGAAAATGATTTAACAAGGAAAATAAACAAAAATTGGTTTAGACTTGGGTGAAATGGATGTTTGGATGGTGCAAGTTGATGCACGGATCGATTCATTTCTATGATCGAGACCATAGTTTTATTGAATGTCGCCCAAGTCAGTTAAGGACCGGTCTCTAAGTCACATCTTGCTAAGCCCCAATGTACAACTACATGTCCTATGTGGGTAGTACTTGGCCAACTAATTTATCATGTTCTAGCATTAAGCCCGCAGGTTGTAGTTGTTAGGTGCACCTTTTTGGTTTGTGTAGATGATGATAAATGACATCCATGTCTGTCGGGGCTTACTTCGGGCGATGGTAATAAACATCCATGTCCGGGCAAGTTATCCCCCACAACGATGAGCTCTAGGTCGATGGTAAATGACATCCATGACTTGGGATTAAGCTCATCGGACGGACTGGTGTAAGTGTGGTATTGTAAAGGTGTTGTGATAATCGCTTAGTTGCACGCCCAAGGAAGCGTGTCATGGCCGATATTATAAGATGATTATCTCTTGTGGATAAAGTTGTACAACCTCTGCGGAGTGTAAAACTATTTGAATAGTCATGTCCACAGTTATGGATATGCTGAGCAAAGCCACTCAAAGTTATAATTTAGTTTTGGTTTCAAAAGGTTATATGGAGGTTATCTACTGTAAAATTGTCATTTAAAACTTGATTTTAACTATATAATAAACTGCTTTGGAACTCACTAAGAATATTGAAACATAAATTTTTGCTTGATGCAAATCGAGCCGTATAAGCCTTCTTTTGATATATCCTTGCATGCATTATAATATGTTATTGGGTGTAACTTGCGGAGTCCATTTATTTGTACTCACTCTTGTTTAATACATTGTTGTTTAGAGGGGGGTACTACGAGGAGAATGAGAACTTGGACGACTAGGCTACGCCCCTAGACGATTGCCTATGGTGAATCATGTGGTCTACCTTATTATTTTGCTTCCACTATACTTTGCTTTTGGCCTTGTGCCCCTTTTGTATCAAACTTGAATTATTATGAATGAATCGCGTATTATGGTTGTACTATCCACTTTTGTTTGACTGTATACTAGTTGTTTCTAGACTAGTGTTTGAGGCACAAAGAATCTGGGATCCTTCGCTCCTAGGTTTGATAGAAGTGGTATCAGAGCCATATCGACTGTAGGTCATAACCTAGTTAGAATGGTCGATAGTTTGAAAAATTCAAAACATATTTTAGATAACAAGAAAAATAATTTGTTCTCTCCTCATATTGGTCGTCTATTTATCCTTAGCTTTTTCATAGCAATTCTTTCTTACGTAATCCTCTCTTCACCATTTTACAATGTTAAATGGATCATCTTTCCCTTGAAAATTTCTATAGATATCATATGATTTTTAACCATTATGTTCAAGACCACAAGACATGAAGCTGTCAAGAGAGCATCGTCATACAAGAATCATCGAAGATCGCAATGTTATCCAAACCATATAGTATAAGTTTGACATGGCTCATTCTGTGCATTGAGCTGTTTCATCAGTTTAAGAGTCTCGATCGAGTAGAACGTTGTATAAAGTTCTTACAGTTATATGGAAAAGCTTTCCAGTTGGCTTTTCGTTTGGGTTGTTTTCTTTCCTCTATCCTCTTAGTTTATCCTCTCTTTCCTAAGTCTTTGGAGATATAGCAGATGGTGACTACTTGCAATGGCAGTGGCAACACCAGTAGTCAGGACATATAGAATGTAGATTTTCAAGAGAACCCGATTCCACAGCCACCACCCCCTCCAGCTAAAGGACCCGATTGGCGCCAAATGGTGTCCAACCAATTCTATCTGATTAATCTGCTTGCGCAATCACTCAACAGCACACAGAACTTGCAAGCAACAGCAGCAGCTCAACCTCCAACTCACGTTCCACCTCACCCAAGGGCTAACATATCTTAGTTTATGAGGATGTGTTTACCAACTTTTTCCAGCAGCACCGAGCCAATGAATGCTGATGATTGGCTTAGGGCAATCAGCAAGAAGCTGGATATAGACCAATTCACTAATCGCGAGAGGGTTCTTTTGCCTCTCACCAGCTAAATCAACATCGGAGTGGTGGGACAATTTCACTCAATCTCACGCTAATGCTCAGACAATCTCTTGGGACGAGTTCGTGCAGGCCTTCCGCTGTTCACACATCCCTTCAGGCATGGTGACCCTGAAGAAGAAAGAGTTCCGTACCTTGCACCAAGGCAATCGCTCAGTCAACGTGTGGATATCGTGAGGATATGTGCACGATCTCAGGATGATGAGTCAATTGGCAATGGCTTTGTTGGTTTGCAAAATCTCGCGTTTTCGGGGTTTGCTTCTTGCTGTCAGACCACAGGCGGTCTGACCGGTGGAGTGGGGCGGTCAGACCGCCCGTGGGTCGGTCGGACCGGCCGTGGTGGCCGGTCGGACTGGTCTGACCTAAGTTTGGCTTTTGGAGCTTAGCCAAAAATAGGGTGTGTAGGTAGGTGAGGGGAGTCTCCTGGATGGGGTCCCATCATTTTTGGAGCTCCCAGTCAAAAGTTCTATTGAGTTGAAAATTCCAGAAGGTTTCGGATTTTCAAGCTAGATTTTTGGCTAAGTCTTTTTGACCGGTCCGACCGCCGTTGTAGGGAGCGGTCCGATCGCTGATATCGGTCGGACCGGCCTTGTGAAATGATCGAGCCGGCGATGACTTGGAGGTGAGCCAAGTGTTGCATTGATGCGTGTTGATTGTGTTTTATGCTTAGTTATCAATGCTTTATTGTTGCATATTGCATTGCGGAACTAACGTGGGTCAAGTTGTGAAGAACTTGTTCCCGGAAACGGTTTGTTTGTCTATTGTGCGGCGGTGGCTTGCGTGTCAACGGCGTCAGCGGTGAGTGGATCGGAACTACGCTTGAGAGCCGAGGTCGAGCGATCGGGGATCTGGGTGAGGTTGTGTGACTCAAGCATGGTGCGAGATGGGCAAGATGGATCGAGCGGGTGGTTCAAGCAATGGGTTGGATCGAGCGGTCACGGATATCGGTGCAAGTCTCTAGGAGGTTCCGAGGGGATTCGGACAAGAGAGGCTTGGCGTCGATGAGAACCGCTGATCAACCTACACGTGGTGAAGCAGGCGATTGCTTCAACAGATTTGAGTGTGTGGGTCCCATGTGTGAGTGGGCCCCAAATGTGAAACTCTAGTCCTCTCTAGTATAAATAGGAAAGGGGGAGAAGGAAAACCTTTGAGGCATTCATTTGGTTTCTTCCCTTGCTTTTCTAGGGTTAGGGTTTGGAGAGGAAGAGAGGAGAGATTGTATGCTCCTTGGGTGAGCTCTTGTCCTCCTAGTTGGAGTGGCTTTGTAAGCATCTTGTGAGATCAATCAATCTTGTGATGCTTGCTTGAGAGATCTTTTGTCTCCTCTTTGTGTTCTTCTCTCATTTGAATGAATTTGGTGCTTCCTTGATTCAAGGGTTTATGCTTGGTCTCTTGACCCATTTTGTCTTGCTTTGATGTGTGGGAATACTCCTAGAATCACCTAGACCATCAATCCCCACAAGCAAGTCTTGAATCAAAGTTTTTCATATTTCTAGGGTTTGTGCACTTCTTGATTAAATCCTTGAGAGATCGATTCTGCGAAGTGGATCTGAAGGATCGTCGCTAGAAATAGGTCTCTAATATCATTAGGGAGGTGTGCTCGAAATTTGGTCAAGTTTCATTGGTTGAATCAAAAGTTGGATCAAATTTCGTTTTGGATTTGGGGTTCTTTTTCAGTTTCTGGACTGAACCGGTCTGACCGGTCTTGTAACGGCGGTCCGACCGCCCGTATATTCAGACCGCTGTCTGCCGGGTCGAACCGCTGTCCACCGGTCCGACCGCCAGTTAGTTGCCGGTCAGACCGCTGGTTGAACGTCGGTCCGACCGCCCGTGGTAGCCGGCCCGACCGCTGTGCCTGAATCAACCCTTTGAGTTTAAGTCTCCACATTTGTGTCGTGTGGTTGTCGGGGTTATCGAATTGAACATGGGTTTCATTGTGTGCTTATTGATCTTCTTAGCTCTCATAGCTAAAGGAGTAAAGTTCGTGTTGAATTGACTTAGGCGAAAAATTGTGAAAGCGCCTATTCTCCCCCTCGATCGCCTTTCCGGTCCTACAAGTGGTATCGAGCAGGTTAGCTCTTTTCTCTAGATCTTAACCGGTCTTTGGAGCCATGGCGTCGAGCGATATTCAATCGTGCCACATGTTTTGATGGAGTTGATTTTGCATATTGGAAGGCCCGAATGCGGGCCTACATCGAGGCTCAAGGGCACGCGATTTGGCTTAAGGTGAAAAACCCTTATGTCGTGCGGTAGATGACAATTTGATCACTCGGATGTGGAGAACAACGGCGAGGGCTCGGAATTTTTGATTCAAGGCCTTAGTCGATCGGAGTTTGAGCGTGTTGCTCATTTCTTTGTCTGCTCATGAGATCTGGCGGACTCTTTGTGATTATCATGAAGGGTCCATGCGATCAAGGAAGTGAGACAGAACCGACTTAAGAAAGCATACTCCAAGATCGAGCAAAGACACAGTGAATCTTTAGATGAGTGTGGGGAGATTTTCTAAAATTATTCATGATCTCCTATTTGTTGATCTTGTATTTTACGAGTGCGAAAATGCCGCCAACCGTTGGGTGCTTTGGATGTGAAGGTGCTGGGGATGAAGATCATCGCCATCAATGACAACATTGTCATGAGTGAGCTTACCATGGATAAGCTTTACTCTAGGTTGAAGACGCATGAGATTGATTTTATCTCGCGTCTCCCCATAACATTCGATGGCTTTAGTGGTTGACAAATCGAGGGTAGATATCTTGATTCCTTTAATGTTAGCTCATCTGGATTTTCTTTGTGCGCTTTGCATTCTTTGAGCGATGAGCAACTTGAGAGACTACTGAAGATGACTTAGCCCTCCTATCCACAAAATTCACGAGCCTACAACAATGTGAGGAGTAGGAGGAGAGGTGGACTGTCACTTGTTTCAAGTGTGGTGAGCCCAACCACATTCGTTCTAGATGCCCCAAGTCAAGGGCAAGGAGGAGAAGGAGTCACAAAGGCATTCTCAAGCGAGGATGCTAAGTCCAAGAAGACAAACTATCGCAAGTTTGTCGGCCGAGTCCTTGAAGCTCTAGAGGATGTGAGCATGGAAGATGTGGACTCGAGTCGGAGGGCGACAAGAGTGACTCCGTGGCAAGAAGAAGACACGTGATTTCACGGGCATGTGCTTTATGGCTAAAACGACCACGGCTACTCCTCCAACGGCGAGGATCCTTTCGGTGATCCCGATGAGGTATGCCCTTCACTTCGACATGAAAAGGGCTTTAGTGCTTCTTGAACAAAAATTGCATAAGCAAGTCGTCGGGACGGATTTGAATCCGAACCCTCTGTGTATTTCTGCACCAGTCCCAGATCAGTAGCAAGTGCACACAGTGGGAACATTGTTGATAACCATTTCGAATCACGAAATACAATAATAAGTAACTGAGTACCGGCCTTATGGCCACTTATTACAAAAGAGGTCAAAAGACCTTAAGTCTTCTGTGTGGAACCAACAAAAGAGTAAACTTGGTGGTGACCCATCAAATTGCCCACCGGCATTCGATCGGGAAACGCGCCTAGTACTCAGGAAGCCTTCACAAAGCCACAGGCGAAGTAGTCGTAGTCGTTCTCGGCATCTTCGTAGACTTCTGAGATTGGTTGAGCGTAGCATGTGAGTACATAAAGTACTCCTCGAGTCTTGGGAAATGATGCATATGCATAGCTTTAACAATTGGGCATATAGGGTTCATTTGCACAAAGCAGCATTTTAAGTTTAAACATCTTTTTAAGAAGCTCATTTGACAAAAGATAATTAAAAAGATAAAGTAAATTAAATTAAACTCTAATGTAGGTTCCAACTACCATACATTAGTAAAAAGGCTATAACCGCCAGGTTTTCAAGAATTGAGCTCTAGCTGCTCAACTGGCTCTAACTGCCAGAACCACAATCCAAGAGTTCCAACTACTCCCAGATTCCTAAAATAAATCTTTTAAAACCAAAGCTGAAATCTACCATGTGTATCGCACCTTGCCGCCCTTGACCGTGGGCACGGCTATTCAATAGTTTTAACACTCTGCGAGTTTATGCGGCTTGACCCACACGAGATAATCGGCTTATACTGTCCGCTCACACACTTCCGAAGGTGTGCGACTAAGCGATTGTCACAAGGCTTTTACAATACTTTGTCCTAACACTAGCCCGCCCGGTGAGCTTAACCCCAAGTCATGGACGTCATTTACCATCGACACGGAGCTCACCGTTGTGAGGATAACTGCCGACTTGGGCGTCTTTTACCAACGTCCGCGCAAGCCCCGATGCATGGGCGTCAATTACCATCGTCGCACTACTGAGTAAAACCTACCATCTACGACTGCGGCGTAATGTTAGAACATGGTAAATTATTCAGCCAGGTCCTTCCCATTTAGGACATGTGGTTGTACGGTAATGCTTGGTTTGAATAAACACAAGAGTCGGTCCTTAATCGACCAGGGTGAGACAAACAAGACTCATGCCACTCACCCTAGTCTAAAATAGTTTCCACCATTTTTATTTTGTTTCCAAATATTGACATTACCTAATGTCAAATATTTTTCAAAACTTAAAGCATAACAAATAGTAAATATTTTTCTCCCCCAAAGGTTGAACAGGAACAAAGCACGTCTAAGCAATTCTACCGTATCAAATTATTCTGCAATATTGTATTCAATAATGCAGACTTTCCTACACTAGGGTTACAAAGATGTAGGATATCACATATCAAGGATGATAATAGCAAACTTTAGGTTTTTAACTAACAACCTACAGTTTAACTTATCATTTTAATAAATAAGCAATGCATAATAATGTTTAAAACTGAAAACATATTTTACAAATCATAGGTTCAAAATGGTCAAAGGAGACTCGCCTTCAACGTAGGTTGTGGTTGCCGCGTCCGGTTGGTCCAAACTGGTGTCGACGGCGTCGGATTCTAAACACGCGAAATGACACAAATAAATAACAAAATAAATAAATAAATTACAAAATAAATACTGAAAGAAAGAGAATGAATTTATATGAATTTAGGATCAAGAATCGATGAATTTGGAGTTCGTACGAAGGAGAACGGACAACTGGAAGATTGCTTAACACGAGAAATGATAGAAAGAAAAGAAAAACACTAAGCTGAAATCACTGTTCATAGTGAAATCCGGGAAAACAAAAATGGTGAAGGAATTGTGCCTTGGGTTCGAACTGGAACACGAAGGCGATGAAAGGTACCACTGCCTCCTCTAACCAACTAACCCCATGTGCACTTGCGACAAAGAAACAATGCACGGCTATATGAAGCAAAGCACCGATATTTTGCATCCTCCGGGAACCGAGCGGGCGAGAGCTCCACGACAATGGCGTCTCAAGACTCGGCTTTGCGGCGAGGGCGGCAAGGGGCATGGCCAACTAGCAAAATGAGTCGAGGAACATCGTGGAAGGCATGGGAAGTGACGCCTCGTGGCGACCACTCGGCGACGGCGCGAATCGAGCACCGCGGCGCAAGGCCTCACGGTGGCGCGGATCTCCGTGAAGCTTCTGGCGAGCGAGGGAGCACGATGTAGAACGCGACGATGCGAACACAAAGGTGGTGATGGCATGGAGAGAGAACCTTTGATGGTCTTTGTAATCCGTGAAGAAGGAGTTTGGTACCCTGACGTCGACAAAATTCGGCAAGCGGGTGGGGATAGAGGTTGGGGTTTGAGGCGAATCGAAAAGGAGGCGAGGACACGCGGTGCTCTCTTTAAACCGAGAAGGAGGCGCTTGAGTCGACGAGGAACACCACGGAAAAATGCTTGATTTTGGTTTTCAAATGAATAGAAGAAATCGTAAAATTGATTGCAATAAGAGGAGGAGACGTCAATTGATAGCATGGTAGCGTGCACGAGGTTAATGCTAACGTTTCGCCTCAGACGGAATAACCTTTAATGATTTGAGTGAGGGAGCGGAGAGAAGAGAAGGTGGCCGCCATTAATGGAGCTTGAGCTAGCTCTCATGGCTCTGGCTAGGCGGGGCAATGGGCGGTGGCGGGACCAGGGAAGGGGTGGCAAGGTGTGGGCGGCCGGTGGTGAGTCGGAAGTGGTGGCGGCAAGGAGTGGTCTTTGCTACCTTGAAGCTTTACTAAGGAAGAAAAACTAACAGAGAAGAAAGCTTGGTGGAGGTAGAAGAAAGGTATTAGGGTGGGAATAAAGCGAAGGAGTGAGGACTTAAGTCAAAGAAAGCCAAATGGTGGTGGTAGCCAGGAAGAAACTTGAGTTAAGCGTGCGTGCTTGGGAACAAGGGAGGATGGGTGACCAACGGGAAATTGGATTTTTTTATTATTATAATATTATTTTTTTTTAGAAAAAGAAAGAAGAGCAAAATAAATATTTAAATAAATAAATAGATAGTGTCAAGAGATTAGAACATAATTTTTTCTGGAGATTTCAATTTGAAATTTCGAAATTTTGATTGGACAAGGTGTTTTGAAATTTGAGACTTTCTTCGATAGAATACACAAGAAATACAAATAAGATCCAAATAAATTCCAAATAATTTTAAATAATTAATTTGAAATTAAATTTTAGAGAAAGCGAAAATTTGGGATGTTACAAACCTACCCCCCTTAGAAGGAATCTCGACCCCGAGATTTGGATGGACAGGGAAAAAGATTAGGGTAGACGGACTTTGCTCACTGAACCAACGACTTTCTCTTCTGAGTGAGACTAAACTGAAATGGAAGCTGAATTGACCAGAACTTACCTGGTGCAACATGCTGACTTGATTGAGCTTGCGCTACTACAACATGATTTAGTCGTCCCTTTGCGGATGGTGTTGAATTTTGGGTGGCTTGACTTGGAGCTCGAGGCGCTCCTCGTCCTGATCCTGGTGTAGGGGTCTTGCCTGGTGTAGCTCCCAAGTTGAATGGAACTGGAGTCAAGTTCTGACGCTTCTGAGGGCAATTGCTAGCATAATGCCCCATCTCATGGCAATTAAAGCGCTGGATTCCTGCTGCTGAAGTCTTGTTTTGCTGCGGCTGAGCACCAGTGTTGTTGCGAAATCCCTGCATGATCGGGCGAGGTCCTGACATTGGAGTCTTGGGTACATTATCTGCTGACGGTATGTTGAAGTATGGTTGGTTCATTCGAGGCACAGGCTGCTGGCTCCATCTTGCGCTTGAAAAGCCATTTTCTCTTCGGGACTCAAACAATTGACGTTGAGCATCCTCCTGTACGAGAGCCTTGTTGACCATCTGCTGGAAGTTAGGGTAGTCAACTGACACCAACTGCACCTTAAGGCTAGGGTCAAGTCCTTCCATGAAGCGCCAAATCTTCGCTTCCTCATTAGCAACATCCTCTGGTGCATACCTTGACAGCTGTGTGAACCTATTAAGATACTCAGACACACTGAGATTGCCCTGCTGCAGCTTATGGAACTCTCTCTTCTTCATTTCCATCATTCCCATAGGAATGTGAGTGTCTTGAAAGCGCAGAAAACTCACGCCAAGAAATAGCTGAACATTACGATGAGTCACAGCAATAGTTTTCCCACCAAGTTCCTGCGATTGCTTTCGGTTGGTGAGCGAGAAAGAGGACTTTCTCTTGGTCATTACAGCGAGCCAAGATCAGCTTCTTCTCGACATCCTTTAACCAGTCATCAGCTTCAAGAGGATCAACTGAACCGGCGAAGGTTGGCGGTCTGGTTCTCATAAATTCCCACCGACGGGCGCTGGTAAGGCCGAGCAGGGGGCAGGTGCGAGGTTGATTGATTTGATTATGAGCAAGTGCTCAAGTAATCGCTGCGATTGCATTGCCATCATCTGCTCCAAATTCATCATCGGAGGTGACCAGAGGTGGTGGCGGTAAGGTTCTTCCTCAAATAAGCGCTCCGGTTGAACTTGAGGTTCTTGAGGTGCTTGAGGCAAAAGCGGCTCCTCGAGAAGCGGTTGACCGCGACCTCTTCAAGTCCACGGCCTCGGCCGTACCACGGCCTCCTCGCGGCTCCTCCACGAATCGTGCGACCCTTCCACGTCCTCTTCGGGGTTCTCCATCCGAGCGGTCCAAGGTTAGCGGGGAAGAGAGGAAAAGCAAAGACGAGAAAAACAAGGAGTTTACAACAACCCACGAGATCCAAATACTTTACAAAAAAATTACTTTTTGCAACAAAAAAAAAACAACCAACAGAAATTCGTCTACTAGCGAAACGACTTAAAACACAGAATGAGCCTTGGCAACTTAGACTATATGTCTTGTCCAACATCGCACCTTCTGCTCACAGTCTTTGATTAGTCTTGCCTATTGTTGTTAGAGGGTAGAGATGATAGCGACTTTACGATGCTCTCTTGATGACTCCACTTCTTATGGTCAAGAGCGTAATGGTAAGAATCGCGTTGACCACCGATAGAAATTACAAGGAGAAGACGATCCATTTAACATTGTAAAATGATGAAGGAAGAACTAGATAAGGAATAATTGAACGAAGAAGGTAAGGATAGAAAGATGAGAAAAGACGAGGATACCACAATATTATTTTTCTTTTTATAAAATAAATTTTGAAGTTTTTCCTACAAACGGCCAATCTAACTAGGTCACGTCCTACAGTCGACTCGGCTCTGATACCAACTCTGTCGGGACGGATTTACGAATCGAACCCTCGTGTATTTACGCACCAATCCCGGATCGATGAAGTGCACACGGTGGAAACATTGTTGATAACCATTTCGAATCACGAAATACAATAATAAGTCACTGAGTACCGGCCTTATGGCCACTTATTACAAAAGAGGTCAAAAGACCTTAAGTCTTACAAAGAATGGAACCAACAAAAGAGTAAACTTGGTGGTGACCCATCAAATTGCCCACCGGCATTCGATTGGGAACGCACCTAGTACTCGGAAGCCTTCGTCAAAGCCACAGCGTAGTAGTCGTAGTCGTTCTCGGCATCTTCGTGACTTCTGAGATTGGTTGAGCGTAGCATGTGAGTACATAAAGTACTCCTCGAGTCTTGGGAAATGATGCATATGCATAGCTTTAACAATTGGGCATATAGGGTTCATTTGCACAAAGCAGCATTTTAAGTTTAAACATCTTTTTAAGAAGCTCATTTGACAAAAGATAATTAAAAAGATAAAGTAAATTAAATTAAACTCTAATGTAGGTTCCAACTACCATACATTAGTAAAAGGCTATAACCGCTGTGTTTTCAAGAATTGAGCTCTAGCTGCTCAACTGGCTCTAACTGCCAGAACCACAATCCAAGAGTTCCAACTACTCCCAGATTCCTAAAATAAATCTTTTAAAACCAAAGCTGAAATCTACCATGTGTATACGCACCTTGCCCGCCCTTGACCGTGGGCACGGCTATTCGAATAGTTTTTAACACTCTGCGAGTTTATGCGGCTTGACCCACACGAGATAATCGACTTATCTTGTCGCTCACACACTTAGAAGGTGTGCGACTAAGCGATTGTCACAAGGCTTTTACAATACTTTGTCCTAACACTAGCCCGCCCGGTGAGCTTAACCCCAAGTCATGGACGTCATTTACCATCGACCTGGAGCTCACCGTTGTGAGGGATAACCTGCCCGGACTTGGACGTCTTTTACCAACGTCCGGCGCAAGCCCTGACAGACATGGACGTCAATTACCATCGTCTGCACTACCAGGTAAAACCTACCATCTACAGCCTGCGGGCGTAATGTTAGAACATGGTAAATTATTCACAGGTCCTTCCCATTTAGGACATGTGGTTGTACGGTAATGCTTGGTTTGAATAAACACAAGAGTCGGTCCTTAATCGACCAGGGTGAGACAAACAAGACTCATGCCACTCACCCTAGTCTAAAATAGTTTCCACCATTTTTATTTTGTTTCCAAATATTGACATTACCTAATGTCAATTATTTTTCAAAACTTAAAGCATAACAAATAGTAAATATTTTCTCCCCCAAAGGTTGAACAGGAACAAAGCACGTCTAAGCAATTCTACCGTATCAAATTATTCTGCAACATTGTATTCAATAATGCAGACTTTCCTACACTAGGGTTACAAAGATGTAGGATATCACATATCAAGGATGATAATAGCAAACTTTAGGTTTTTAACTAACAACCTACAGTTTAACTTATCATTTTAATAAATAAGCAATGCATAATAATGTTTAAAACTGAAAACATATTTTACAAATCATAGGTTCAAAATGGTCAAAGGAGACTCGCTTCAACGTAGGTTGTGGTTGCGCGTCCGGTTGGTCCAAACTGGTGTCGACGGCGTCGGATTCTAAACACGCGAAATGACACAAATAAATAACAAAATAAATAAATAAATTACAAAATAAATACTGAAAGAAAGAGAATGAATTTATATGAATTTAGGATCAAGAATCGATGAATTTGGAGTTAAATGCGAAGGAGAGCGGACAAGCTGGAAGATTGCTTAACACGAGAAATGATAGAAAGAAAAGAAAAACACTAAGTGAAATCACTGCTCATAGTGAAATCCGGAAAACAAAAATGGTGAAGGAATTGTGCTGTTGGGTTCGAACACGGAACTGAAGGCGATGAAAGGTACCACCGCCTCCTCTAACCAACTAACCCCATGTGCACTTGCGACAAAGAAACAATGCACGGCTATATGAAGCAAAGCAACGATATTTTGCATCCTCCGGGGAACCGAACGGGCAGGAGCTCCAAAGCCAAAGGCAATGGCGTCTCAAGACTCGGCTTTGCGGCGAGGGCGGCAAGGGGCATGGCCAACTAGCAAAATGAGTCGAGGAACATCGTGGAAGGCATGGGAAGTGGCGCCTCGTGGCGACCACTCGAGGCGACGGCGGGCGCGAATCGAGCACCGGCGCGCAAGGCCTCACGGTGGCGCGGATCTCCGTGAAGCTCTGGCGAGGGCGAGGAGCACGATGTAGAACGCGACGATGCGAACACAAAGGTGGTGATGGCATGGAGAGAACCTTTGATGGTCTGTAATCCGTGAAGAAGGAGTTTGGTGTGCACCTGACGTCGACAAAATTCGCAAGCGGGTAGGGGATAGAGGTTGGGGTTTGAGGCGAATCGAAAAGGAGGCGAGGACACGCGGTGCTCTCTTTAAAGCGAGAAGGAGACGCTTGAGTCGACGAGGAACACCACGGAAAAATGCTTGATTTCGGTTTTCAAATGAATAGAAGAAATCGTAAAATTGATTGCAATAAGAGGAGGAGACGTCAATTGATAGCATGGTAGCGTGCACGAGGTTAATGCTAACGTTTACCTCGAGACGGAATAACCTTTAATGATTTGAGTGAGGAGCGGAGAGAAGAGAAGGTGACCGGCCATTAATGGAGCTTGAGCTAGCTCTCATGGCTACGGCCGGCAGGGGCAATGGGCGGCGGTGGCCGGGACCGGGGAAGGGGTGGCAAGGTGTGGGCCGGCCAGTGGTGAGGTCGGAAGTGGTGGCCGGCAAGGAGTGGTGCTGCTACCTTGAAGCTTTACGGAAGGAAGAAAAACTAACAGAGAAGAAAGCTTCGGCTGGAGGTAGAAGAAAGGTATTAGGGTGGGAATAAAACGAAGGAGTGAGGACTTAAGTCAAAGAAAGCCAAATGGCTGGCTGGTAGCTTCGGCAGAAGAAACTTCAGAGTTAAGCGTGCCGTGCTTGGGAACAAGGGGAGGATGGGTGACCAACGGGAAATTGGATTTTTTTATTATTATAATATTATTTTTTTTTAGAAAAAGAAAGAAGAGCAAAATAAATATTTAAATAAATAAATAGATAGTGTCAAGAGATTAGAACATAATTTTTTCTGGAGATTTCAATTTGAAATTTCGAAATTTTGATTGGACAAGGTGTTTTGAAATTTGAGACTTTCTTCCAGTAACACACAAGAAATACAAATAAGATCCAAATAAATTCCAAATAATTTTAAATAATTAATTTGAAATTAAATTTTAGAGAAAGCGAAAATTTGGGATGTTACAAACTAAAGTGATCAAGAAACAGGATACAATGATTGATAATTTGAACCTAGAAGTGGTTAGGCTCAAATCCATTAATCCTGATGATTTCTGTGATTCATGCTCTAGCTTGCTTAATGAATTGTCAAGCTTGAATAATGCTCATTCCTCTGTTGAAGATAAATTGAAAAATGCTCTTTCTGAACTAGAATCTCTCAAGTCTAGTTCTGTTTGCATGAATGTCATTCCGCTTGATGTGACTGCTTTAGATGCTATTCCATTAAATTGCTCAAACTGTGCTTTGCTAGAATTGAAACTGGATAGCTCCTTAAAAGAATTGCAAAAATTTGATGCTAGTCACACTTGTTCTCATTGTAAGAATAATCGAATTAAAATGCAAGAGATGACTGAAATGGTTGCTTATTCTAGAATTGCCTCTTGTGAAAATTGCCCTAAGCTTACAATTGAGATTGAAGCTTTAAACAAGACTCTTGAAGAGAAAGCTAAAATTGAAAGATCCATGTCTCTTACTGCTTCCAAGAAAGTTATTGATTCTTCCTCTTGTATGTTGCATGCTGAAATTGAAAATGCTATTGGTAAGATACAAGAGGCTTTTAGAGTTAAATTTAAGGAGCAGTTGAATAGGATTGGAGAGTCCTATTGTGTGTCTTGTGAGGCTCTGAAAGTGGAAGTGGATCTTCTTAAGAGCAAATATGTTGAGGCAATCGATTCTAACAAGTGCTCCAATTGTGGAGTTTTGGCAAAAGAGAACGATTACCTCAAAATGACTCTTGAGAGGTTTTCTAGCGGGAAAAAGAAGCTCAACTTGATTCTAGACCAATCCAAGGTGAGTGTGAAAAACAGTGGCCTAGGTTTTAAGTCCCTAGAGCTTTCCAAGAATCTCCCACCAAAGATTGCTAGAGTTGTGAAAAGTGGTTTGGTTGAGCAAGAATCTTCTTTGATTTCAAAGGTTGTTCATAAAGATGTAGGTTCTGCTCAATCTCTTTCTAGCAAGAATGGTGCTTCATCTCACCAAGATCGGACCCCTCAAAGGTCAAGTACCATTGCACCTTCGCAAGAAAGAGGCCACACGTTGAGTTTTGCTTAGGAGAGCAAAGATTGAGAGGAAAGAGAGAATGAGCACCTTGAGATCCATTAGAGAGTCTCTTCTTCACCGTAGTCTCTAGAGCAGGCGACCTATTCAATGTACCATTTATAGGCCTAGGTTTGTAGAGAACTCTGTTGACTCTTTTGGTGGGTCCAGCGGAGTGTGGTTTAGGATATCGTGAGGATAGACCACGGGTAGCACCTAGGCAGGGGAGTATCGGTCTTTTGGTAGATCGTTTGGAGAGGTCGGTGGTGCTCATGGGCATTCTTATGATTTTGTGCCTAATCATTTTCTCTGCTTCTTTTGCTATTCCTGGCCTCATCCATCTCGATCTTGGACTCCTAGAACCTTTATCTCAAATCCGATCTTGAGGCTTGGATGTTTTGAGGAATTTGCTCTTCTGTTTTCATTGTATCATAATGCATTTTTATTTCAAATGTCGTGCATTGCATAATAAAAATTGTGGAGCTTTAGTATTATCCTTGTATGGCTTGATTTCATTCTCTATACCTTGTCATATTAAGTGATAGTCTGCTTGGACTTCTTTTATGGCTCTTCGTGTTTTGGCTTAGCGTTTCCCTTGCTAGCTTTATATCGTGAGCAAATTGAATCGAATCATGTCTTGTTGGATCTTGTGACTAGTTTTGCTCTAGTGATCCTCTTATGATTCTTGCCATGTCTTACAAGCTGAATTGAGTCTTGAACTTATTTTGAGATGAAAAATGAGCTTTTTATCTTCTTAAGTCAAGCAAATGAAAAAAAAAAGATTTTCTGTGCGAAAAAACTGATCTCACCAATCCTTTCTCATGAGACGGCTTGCCATTGCACTAGGCATGAACTCAGGGGGAGTTTTGGATGACCTAGACCACTCTTTTAAGCTTATCGCTTGAGATGGTCGCGGCAAGGCTTGAGATCTAGCACAGTATAAAAAAAAGGAGAAAGAAAAAGAAAAAAATTGCCCAAAAAGGGCTAAGTGCTTGAGCTTTGCTTCAAAAGAATTCTCTTAATGCTCAAAATGCCTCAATTCCTGTTTTGAGCCTCTTTTTGCTTATAGACATGGCTTGACTCATTTTTGGTTGCTTTTAGTGAATCTATGACATTGAGCAACCTTTCATGGTTTTAATTACATTGTCTGAGATTTACGCTATCTTGGTGTTAGCTTTGCAGTACATGTTTTGCCATGATTGAATATAGCTTCTACTCTTTATATGGCTTGGTATATGTCTTGTACTGTCTACATAGATAATGGTCATGGCTCCTTTTGCTAAATTTCAAATAAAGTCATTTCTTCATGCTCGTTCTTCTCTCATGCATCTTGATGAATTCATTGTCAAAGGGGGAGAAGGATTGAAGAAAATGCTGCTTTGGAGCTTTTGGTTCACATAAGGTTTCATGCATAAAAGAACACACACACACAAAAAAAAAATTTGTGAACCCTTTGAAAATTTGTGATCATAGTGAGTTGAGTCTCAGGGTTTTATTGCCTTTTACGATTTGAATTGCAATTCAAGAAGACTCACAATGATCAAAGGTCAAATAGAACTTATTGTCTTTCATATGGACCTTAGTGAGATTTTGGCCATCTTACGGAAGTTGAAGTCATTTGTGCTTTCATTGCCTTATCTCACTTGCCTATACAATTACGAAGCCGACTTGGTGGTTCCTAAGCTTTTTCTTGCTTTTGGACCAAGTTGTGCCTTTATGCTGCAACGGCAATTTTACTTTTCATTTGAAAAACCACATTTTCTTGAAATTGCCAATGTGTTCATCAAGGGAGATTGTGGATATCGTGAGGATATGTGCACGATCTCGGGATGATGAGTCAATTGGCAATGGCTTTGTTGGTTTGCAAAATCTCGCGTTTTGGGTTTGCTTCTTCTTTGTCGGACCACAGTGATCGGCCAGGTGGAGTGGGCGGTCGGACCGCCTGTGGAGTCGGCTCGGACCGTAGTGGTGGCGGTCGGATGGTCGACCTAAGTTTGGCTTTGGAGCTTAGCCAAAAATAGGGTGTGTAGGCGGTGAGGAGTCTCTGGATGGGGTCCCATCATTTTGGAGCTCCAGTCAAAAGTTCTATTGAGTTGAAAATTCCGAAGGTTTGGATTTTCAAGCTAGATTTTTGCTAAGTCTTTTGGCCGGTCCGGCCGCGGTTGTGGGAAGCGGTCCGACCGGCTGATATCGGTCGGACCGCCTTGTGGGGCGATCGGGCCGTGATGACTTGGAGGTGAGCCAAGTGTTGCATTGATGCGTGTTGATTGTGTTTTATGCTTAGTTATCAATGCTTTATTGTTGCATATTGCATTGCGGAACTAACGTGGGTCAAGTTGTGAAGAACTTGTTCCGGAAGCGGTTTGTTTGTCTATTCTTTGTGCGGTGGCTTGCAGTCAACGGCGTCAGCGGTGAGTGGATCGGAACTACGCTTGAGAGCCGAGGTCGAGCGATCGGGGATCTGGGTGAGGTTGTGTGACTCAAGCATGGTGCGAGATGGGCAAGATGGATCGAGCGGTGGTTCAAACAATGGTTGGATCGAGCGATCGGATATCGGTGCAAGTCTCTAGGAGGTTCCGAGGGGATTCGGACAAGAGAGGCTTGGCGTCGATGAGAACCGCTGATCAACCTACACGTGGTGAAGCAGGCGATTGCTTCAACAGATTTGAGTGTGTGGGTCCCATGTGTGAGTGGGCCCCAAATGTGAAACTCTAGTCCTCTCTAGTATAAATAGGAAGGGGAGAAGGAAAACCTTTGAGGCATTCATTTGGTTTCTTCCCTTGCTTTTCTAGGGTTAGGGTTTGGAGAGGAAGAGAGGGAGAGATTGTATGCTCCTTGGGTGAGCTCTTGTCCTCCTAGTTGGAGTGGCTTTGTAAGCATCTTGTGAGATCAATCAATCTTGTGATGCTTGCTTGAGAGATCTTTGTCTCCTCTTTGTGTTCTTCTCTCATTTGAATGAATTTGGTGCTTCCTTGATTCAAGGGTTTATGCTTGGTCTCTTGACCCATTTTGTCTTGCTTTGATGTGTGGGAATACTCCTAGAATCACCTAGACCATCAATCCCCACAAGCAAGTCTTGAATCAAAGTTTTCATATTTCTAGGGTTGTGCACTTCTTGATTAAATCCTTGAGAGATCGATTCTGCGAAGTGGATCTGAAGGATCGTCGCTAGAAATAGGTCTCTAATATCATTAGGGAGGTGTGCTCGAAATTTGGTCAAGTTTCATTGGTTGAATCAAAAGTTGGATCAAATTTCGTTTTGGATTTGGGGTTCTTTTGATTCTGGTGAACGGTCGACGGTCTTATAACGGCGGTCCGACCGCCCGTATATTCGACCATTTGTCTGCCGGGTCGAACCATCCCACCGTCCGACCGCCGATTAGTTGCTTGGTCGGATCATTGGTTGAGCGTCGGTCCGACCGCCGTGGTAGCCGGTCGACCGCTGTGCCCAGATCAACCCTTTGAGTTTAAGTCTCCACATTTGTGTCGTGTGGTTGTCGGGGGTTATCGAATTCAGCACAGGGTTTCCGCTGTGTGCTTACTGATCTTCTTAGCTCTCATAGCTAAAGGAGTAAAGTTCGTGTTGAATTCGACTTAGGCGAGAAAATTGTGAAAGCGCCTATTCACCCCCCCTCGATCGCCTTTAGGTCCTACACAACGAGTACTTACACAAGTTCAACCAGCTAACTCGCTATGCACCTGAAAATATGGCCACTGAAGAGGCAAAGCAAGAACATTTCTTGGAAGGACTCAATGATGATCTCTCCATCCTCCTCATTGCTCAAGACTACACTGGCTTTCAACAGTTAGTGAACAAGGCTATCCGCTAAGAGGGCAAGCACCTAGAGATGGAGAACCGCAAAAGGAAGAAGGTAACCCAGAAGTTCAACTCTGGGGGGTTTTCCCAAACCCCGCACCACTCAGCCTCAGCCACATCAGCATAGAAAATTCAAGTATTCTTCGACCAAAGCACCTATGCCAGCCCAATGCCCAAACAACTCTGTTTTCTGCAACACTTCTCCTGTAGGCTAGTTTTAGAAGAAGGCAACCTTCTCAGCTGCAGGAGTTACTTGCTTCCATTGCAATGAGACATGACACTATGCTAATAAGTGCCCAAAAAAGCAGCAACCAGCAGTCCCAGCTAGACCAAATCAAGGAGTTTCGACCTCTAGCAGTAGTCCAGTTGCAAAACAATCAACTCAGTTCTTGAAGGTACGTGTGAATTACGTCACAACTGAAGAAGATTAGACTGCACCAAATGTGGCCCTTGGTATGTTCCTTGTTAGAATTAGTTTTATTTGATTCAGGAGCTTCTCATTCTTTTGTTTCAAATAAGTTTGTGGGAAAATATGAGTTATCTACCTCTCCCTTAGTTAACCCTATGATAATCCATTCTTTAGGCTCAGAAATGAGGACTAGTTCTCTATGCCCAAACCTTACCTTGAAAATATCAGGAGTACCCTTATTGACAGACTTAATAGTCTTGCACTCCCAGGGACTAGATGTGATTCTCGGAATGGATTGGCTAGCCAAGAATTAAGGTCAGATAGACTGTGTCAATATGTCTATCACCCTCACAAATGAACAAGGAGTTAAAGTAGAATTCAGACCCAGGACCTCTGTTAGAGAGTTTCATCTCGGCTAATTTGACGGAAGTAAAGTTAGAAGAAATACGGTGGTACAAGAATACCCGGATGTATTCTCTGAAGAATTACCCAGCATGCCACCAGATAGGGACATTATGTTCCTAATTGACCTGGTCCCTGGGACGGCTCCGATTTCAAAAAGACCCTACAGAATGCCTGCAAATGAGTTAGCAGAATTAAAGAAACTGATCGAAGAATTACAAGTCAAGGGTTATATACAACTAAGTTCGTCACCTTGGGGAGCATCGGTACCGTTTGTCAAAAAGAAGACAACGATATGAGGATGTGTGTGGATTATAGAACACTCAATGAGGTCACATTCAAGAACAAGTATATGTTGCCTAGGATCGACGATCTCTTTGATCAGTTGTAAGGAGCAAGTGTTTTCTCCTATATTGATTTAAGATCCAGATATCATCATCCAAAGATCAGACCAGAAGACATACAAAAGACTGCTTTCACCACAACATATGGTATGTATGAGTTTACAGTGATTTCATTTGGATTGGCGAATGCACCGACTTATTTCATGAATATGATGAATAAAGCATTCATGGAATTTTGGATAAGTTTTTGGTTCTAGTCATTGACGATATTCTCATCTACTCAAAAGATGAGGAAAAGCATCAGAAGCATCTTAGGGAAGTTTTGAAAATACTCAGGGGGCAGTAGCTCTATACCAAATTAAGTAAGAGTGGATTTTGGCTAAGACGAGTGGCTTTTCTCGGACATATCGTGTCATCAAGAGGAGTTGCAGTAGATCCTGCCAAGGTTGAAGCCGTAATGGATTGGAAGCAACCCAAGTCTGTCACTAAAGTAAGGAGTTTTCTTGGTTTAGCTAGTTATTACTGAAGATTCATCGAAGGTTTGTCCAAAACCGCTAGACCTATGACTCAGCTTTTGAAGAAAGTGAAGAAATTTGAATGGACAGATGCTTCTGAGCAAAGTTTTCAGGAGTTGAAGAAAAGGCTAGTCTCTACACCTGTGTTGATTTTGCCTGACATCCATAAGGACTTTGAGGTTTTCTGTGACATCTCTCGTAAGGGCCTTGGATGTGTGTTGATCTAGGAAGGTAAAGTCGTGACTTATGCATCTCACTAATTGATGCCTTATGAAGGAAATTATCTTATGCATTATTTGGAGCTAGCCATAATTATGCATGCCTTGAAGATTTGGCGGCATTATCTCATTGGTAATTGCTGTGAGATTTTTACGAGTTTGGCATGGAAAATGCAAAACCCATCAAAACTCCAATAGCAACCAACGGTCATCTTGGCCTTAATGAGGGAGGTAAACCGGTAGATTTAAAATTTATAGATCTATGATTGGTAGTTTGCTTTATCTTACTGCATCTAGGCTCGATATCATGTTTAGTGTTTGCATGTGTAAACGTTTTCAAGCAACTCCTAAAGAATGTCATGTGATGATCGTAAAAATAATTCTAAGATATTTGAAGCATTCCTCTAGCATTGGCTTATGGTATCCTAAAGGTATAAAATTTGATTTAATTGGATATTCGGATTTTGACTATGAGGGTTGTAAGGTGGATAGAAAAAGCACATCCGGAAGTTGCCAATTTTTAGAAAGATCTTTAGTTTCATGGTCTTCCAAGAAACAAAACTCCGTAGCCGTTTCCACCACCGAAGCCGAATATGTATCCACTGGAAGTTGTTGTGCACAATTATTATGGATGAGGCAAACTTTGATGGATTATGGAATAAAATTCGATAAAATGCCTCTTTTGTGTGATAATGACAGTGTTGTGAAAATAGCCTATAATCTAGTCCAACACTCAAGAACTATACGCCACCATTTCTTGAGAGATCATGTAAGCAAATGTGATTGAGATTAGCCATATTAGGACTGAAGATCAATTAGCGGACATTTTCACCAAGCCATTAGATGAAGACCGTTTTTGCAAACTGAGGAATGAATTAAATATCATAGACTATCTAATATTGCTTGAACTCATGCCTCATGCACATTGTTACTATTTAGTATTATTTGAAGCTTCCAAGAAAGATATTTTTTAAATATTTTCTTCAAAACATATATGTTTATTAAAATTATGTTCTCAGATAGACATTAGTCTCTAAAATGCACAATGATCCTAAATGATATTTATTTGATTGCAAAACTAAGGATCATTTGCATATTTCTCAAAATCCAAACTTTACTCCCAAAGCTCCAGAATTTTTGGAACTACCGGAGTTGTGATTGATTGTTTGACTAAAGTGATATCGAGATTGTTGCAGCCATTACCAATTCCTGAATGTAAGTGAGAACAAATCGACATGGACTTTATCATCGGATTTCCTAGGACCCAATCGGAATATGATTCCGTCTGGGTTGTGATTGACCGTTTGACTAAAGTGGCATACTTTATACTAGCAAAGACACTTACAGAAGCAGTAAATTAGTATAATTGTATATGGCCAAGATTGTTTGTCTACATGGAGTGCCTAAAAAGATAGTGTCTGACAGAGGTTCGCAATTCACATCTAGATTTTAGAAAAGCCTGCATGAAGCTTTGGGGACAAGACTCAATTTCAGTATAACATATCATCTCCAAATAGATGGGCAGACGGAATGTGTAAAGTAGATTTTGGAAGACATGCTCTGAGCTTGTGCTATAGATTATGGAAAGAGTTGGGATCGGAATCTTTCTTATGTGAAATTCTCGTACAACAGTAGCTATCAAGCCACCTTGCAAATATCTCCACTTGAAGTATTGTACGGCATAAAGTTTAGGACCCCTCTCCACTGGGATCAAGTAGGAGAACATCAGTTCTTTGGGCCTGCATTAATTAAGGAGGCTAAAAGTAAAGTAAAAATGATAAAATAACAATTGAGAGTGGCTCAATCCCGACAGAAAAGTTATGCCGATAATCGTTGGAGAAAATTGTCCTTTGAAACAGGAGATTTTGTCTATCTAAGAATAACTCGGCTCAGGGGAGTAAGAAGATTCTGGACCAAAGGAAAACTCGCACCAAGATTTGTTGGATCGTACAAGATTTTGGAAAGAAGAGTTAAAGTTGTCTATCAATTAGAACTACTGGCATCTTTATCTGCGGTTCATGATGTCTTCCACGTTTCACAACTGAAGTAGTGTCTTCGAGTTCCAACAGAGCAAACACCGCTTGAGAGCATTGATCTTCAGGAGAACCTCACCTATGTTCAGCAACCAATCAAGATTCTTGATGTCGCAGAGCGCATTACAAGGAGGAAAGTCGTTCGTTCATGCAAAGTTCAGTAGAGCAATCACTCAGAGGAGGAAGCCACCTGGGAGCGAGAAAAAGAATTGAAAGCTGAGTATTCTCACCTTCTTGCTAGCTAAGTCTGAATCTCAGGGTTGAGATCCTTTAAGGAGGGTAGTTTGTAACATTCCAAAGTTATGTTGCCAATTTAAAATTAATAAAGTTATTATTTTATTGTATGTTCTGAGTTTTAAAAGAGTTTTCATGCTTTTCTTGAATTTCCTAAATTCTAAAAGTTAAAAAGCAAATTTATTAAGTTTTCTGGGATTTTCTTGGATCTAAAGTTAAAAAAATAAAATTTTAGTTAATTTCTTGAATTTTCTGGTATTTAAAAAGGTTTTTTTTCCTATTTTTCTAGAAATTAAAAATAATTTATGTGCAAAAATAAAAGACAACTTTAAGTTGGAAATAATTTTATTAAGTTCAAAATAAGCTAAGGAATTTTTGTGACTTTTTCTAGAATTTATGGACTCTAGTTGCTATGTTCCAAAATCCTAGTTGAATTAACTCAATTTCTATAATTGCTAAAACATCCAAAATCCAAAAATTTAGTCTGGGCCATTCTCTCCTTCCTCTCTCCCCTCACCCCACCCATGCCCACCAGGCCACCCCCGGCCCACTCAGCTCACCCTCTCTACCTCTCACTGCCCGACGGCCCCACCTGTTGGCACGCCTCCTCCTTCCTGCTCTTCTTCTTCCCTAGCGCCCAAGGGAGGCCAACATGACCGTTGTCACAAGCCTTCGTGATCTTGTGATTTCCTCTCCGCTTCTCCACAAAATCTTGCGTGGTAAAACCCCTGATTCTCGCCGCACCCGTTTCGACCGTTGCCTCCGCGAATCTCGCCCGGATTTGCCGGAACGTGCCACGATCCCCGCCAAGCCGATCTCCTCGCTCGCTCCTCCTCCGACCCTATAAAGAGATGCCCCGTGTGCCCCTCTCCTTCCTCTTTCCTTTCCCCCGAATCTCCCCCTCTCTCGCTTTCTCCTCGGCGCATTTTGAGTTTGAAGTTCTTCGGCCGAAGATCGCTCTGCCGCCAATTCCGCCATCGACAAGGACGCCCTGGCGACACCGTCAGCACCTCTGGCACCACCTCGCCATGTTCTACACGGTGCCCCCTCCACTTTCATCGAAAACCCGCCGGAGCGCCATCACTGCCTTCACCCAAGCATCGCCGCTCTCCTCCTCGTCACCAGCCCCCCACCCTGAGCCTCACCGCCGACAAGGTGCGTGTTAGACTCTCTAGCCTCTCATCTCTCCATTCCACCCCTCGCCGCCGGTCGCCGCTCCGCCGTTCGTCGGATACCCTTGGCTCCTGTGCGCCACCACCTGCGGGCATGACGTGGCTGCCGACGTTAGCGCCCATGTCAGTACCACTTGGCACCACCTTAGCACCCTCTGCTTACGTGTTGTGCCCGCGTGTCACGCACACGTGGCTCAGCTACTGTGCTGCTCGCCCGGTCCACCATGAACCGGTGCAAAAACCCGTGGACCCAGTCCACCAACTTGGGCCCACATGTTAGAGGCACAAACCTTTTTCCTTTAAGAAAATAATTCGACCAAAAATATTTAATTCCTTTGCTGATGTCAGCATGACCTGGTAAATTGATTTTTCTTTAGAAAATCAATTCCATAAATTCTGAAATTCCCAATTTCATCATTTCATGTGAATTTAAACTTTCAAGAGCATGTTCTCCTTTGTTCGAGCTCCGATTCAAGTGGTTCAAATTTCTAAATTCAAATAAAAATCAATATCTAACTATCTATACTGAAACTATTTGATTTGGAGTTCATTTGAATTTATTTGAATTTGGCTCGCTTTCGTATATATATTTCGACGACTCCGGGGAACCTGAATTATTTGAAGAGTTAGACCCTCAAGCTTTTGCGCAAGGCAAGTTACAGCTTTGATCATATTTGTTCCCAGTATTTCAAATTATTTAAATTTTGTTTTAAATTATTATTGCATGTGTATTTATATTCAAGTTATTTAAATCCTTGTTTAAATTATAGTTATTCTCAATTCCATTGTATAGCCAAACTTTGCTGTTGAATTAGTCATTCCTTGATACCATAGTTAAAATCTAGTTGGTACATTAGTGTGAACTAGAACATATTGAAAAATATTATACTTAGACAAATATTAGACCAAAAATATTGAATTTGGGGAGTTTAGCCAAATGTTCAGTTATGATTTAAAATCAGGCTATGGTATTGCTTTTACCATAGAGATTTGGAAAATGATTTAACATGGAAAATAAACAAAAATTGGTTTAGACTTGGCGAAATGGATGTTTGGATGGTGCAAATTGATGCATGGGATCGATTCATTTCTATGATCGAGACCAGGGTTTTATTGGAAGTCGCCCAAGTCAGCTAAGGATCGGTCTTCGAGCCGCATCTTGCTAAGCCCCAACGTATAACCACATGTCCTATGTGGGTAGGACCTAGCCAACTAATTTATCATGTTCTAGCATTACGCCCGCAGGCTGTAGTTGTTAGGTATACCTTTTTGGTTTGTACAGACGATAGTAAATGACATCCATGTCTGTCAGGGCTTGCTTCGGGCGATGGTAACAAACATCCATATCCGGACAGGTTATCCTCCACAACGGTGAGCTCTAGGTCGATGGTAAATGACGTCCATAACTTGGGATTAAGCTCATCGGGCGGATTGGTGTTAGAGTGTGGTATTGTAAAGACCTTGTGATAATCGCTTAGTCGCCCGCCCAAGTAAAAGTGTTATGGCCGATATTATAAGATAATTATCTCTTATAGGTAAAGTTGTACAACCTCCGAAGAATGTAAAACTATTCGAATAGTCATGTCCATAATTATAGACATGCTGAGCAAAGCTACTCAAAGTTAGAATTTGATTTTGATTCCAAAAGGTTTTGACAAATGATCTTGTATAGTTTATCCAATTGGGAAATCGGATGGTTCGCCATGTGATAGGAAGATGTCCTTTATCAATTCTTTTATTGAGGTTATCTACTATAAAATTATCATTTAAAACTTGATTTTAGCTATATAATAAACTACTTTGGAACTTAATAAGAATATTGAAATATAAAATTTCGCTTTATGCAAATCGAGCTATATAAGCCTTCCTTTGATCAATCCTTGTATGTATTATAATATGTTATTGGGTGTAACTTGCGGAGTACATTTATTTATACTCACCCTTACTTAATACATTATTATTACTACAATAAGGACGATAACTTGGACGACTAAACTATGTCCCTAGACAATTGTCTGTGACGAATCATATAGTCTACCTTATTATTTTGCTTCTGCTGTACTTTGCTTTTGGTTTTGTGCCCTTTTTGTATCAAACTTGAATTATTATGGATGAATCGCGTATTCTGGTTGTGCTCTCCACTTTTATTTGACTACGTACACTATCTATTCCTGAACTAATGTATGAAATATAAAAAATATAAGATCTTTCGCTCCTGAGTTTGATTGTTTACCACCGCTGTCACATCGTCGTTCCAGGCATATCCATCCTCCCAATCTCAAACTGCCAACACCGCTAGTTCGCCTCTTGGCGTGCTCACGTTCCCGAGTAGAATTTGCTAGAGCTCATACACAGATTGCACTCCTCTGGATAATTATTTACCAAACACAAGCTAGAGCCCATACAGGCAGTACTACTACGATTCAAAAGGAGGGAAATAAGGTTTTGCATTTCTGGCTGATCCAAATACATAGCAGCAGTATTTATTTTATGGTACACTGGGTGAACAGAAAATACAAGCGGCTCTACTAACAACTCATCCCATAACTATAAAACCCCATAGTCCAAAAGCGAAGCATGGCTGTTGAAAACTTCGTATCATTGTGTGAAAATTCAAACGATCAATAAGCTCACTCTCCTTGTAGTTCAAATTAATCAATCTTCACATTTGAATACAGGAGGGTGTCCCTTGTAAGTGGCATGTTCATAAGCAAGCAAACCTGAACAATCAGCACAACAGTGTCATCAGAGATACTTATCAGCCAGGTAAGCACAAGACTAAACATGTCTCATGCATATCTAGACACATTATCAAAAAAAATTACCGCGCATCTCAAGCTCAACGCAGGAGATTGCAGTGGGAATGAACTAAAGATATGTAGAGTTAGCAGAAGTTAATCAATTAACAAGCCTACGAGGAATTATGCTCACCCCAATGAGAGTTGAGACAAGAAGGATGATCCCAGTAATCCATGCCAAACTCTTTCTAACAAGTAACTCGGAAGCTGTAGCATTAGTTTGGCTTGCTTCTTCTAGCCGTCTTGAAATGTGCAATGAAGATGGTGCATCAATTATGGATCCTAAGGATGGCGAAGCCTCCTTTGTGGATATTACCAGCCCAACAATTTTCCCTATATTAACAAACGATAGTTGTTGAAACCAAAACCAAATTGTTATCAGTGCAAGTTTTGCAAATAATAACAAGTGCAGTAATTGCCAAGGTAACAAGCACAACAATTTGAGAGAGGTAGGAGAGGTGTAGTTCAACTCTGGCTTGGCTAGTGAGGCTAACCTCAATAGCTGGTGTGAAGAAAGGACCAATACACTTCTTCTATGTGCAATTTCAAAAACAAAAGCAAACCAAATATAGATTCATGTAGCTTGCGAATGTTAAAAACTATCAGATGATATAGCTCATAATTCGTCCATCAGAATACTGTTGAAAAAGAACATAGGCTCCTTTTATGAGTAGA
The DNA here is from genome assembly GCA_036346395.1 of Hsuehochloa calcarea. NCBI lineage: Eukaryota > Viridiplantae > Streptophyta > Magnoliopsida > Poales > Poaceae > Hsuehochloa > Hsuehochloa calcarea. The sequence goes on from CM070607.1 coordinate 1,197,956, forward strand.
ACATGAGAGTTCAGACAGGTGTAACAGAGGGATAGTGCAAATATCAACAGCACAAGGTAATGCACCTCTATATGCTCCCTGTAATAAATTAAATGCTTTGGTGACAGCTGCCCGAACTACTTCAGTTCCCTGCTTAACGATTTCCGCGGAACCATATCCATCTTCCAGAGCCTACATAAACCCGTCAAATTAGTAAGTGTATATCACTAACATAGGAGACTCAATCACGGGTAGGATTTAGTGTGACGATCTAGATTGCTTTTTTTGTACACATTTAATAGAAATCAGTTACTCAGTTTCAAATCATCAACTAAAGATTTATGTTCACAATTACCTTAATGCCTGTAAAGTGGCATACTAATAACTCTGCAGGGCTCATGATGCCTCCTGAGAAATCTTCATGAACCTCAATACCCCTTTTGATAGTTTTAAGAAGGGAGACCAAGCTGGATGCAAATTCCAAGTCTGCTTCCTGTACAATAATGTTGAGACTTGACATGTCAAGAATGCAAATGCAGTTAAGTATATTGATACACACTACTACAGTCCATTCTGAATAAAAAATTTGGATGTGACTTAATGCTTTATCCAATTCGAGAGAGGGGGTGATTCCCATATACATAAAATAGCAGGAGGGATAACATAGCTGTCATCAAGTGCTACTATGCTGACTGTGTGCATGTTTGTTTTACAGCTGAGGAATGTACCATGCACCGATACAAGCACACACATGCATCCATGTGGATGTAGCTGTACTCTAAGCACACAGAAGTGCATAAACAGGCATGCACAGAGGGTTTTTTTTCATGTTTGTGTACAATGGATGAAGGGGTGCTGACCTTAGCAACAACCAAAGTAAGACTGTTTCCACTCTCCAAGGGAATGCTCAATTTGCCATCAGCCTTTTGATATGATCCCCCCAACCAGTTTGCCTGCACAAAAAACGTTCTACTTCATGGTTTGTAAATAAAAAAAGTTATGTGTAGTGCTACTTTTTCCCTAAAGAAAAATGTACTCACCAAGTTGGTGAGTTCATTGTCAAGATAATCTGATCCAGAATCAACAACTAGAGATTCATCTGAATGAATGACAATTAATTCATCCTTATCTGCAAGGTATATGATCAATGAAAAATATGTTTCAACACAGAAGTAGGGGCATCCATGTTCCGGAAGCTGAGAGATGTGCACATCCAAGATACGAAGTTGCTAGATAATTCATCAAACCTGTAAGCCCTGTAGCAGCATTTTTTGCGCCTTCGATCCTGGTTTTGAAAATGCTACCGGTTTCAGAAACGAAGCTATCAACAGAGGCTGATATATGATCAGGAGAGAGAAAGCATTAGTCGCTAGATCAAAATGCATGAATAAGTAGCAAATACTGATAAAAGCATCCCAGAACAACCGAGATATACCATGGGATCTGTCGACTTGCAGCAAGAAAACAGCGCGGGGCCTGTCGAATGGGTTAGGGAGTAGCACTTTGTTTAACTGAAAATCAAGACAAGAAAGGTTGAAGAGCTTATTAAGTAGAGAAGCAGGATGCATGTAGAGTTAGCTGGTTCCAGCGTGAAGGTTAAATAACCTTTGAAGAAGAAGACGTGGGTAGCGAGGTGGGTGGTGCAAAACCAAGCAGGACAGAAACAGCCGCGGAAACTTCATCCAGTGACATTGAAGTGTCCTGCAGTAGCATGATGAGGGCATGTACATTGATTGGTATGATGATAAAAAAAAAAATTATGAACATAGCTGTGGTGTATGCAAACATCCTGTAAACAGGAAATATTTAGAAGAGATGCATGCACCAATCGCCATATGCAGGGAGAGGTGTTGGTGAGGAAATGAGGTCTGTAGCAGCAGCGGTACATATCAGTCAAATGGATAAGCAAGGAATTGGATTCCATGATACGCTGGTTGGCAGGTTTAGCTTTAGATGGGGGCAAGGAAAAGGGGAAAATAAAGAATTTTTGGAGGCGTGCCTGCCGCGAGGTTATAATGGTAGGTAAGATATTATAGAGCAGAGAGCAGAGAGCAGGGAGAGAGATGAACGAGGGAGGGAGAAAGGCTAAGGTGGATCATGGCACTCGCACACTTGTAGCAGTAAGTAAAGGCAATCAATCAAGGCATAGGCATCGATGGGTAACTGGCTGCTATTAGTAACAAGCTAACTAGTCCGTATAGAGAGAATTGGGGATTGGGGATGGGGATGGAACCTGGTCGTCGTCTTGTTGATTCCTCAGGTAGCGTTGCGACGCGCCATCGATGAAGGCGGCGGAATCTCCCCGTCCCTGACCCTGCATGCATACTCATGGAGGCATCATAGCACGCACATGTGAAGGAAGGAAAGGGAAAGGGAAAGGGAAGAGGAGAAGGTAAGGAGGAAGAGTTGGTTACCGAAGCAGCAGCCACGGCGAAGGCGAACGACAAGAGGGGAAGAAGAAGAAGAAGATGACAGCGAGCCATGGTCGTCGGCCTCGCTCGATATCGGTTCGGATCGGATCGTCGAGCAGCAACAGCACCAAAGATTGGATTGGATTGGATCTAGGAGGAGGAGGAGGAGGAGGAGGAGGTAGGGGGAACACAAGGGCAAGTCGATTGACGAGAGGAGGACGAGACGCCCCCCGCCTTCCAGGCCTTCGACTCATGGGCTGGATATGATATCCAGGCCTTCCAGTTCCACTTGTATTGTATTGTATACCCAGGAAATCATGTACGTTCGGCCTGGGAATTTTCTTTCTTCTTCTTTCTTATCATTTAGTTACCGATTCTCCCCTAATATTTGCTTGCAGCAGGTCTTTTGGTTTAGGGTTTCTCATGTTCATTATTATTTTTCACTACTGTGTATATTTATTTTAAATTACGCATGGTTCAAACCGATGGTGAATTAAAAAGATATATTACTGTTTTTTAAATTTTCCATTGCAAAACAAAATTTTGTAGCGTGGGCCAACTGCTGCGTCGATCGTGGCCCTTATTAGCCCGGGCATACACATGGACAGGGCATGTGCGGCATATAGGATTTCCTGCCCTTGCGTGCACAGTTTACAGCGCGACTCAAAAAAGAATAGAAAATAAATAAAAAACTGGGCCGTATGCGGTTACAACCAATATTTTTCATTCCTTCTACTAACAGTTTTTCAATTCTTTCACTAATAGTCTTGTTTTGTTCCACCATTTTTTTAAAAAAAAATTCTCCCAACATCGTTGATAAACTGATGGAACATCATCGATTAACCGTTGGAGTATTGAAACTAAACACGTTGAGCATTGACTCACTCCCTTAACAACTTAATGCGTCGATGAATTGTTGGAATATTGAAACCAACTTTTTCATTTTAACTATTGGAATATCCAACACCCATTTGATTCATTCCCCTACATAATTCGAAAGATACTCGTAGAAACGTCATTCATGAACCAGTAGAACATTAGAAAATAATATCCAGAATATTTTGTTTTATTTATTGGAACATATTCCATATGATACTAAAATGAAAATATATGTAAGTGGGGTCTTTTTTTTAAGATCCTGCTGTAATGAATACGATGGTTCAAACGGATCACGAATTGGACGCTTGGTTTAAAGGATATGATCTTTTGAATTTTTGGTTTCACAAATAAAATAAAATCACGAGCGTTGCTGACTTGAACGAAGTGGGCCACTCCCGCGCATGGACGGAGACCGCGCGCGTGGCATATAGTTGCGCCGTATACTCGTCCTTGGCGAACTTTTTTATTATTAATTAATTATTATTATGTAATTAAGAAAGTGGAAAACGTTGCCAAAAAATTATAGATCTAGGAAGGATGCGGGTTAAAAGCGTTTAATAATGTAGTCGTTGCAGGATAAAATCAAACCAATCATTAACAAGAGAGAATAGATGGAGACATAGTATTGAGGAACTTCTTAATTCATTGCTATCAATTTCTTCCGTGTACAAGGGAGGGTCATATTTAAAGACTAAATCTACTGGGTACTTTCGGTATTATGTCTATCAACCCTTTAATCAAGGGTTTTAACACTCTTCATTAGGCGAATACCGCATCATGCACATGCCTTAATAAAAAAATCCGTTCAAAAACCCTGTGGGAAAAAAGAGATTAGATAAAAAGAGTACATTGTATCCGCAAGCTGTATTGCATTGTTGCCTCGTTAAAAATATTTATGTGAGAAATCTTCAAGAAAAACTCACTAAGGGGGGGGAATGCAATCTCTCTACCTTCTCGGTTAATCTTTTGGATTAAAGTAAAACTTGAAGACCTTAAATAGGTTATGATTCAGGGGCTTTCCCCCTGATCCCTGCAACTCTCCAAGCATGGTCAAGTCTTGGTTGGTAAAATAAGCCAATATATCTCAGCGAATTCTTTCTTGGCGATGTCTGACATCTCCTACATTAGGTTCATGCAATGTTTAGTTTTATTATAGGTAAAATTGAATCCAAAGTATGATCATTGTGAAATCAGTAAAGATTGGTTTGTATCTATTTAGCATATATCTTTATGAAATTTCCAGATTTTTCCTAGCAATTATCATGATTTTCTGCTAATTATTGAGGCATATGGGTAATTTTCAGAATTACCAATATGACATAAAATCAATTTCAGCAAATAAAGCTAGAAAATATAAAACCCATTAATATGAAGCTTCTACCTTGTGCTAATACGAAAGATTCATAATTTATGAAAACTCATATGCCTAAAAACCATGTTTCTAGGATTATTTAAGGCTATTTGCATAAAAATAAATCATATTAAAGCAAATAACCATAAGCCGAGGGTCTAGATTATAAAACAACCATAGATCATACTGACATGTTGCAAAAATCGGGTTTCCGAAGGGTTATTCCGTAAGAATATATGAAAACCTGAAATCCGAAGTAATTTCCCAAAACTCCAGGGGTTTTCTGGCAAATTTTCTTATCCGCAAACTTCCTTCGTAATTTCTATAAAGTACCGACAACCCTTTTATAAGTTTTTGAGATTTCAATTTTCTTCTCCTTTTTTTGTTTTCCCAAAAATAGATTCGGGCCACAATGCTGCCAGGCCTACTGGGACAGGTGAGGGGGGAGCTAGGATTTCCAACCCTAGTGCCCCGCTTTGGCGATGAAGGTAGCTGGCGCGACAGCATGGGCAAAGGGCACGACGCTCGACCGAACGCGGTGCAACGGCATCGGCGGTACGCAGCGGCTGGGCAGCGGCAGCACGACGCACGCGCATGGTGGTCGACCTCGGGCCAGTGCACTGCAGCGCGGGCACGAGACATCACGACACTAGGCGGTGTGCATCCAGCCTCGGGAGGTGTGCTGTCGGCTACATAGTGCTCAGCATTGGGCCGTGCATGTGCAACAAACAGATGTAATCGAGATGAATAGATCTAGAACCCTAATTAGCAATTAACAGTTCTAATCGAGTTCAAGTAAATTAATCTACTAGATTAATCTAATAGTGAGATTAGAGATCGTAAAGGAGGGAATCCCGACGACATACCGATTCGGCAGTATAGAGCGATTCGTGCTGATAACGTGTTAAATAACGTAGTCATCACATGATAAAACCAAGCCAATCACCAATAAGAGAGACAATAGATGGAAACACGGTATCGAGGAACCTCATTATTCATTGCTATCAATTCCTTCTGTGTACAAGGGATATCCTATTTATAGACTAAACCCATCAGGGGTACTTTTGGTATTATGCCCATCAACCCCTTTGATTAAGGGTTTCTTAACAAAAAGGGTGTCTAGATCTAGACTCAAACAACGTCCACATCGTGCCACAAGCAGCTAAAATGAATAGAGACAAATTACTATTTATGCAGAATTTGTCTTTTTATATCTTCCAAATGTGATCGGCTTTGATCTTGATTTTTTTTACATGGTTGTGGAATATGTCATCCCCTACATATCCTAATTTTTTGGGAAATTTTGAACTTTTATACGTAGGTAAGATAAATATAGCACCACAATACAAGGTCGCACATGATATTTCCTCGGTTTGATTGTTGATACAGGGTGGCCCGATCTTTTCGAATAGAACTGTCGATAATTAGTACTTGACGACAAACAACGCTAAGATGTACACCACGCGCCAGTGCACGGAATTGTAGCTCTATAGATATTCGCTAACACACACCAGGATGATCGCCGCTAGACCACGAGCGGAGATCGTTAAGCCCTTAATTCCCAACAGAAAAGCAAACTTGATCTTGATTTGTAGAACGAACAATGCTTCTCCTAATTCTCTCTCGTAAATCTCCGCATAAACTCTGGAATGATAGAACAAGCAAAGAGCTATGTTTGAATTATGGGAAATGATAATACGCGTACGTCCAGACGGAGGAATAAAAATTTGACGCGCCTAGGCCCACCTGTCCTTTTCATCAGACGTTTCCCATCTTTTCGAGCTGTTTCGTACACACTAATCACTAATACCCCACCTTCCTCTCATGTGGCTCTGCTCATAAACACACCCGCACGTCACAGTCTCACATGCCTCCACACACGAGCCTTCTCCAAAGCAAGATCGACGCCGTGGATTCCCATTAGGTACTCGGAGTCGCTCCTCCCGTGGGTACTCCTCCTCCTCGACCACCTCCGCCGCTTCCTCCTCTGGGCCTTCTACGCCGTCGGAATTGGCGACCTCATCGACCTCGGCGGCAACCCGACGGTGGCAACGACACAGGAGCTGCAGGGGCATGCGCACGGGGCGACCTCGTGCAGCACTGTTGCTCGAGTTCCGGGCGCTACCGGCTATGGTCATCGAGGAGGCGTTGCTCGTGCTGTGGTTTGACGAGCTGGTGGTGTCTGCGCTGGCGTGTGCGGGGACGACGACTACGCGGTATGCCTGTATGGTTTCGACTTGGGTTCATTGTGTTGGTTCTTGATTTATCCCGATTGGAAAAAAAATGTTGTCGTCGTTGAAAAAATATTACGACCATCAGAAAAGAATGTTGCATACTGTTCTTTGAGATGTTGCGATCCGTTGAAAAAAAAATGTTGCACCCCGTTATAAAAAGGGTCGTGCTAGCGCTCGGACGTCTGACAAGATGTTTACCATCGGACGCTCCCACCAAAATTGTGCAACGTTTCATTATTCCGTTATAAACATTTTTTTCAATCCTTGAGAAACATTGCAAAACAGCAGTGGTAACATGGTAACTACGTTGGAAAGAAAATCACATTGTCTCACAATTTTGACCAAAAAAGAATTGTTGTAGTACTAGGAGATTTTGTTCGGTATGACATGTTTATTACTAGGACGTATGGGTGGGAGCCTCCTACCGTACGGTCCGAAATGTAACATCTCATAACAACGATTGCAACATCTTCAGACAACGGTTGCAGCATCATCAGACAACGTTTGCAACATCCCCGTAGAATAGTTGCAACACCATAGATCAAACCAGAACATCTGGAGAGAAAATGCATTGAAAAATTTGCAACATCGCCGTGAACAGTATGCAACATTTTTTTTCTATATCTGTAATATTTTTTTTACATATGCAACATTTTTTTCCTACATATGCAACATTTCAAAGAACAGTATACAACATTATTTTCAACGGGTTGCAACGTTGATGCACCGTCCGATGGAAAACGTCCATATCGGACGTCTGCCGGTGAGCATTTTCCTTATAAAAAATATTGCATCTATAGAAAAAATGTTACATACTGTTCACGGTGATCTTGCAAAAAAATTCAACATATTTTTTTCCAAGTTGCTAATGTCTTATTTGTGTGATCTTGAGATAATGTTGCATATGAATTTTCCATATGTTGCAAACAAACGAAAAATTGTTGCACTGATTTTTTGCATTTGTTGCATTGGACCGAACGGTGAGAAGCCTCGCACCGTACGTCCCACCCGTAGTCACATCTTTTTTTTTTAAATGCATTCGGATGATTATTTGTTGCAATTCGTTGTTTGTTGTTTGCATCACTCTTGGAAAGGAGATCGGACGGTTCACTTGCCCTCCACGAGAGACGATTCCAAGACCACACCGGCGTTAGTCCCATCCTTGAATTATTTGCATAAAAGTGGTTTGTACATGATATGTTTTTTGCTAGCTAATTAAAGCGCCACGGTAGTGGCTAGGAGGCCCTCTACGGTTTCCAAAAAACCATGGCCAATTAATATATACTTGTTACAGCCAATCAAGTTGATTCGGTCGGTGCAGAAAGTTTTATTCTTTTTATTTTCTTTACGTAATTTATCTTTTTCATGCAAATATGAACAACAATTTTATACTATTTTTAGATAGTATGAAATTCTCGTTAAAATTGATAATATATTCATTAAGGAGTAAGTTCATCTGATCTTGTAGTTTTTTGGCAAGTGCTCTGGTAATTGGTTTAGTCGGCAACTCGATGCGTATATCGTGGGCATTTGTTGGAGGAAAAGAAGGTGTCGTAGCGACGCCCACATCAATTGCATGCATGTGAAAATGTAGAGCTTTGAAAAATATTTCAAAACTACTTATATATCTTATTCCACTTCTGTGGTACATAAGAGAAAATGGCACACTGCCGGATACTTTGCCTCAAGTCTCTATAAAAACCCCAGATATATGCATTATTATTGTGGCAAAATACAAAATAGTCCTTACTTGTGACACTCCGCCCCTAAAATTCTATATATCTATACAAATGATCCTCAACCATTTCGATCGTGCTAATGTCCCCCTTTGGATGACTTTTAAACGTTGTAGATCCCATAAATTTATACAAGTGGTCTACACTAACTAAATTAGCGATATTTAATCTCGTCTCTGAATTATTTCTAGCCATGCGATGTGTATGGATCATTCCAGAGTATTTCATATGACAACTATTACAATATGTATAGGGTTTTTTCTTCTTTACACAACCGGGTTTTCTTCTTCTTCTAGATATCGCTAAGAATTCCCGCAACAACAGGCCTATGCATGTCTATTTCACTACGCCTACCCCTCGATCGGATTGCTAGTTTGGGTTTTTGACTTATTTAACATCTTTTTCAAATAAAATAGTAAAACTAGCTTCCACGAATGAAATAAAAAAAATAACACCCTACCGCGTAATTTTATCGTGAAAAGCCACGTAACCCACACCCAGACCGCGGCAGGACGACTGCCGCACACACTACAATGGCAGGCCAACATATCAGCTGAGCAGGTGGCTTGTCATGCTCTAGGCGCATGACAGCCATCCTACCGCAGTCTAGGTAGTTTTTCGTGGTAAAATCGCGTGGTATGGGTGCTATTTTTATTATTTTGTTGAGAAGGTTAATTTTGCTATTGCAACTAAAAACTTATCATTTCAAAAAGAATTTTCGGACATGGATGTGCATCACATATAACCTAAACTTGCAGTACACACTGTTCACCAACTTTACAACAGGCGTTGGAATTGAGCCATAGAGCTTACCTATTGATGATTGTCTCTAGTTACAAGTTGGAATTGAGATTACCTAGTGATGTCTCTAGTGCAAGTGCCCCAGAGGCAATCATAAACAATTCGGGTTTATGGGCTAAGAGAGATATTGATCCATATGGGACTAGGGTTCTATTGGGCCTACAACGTGGAAGCCCATTAGCATGCTCTATAAATATGGAGGCGGGGCTGCAGGCACAATTGGACGAAACCCTAGCCGCCACCTCCCCTTAGCCGTATCCCGAAACCCTAGCCGGACGCGCGGTGCTAGCACACCAGCGCACGACGTTCCATCCCAAACGTGTGGACTCCGTGGAGGCGCCGCTGCTGTTGCTGCTGTGCTGATTGGCGAAAAGCGCAAGACTATTGCGTAGAACTCGAAGATGAGACATTCAGTTCGTGAAACGATCGACTGTTCCTTCTTCATCAACACGTATCTACGTTGAACCGGGCTGCTCCAACTCTTCTTCCGCTGCGCAGCGCATCTAGTGGTAACTATCCATAACTCCCTTACACGTATATTTTCTGATTAAACACGGTAGAAGATCAATTGTTGTAGCTAACGTAGCTACCCATTCTCCTTTCATCATCAACTTTCCAACAGTCGCCAGAAACACCAATTGCTAAAAGTTACGTCATTTTATGAGCCATAGCCCTTCGTGCCTTATGTGTCAGGGCGTGTCTCTACTTTATTGGCTATTTTAGAACGCATCCCGGGGAATCAGGAAAGGTGCCTTAATTAGGATTTAGGAGGCGCATTTCTTGAGCAATTTGCCCTCTTCATTACTGGGATGTTCCTTCCACCATGGTCGGTGCTTATAATAAAAACTGATCACTCTAGGTTCTCTAGTACGTATATGACATACAAACAAGGGCGTATGTACAAATTAAGTGTACGTACATACTGATTGAAATCATCAAGCAGAGCAAACCACTGGGTAGCTAGAGAGATAGATCTATCCATCCATCCATCTATCTATCTATCTATCTGGCTTAATTGCGATGAATAGCGTATATAAGCTAGCATGCCTTCCTTACGCCCTCTTACTGGTGGCAATGGATCTTGCTGCTTTTAGGTTCAGAAACACTGCCCTGTAAATCCAAACCAGAGGAATCAAGCATCACTACGTATCTGTATATATTATCCCATGCCAAAACAACAGAAAATTTCTATTCTTTCGTAACACACAAAAGGCCTCACCAGCAGGAGGCAACGAAGCTGTGGAAAAGAACTCGGAGCTGGAGTGGCATGTATTCATAGTTGATCCAACTAACTATTGGCCAGAACTGCAGAGAATTAACACTCAGGTATGTATGTCACACTTAAGACATAGCTTGTGTGATGAACACAAGCATAACTATACCAGTCAACAGATTATAACGCATATCCAACAAACAAGATATAAAAGTGATAGTACCTTCCAAGCTGTCAATTGGACGGATGCATAGTCCTTCTTGACCTTGCTCTTTACTTGGCTAAATGGTCTCCCTGAAATTTGTGAAATTGGGGGGAAAAAATCTCACTTGCTTCATAAAAGGAGTTTTTGGCTAATTTAGCCTCTTTTTTAAGTGAAATAGCAAAAATAGCCTCTCTCACAACGAAATAACAAAAATAGCACCCCTGTTATGCTCAAAATGCACGGCAGGTGGCCTGTCCTACCGCGTGCCCACCGAGTGGCAAATGGCCTGCCCACAATGAGCGGCAGGGGTGCGATTTTTGCAAGTTGTTTGGGGGGAGGCTATTTTTGCTATTTCGGTTCAAATTCGCACTAAATGAGCCAAAAACTCTCATTAAAGTCCCATGATTAATCAAACTGTACCCTTAATTTGTGTCATGTCCATATATAAAGGTCCATCTGAGAATGAATGGACACTTGATATTCCAATCACATGCACAAGGCTTTTCTAAAAAAAACCTAGAATCCTGGATAACAAGAAATACAAATTTTCTTGATAAAATTCTAAGAGCACTGCATATCAAAATAGTGTGTTTCATAACAGATAGTATGCTACTAATTCCCAGGATCATCAGAACTGACACTAGCACCTCCTTTTAGAAAAAAGAATAATGTAGTATCATAGCCATTTTCTCAAGGAAAAAAAATCGGGTGAATCAGTTGCCCGTCAGGTGCAATTTTTTTTTTTTTTTGGGATAGTAGTACCTGTACCATCTGGTTTGACAGAGGAAGGAGACTTGAACAGTTGGGAAAAACAACTTTGATGGAAATATACACTGAACTTTCAAGTGGAAATATATATGTAGCATTGTATAGGGATGTTGAGACTGCGGAATACCTTCAACCACCAGACCATAATACATCATAAACATCATGTTGTTCCACGGTGATGCGGTTAGCTGCTCTACTAAGACCTGCAGCGGAAAAAAAACAGCTAAGTTGCATATCAGACAAAATGATGATTCATCCGTAAATGCCAAAGGCCAAGACAGTTGCATGCCTTCTTGGCTGTAGTTTCTTTTCCTTTCTTTCCCTTGAAAAACCTATCCATAAGCATGTGGAGAAAATGGCCAAATGGTCCCGCATATGCAAATCCATAGAGCTGTTTGACATGACATCGTCAACGAGTGAGAATAAGAACAAGAAACAAACAGACAGAATTGATAATGTATAATAAAAGAATAGAATTGATGATATAAAAATAATAATAGAGAAATCACATTGCTTAAGCCCTTGGTACATTTTTTTAAACTAGTACTAATCTATCTGTGACAGATAGTTAATCTCCCATCAACCATTAGTTTCTGCGCGTTACTCCGATTGAAGCTCATCACATGGGTAAACTACCGTTTTATTTCTTCAAAAGAAGTAGATGAACTTTTTTTTGACATAAAGAAGTAGATGAACTTATACAGAGAAGTTAGTATTACTAAACTAGATTTGTATGGATTGGCTGTCCCATGGATGACTGATGGGAATAGGATCCCGGTCAGGTTGAGCCAAATAAACGAGCGAAATTATCGGTGATACGTGGGTGCATGAATTAGTTGCTACTCATCACATAGCGATACATCATCAATTAGGTGGATTCGTTTGTCTTTCTTTTGAGGACGCAAAACGCTACTACAAATCTACAATGCTTGCTTCTTCTTTTTTTTTAATAAGCCGCTAGCTCGATTGTATTGACATAAATTCATAGATGCAAAGGGATTAATGAGAGCATTTTTTGAGCATCCAACGTATCTAGACAGATACTTTTGGTCGGTAGGTGGGGATGGATGAAGCAAGAAATGAATTAATGGATCTTTGTAGCAAAGCAAGAAGAAGCTAAGCGACCAACCATGATGAGGAGGAGCCTCCTGAGCTGGAGCTTTTTGACGCCGGAGATGCTCTGGGCGACGGCGTCGCTGCATCCGGCCAGCACGCAGGAAGTGAAGGCCTTGGTGCGGAGAGGGTGGGCGCGGAGCTGCCTCATGTACGCCTGCCCCGCCATCGCCACCACCTCAGACATGACGCCGTCGACTGTCTCTAGTGCCTTGATTGATTCGATCCAGAGATCTGATGCCGAAGCTGATCAGCAGAGAGGGTCGCGCCAGATTCAGAAGGGCTCTCGTCCTCCTCTGACCTCGCAACGCGCGTTGATTAATCAATGTGCAACTGCAGGGTAGGTGCGTGCGAATTACTACTACTTGCTGGAGTAACTACTATTCAGATCTCTGGGTCGAATCAATGGAGACACTTATTACTGGACCTCCGAGCGAGAGACGACCAGATCCACCAATGGAATACTTCCACCTAGCAACAACGCAAACACTATACTTCCACCGTAGAATAGCGGCGGCCACATGGGCTGCCCGGCACAGACCGGCCCGACCCGGCATAATTGGATACTATTTGGGCCGGGTCGTACCAACACCATGGGCCGGAGTGTCAACTTAGGTACCTCGGACCGGACACGTTTAACCCGACGAGCTAAGTGACCCATTTAACTCATCTCCGCCAATCTAAAAAAAGAATAGATATATATATATATCCAAAAATAAGGATTAAAATAGTAAAAAAGAGCTTTATACCTATAAAAAAGATAAATATATTTAAAATATAATAACGAGCTTTCTTAATGTTTATATGGTTGGCTCATTAAAATATTTGCTAAGTAAAAACTCAATAAGAGAAAACCTTGGCAAAGAAAAATGAGTATAACATATAGCTTTGTATACATCTATGTTCTAAGTGTCATTGTCTTAATACAGATTTTTGAATATGTAGGACTGTAAAGGCGACTAGAGGGGGGTGAATAGACGCTTTCTTACTTTTTCACCTTAATCAAATTCAACACACACTTTTCTCCTTTAGCTATGAAAGCTAAGAAGATCAGTGAATGCACAGAGGAAACCTTGTGCTGAATCTGATTACCCCCTTAACCACAAGACTCAAAAATGGAGAAATGATCTCATCGACCTGGTCGGACCATTGTAAAGTGGCCGATCGATCGCTCTCGGACCGCAAGCAATTGACGATCGACCGTTTGCAATTGGACCGCGATAGAAAATCGGTCGGATCGGACGGACCGGCGATAGAAAATCGGTCGGACCGATTTAGTCCAGAGGCAATGGACAAGGCCCAAATCCAAAACGAAAATTGGTCCAACTTTTGATTCAACCAATGAAACTTGACCAAATTTGAAGCACACCTCCCTAAGGATATCTAAGACCTATTTCTAGCGACGATCGTCCAGATCCACTTCAAAGAATCGATCTCTTAAGGTTTTACCAAAGAAGTGATCCAAAAACTAGAAGTATGAAAATCTTGATCCAAGACTTGCTTGTGGGGGATTGATGATCTAGATGATTTTAGGAGTATTCCCACACATCAAAGCAAGATAAAATCGGTCAAGAGACCAAGCATAAACACTTGGATCAAGGAAGCACCAAAATCATCAAAAGAGAGAGGAACACAAAAGAGACTTCACCCTTAAGCAAACATCAATAGATTGATTAATTCAACATGTTGCTTACAAAGCCACTCCCTCAAGGAGGACAAGAGCTCAATCCAAGAGCACACTCAAATCTCCTCTCCTAACCCTAACACTAGAAATGGATTTTGCAAATAAGGGCTAAAGTGCTTCAAGGGGTTTTTCCATCTCCCCCCTTTCAGGTGAACTTGCTCCTTAATGAATATATCATTAATTTTAATGAGAATTTTATACTACCTAAAAATAATGTTTTACTTGTGCTCAGGTTTGAAGAGTCAGCGATGGACGGAGATCAAGGATATGTGGCCGTCATCCAAGGAAGCACAAGTCCACGGCATAAAAAGTGATCGGTATATGAATAGTGTCATGCGTGAACAGTACCTACTGCAGTGCGTGTGAACATCACCGCTACAAGATGTCGGTAGTAAAATAGTGCTCGTGCTACGATAATTACGCATGATTACCACATGAACAAGATCGCTACAAAGCGCGGCCGTGAATGATTTTTTGCTGCGTTATGCCGTGACCAGTGATTGCTGCGGTACCCTTCGTGAACAGCGTTTTGCGCGTAAATAGTACCATATGAGAAATTTAGGCAGAATAGTTCTTAAGCCGAGACTATATATTGAGGGATAGACCCCATTGTAAAATAGACCATGTTTATGCATAATAATAGAACACAAGTTATTGCTTGTTCTTTCAAATCAAAGTTCATGCGAGGACTTCTGAGAGAGAATTAGGCGATCAATTGTTCATTCTGCATTTTAAGGTCAAGTTTGATTTTCCGCTGGGAGTTGAGGGCTTGGCGATCTCCGCTCGTGGTCTAGCGGCGATCATCCAGGTGCGTGTTGGTGAATATCCATAGAGCTACAAGTTCGTACACTGGCGCGTGGTGTACAGCTGAGCGTTATTTCGTCATCAAGCGCTATTTATCCACGGTTCTACTCGAGAAGATCGGGCCACCTCGTATCACGAAACCTCTCTGGAAATTTCAAACGAATAGAACTTTTGACTAGAGACTCCAAAAATTATGAGACCAAGTGCATTAGAATCTCCTCTCTTGCCTACACCCTCTATTTTTGGCCCAGCTCCAAAATCCACTTTTTATATCTGGCCGGTCCGACCGCCGCCCAGACCGGTCTGACCGCCAGGGGTGGCCGTTCTGACCGCCGCACTGGCTGGTCAGACCGCTTATGGCCTGATAGAACTGACACTATGTCGAAAACGTGTGATTCAACAAACCTTTAAATCCATTGCCAGTTGTAACATCATCCTAAGATCATGAGCATATCCCCATGATATCCATAGTATTATTTTACACAATACAAGACAAGTCAATGTATATATACATGCCCCTCATTGTTCTATTGTAAATCTTAACTGCCAATAACCTCCTTGGATGATTAAACTAGATATCATCGATCTCTCTATATTATATAATGCATATAATTAGAAGCAAATACTAACCTTAGATCACCAAGAATAAATAGATCTACAAGCACACACTTGCAAATCTACGATATTTAATTCTTTCACCAAAGGTCCCAGAGCCGGTCGCCTCCTTCAAAGCAGCTGCATGCATATCAGAGACATATATCATATCTCACTATAGACAGATATGTGTGGAGTCGGGACGACCATATATTTAATTGCGCATATCACAGACCGTTTTTAAAAAGAACTATCTGTGATACGTATCATATATGATTTTAAATAACCATCGTCTGTGATAATCGTAGGCCTCACAGACGGTTCTTAATAATAACCGTCTGTGAAACTGTATACGTATCATAAACGGTTCTTAACAAGAACCGTCTGTAATATGGGCCATTAAATATCTGGTCATCCTCTTAGATCTAGATATATCAGTAGTGAAAAATGTCTCTGATATATATGCGGCTACTTTGAATAAGGCGGTCGGCTCTGGGGCATGTTTGGTGAAAGAAATACTTTATATTTTTGAGTGTGCTTATAGATCTATTTTTTCTTGGTGATCTAAGGTTAGTATTTCTTTATCTCTGATGCGGCTGCTTTGAAGAAGACTTCGAGTACGCCTAAGAAAGCAACCAAGCCCACCACGAAGTATGATCTTTTTTTCGGTTGCCATCCACGCAGCATGAGGTGATGACGTAGCCACAGCCTACTTCATCGAACCTGACACACTCTTTAGGCAGCCATGCTTCTTGAACTTGCAGGGGCTGGTCATGCCGTGATTATATTCCAACTTGGCACACTCTTACTTCATTAGCATTCTCTAGCTGGTCGGTATGACCTGCCCCTGCAAGTTAAAGAAGTATGGCTGCCAGGAGAGTGTGTTAGGTTTGATGAAGTAGGTCGTGGCTACCGTCTCATCACCTCATGCTGTGTAGACGATCTGCTGGAAAAAAAACATTCTTCATGGTGGGCTTGGTTGCTTTCTTCGATGTACTCGTCATCTTCTTCAAAACAGCCGCGCTTATTAGAGACGGTTCTTGTTAAACACCGTCTGTGATAAACATCACATACGGTTTCAATTACAAATCGTCTGTGATAAATACACATAATAGACGGTTCTTGTTAATAACCGTCTGTGATAAATACACATCATAGACTATTGTAGTTTATAACTGCCTGTGATACGTATCACAAACGGTTTATCCCACTAAACCGCCTGTAATAGTTCCTTCCATATCTTAAAAATGTTCTGTTTTTCTCCTGCTAGCATCAGAAGTATCACTAAAAAAGTATCACTAATTTTACAAGTGTCTGGAACATACTAGAGTTGAAGATAGAGCGCATTATGTACTATATCAAGTGGCTGGAGAAGACTGTGTGTGTGTGTGCGTGCGTATTTATTATTGTTGTAAGTTATAGCATATTTGTTAAGTAGACGAGTGACTATATCACAGTTGTGAAGTGTCCACTATCACAGACGGTTATTTTTTAGAACCGTGTGTGATAATTCACAGACGGTTCTTAACAATAACCGTCTGTGACGTATGCGATTATCACAGACGGTTATTTTTAAAATCGTCTGTGAATTATCACAGACGATTTTATTTACAGACCGTATGTGATAATTATGTATCATAGATGGTTTATTTGAAACCGTCATGATAAGGCATCCAAAATATCATGTTTTGTACTGATCTTGCACGATCTTCTCCGACTTGCATGTACTTCTTATAAGCGTATATCTGTTCTGCTATTGTTTTAGGTTTCGAGCGTTGAAACATTGAGTAATCCAGGGCCAGATCTGCATGGATTCTATGCAGCTAAAATAATATACAGTTGAAGCTAATAAAAGTTGTGTACAAGCCATACTAGAATTCAGTATAGGCAAGGCAACCAGTGCATGAGAATCTGACATTCGATCCCATGAAAACAACGGAAGCAGCATCAGGCAGCACGTTCAAAACTACTGAGGATGACAGCATCAGGCAATTAAAAAGTGGGCAGGCAGCGCGTCGTCGTTGTCCTGCCTGCGTCGGGCCGGCAGCTCCTCCTCCTCCTCCTCTGGGTGCAGCCGTCGGACTCTTGCGCCGCCTGTTCGAGAGAAGCAGACGAGATCGAGAGGGGGATGGAACTGTTCGGAAAGATTAGAGACAACAAACCTAGGGGCTCGGTGCAAAATTACGTCTAACGTGTGCAGGGGAAGGCCACGCTGGCTGCACATGTCACCATTCGTTCTGAGGTGGCATCCGCGGTGATGTTGATGACCCTACTTAATCCGGTTTAGCGATCTAAATGTGCAAATCAGGAGATCGATCGGTGACCTAAATGAAGCACCCACACAAGTTTATATATGGGACAGACAGGAGGTTGTGGAGGACGTACGTCTCCCCCATTGTTAAATCTTTGGATGAAGAATTCAGTTGGGCAACTCCTTGCTGAGTAATTCAGGGAGTATATGCACTCCATTGTAGAGGTCATCCCAAGAAAAGAAGGAAATGAAGCAATTTATGTGGTATGGACTTGTTTCTGTCAGCGATTTATACCAGACACCCACCCTGTACGTCAAGCCTACAAACCAAACCAAGAAC
This sequence comes from Hsuehochloa calcarea, assembly GCA_036346395.1. NCBI lineage: Eukaryota > Viridiplantae > Streptophyta > Magnoliopsida > Poales > Poaceae > Hsuehochloa > Hsuehochloa calcarea. The sequence continues at coordinate 1,216,319 of CM070607.1, forward strand.
AAGCTTTGGAGAAGGAATTTTTTCGCTGCGTGCCTGCCAAGTTCACCGCAGGGCATGATGATGGTTATTAACGCGTCACTTAGGCGACGCTTAAGCATAGGGGGGTTCACCTCGCCGTCGCCTTGCGAGATGAAGGTATGGCATCCGCCTTGCTAGGAAGTTATCGGCAAAATAAGCCATCGGGACGGCAGAGGCGGGCGCCGTAGGCAGGGGCAGAGAGGGAAATGGTGTTTTGTGTGTGTGTGTGTGTGTGTGGGGGGATAGATAGGGCATCGCATGGAGTGGGACAGATGAACAAACTTTGTCCAGAACCTTGTGCCGCCACCGCCACCCACCTCCATCCCGTAGAGGCATGTCGGTCACCCTACGCCACCTGTACGGTCTCTCTCCTCTTCCCCCTCCCGGCCTCCCCCCGCTCTCTCTCGAAGGGAGGGGCGCGACGAGGGAGAGGCGGTGCGCTCCTGGTCGCCAGAGAGGAAGGAGGCGTGATGACGGCGAGGGCGAGGAGGCGCGTGAATGAGGCGGCGTGCGGGGAACAGAGAACAGGGGAATCAGGATCGAGCGAGGGGCTAAGGTTATGTGGCTGCACTGAGCATTGGGTGGGCTGGCTGAGCCATGTCGATGTGTATGTGTGTGCTGTGCTGTGTGTGTATAGCGTCTTAAACGTGTTGGCGGTAAAAAGGTGATGAGTCGTCTTGTCTTGTCTTATAGCTTTAATAACCTTGGTGCCTTTGTTAGAATAAACCACGTCTTGTTCGTGCATGGCGTGCGTGCGTGTGTGTACCAGGTCGAGTCCGTCGTATGTGCGACGTATGTGTGGAGTCTAGGAGGTGGCTGAGTCTTTAGGAGCTGGCATTGAAGGCATCGGCATGACGCAGTCAGCAGCGCGGAGCACGGCTTACGGTTTGTTCGAGCGACCGAGTCGTGTGGAGGACCGAGCGCTAGCAGGAGAAGTCTGGCCGATTCATGCGGATCGTGCGCGTCCGTCGCGTACGCGAGTTCGTGGCTCTTGCATGATCTAAGGCCGTGCGTTCGTGCGCAGAGAAGGCCAGGTCGTGGCTCAAGCTGCTGGGATATATTAGTCAATGTAATGCGTCAGCTAAACAGCCCCTCTGTGGTGTTTTTTTGATACAAGTTAAGAAACAGGCGTTTGGCGCCGCGCCGTTCAGCGTCGGTAAATCTATCTTGTCTACTGTTCATCTTCTGCCTTCGTCAAGCGAGAGCTAGAGTGACTCATTTCCAACAGCCTTCATTTGCTTTTCAGGTTGGCTGTTTCTCCTGGCTCAATACAGGGATTTCAGTATCTGTTACTATTACATGCTAGGTCTTCTCATGGAAAATCTTACAGTGTTTATTTTGTGTTCAGATCCAGTTAGATGTTCATTTTCTACTAGAATTTGCACAACTTGGTTGTTTCTCACTGTTGTGTGTTGTCGTATAGAAATGCTGCGTTATTTATTTAGTCCACCCTAAACTTAATGCGTGATATACTTACCATGCAGTGCTACCATCCGTGAGGAGGGATGGGCTACTGATACTGCAAAACATGCATGCAGTCCAGGTGCTAATGGGGACTGAAGTCATAAATAGGTCCTGTTCCCAGCAAGAAGCGAGCGTTAAACTTGAAAATGTACTGATCGCTGGAGAATTTGATATGGCAAGAAATGGCCAAGAAGGCGAGGAGACATATAGCCAGATTGATGATAGTGTTGCAAGTTCAGGTCAGAAGGACATGTTGGATAGTTGGAGCAATGAACATGCTATTTCATCGGTGGAACCACCTATGGATGAAACTGGAGCTTGTGGCTGCGATGGCAAGTCCACCGATGAATTCATAAGCATGGAGGATGATCGCGGTGCAGTTGAGGGCAGCACCGAATTGAAGGAGAAGATGACATGTCGTCGGAGAGCAGAGTCCTTGATTCAGAAAATGGAGAAGACAAGGTGATCTCAAATCACAAGTAGTTGAAGGACATACCCGTAGATGGTGTTTTTGTTCAGTGCGTGCGGAGGTGGTGATACTGTACAGGTCGGCGAAGTTGATGGGGTGCCACTGCCACATACCTGCTGCTTGAGTGGATTAGGAGGTTCAGAAATGTGTCATGCTGCCATCGAAGCAACTCCGTGTGATCCACAAGATGAGGCCAGTGATCACGACAGTAGTTGCTCCTTCACCACCTCGCCGGAGGTGGTCGGGAAATACCACCCGTGGTGCCCGTCCTGCAGCTGCAGACAAGCAGGGTACTTACTGCTGCTAGCAGAAAGAAGAGAAGAGGCCATGAGCAGAAGCAGTAGGCCGAGATGGCAGTAAACAACTCTGAATAAATAAATATATTACTCCAACCAATGACTTACCATACATTCAGAAATTCAGCTTCGCTCCGTGCTTTAATTCCCCAACATAAATACATGGATCTTGTTATATTACCAGGGGAAAATGATTCATACTCAAAACATATATATGGAGGAGCTAGGAGTAGTACATAAATTTCAGGAAGACTTGATATATATATATCGAAGGGATCGATGAGTTGCTTGAATTAATTTGCTCGATCTCTACTACACGGTACTCGCTAGTATGCATAATTGTACTAGTGCAAGCTCAAGCTGAAGCATTCATAAATCATAATTGTACTAGTGCACACACGTATCGCTCTTGCCAGAATAACACTAGGCAGTATGACTTCTTTTTTTTTTGTGCCAGAGAGAGAATTAAGCTTAGAAATTAAGACGATTAATGGATGCACGCACATGTACATATATGCAGCAGCTCAGGAGGAGAAGACGACAGCTATGGATGAATGGATGGAGCGTGCATGTGTGTGTGTGTGTATATGTGGCATGCCATGCGGTGTCAGGCAAGGAAGCCGAGCTTCTCTCCGTTCTTCTTAGCCAGCCGGATCAAGCCTTGCCTCTGCTTCGCGTCGGCGCCGATGGTCTTGCAGAACTCGGTGATCACCTGAAAATATTTTGCATTGATCGCAGCGGCAAAGTTAACACAAGCTCAAGCTAGAACTACCAGACCAAGCCACTACTAGTAGGTGCTGGGAGTGCTAGGGGGGTACCGGAGTAAGTAGTAATTGAAGACGAGGAGTACAAGTAGTAGCTAGTACCTGGGAGTGCAGTGCGATTGCCTTTCCCCTGAGCTGGTTGAAGCGCTTCCGTCCGATGATGTTGCGCGCCACGACGACGAGGGGCGCGAACAGGCCCTTCCCCTCGTTGACATTGCCCATCGTCGCCGGCGACCGCAGCGGCCGCGCCGAGCGGGGGCGCACCGACACCGCTATGGCCAGCGCTGCCGCGGAGTGGTCGTCGCCGGACACGGATCTGGACCACGTCGGAAGAGCTCTCAGGCCGGAAGCCGACAAGGACATAGAGGCGGCCATGTCGATGATCTCTTTCTTTTTTCTTTTCCAGTGAAGAACGCTGCTGCTAGCTAGCTCTTCCTTCACCCTTCTTGTTCGTTTCTTGGTTTCTTTCTTTCTACTTTTTTCTCTGAGGAATGAGAATTGAGAGGAGAGAAGAGGAGAGGAGTGGTGGTGGTAGAGAGAGAGAGAGAGAGAGAGAGAGCAGTGGGAAGGAACGTGAACGTGGTGGGGAGGGAGCCACACCAGAAATCTGGATGACGGATTGCTGGTGGCCAAGGAATTGATTTGCTTCGTCGCAGGAGACTCACTTGAGATTTGAGAACGAGTAGTTTCTGCCTCTGCCTATGCCTGCCTGTGTCGTGGAGGAGATGATGAGTTTCTGGGCAGGAACGCAGGGCCTATGCCGTGCTGCCATGTCAGCCTCCTTCCTCTCCTCTTGGCCTTCTCGGAAAAGAACGAGAATCGAGAGGAGACGAGAGGAGAGGCGCTCATCACAAATTCAGAATTAATTACTCCCTCCTAAATTTGTGTATGATTTTTGCTATATCTACGTATAGTCTCCAGAGTATTTGTTTTAATATATTTATCTATTGCGAGAATCTAAAATACAATTATTATAAATTTTTCTACTCTCGATATTTCTCCTTCTACTAATGGTAGTAGTACCAGGTCCCTCCCTAGTTTCACCTTGCAGCTGCTCTACCGCTCCTCCCTGCCAAAAGCGTCATCATTCCAAATGCTTGGGGGTAAAATCATGTAGATGCAGTGATGACAGGAACCGGGGGACAATCCACTGTAACTAGACAGAATTCCATGCAACATATGACATCGCCGATAGGTTCTGAACTGAAAGAAAATACTTAAGCAGTAAAATGGGCAGCATACTTGAATTCTTTGGATCACGGCAGTATCCGCTTCCACACATGCATCGCAAATGCTTTGTTAGGGGCAATCAAAACCATCAAAATCAATGCCATAATCCTGAAATCAGAATTCCAAGCAATGGTCATTCACAACAAACACAGAAAATTTAGCAAGGAAATCTTTTTTTCCAGCCTTACCGGCACAATCCAATATTCCAATGCTTTGCAGCATTTTTGGATTACTAAAAATATAATAAAAACGCAGGTGAACAGGGTTTCCAAGGATATGAGGAGGCAACAAGCATACTTGCGACAAATAGTTCCCAACATGTGAGCAGAGTGTTGATATTGTGATCTGAATTGTCGAATATGGATGAGTCTTGATTATTTTCCATTAGTGGATAAGTTTTCTACATGGACTCTAAGTCCTTTACCCCTTTATATACTTCTTGTAAGCCACACGAGAGAGTGGACGCCTCATTGTAATCCCATGCGATTTGTAAACACTCCTCATATGGTGATCATCACCGGTTGTGGATAAAAGAAACAAGGGGTGCTTAGAGATATAAGTCATAAATCTCAGGACAAAAAGAAGGATGAGGACGATGAGGAAGAAGAGGAGGATTCAAATGGAAGCACTCACAAGACAGAATGGGAGAAAATGGCTGAACCGTATGGAGGAGATACTCACCATTCTGATCACAAGAGAGGAAGTCCCATAAGACAAAACTAAATCTCAGAGTGATTCGGACCCTGAGGGATCTATGCAAGGCAAGGAGATTGTGGTGTTGAATGGTGATAATCAAATCCTTCAAGTGATGCCACTTGCCTTCAGCTTTCCCCATAGTGATTCTGATCTTCCATTTTCTAATCAGGAGGAGTGTGCAGACAAAATGAAAGGGGGAATGATTTACCTGACAAATCTGAAGGGGTGGACTCTGAGTGTGGAAGGGATTCATCCCAAGTTATTTCTAAGGAGATAGTGGTCCACACCAATGTGGGGCCTACTCTATTAGCTGCTTTTCTGTGGCCATGTTTAACATTTTCTAGTGAAGGCTCCTCTTCTGTGAAGGGGAATCCTTCATGTCAAAGGAATGATGGTAATCAACTCCAATCTAATATAATAGAACAAGGTGGGGTGTCTTTAGGATGTAAATTTGAAGTGGATCTAATATTTGATGGGGATGATTCAGTTAGAAGTGGGAGTGGCAAGGAGATTATTAAAAATGTTTCAAGAGATAAAAGTCAAGTTCAGCTACCTGAGCCTAAAGCTGTAGCTAAAGAGTGGATTTTAGCAAAAAGGAAAGGGGGTAAAAGCAGGGTTCAGGATCCTCAGTTGCCTACTAGAAAGAGCAATCTCATACAAGACCAGGGCATTCCTATGCAAGAAAAGGCTGCTATGTTGAAGTCCATCCAGAATTTAGAAGCTCAAGGTAATTCTGAAAATAACACTTTTAATATTCTTAATAATGCTTCTAGTAGTTATCTAGAAAATATGGTTGTTTCCTGTGGTATTTCTTTAGGATCTCAATTTGAGAGCTCTCTTAAAGTTATCTCTGCTATGCAAGCTCAAGAAATAGCTAGAGCTGCTATTGCTAAAGCTGAGTGAGAGAATAAATCTGAGACTAGACATAAAAAGGAAGGAGAGGTCAAAGAGGGTGTGAGGGATAAAGAGGATCTGGTGGAAGTGGTTGATAATGAATCCAGGGGTGTAGCTGGTTTTAAATTGAGTAAAAAGGTGAGTAGCAGGCTGAAAAAAGATAAGGTTACTTCCAGAAAGTCTCATATATGAAGTTTCTTTTTTGGAATATACGAGGGTTGGGTAAATTGGCCAGGAAGAGGCAATTGAAAGAGTTGATTATCAAAGAAAATATTGATGTGGTAGGGGTCCAAGAAACAATTAAAAAGGATTTTTCTGCAAGGTATCTCAAAGATCTGGTAGAAAATGGTGATTTTGGTTGGAACTAGATTCCTGCTATTGGGCATTCAGGGGGTGTCCTGATGGGGGTGAGAAGAGATGAGCTGGAAATTGAAGGGGGTGATCAGGGAAGACTTTTTGTAAGTATGGTTCTGAGACACAAACAAAGTAATTTCAGGTGGGAAGTTCTGATTGTCTATGGTCCTGCTCATCATGATTTAAGTCAGGTTTTCCTGGATGATCTCCATGATAAAGTTCAATCTTTTGTTCTTCCTCTAGTATTAGGGGGTGATTTTAATATGATTAGGAAAGCTTCTGACAAAAGTTCAGTTAATATTTACTACAAGCTTCTGACAAAAGTTCAGTTAATATTTACTACAATCTGATGGACATTTTAATAGTTTCATCTCTAACAATGATCTGATGGAGATTAAAAGGGGTGGTGCTAGATTCACTTGGACAAATAAGCAATCTATTCCCATTATGGTGAAGTTGGATAGGATTCTGGTTTCTCCTAGATGGAAGGCCAGATTCCCACTTTGTTCTGCTATTAGCTTGACTAGGATTGGATCTGACCATTGTCCATTAGTTCTGAACACTGGAGGGGATGAAGTGAGGAGGTCAGGGAGATTCTTTTTTGATAAAAAGTGGTTCTGTTAGGAGAATTTTAAAGAGGTGGTTTTTCATAAATGGGAGGAGATAGTTCAAAGGACGCCTGATCATATATATTCCTTAGATAGGTGGAATGGGGTCTGGCTATTTTAAGATAATACTTAAGAGGCTAGGGTGCCAATTTGAATGGAAAATTTAGAATTGAGATGAAAAGCTGTCTTGAAGTTTTGAATAAGTTGGATCTGAAAGCAGAAATGGATGGTTTAAGTGCTGATGAATGGATAGAAAGATACAAAGTTGAGAGAGATTTGTAACATCTGTATGATATGGAGGAGAAATATTGGCAACAAAGGGGGGCTGCCAAATGGATCACTCAAAGGGATGCACATACAAGCTTTTTGCATAGTTGTGCCAATGGGAGAAGAAGGAATAATTTTATTTTTAGATTAGATCATGATGGGGAAGTTTTACTGAAGAAGATGATATTAGAGACCATATTTACAAGTTTTATAAAGATCTCTTTGGTAAAGATAGTGGCCTTAAGGTGGATATTGCAGAGACTTCTAGGAGGACAAACATATGATTTCTAAGGAAGATAATATCAATCTAGTTCAAAAATTTACTGAGGATGAAGTCTAGAAGGTTATTAAAGGGTTGAGTAGAGATTGAGCTCCTGGCCCTAATGGCTTTCCCTCTTGTTTTTATTAGTCTTTCTGGGGGGGTGTATTAAGCATTCTTTCATGAAGTTCATTTGTGATTTTTTTTAGGGACAACTTGATTTGAAAAGGTTAAATTTTGGGGTTATTACATTGGTGCCAAAAAATCAAGGAGGCTAATACCATTAAGCAATTCAGACCAATTTGTTTATTGAATGTCAGTTTCAAGATTATTACCCAGTTATTGGCTGTCAGATTGGGGGATGTGGCTCATAAGATTATAAATGATATCCAAATTGCTTTTATCAAAGGAAGACATATTTTGGATGAGGTGGTATCTCTTCATGAGATTTTATATGAGCTGAGAGCTACCAAAGAGAAGGGAGTAATTCTTAAACTAGATTTTGAGAAAGCTTATGATAAAGTGAATTGGAACTTCCTTGAATCAATTATGTTTAGTAGAGGTTTTTTTTATTAAGTGAATTAACTGGGTGATGAGTTCAGTGAGAGGGGGTAAAGTGAGTATTAATGTTAATGGATCTGTTGGTTCCTATTTTACCACTCATAGAGGTCTGAGGTAAGGTGACCCTCTATCTCCCTTGCTGTTTAATCTTGTAGCTGATGTGTTGGCTTCAATCATAGATAAAGCTCAGTAGGACAGTATGGTTAAAGGGGTGATGTCCAACTTAATCCCTAGGGGTGTTCCTATATTACAATATGCTGATGATACAGTCCTCATGATTGAGCATAAGGATGAGTATATTCTTAATTTGAAGTTCCTATTATATTATTTTGAATGGATGTCTGGTTTGAGAATAAACTACCACAAAGTGAAGTGTTTGTGATTGGGGTGGACGATGCAGAAGCTTAAAGAGTGGCAAGTAGACTAAACTATAAACTAGGTCAATTTTCTTTGACTTATTTGGGGATTCCTATTGGGGATAGAGTTGTAAGAAAGAAAGCAGCAGAGAAGATTACTGACAAATTAGAAAGTAGATTGGGGACTTGGAAAACTAACCTTTTGTCTTCAAGAGGAAGACTGGTTTTGGTCAACAATTGCCTTAGTATTATTCCTACTTATAATATGGGGTTCTATAGGTTGAGTGAGGAGATTTACAAGAGAATGGACACTATCAGGTCTAGATTTTTGTGGAGATGTGCTAGTGAGAAATTTAAGTATCATATGGTTAATTGGGAAGCGGTGTGTCGTCCAAAAGATTTTGCTAGTTTAGGGGTGCTTAATATCAGGCTTTTTAATGATTGTTTATTAGGCAAGTGGTAATGGAAGATTGAACATGCTAGAGATGAATCGTTGTTTAGAATCTTAAAGGCTAAGTACTTTCCAAAAAATGATTTCTGGGTTACCAAATTTATTAAAGGTTCTCAGTTCTAGAATAGTCTCCATACAGTGAAACATTTGTTCTTATGTGGGGTGGATCATTTTTTTGGGAGATGGCAAATATATTTATTTTTGGAGAGATGTGTGGATCGATCAATGCCCCTTGAAAGTTAGGTTTGATAAGCTTTTCAATATCTATGGGGATCCTGAGATTTGTGTGGCTAATTGCTGGGAGGAAGGGACTTGGAACATTCATTTTGTCAGAAATTTTGGGAGTGAGGAGAATCTTCGGTGGGATGGCATGAAACATTTGTTGAATGGGATGGTTTTAACACATGACAGAGATAGAATGAAGTGGTGTCTAAATAGTTTTGGGCATTTTTCAGTCAAGCATTTATATAGACATTCTGCTTATGGTGGGGTGACTAGTTGGAAACTTCAAAGGTTGTGGAGTAACAGAATTCCTCTGAAGATGAAAATCTTCTTGTGGCAGGCCTACCAGGAACGAATTCAGACAACATAGCAACTGAGTTTTAGAGGCTGGAAAGGAGATGTTAATTGTGTTCTATGTGGGGTTATCGAGGTTACTAATCATATGTTTTTTCGTTGCATTTTAGCAAAATTTGCTTGATATTGTATCAAAGAGGCTTTACTTTGGGAAAGAGTACCAGATTCTCTTGTTGATCTTCATTTAGGGTGGCTTGATAAGAGGGGCACTAATGAATATAACTTTGGTCTTCTCAGTTTTGCAGCTCTTGCCTTGACTTTTTGGAATATTATGAACAAAAGGGCTATTGAGTGGATATTCCCTAAATTTCCAATTGAAGTCATGTTCAAACTCATATCTTGCTTGCAGCGATGGCAAATCCTTCTCATAAACACTGATCGGTGGAAGCTTTCAGGTCTTGTAGAGCGAATGGGGACTGGATGAAGGTCTTTTGTGATATCCCTTAGTTTGTAATTGGTTTAGTAGTTTGTTATCCTTGAATGACTTGAGATGTTTTGTTGTGGGGGTGTCTGTTAGCCTTTGGTTTCTCATGTTTGCTTAGCTAGTTAGCTGGTTTTCCCAGCTTAGTCCTTCCCTTTATTTTCTGTCTTGGCTTGTAAAAACCGGTGATTAGCTTTATATAATATAAAAGCTGGGATTATCTTGTTAAATAATAATAATAGTACTCTACTCTACTCTACTCTACTGTTGACAGCCTCGTGAATTGGGCCTGCCAAAGCCCATCTCACGATAGCATTTGTTGGGCCCGCCCAAATCCAAAGCAGATGCTGAAGAATGAAAAGAGTAAAAGGGGAGGAGGCCGGAAGAGAAGACTAAACCCTAGCAGAGCAGCTCCAATCTGAAACCCGTTCATATCGGACGCCGGAAGATGTCGTCTTCCTCAGCCATCGGCAAGCGCGGCGGCGGCGGCGAGGGGGAGGGCATCCTGGCTTCCATCTCCCGGTCGTCCGTGGCGGCGCAGGGGCGCGAGGCTGCGGCCAAGGCGAAGAAGCTTCTGCGGAGCACGGGGAAGGCGGCGTGGATCGCGGGGACGACGTTCCTCGTGCTGGTGGTGCCGCTCATCATCGAGATGGACCGCGAGCAGCAGCTCAACGACCTCGAGCTCCAGCAGCACGCGCTCCTCGGCGCACCGCCGCCGCCGCCCACCAAATAAATCTCTCATCTTTCCTAGTATTATTTACCGGCGACCGCTTGCCTGTGCCTGCCTTGTTCAAGAATTAATCAATTTCGTGCTGCTTTTTATCTTATCATAAGTTGTCATCTCATACTCGTTTTGAATCTACTATTAAGAACTGGATTTTATTTTCTCCGAGCAGTTGAATCTATGCTATGCTAATTGTTATCCTTGTCTTGCACTTGAATCATCAACTCACAGTAATTTCTTATCTATCTTGGAGTTGCTACGGGTGCCATGTCATGTCATAAATAAATAAATCCATTCCATTTCTTGGGAGGTTGGCTGTGAGTTGTGCAGTCTGATGATCCTCATGTTTGATGCTTGGTTCCGATGCTTGCTACTCTGTTACTTATTTCTCTGTTCACCACGAGGATCAGACTAGGAAGGAATGAATGAGTGAATGATCCCTGCTGCTCCTGGAATGTTACATACTAGTTAGTAGTCTAGAACCTGCCAATGTTGATTCATTCGACTATATATCCTGTCAAGCATCCGTGAATCGTGTGATAGATAGATGTTACTCCCTCCTCCCATCACAAAAGAATGTTCTTTTGGGATACATGCATACGGTTAAACTATCCAAACTTTGTATGTAGACATCTTTTTAAATCTTTAGATCTGATAGTGTGATTTGTAGATTTGTCTTGGGGAATACTTTCATGGTATTGTAATTTTATTGGGTTTTATAAATATATTGCAATAGAAATTAATAGTCAAAGCTGTATATTGGCACGGTCAAAAACGGCATTTTTTGGGACTGTATATATATGGAGAAGTTATTTGTGTTCGATCCAAGTCGTCTCTTCCGGAGACCACAATTTGGATTTGGAATCGATTCTGGTTTACACAACAAGGTTGTTTTAGAGCTTATATTGAAATCCAATGTCACACAGAAAGGAGCAACCAAAACAGAAGCATCAAAACAACTTCACTTCCTCTTCTGGAGCCTTGGTAGAGCTTTTCGCCTTCTTTCACCTTGCACTTCTTCTCCTTGGGTAGAATCTAATAACATCGCTCGCTGCATCAAACCAATCATGTTCGGTAGCAGTCACTCCTTTCAATTGCCATCTTGTTTCTTTGTTGCCCTCCCTCCAAAGTATCCACCCTACAACTCCAAAACCAAACAGGTTTGCCCTCCTTGCTGAAGCCATTGCCATTGGACCGTGAAATCCTCCGTAGAAACCAGCACTCTCTCCCACTGCAAAATTTCTCCAAACAAAACGAGCTACGATGCATCCAAACAAATATGTGATCCGCTGTTTTCCTGCTCTCATCACAACAGACGACCTGGCCAATTTCTTTCTTTCAGTGTGGCTGCCGCTGGCAACTTATCATGGAAAACTTGCCACAGAAAGATCTTAATCTTCGTCGGAATCTTTGCCTCCCGAACATCAAGCATTAAACTGATTCTGGTCTACACAGCAAGGTCAATTTGGATTTGGAATCGATTCCGGTTTACACAGCAAGGCCCGGAAGAAATCTAATTTTGATTGATTGGTGCTATATAGGTTTAGGTCTAAGAAGAAGAAATTTAGAATTCAAATGGTGTCTTTCTCCACGCAGGCCCTGTTTGGTACCTCAAATGACTTCCACTTGTTATTCACAAGCAAAGCCTGAAATGTAAATGTGCTAACCATCCTTCCTACGGCGCGGCGCATCTTTCGCTAGGTATAATGCAGCTCGCAACAGGAGAGCATGCAATGCAATGCAACAGACAGGCAATACTAGCACGACGCAAATGAACAAGGAACACCACGGCTGCTCTTAGTGTAAACAGACAGCATTAGCATATATCATAAAAAAGAAGCGTCCAGCAAAAGTTGCAACGACGAGACCAAGACACATTCATCGACAAACTGGTGCGGCAAACTCGAAGCCAAACAACCCCAAAAACGCAACCTAACGGAACGGAGTACTCCAGTACTAAGTTTTAGTTATGGATCTCTCCCTCCCTCCCTCTGACGGACGGATCAAAACCTCTTCCTGTTATGCTCGCTGCATCCCCTCCTATCCCCCAATAGGCCAAGGGACATAAATCAATCAGTTCCTTGCAGCGTGGCTCCCCAGTATGCCCCTCTCGTGGTGAGGGACACGCTGGTAACCATTCAACCTCCCACGGTTGCCATTGTACTCGCTGTCGCCCCCGCCTCTCACGTTTCCACGGCCGCCTCCACCACCAAAACGACCTCTGCCTCCCCTTCCTGCCAATGTCAATATGCACAACGTCAAAAATAATCGACAAGATATGCTCCAAACCAGGGATCGAAATCTCGGTACCGGATGAAATCCCGGCCGTGGGGCGGTAACGGTAACCGGAAATTTCGGAAAAAACCGGTGCGAATTCAAATTTTGAATTTTTGAATTCGAAATTTTACTGCGATAACGGACCGATTATCGCCGTAACCGTCAAACCGGAAAAAAACCGGAAAAACCGGAAATGGTGAAAATGGTAATTATGAAATTTAAATTTGGAACAATGCAAATATTAATGAGAAAATGTTTCTCTCATAGTTGATACTAGTAATCATACATATGAAACATTTGTCGCTGAACAAACTATTAGCAAATACTTTTTCGTATCTCTTATTAATCATATCGCGTCACTAAATGACTTGAAAGTATAGGATTAAAGAATCAATCCAATCCTGAGCAAATAATGATGCAATCCAATTCTCTCATAGTTGCATGCAATCCAATTAATGAGAAAGTGTTTCAAGTTGTACATAAAAAGTCCTCATTTATGTTTTAATAGTGCTAAATATACTAAAAACTAATGTTTCAATACATAATCTAGCATAAGAATGCCTAAACCAACTAGGGAAGGACATTATGGAGTCAAAAATTCAAATTCAAAATTTAAAAATTTCGGCCGGTTTTTTTTTTACCGGTTCCGACCGGTAAACCGGTTACCGGCCGGTAACCGGCGGTTACCGGCCGGTTTTTTTATCCCTGCTCCAAACTATGGATACATAACGTGCACAAGAGTCATCAATGTCATGCTGCTGATGCAAGGATTTAGTGTAAACATGAAGTTACCATTACCAGTGCATTAACATTGGGTGAATGCAAATAAAGTGCAAAAAATGAACAGCTATCGAAAAAAGACATCAACTTACTTCCACCTCTTATTCCGCTGTTAGGCTTCCGTTCCTCAACATATATCTGCCGCCCATTTATTTCAATTGGCGGAGCCTGAAATGTGCCAACACAAGTTTAGTATATGGCCAGCTAAACCATGATAACTAACGACACTGGGCACTATTATTCAAAGTAAGGAAGCCAAATACTGCCACATAGCAAACACAGAGAGAAAAGCAATCCACCCACCCACCAATTAGCAAGCTTAAGCGGTATAATAATGGTAAAGGGTGCAACAAACTTGGCGCAAAAGAAGAAAGGAAACATCTCTTACAACAAAGGATTACACACAGAAGAAATTGAGTAAATTAAATGCACAAAATAATTTGAACTTCAACGGACAGTCACCTTTAATGCATTATGAACGCCACTGAGTTCCTCGAATTCCACAAACGCGTAGTAGCCACCAGTCTCCTGCCAATTTCATACCAACACCAATCAAATAAAATCTATTCATGTTATACAAACTGAAGAATCTAAAGTAAAATCTAATTGCAAACCTTGCGGCTTCTGATAGCAACACCATCAGGGATGAGCCGGCCAAACTTCTTGAACTCGTTCTCAAGATCAGCCTCAGATACAGATGATGGCACATTCCCAACATAAACAGACTTGCTCTCTACTTTTATGAACAGAAAGGTTAGGAGTCAGTAAAAAATGTGCAAGTCAAATTAAGCAAGGCATTACGATGCTAGCATGAAGTAAAAGATAACCTTCATCATCATGGGCAACAACTTCAGCATAGACCTCAGATTTTGGCTTCTCAGCTGCCATCGATGAAGTCATAACCGAGTGTTGACTAGTCAGATGTGTTGCCTGGTTTGGCTCGGTTGTAGGGTGAGAAGTCTTATTCACAGGGACTGGCTGGGCCACAGGGAACACAGGTGGAGCTTTTGCGGTTCTTAGCTGCATAAGTCAGTCATGGTTTTAAAGATGCATTAGATGATACCACAACACATTGCATAATCAAGCAAAGGAAGATGTGGCATACAATGGAAGCATAGGTCTTCTTTACTGGTTCCCCAATAGGCTCCTCTACGTGAGGCGGCGGCACAGGTGCAGGTCGCACTGGCTCCTCTGGTGCCATCGCCATTCCATTCGTAAAGGAAGAAAGTGGTTCTTCCAGCAGAGGTTCCTCTGCCCAGTTGTCCGACTGAGAAACTACTTGCTGTGGTGGCTCAGAATAAGTATAATTGCCAACATCGTTATTTTCTTCGGATGTTATTGGAACAACACATTGTGTTGCTCGACTTTCTTCTTCATGAATGTACTCCGGAACTGCAGGCAAAACATTTTGTAGTCAAACATTAGCAGAAGGCAGAACTATCAAGTAGTGGCAAAAATCTGAACATGAAAAATAACTTGAAACCATCAGTATCCATCAGTATTAATTCATATGAGACTAGTGATTTTTTGCCATGGAAGCATTCTAATTTGAAACCATCAATATCCAACAGGTACCCAAACCATCATTTCTGTTGGTGCCCATAGATATTAAACACAAGAGTATGCCTGTATGTTCTCAAAGCAATGAGCCCTCTTTTATGGTGCCACTGGAAACAGCTAGTCAAAATCTGGTTAAAAATTAAAACCCCATAGTAATTTGTCTAATACTCCAATAATTATTGCAGCCCAAGCCTAATGCTATCTGAGTATCAATGAAAAAACAGAATGCCAAAAGCAGTATTTTTATAGCAGTAAATAAAACAGATGGACAGCATAACTAGAGTAGGCACAGGTGAGCAGATATGGCATATCTTGGAACATTCGCATAACACGAGACAGGACAGTTTAAACAAAACATGGACAGGAAAGTAAGGAATACGGTTGACTAGTACACAGCTAAATCACAACAAAAATAATAAGATTGAAAATTGTAAAGGCAGAATTCTTAGATGCTTATCTCACATCACAACAAAAATAATAAGATTGAAAATTGTATAGGCAGAATTCTTAGATACTTATTTAAGACCACAACAAAAATAATAAGATTGAAAATTGCAAAGGCAGAATTCTTAGATACTTATTCAGGATCACAACAAAAATTAAGATTGAAAATTGTGAAGGCAGAATTCTTAGATACTTATTTAGGATGCTCATCAATCATAGATCACATATCCATAGTTCCATACCAGTTTCAACGGCCGTGTTGGATGCCAAGTTGCTCTCAAAGTTTTCCTGAGCAATCACTGGTGCAGGCTGCACTTGTTCTTGGTCAACAAAGTGAAAATAATCATTGAGAACAAAGTAACCCTTCTCCTGCGGAGCAAGAAAAAACATCTGGATAAATTTCCTGTGGTGGCTGTACTCCTTCGTCTGTACGAGACCAGAGACCATAACTAGCACCCCATCGCCCCATGAGTTGACAAAGTTGGCAGTTTTTATCTCGATTTGGGTGAAATTCAAGGACATGATGAGAGAGTGTATATCCTGCAAAAGTAGCATGTGTTTAAAGTAAGTTACACAGGAAACGTACAAGACACGTGAAGTAACCAACCACAAAGTAGCGAAGACAAAATTACATCTCATCATGCATATAGCTGAGTTTAGAAGCAATAAGCAAATTCAACTCAGCAGAGCGGACAAACAAAGTGGCAATAAGTAAAAGCGACTCAGGGGAGCAGACAAATAAAGTGGCATGCACGATGCTACATTATGATACGAAAGTAGTATACAATCGCCATAAAATATACGCACAAACGAGCAGCTCAAAGCTGCAAGTAAGACCGTGAATAAGCCGCTAATATTAGTAAAAGTAATCATCACCTGTTCCATATAGCTAAGGGGTATTGGATATATATAAATTAGGGATAATAGCTAACTTTAGGAGCAATTAGTAAATTCAATCAGCATGAGCAGAGCGGACAAACAAAGTGTCATGCAGAAGGCTACATTACAACAACAGCGTTCGTAGTTATCGAGCAAGCATCGTATTAAATTGAAGTGTGTGTGTATATAAATAATAATAATAATAGCACAGAAGAAGCACTGCATGGGCGAGCATGCATTCAATCCGGTAAGCGAAATTGTGGCATTACAGGGACAGTAAGAGAGATAGATTGAAGTGATGGTCGACATGTGGTAAGAGAAATTGAAATAGATTGGATAAGCACGGAGTGTAGAATATTGGATACATACCATCATGGTGTTGGCGGTGGTGTTGGTTCCGGTGAGGTCGTCGACGCGGACCATGGTGCTAGCGTCGCTGTAGAACTGGTGGACGACATCGGGGTTCTGCTGCAGCAGGTTGTAGTAGTTGCGAAGGAAGTAAGTCCCCACCTGCAACAAATCCAATTATCGGTCTCAATCGCAGCAACAAAATCGAATCCAACCCAGTCGCAATCCGAATCAGATAACTAGATAGATGAGGACCATGAGTGGGTGCTGGGATTTGGGTTAGGGTTTTGCAACCCAGGAGAGGAGAAGAGAGGAGAGGAGAGGAGAGGAGACCGACCGAGGGAGAGGGAGAGGGAGAGAGCTAAGCTGCGGGAACTTACTTGAGTCGCCGCCGCCGCCGAAGCCATGGGGAGTGGAGTGGAGCGGAGTAGGAAGAAACCCTAGATCTGCAGCCGCCCCGGGCAAGATCTAACAGATGAAACAAGGAATCGCTCCTCTAACCCTCTTATACCCCGCCGACGCCGCCGCCGACGCCGACGCCGCCGCCGCCACGAGAAGAGATCACCACTCCGATTGCTCCTCCTCACACACAACACAGTGGTCGCAGGCGAGTAGGGTGGATGGATTGTGATGTGATGCGATGTGATGGGCTCCCCCTCTTTTATTTTTACGGCCCGGCCGGGAGACCCGACCCGACCCGACCCGACCCCTATTCTCTGCTCCCTCCCTCAGTTCGACTTACCCTAGACGTGTCCACAAGATGGGCCGGGCCGCCCACGGCATGGGACCATCGTTCGGTCCAGGCCCGACACGTTCTGCCATCGCTGTCAGGTCGGGTTTGCGCCGGCGAGTCGGGCCGGCTCGGCACGCCGTGGTAATGATCGGAATTTTAAATTTTTTACTAATTGGAAAGCTTTAAAAATACCAAAAAAATCGATAAATAGACAGCATACCCCCTCATTTAGCACTCATCCATTCCTCAATCTCTTCTTTAAATTTTATTGTGCAAATTTAGATTTCTTTTGTGATAATTTGGTAAAATTTGAAAAATTAGTGTCAAATATTCAAAAAAATCCGAAATCCATATGCAATCAGGAAAAGAGGTACAATAATGATTTTTGTATATTTATATTATTCTTATTTTGTTATACTAATATGAAATTAAAAAAATAGTGTAATTTTTTATTTGCAGTTTTCGTGATAAAAAAATTATGATAGTTTTGTTATTGGTGATTTCAGAATTTCATCGGAAGATCTCATCTTAAGTTTTTAATTGGCAAAATTTTTAACGAGTCAAACACGACTCGTCGGGCTTATCGTGCTGGGCCCGGCTCAGCACTAATTTTTAACGAGTCAAACACGACTCGTCGGGCTTATCGTGATGGGCCCGGCTCAACACTGCTTGTGAGCTTAGCGTGTCACGACTAGGTCAGCAATCGAGCCCACGGGCCAGCACGACACGACCTGTTTAGTTAGTCGGGTCGTGCCTAAACGGTCCGTGTCATTCTGAATCGGGCTGCTTATTTGGCCACCTCTAACTTATCCTACTGCTTTCTCCATTTCCTTTTCTTCTCTCCTTTCGCAAAATTACACTCTTAAGTCTTCGTAACATAACTAAGGATGGATGTTCAAGTTTTTAACTCTTATTTAATGCAAAAGGTAAAGATTCAAGTAGCAAAAATCAAAGCATAAATTGTTCGTGTGCTAGATATAGCATCTCAAATAATTTAGAGAAACTACAAAACAATCAAGAAAAAATACATTTCAAAATAACACAAGGCTCTACAATCTTTTTTTAAAAAAAACATGATTCATTCACCAATTACAATTTAGAATAACACTAGAATTTAGGATTTGGTACTCGG
Source organism: Hsuehochloa calcarea (assembly GCA_036346395.1). Taxonomy (NCBI): domain Eukaryota; kingdom Viridiplantae; phylum Streptophyta; class Magnoliopsida; order Poales; family Poaceae; genus Hsuehochloa; species Hsuehochloa calcarea. The sequence continues at coordinate 1,234,880 of CM070607.1, forward strand.
GAATTGGGACTGATGTGATGTTGTCGAGGTGTGCGACCAGCCTCACCAGCCGCCGCGCTCCCTCCCCACCATCGATCACGCGCCGTCGTCGAGACCAAGACAGGGCCCGGGAGTCAGCTGCTACCCTTGCCTGGTTCGCAATAAGTGAAACAAATTGGGGAGGAGGAGCTGTGGGAGTGTGCTGAAATCTATTGGCGGTGCAAATACAAGGTGTTTGACTTAACTATCAATAAATGTGTATGGTATACCTACTAAATACTAAGTATTTCAGAAGAAAAAAATCTGGTGCTCCTAACCCATGATGAGTCCACCCATGCTAAGCCTCGCAAATATTCCTTAAAATTATTACAATTACAATTTGCAGTTGAATCGCATCAATATGGAATTGTTACCTCATGCTCTTTGTCTGATAATAGGAGCAATAACAACCAGCCTGCAAATGCACATATCCCATTACCACCTCAATCGTAAGCTAAGCAACCTATCTACTCACTGCTAGTGCTATCAAGGGCAATTACTTGCTACAGTTCCCCTTTAACTATTATTATTATTATTATTTGTGATAAAGAACGAGTTAGTCATCATCTAGCAACTGCAGCATCCGTCTGCATCACTTAAGTGCCTTACCACTTGTGCATCACTGAGCAAGAACCATCACTTGGGTGAAAAGCTGATGATATATGCATGGTTGGTTAGTCGATTGTCTTTCTCTTTGTGGCTCTTGGTAGTGTCTCTTAAGAAGTCGATGTCGATGTCAATGTCAATGTTAGTAATATCATAATATGGATGTTAGGCATAACACTCTGTATTTTGTAGATAATATGGTGTGTGCTGAAATGGCTAAGTTATCAGTATGTATTTTGTTGACAATATTTTGGCTTGTAATAGCTAAGTCCTCAAGAGCTCATCTGTCAGACAAGAAAGTGAGATTCATGTAAGAGGTCAATATATGTCTGAATAATGTCTACCAATTACAAGTGTTCACCGAAGGTTTATTGGTGCTAGCAAAATGACAATAGAATGCTGCAAAGAAGTTCACTTAAGTTTCATTCAAAGAAGCAGCAAAAGAAAAGCATTATCCTTTGGTATTCAAAAATTAGCAAACCTGAGTGTCTATCCCACCGAAGTTTCTTGTTGCTTAGTTGCCCTCGTCTAGAGCCTGAAAGGAACAGAATATATTTGGGCCTATTTGTGCTGTAACCAAATAGCAGATAATAATTTTTTATGCAAACCAATATATTCAAGAATACCTTGTACCAGTTCCGCAGGGAAATTTGCAGGAGTTAGTTTTGAGGTATGATGCAAGAGCTTCACGTTTGGCTTGTGTCTTACGCTTCCTATCAGAAAATCTTTCAATCTCATTATCTTCATTCTCTGATAAGATATAAAATCAGAAAATAATTAATAAAAATATATTAATAAAGAAAAGTAGAAAACACAACTAATGCAAAAAAAATGCCAAGTCGAGAGAGAGAGAGAGACTCATGGTAAGCTGAGTCATATATAGTACTTTTTCTAGATCGTTTGATTATTATTCATGCTCCGCCTCCGCATGAATGCTCCCGGCCCAAAACAACGCATAACGGGCCGGCCGGGTCAGGGCGTCGGTCAAATCTTTCATGTAGAGCTAGCTCAACGCTCGTGTGTTGCTAAGGTTAAAAAGCATGTATCGAGAGGCAAATGCTACAGTTCAAGCGTCTGTCCCGAGATAAAAAAGATCAGACACCTACTTGTACCGCTACACCACTACACACATTCTCCACCACACGAAATGGACAAGGAGTTGCAACCCCACAAAGGTTCCACAAAGCTCAGTCCCTCCGCTTCCTCATCCCCTTTTTATTCCCCCCTCCAACTTTTCCATCCATCCCCATCCCCTCCTCCTCCTCCTCCTCGTTAATTCTCCTCTCTCCTCCCAATCTCATCTCCAGTTGCTTACATTGTTGAGTTGGCGTGATGAAGCTCTCCATCCAGTCGTTCGCCAAGAATCTCTCCATCCAGTCGCCGAAGCGAACGTGGAGGGGCAAGAAGGATGGATGTTGGACCGAAAAGGTGACTAGAGGGGGTGAATAGGAGCACACTCACTTTTTCACAAATAATGGATTCAATAATATTTTACTCCAGTATCTATGGAAGCTATGAAGATCAGTATATTAGTACAGCGGAAGACTAATATTGAATCCAATAAAAACCCCTAAATAAAACGACACAAACAACAAAGATTAAAGCACATCAGTGCGCTGCCGGTCGGACCGCTGGCCTTGGGCGGTCGAATCGATTTCCGGCCGGCTCGATCGGTGGCCAAAGTGATCGACCGCACGGCCTCGAAATGCATTGAAAACCCGATGACGAAGATGCAAATAGATGAAATTTTTGATCTACTAATCCAAACTTGATGAAACTTGAAACACACATTCTCTATGATATCAGGGACCTATTCCAATCGAAGATTATGATAATTCTTGGAGGAATCAAGATCCTTTTCCGTTTGATCAAAGAGAGGTTCAAAACCGGGTCAAAATGAAATATTATGATATTTTCCTTCTTGGGATGATCAATCCTTTTGATCTCATGAGTCTTGAGCTTGCTATAGAGCAGCTCCAAAGTCAGATCAGAAAGGTTTACATTCTCCTCAATGGTTGTAGCCTTTATCTCCCACTCCTTGGTGTTGATTGCAGCCAAGAGATAGGTGGCATTGTCAGATTGAGAATATTCAATACCAACAGCTTCCATCTGATTTATCACTTTATTAAAGCGACTGAAAATGTCATCGATGCTCTCTCCAGGACGCATCTCGAATTTGTTGTATTCACGCTTATAGACTGTTTGGCGTACTTTATTGACTTGGGACGAACCCTCATAATAAGTTTCGAGAGTTTTCCAAATCTCATGCGCAATCTCAAGATTGCAAATCCGATCATACTCCTGTCTCCCAAGCCCGCCATACAAGAGATTTTTAGCCTTATTGTTGTTAGCCAAAGGGCTTCGGCTTGCCAGAGCAACCGGGCACTACTGAGCGGGACTCGAACAACCTCCCATATAGCGTGTCCTTCTCTCTCAAGGAAGACTCGCATGCGATTCTTCCAATAGGCATAGTCGTGCCCATCGAAGATATGCGGCTTTGTGGAGTATCTATCCATTGCCAAGTTCAGTGACCGGTTAAGATCAATATTGAACTAACCGGGCTCTGATACCACTTGTTGGACCGAAAAGTCGACTAAAGGGGGGTGAATAGGAGCACACTCACTTTTTCACAAATAATAGATTCAATAATGTTTTAATCCAGTATCTATGGAAGCTATGAAGATTAGTATATCAGTACAGCGGAAGACTAATATTGAATCCAATAAAAACCCCTAAGCAAAACGACACAAACAACAAAGATTAAAGCACATTAGTGCGCTATTGCGGTCGGATCATTGGCCTTGGCGGTCGGACCGATTCCGGCGATCGGCCAGACCGGCCACAAAGCGGTCGACCGTCGGCCTCGAAATGCATTGAAAAACCCGATGACGAAGATGCAAATAGATGAAATTTTTGATCTACTAATCCAAACTTGATGAAACTTGGAACACACCTTCTCTATGATATCAAGGACCTATTCCAATCGAAGATTATGATAATTCTTAGAGGAATCAAGATCCTTTTCCGTTTGATCAAAGAGAGGTTCAAAATTGAGTCAAAACGAAAACTAGGTTCAAGCTCTTGCTCGTGGGTGATTGATGATCAAGATGATCTTAGATAGATTCCCACGCGTCACAGCAAGCTAGATCACGTGAAGAAACAAAGCAAAAACTCACGGATGAAAGAAATGCCTAAAATCATCAAATAGAGAGAAAGAACGCAATGAGATAAAACATTGATCAAACTTTCCTTTGATTGATTGATATGATCAGGGCTTACAACCACTCCATCAATGGAGGACAATGCTCAATCCAAGAGCACGAAAATCACATCAAACAACAAGAACCCTAGCCTCCACAAAAGCTCTCCCTAAGAAAATTAGGGTTTACAAGAATTGCAAAAGAGGCGAAGCAGTGCTGCAGCCACCACCCTCTCCTATTTATAGTGGATGCTTAGACCTTCTAGAAGTTTGATCCTATTAGGCTCCCGTTAACATCCCTTGACCTAACTAGCTACACCTTGCGCCATCTTACGCCTCGGATTAGCTAATAGGTCACCCTTGTCCATCTTGCACCACGCTTGAGTACATTGACCTCACCCGGCATCGTCGATCGTTCTGGACCTCAGCTCTCCAAGCCTAGTCCCGATCATCCTCGTCGTTGACCGTCGTTGACCACCAAGCAACCTGCACAACAATAGATAAGTAAACCGAATTTGGGAACAAGTTCTTCACAACTTGACACATGTTAGTCAAAACATGCATCATGCAACATATATACCCTGAAACTCATTACTTTGACCTAACAACCGAACAACGCCGCCACAACGGGCGACGATCAAAGTGAAAACCGGTAAGACCTCGCCCCAGGGCCGGTCTGACCGCCAGCTAGGACTTAGCCGTTTTTCCTCTCTGGAAAACCGAAACCTACTGAAAATTTTAAACCAATAGAACTTTTGACTGGAGACTCCAAAAATTATGAGACCAAATGCAAAAGAATCCCCTCTCTTGCCTACACACTCTATTTTTGGCCCAGCTCAATTCTCACTTTCAGAATCGCGGCGGTCCGATCGCCACCAAGACCGGTCAGACCGGCCATGGATCGGTCAGACCGGCCACCCTGGCCGGTCAGACCGATTCTGGCCTGACAGCATGCCAACTTTGCAGAAAACACGTGAAACGATAAACCATTAACGCCATTGTCAATTGTCACACCATCCTAAGATCTGGAGCATATCCCCATGATATCCACAAGGGCCTATCCAAGAACAGGAGCAGCAAGGTGAGCCTCGAGATGGAGATCGGCGACCGCATCTCGGAGAGATGGCTGCGCCGCCATGTTGCCTCCCGTGGCCTCCGCCTCTCTCTCGGCGCAGCCACACCACCCGAGCTGCTACACCCTCAGCCACCTCGGTCGCACGTCACCTCGGCGCGTCGACGTGGCTTCTCGGGGGCCATCTCCTCCCCACCCAGTGAGTTGGGTATTTTTGTTGCAGCCATATGTTCACAATGTCGCATATGGTGTTGTTCATTGTTGCAAGTATGAAATCAAAATGTTTCATAAAATTAGGCTCAAATGTTGCAGCACCCGATCAAACTTGTGAATTGTTGTGATGTTGCGGCCCTTGAAAATAATGTTGCGTCTGTTGAAAATAATGTTGCATATTGTTCTTCGAGATGTTGCATAAGTAGAAAAAAAATATTGCATACTATTCACGGTGATGTTGTAATTTTTTTTCAACGAGTTTTTTTTTTCAAATGCTTTGTTTTTTATTCTGATGTTCTTTGAGATGATGTTTTTCACGGTGATGTTGATGATGTTAACGTGTCTGTTCACGGTGATGTTTTTCGGAATGATGCGTATGAATTTTTTTTGATATGTTGCGCATGTTCTGAATTTTGTTGCGTACAACGCTAGCGCTCGGGCCGTACATCCGAGTGTTAGTCGCGCCCATATTGAAAGCTTGTTCAAATTTGTAAAAGACATAGGAAATCAATTAGTATGCTGCAAGTGTCCGTCGAACTGCTCGCACACATTGCGCTAATAAAATAATCCATCAAACGCTTTCAATATTAAGTAATATTAGCTTGCTGCGATCAAACTTTATGAATCAATGTAATGTTAGTTTTTGTATCGTTTCGATCCAAATTGGAAGCAAACATACAATCATCGCAGAGCTAGTGAAATTAATAATCCTTAAATTTTCACAACAAGTTGCCACGCCTTCACTGCACGTGTGGATATACACACAGTGGCTACTAGTAATTATTGTATTGTAGCACTGCTCCGCTCACTGACAAGGAATTAAAATGGTTGTTTTTTTACTCCATCGATCTGCTAAAGAAGGGTAGAGTACGGATGCTTTCCTTCCCTTGCCTTGTTGTAAAGGGAAAAAAATGGCTTGACATGATGACATGGGGCGTGATGCATGGTGTGAATTACAGGCGACAGCAAAAACGTGCTACTGTCTACTCCTCAATCAGTAAAAAGAAAAAAAACCGGCAGGCAGGCAATAACTCTGGTAGATAAGATTTGATCAAACGGCCGGGCCACTAGCTACTCCTTTCGTTGCTACTACAAGATGAGCACCCAGCAGGCAGGCCAATAAATCTGGTAGATCGATGCATTTATGATTGTACATGTATACATGATGCAGGCAGGCATGCTCCTTTCCTAGCGGGACGGCCTTCTTCTTCTTAGCTTGTTTTCTGCAACACACACGCACACTTTAGCAGTTGGATCGAGACGGGAAAATGCATCTGCTGCCTCTACCTCTACCTCTACCTCTTAATTTGTGAATGGACCATGCAACACACACCACACTGAAAGTTGTTGCCACTGCTACTGCTACTGCCACTGCTACTGCCAGTCTCTCTCTCTCTCGTGATGGCGCAGGGCATGGCATGGCTGGGCTTGTGTTCTTGTTGGATTGAAATGAATTGGAGGAGGGACCGGCCGACCTGCCTCTGCCTGCAGGGGCCGGGGATAGTAAACGCCTGCGCAGCTTGGTAGGTGGGTCAAAATCAAATGCTAGTTGCGAGCCGGAGTGGATCAAATATTAAGTCTCAACAACCCAATCATGTACTCTCCTGGATCCAGAACGTAGCAAGAAGAGCAGATGATACACGTATTTGCTACTCCGCTCCGCTTCACTATTTGATACACATTATATTTATATCCAGGCCAGCCCCCATAGGGCGCTGCTGCTGCTAGCTCATGAGTCTCTAATTACTCCGGGCACTGAAATTGATTAGCTAGCTAGCTAGGGAACCCAGGCACATATATACATACTAGTAGGAAGGAGTAGAGCTAGCTGATATATCGATCGACCCATGTACACGATGGTCGCCACGAAGAAGAAGAGGAGGAGGAGGAGGAGATGCTTCTGCTCATCGGAACCTCAACAACTTCTAGTGGCCGAGAGATCATATTTGCTCTTTTCAGCGGCAACATCGTCATCATCGGTACTCTTGTCTTCCTGCTCTGCGCCAAGACTAGTAGTGCTCCGTCATCCCCTTGGTGTTGCCGCCGCACTTGCACTCGCGCTACTAGTACTCCTCCTCGCCAGCAGCAATGCGGTGCCGGTGCCGGCGAGCAGGAGATCGTCGTCGGAGCTTGTGTGGTCGCCCAAGATGAGCAGGATCCAGAGGCATCTCGGCAGGATCAACAAGCCCGCCGTGCGCTCCGTGCAGGTACGTACATACACACTGATCGATTAATTTGTTCTCGCCAACGCCAGCTGATGGACTGACTGGAGCTACGTGCTGGATGGACGCAGAGCCTTGACGGCGACATCATCGACTGCGTGGCCCGGCACAAGCAGCACGCCTTGGACCATCCGCTCCTCAAGAAGCACAAGATCCAGAGGGTGCCGCCCCAGATGCCGACGTCGTTCGGAGCGACGTCGGCGGCGAACGAGAGCAGCAGGACGGCGTGGCAGACGTGGCACCACGTCGGGCACTGCCCCAAGGGGACGGTGCCCGTGCGGAGGACGAGCGCGGAGGAGGTGATGCGCGCCAGGCCGCTCTTCCGCTTCGGCCGCAAGAAGAAGAAGCAGAAGCAGAAGCAGCTAGTCCCACTCCCACCCGCAGCAGCCAATGCGCCCGACATCATCACCGGCAACGGCCACGAGGTGCGTACCTAGTCCTAGGCTACCTACTTCCGTCGGATATATTGATTATCCACCCGTACTGCCATCAGCTTAAGGATTGATCGATTATCCTCGACCGATCTAGCTGCTAGTTGTACTACGTACGTTATAATTAGTCTTGTCTTCCCGGCCTAGCTTGAAGCCTATCGAATTAGGTTGATCATCTCTACAGTACTAGCTAGCAAACTAGGATCACTTCACTTCACTACTCGGCTAGCTAGCTAGCTAATAATTATGGCGTGGCGACTTGAGTTAATATCGGTGGGTGGCGAGCAATAAGTAGCCAGTAGGACTCACCCACCCCTTTTTTAAAATTATTATCGCGGTAGGTGATCTCATCATGATCGCCATTCCACTTCCACTTCCACCGGTATATTCATCGATCCGTCTCTATCTTGCCAGTTGCTTGGAGTCTGCATGCTCAAAGTTTATGCATGCCATGCCGTGCAAGTAATTAAATTTAGCGAAAAAGTTGATTAAATATGCATTTGCTTCAATATATAATATGCGATATATAGTGCAATATATAGTACATATTTGTAAAGATTAATTAATCTGGCATATGTATGTATGTATGTACCGGTATGGTATGGAATGGATGCAGCACGCGATCGCGTACAGCAGCGCGGAGGCGGCGTATGGCGCCAAGGCGACCATCAGCGTGTGGGATCCGGCCATCCAGGAATCCAACGGATTCAGCCTCTCCCAGCTCTGGATCCTCTCGGGCTCATTCAACGGCTCAGATCTCAACAGCATCGAGGCAGGCTGGCAGGTCCGTCCGTCCTATCCATCCATATCCATGAATTTCTGGCTACTATCTCTCTTTTTAAGTATAATATATATATGCGACTTTGCACTGCCCTGGAGATTATCCTGCAATCGCATCGCATCGGTTTCTCTGCTCCAGAGTCAAAGCTCTGCTCGCAGGCTGAGGCCAGGCACATGCATGCATGCATAGCTTTAATGAGATTCCATTAGCAGCTAGAATTGGAGGTCAACCCGGCCATCGTAACAGTAGTAACTAGTAAGATCGATCCGATCCATGCATCAACTAATCCGTCTAGCCACTGTATATACATACGTATGTACGCGTAATTAAACTAGCTGGAGTATGTATATGTATGTACGTATGTATGTATGTATGGTTTATATCTGAAGCTTTGCATTGTTTCTTTCTAGTCAGGTCAGCCCTGAGCTGTACGGGGACAGCAGGCCCAGGCTCTTCACGTACTGGACGGTGAGCTCTACCCATCGCAATCGATACTACAGCTAGCAGCTAAGTTGAGATTACTTACTTAATTGGTATGATTAACAACGAACCAAGTTCATTCATTGCAGAGCGACGCTTACGAGGCCACCGGGTGCTACAACGCCCTGTGCCCGGGCTTCGTGCAGACCAGCTCGCGCATCGCCATCGGCGCCTCCATCTCGCCGGTGTCGTCGCTGGGCGGCTCGCAGTACGACATGACGCTCCTCATCTGGAAGGACCCCAAGCTGGGCAACTGGTGGCTCAGCTACGGCGACGGCGGCAACGAGCAGCTCGTGGGCTACTGGCCGGCCGAGCTCTTCACGCACCTGTCGGACCACGCCACCATGGTGGAGTGGGGCGGCGAGGTGGTCAACACCAGGCCCGACGGGGCGCACACGGCCACGCAGATGGGCTCCGGCCGCTTCGCCGGCGAGGGGTTCGGCCGGGCCAGCTACTTCCGCAACCTGGAGACGGTGGACGCAGACAACAGCCTGGCGGCGGTGCCGCTCGACGCCATCCAGACGCTGGCGGAGGACGCCGGATGCTACGACATACAAAAGGCCTACGACGACGGCGGCGGCGGCGGCAAGCACTCCGGCGGCGGATGGGGCGCGCACTTCTACTACGGAGGCCCGGGACACAACCCGGCATGCCCCTAGCTATCTAGCTAGCTACTTCCTTTAATCTTGAGCTATCTAGCTAGCTAGTTCCTTTAATCTTGAGCTAGCTGCAGCTGCTACCTAGCTTAGCTAGAAACAATTAATGAAATGAAACGCGTCCAGCGCTGGCTGCTAGATTTGCCATCGATGATCAGCACCTGGGAGTTGGCAATATAAATATATATATATATATCCCTCTCGTTAGTATTGCAGCGGACTAATTTTGACAAGCTAGCTAAGCTTAATTAAACACAAGTACATGTACTTGATACTGCTGTATTAGTTTAACCGTTCACTCCTAAGAGTTTTTACTCTACCTTCTCATTGGTTGGTCCAAAACACCGGATGCAATTTAATTACTCTGGCTTTTGTGTTGGTACCTTAACTTCCCTTTTCTTTTTCCTGCTGCAACCCCCCGTAGCCGTGATATATACTATGTCAGATTAGTCATGTCCTGCTACATTTAATTCCGAGTCGCGGAATCAGCCTGTCCTCAGACAAAATTGTTGCCTTTCTTTTGTTTTTTTTTAAAAAAATAAGTCTATTTGAATACGCTAACACTCAAATACAAAATCAGATATTTAACACCCTCGGTTGTTTAGTTTCCCCAAAGCCACTCCACCCAACTTTGAAGTGATGTGGCGTAGACGTGGCAATAGTTTCTAGACGTGGCAATAGTTTCAACACGTGAACTGGGTTTTCAGCCGACATGACAACCTAGTAGCAGAATCACATGAAATGAGAGAGAGAGAGTAGTAGTAGGGGGCGGTCATGCCACGGTTGTTCTTTGGTCACCATTGCCGGCGGCAAGCGTCGATCGACGAGGAGGAAGAGGGAGCCATAGAGAGACGAGTGGGGGTGGTGGCGCGACTAAACATGTTCAGCGGAGAGCTTGTCAGCTGAGCCACTGGCGTGGTGGGTGAGTTGGCCTCGGCAGTGGGGTTTTGGCAATCGAATTGTGAAGAAGAGGGCAGGGGAGAGAAAAGGAGGGAGAGGGGAAATTGTGGGAGAAGTGGATTGTAAAATTTACTCACTGATGAGTAAGAAATCAAGGTCAGGGTTGGGGATGAAGATGACAATGGTGCGGCGGTAGGAGGAAAAATTAGTCGAGGTCGAGAGGAGTCTCCTAGTGCAAAGAATCTGCCAGAGGTCCACTGAATCGAGAGATCAGAGTGGTGGTGCACTTGACTGGGCTTCAAGAAGACGAAGGATGGATAACAACAACATCGGTTAGGCAGAGGAGGAGAGGAGGGCATCGTGCCACAGTAACAACCGACGAGGTAGTTGGGGAGCGGGTCATCGGAGCACATATGTGGAGGAGGTGTAGTGAGGGAAGGGAAAGGAAAGGAGGAGGAGGAAAAGGATAAGGGTGGACAAGTGAGCCTCACTATCTTTTCTCTTTATTTATTTGCTGACTGTACTGGGTTGCCACATTTGCACCACTGTCCCCTAAAACCAGCTTTGCATAGCCTCGGGGCTATCCGCTTTTATAGTTGCTGATTGAATTTTAGACAAACAAGATAGTTTACGGGGACTTTTTTAGGTCCTTTTCTTTTCTTTTCTTTTGTCTATCATTTCTTATGTCTATGAGAGATAAATATGATGGCTGGCCCATCATTACCAAGCCCAGCCCATATAGTATCACCAAGCCAAGCCCACTAGCCAGTAGCACTACACTGTCGACGACCGAGTCGCCGATCTTACGAAATAAAATAGAGGAAAATGGCAAAAAGTTCTCGAGAGAGAATGAGATTGCTCTTTATTGCTATGAACTGGATCATTTACAGGGGTGCCTTCGACAAAGCAGCAGACTAATCCTAATTACACCGAGTGTAGTGCTTGCTATGTTATTGAATCAGACTTGAAATATGAATCTAATATCGATTGTGATGCTTCAATCCGATGCCCTTGTTTCTCCATGCTCCATCTTTAAATAACCATCAAAGATGTGACAATTACTCCTGGAGAAGACGCCTGTTGGAAGTGATGCATCCGGTCGGAGGGTCGATTACAATTAATGAAACAATAACTGATCATCCGTTGGCGTTTGTGAAACACTCAACCGTATAGTGGTTATTGTTAGTGTCTTAGGACCACGAAACGTCCCGTGGTATGGAACAAATATGTCATGCGTTCCATTCATCACACGGTAAAAAATACACTTGGATTCGGATCCAAGTGTCAGTTCATAGCTTTTCACGAGCAGCCATCTGGTCGAGAATTGGGTGCAGTGCAGGACCTCATCCGAGTAGGGTATCTATTATATAACCTCTATAATCTTTACGACCACAGGGGGTCGTTAGCCTTGGGGGTTACGACTACGAAGATATATGATCTTTTATTATGTATTTAAAGTAATACGTAGAGATTTTAATCCTCATCAGCTAACCCCCCAGACTTTAAAATGAATTGGTCGTGTGAACCCCCGATGAAAAAGTGTAAGATCGAGGTGGCCGACTAGAGGGGGGTGAATAGGCGGTTTTAAAAATCTATCGCGCTAAACCAATATATAAATGCGGAAGCTAATATCGAATTGGTTTTGCACAATTAAAACCTAAAACAACTAGGCTCAACTAAGTGCACCGACAATATGAACACAATACAATATGAGCAATCATACAAGATATATAAGCAATTAAAGCAAGAATGTAAATAGCTCAAAGTAAAGCACAAGTAAAAACAAGATGACACGATTATGTTTTACCAGGTGTTCGGAGACTTGCTTGGTCTCCCTAATCCACGTTGAGGTAAGCCCAACCCGCTTGGACCGGCTCCTCAAATGAGCACACACCTCCGAGGTAAGTCCAACACTTGGACCGGTTCCAAACCGAACCAACACCTCGCTCAACTGTGGTTGCTCTTCCTCCACTCCGAGATGGCGAGCACCAAACCACTCACAACCGCGGGCCTTCTCACAAGCTTCTTGAGAAGGTCACCGAGCACGACGCCTCACGCCGTCTAGGTGTCGGCAAACACCAAGAGAAACAAGTCTCAACGATCACTTGAACTAATCAAGTGTCAACGCTCAAGTGGATACTCAATCCACTACCTAAGGCAACACATGCACTTAGGGTTTGCTCTCAACACTCACTAAGTGCAACACATGCACAAAAGAGATGAGAGGCTTGCTCTTAGCTCAATAGAATGAATATGGGCACCAAAGAACCTCTCCCAACCGGCCAAGGTGGCTATATATAGCCCACACACAAAAACTAGCCGTTGGAGGCAAAGTTGCAGAAAAATCGTGGAAATCGGAAGTTCCGCCAACTAATATGCGGAACTACCGCTTTCTCTGCTCATGGGCAGACGGGTGCATAACGGCTCAAAAACTAGCCGTTAAAACTTTTGGTGCGGAAGTTCCGCGAGATAAAATCGGAACTTCCGATAATATCGGAAGTTCCGCGACAAAATCGGAACTTCCGCAGCCCAATTTCAGCACGAGGCGATACTCGGTAAAAATGTCATAACTTTTGACTCCGATGTCGGAATTGAGTGATCTCGGACTCTATGGAAAGCTTATTCAGAGGGCTACACAACCCACCTATTTGATTGACCTCAAACACATTTGATCAAATCAAAAGCACAACTCAAAGAGCCACTATCATGATCTAAGTCCAAATAAATAGCAATAAGCAATCTTAGACCATGCCAAGGAATATGCATGAATCCCAACAATTTGCAAAACACATTTGCAAACTTAGATCATGCCACAAGGTGTAGGTACATGGACTTCAACCATTTGCAAAACACATTCGCAAAAGTATAGTCACATGCTACAAGGATTAATCAGATAAGCCTCAACTATTTGCAAAACACATTCGCAAATAATAGCATCATGCCATGTAGAGCTAGAGCAAGCAAGATTGAGCTATCAACACATGATAAGACTCAAGCTACTAGACAAGACCCCTCTTAATAGTACGGCAACCTATACTAGCAATCCGGTCTTCCAACCAAACACCAAGACCGGTAAAGACTAGGAACACATCCTTAGCCCTAGCTAGTCATACCTTTGCCGTGAGCATCTTCTTGAAGCTTGATGACGCACATCTTCATTTCAAGTCCGGGTCATTGTCTTGACATGCATCAACCCATGATGCATCCTTTACTTGACCTCCATCAACACATGATGGATCTTCTCTTGTCTTGACGATCAACTCATGATCATCTCCTTCTTCGATATCTTGTTATGCATCAACACACGATACATCCTCTTCTTGAACCTTGACTTGATGATGATCAACTCATGATGTCATCCAAAGTCTTCACACCCTAGAACATAGCCTATTCATCCAACTCATGAAAAATGTTAGTCCCACAATGATTAACAATAATTATCAAGATATACATGCAACAAATGCTTCTAAACAAACTATTGTAGAAGGTGCGGTACTACCGCCAACTATCATGCAGGTAGTTCCGATTATCGGAAGTTCCGCTCATTTCATTGCGAACTACCGCACTTGCGAAAATGGCTAAGTCCCTAAAAAGGGTACTCTCTGAAAAATCAAACCACTGGAAATCGGATCGTCAGATAATCGGAACTTCCGTGACGATAACGTCGAACTTCCGATTAATGCCTGAAGAGAAAGATTTTGCTTTTAAAACCAAACCAAAAGACAATGCATGATCCTAAGTTGATCTTTTACCATCTTTGCATTTCCTTTTCATGTCTTCATTCAGACTCCGGGACTAAACCTTGAACACATCTTAGCACACACATTAGTCCCACAACACAATTGCAAATAATTGAATATAAAGCAATATGAGTATATATGAACTACACAAGTTTTATATACTCAAAGGATTTGTTTCAAAGTAATGATCCTTAATATATGAGGAGAATGGAATATGGATCAATACTTATGAAACCACAAAATATAGAGTGAACTCCCCCTAAATGTGTGCATACACAAATGTGTAATAAGAACATATGCACATATTCAAGTTTAACTTATGGTTGAGTTCAACCTATATTTTGGATTCGAGGAATGCAACAATATATAAGATTAAGATGTCGATTGCATACCTCATTGAATTTCACCTTTATATCCAAATGAGACTACACAAGATATTACTAGATAAAAGAGTTAGTCTCATATTTGGATTTGTCATTAATCACCAAAACAATCCATTAACTCATAATGGCGGATCTAGATCTTTCAATCTCCCCCTTTTTGGTGATTGATGATAAATCCTTTTTCAATAACAACATTTGGATATAAATAGACATAACAGAGAATTTAAGTTAATGAACTATGTCTATGCATGCCATAAGGTGAAATTTTAAAACGTCAATCATTATGCATATGAGAATGATATACTATACATTTAATGCATTCTCCCCCTTTTTGGCAATTCTCCTCTTTTGCATTTTAAACAAATGAAACATCCAAATGGAAGAATATTGATATAAACATTCTCCCCTTTTGGCATTAATCACTAAAAGGACACAAAGGAGGTTTGCAAACCGATACCACTTGCAAATATCGAGGTTGGTCACAAAAAGTATGAATTGAACTTATATGACCAAAGGAGATTTTGTTCTCAAGATATGAGAGGAGAAACAAAGATAGGTTATAAACCTATTGATCATAACATTTTCCCCTTTTAAATGAGAATATTGAGAACCACTTGAAATGATTCGACTTGAAATGATATTTGAAATTCATTCAAATAATCTCCTTCTTTGAAGTCTTCTCAAGAACATTTTCAAATTCCAAAACGAGAAGATCAAAGATGGCCAATATTGAAAATATGTGGAAGCAAGCTCAGAAAAATATGAAATTAATCATGGAGCTAGTGCTGGCATATACACACAATTTTCATTTTGGGAGGCTTAACCAAATATCAACCAATTTAAAGATATGAAAATCACAAAGTTTCATAAAACTGAAAAATTCAGGATTTTCAGATTTTGACAATTCATTTGAGCCTCAAAAGACAGCTGAGAAAATGGGTAAAATGGTTCCAATAAATTTGAGAAATTTTTTCAACATAGAACCACTATAGAGGATCAAATTTCATTATTATAGCTTCCTCTAATTGTGAACCCATTTAAAGATACAAAATTCACAAATCTGCTCAAAACAATGCACAAATCTGAAATTTCAGCTTTTGAGCAAAGAGAGAAAAAGTCAAAACTTTTTCAATTCAAGTCGAAATACCTTCAAATTTGGCAGAAATAAACTTTAGACTCCTGAGAAACTTATCCAAGAAGAATTTTCGAAAAAGGAGTCTCCAATCAAAAGATATGCCAATTTAAGCTTTGAAGGTAAGATTTTAGTTTAAAGAGAAGAAAAGTCAATACTTTTACAAATGAAGTCCAAATTCTTTGAAAAGTTCTAGATTTTAACTTTGGACTATTTAGAGTGTTTTCCAACAAGAATTTTTGAAAAAGGACTTTTCTTTCAAAAGATATGGCAAAATGCGCATTGAAGGTATATAAAGAGAGCAATTTTGCCTTTAAGATCCAAAATGCAAGCTAATTTGGGTTTCATGGAGATTTTCACTTTCTTGGATTTGTATGAGTTAGAAATACTATTTCAAGCCAAGATACACAAAGAAATCCGACTCAAATAGCAAAACTCACTATATGCAAGAATAGGTCATTTTGGGTCAAAGCGAGTTTTTCGGTGAATTTCAAATGAGTATAGATTTTCAACAGTTGGTCTTTTGTAAAAACTTTGAACTTGAGAAATATTTGAAATGACCAACCCTATGAGTTTGGTATTGAAAACTTTTTCAAAAACTCAATAGATTTTGATTTAAGGAAATATGTCATTTAATTCAAAATCAAGATCATATAAGATCCTTTTGAGGCCAAATTTTCTATTTTGTTTCCAAAGTAGGAATTTTTACTTCAAAAGCATTTGAAAACATTTGAAATACATTTTTAGATACTTTTGTGTAGTTTTTCACAAGATTGACCGTTTTGAGCAAAAAGCCACTTGTAAAAAATATTTGGGCTTTCGAATGGAAGGCTTGATTTTGAAAAGCTAATCTTGCATATAATTTATAATGTCACTCCAAGAATACCAAATGAAGCAAATGAGAATGAAACACATTCATTCACAAGATCCAATGAATCATTTTAGGCAAGTAAAATAGTTTTCTCAAATTACATAAATTTTGTAACACCATAATCTTTTAAGAATTTTTCACAAAGAAAAACTCCCCCTTACACAAAGGGTTCCTCTTGGCATTCCTTTCTTCTCATTTGACATACAAATGATTTTCTTATTTCCTTGTCATCTTCTCCTTTGTCATCGTTTTAGCATATGCCCATCCGATTTTATACAACTTGTAAAAGATACCACAAAACGGAGAGAGCTTTAGATAAAATAAGATTTTGATCGGCAAGGACGAATAGAGGATACCACTTTGACGAATAAGATGATATCACTTGAAAAGATAAATCTCATGCCGAGATCAAGATGATCAAAATAAGCTATCACTTTTGAAAGAATTCCACTTGAGAGATGCAATTGCATTTGAAATCAAGGAAAAGTAGTAGTGGATAGCTAGCAATGATATCAAGGATCAACTTGACCAAAGAAAGCAGCCACAAAAGATTTAGAATTGAAATGGAATGAAATGATGACTTGTCGAACAATCGGAAGTTCCGCCGCTTAACTTATGGTCGTCTGGGACTTCTAAGTTCCTCGATTATAACGCCAGTAGTTCCGATTTTCCTGGAACTTCAGAGATTGATCTTGGAATTTTGAAGAAAAGAAGGAATTGTTGTATTTTACTCCAAATCTTTGCATAATCAATCAAATAAACATCTTTGGAGTATTTCAAACTTATATAGCCCATAAAAATAAAATTTAAAATAGTTTTTATAAATTAAGCTTTTGGTTTTCGGAAAAGAAACATATTTCCATGAACTTTCATCAAAAGATCCAAATTGAGCAAATGATGAATTTTAAAGCATCCAATTGCATGTATGAGTCATAAATACCTTTATGAACATATTCATATGAAGAATTTTGGTTCATATGGAAAAACTCACTTAAGTGCTAGAAAGTGACCACTTAGGTCATAGTAGTATTTTGGACGAGTTTGAAAATCAAATATCTTTTTCTAGGTTGGTCTTTTGAAAATCCTTTGAATACCAAAAATGTTTAGAATAACCAACTCTAGGATTTTCCTTTTGGCAAGATTTTCAAATTCCTTTTAGAATAGATTTTACACAAAAATCTAGTTTATGTCAAAAAACAAGATACTATAATGTAGGATTTTGGCTAGAAATGCATTTTTACTTAAAATAGGTTTTTCTAAAGCCAAAACCTTTGGTAAACCTTTCAAAAGCATTTGTATACATTTTGCAATTAATTTTTCAAAGAATTACTAATAGTTATCAAATTTTTGACTTTTGGCTAAAAGGCTTATTTTTGAAAAGCAATACTAGCACTTAATTTATTTGGGCACATTTAGGGATGTGATATACATGGCTATGATTTAGCACTCCCCCTTAATGTGCCACAACCATCTTGCTCAAGAGATTAATAATGAACATTATGAACATAGAGCAAGAACACCCCTTTTAAAATAATTTTCATGAAATGCAACCTACACGAGGCATAAGGGGCTAGATACTTCAATGTAAGTACTTATTACCGAAATGGCATTGGCTTATGATACGACATGATTATCCTTAGGCTTGGCTCCGATTTCGCATATGGTGATCCGTCCACCTCTTCATATGAGCCAAACATCCAATGCCTTTCCAAGTACCTATTTATCATTTAAGCACTTTGGTACCCAAAACTTGGTTGGGTCCACGAATGTTAGTCACAATAGATTTGGGCACCCAAATGGCCCTCACAATAGTTTTAGGAGAACTAACATTCCTAGCAAACACATTGCCATTAATATCCTTCCTAAGTAAATAATGATCATTATAGATAATGGGCTTAGGAGTGATACCTTTGGGACAATCCTTACTCATATGTCCCTTTTCCCGGCAATTGTAGCAAGTTCGAAGTTTGTATTCATCTTTTACCTTCTTTACTTGCTCCTTGCTGGTTCGCCTCTTCTTTGATGACAATTGCTTGTCATTCACCTTGTTAGGGCAAACCGAGGCGAAATGGCCCTTTCCATTGCATCCATGGCACTTGACATTCTTCGTGTGTCTTGCATTGTGCCTTGTCTTGCTATTCTCCTTTTTCTTAGGAGTGAAGCCAACACCACCTTATCTTGCAAGCATTTTTGTTTGCTCAATATTTCGTCGAGTGGCCTTCCTTTATAGCTTCTTTCCAAGTCATTCTTCAAATTTGTGACTTGGGCCTTGAGCTCATTATTTTCCTCTACAAGATTAGTCTCAACAAGCATAGAGGAAATAAGAGTATCTAATTTAGAGCAACAAGGCATTTCAAGTAAATCCTCACATGAGGTGGATACATTAACCTTAGATGAAATGCATGAGGTAGAAGCTATACATGGCAAATCATCTAATAAATTACATTCAATGCCTATATCCACCTTAGAGCTATTTAGATTATTTAGGAGGAGAATTTCATGTTCATCTTTTAAAACATCATAATCATTTTGAAGAGAGCCATACTCTTTCTTCAAAACTTTGAATTTCAATTTCTCCTTTCCTAAATATTCATTGAGCTCTTCTAGCATATCCATCAACTCATCATATGAAGGCTCATCGTTTTCGTTTACCTCATTATTACCTTGAGCCATGAAGCATCGAGTTGATGTGGAGGAAGTGGAGGAGTCCTCATAATCGTCGGAGTTTGAGATTGAGCATTCTTCTCCCGACGACCGTTCATATGTGCAATCTTCACTTGTGGAAGTGGACAGTTCATATTTATCTTGAATTTTGGTCCATATCTCATGAGCGCTCTTGAGATTGCATATGACATCAAAAATATCTATACTCAAAGCACTAAATAAAACGTTAGTAGCTTGAGCATCGAGATGCGAGCATTTCTCTTCCTCATTGGTTGGAGCAAAAGGATCCTTTGGAGGAGAAAAGCCCGCATCTACAATCCGCCATATATTTAGGCCCATGGCCTTAAAATAACAAATCATGCGGATTTTCCAATAGGCATAATTTGTGCCATCAAAAATAGGTGCTTTACCTAGGTGCACTAAATCTCTAGTCGCCATCCTTTACTCTCTAGACGGTTAAGTCTAATAAATGAGAGACCAAGCTCTGATACCACTTGTAAGATCGAGGTGGCCGACTAGAGGGGGGTGAATAGGCGGTTTTAAAAATCTATCGCGCTAAACCAATATATAAATGCGGAAGCTAATATCGAATTGGTTTTGCACAATTAAAACCTAAAACAACTAGGCTCAACTAAGTGCACCGACAATATGAACACAATACAATATGAGCAATCATACAAGATATATAAGCAATTAAAGCAAGAATGTAAATAGCTCAAAGTAAAGCACAAGTAAAAACAAGATGACACGATTATGTTTTACCGTGGTGTTCGGAGACTTGCGGTCTCCCTAATCCACGTTGAGGTAAGCCCAACCGCGTTGGACCGGCTCCTCAAATGAGCACACACCTCCGAGGTAAGTCCAACACTTGGACCGGTTCCAAACCGAACCAACACCTCGCTCAACTGTGGTTGCTCTTCCTCCACTCCGAGATGGCGAGCACCAAACCACTCACAACCGTCGGGCCTTCTCACAAGCTTCTTGAGAAGGTCACCGAGCACGACGCCTCCACGCCGCCTAGGTGTCGGCAAACACCAAGAGAAACAAGTCTCAACGATCACTTGAACTAATCAAGTGTCAACGCTCAAGTGGATACTCAATCCACTACCTAAGGCAACACATGCACTTAGGGTTTGCTCTCAACACTCACTAAGTGCAACACATGCACAAAAGAGATGAGAGGCTTGCTCTTAGCTCAATAGAATGAATATGGGCACCAAACAACCTCTCCCAACCGCCAAGGTGGCTATATATAGCCCACACACAAAAACTAGCCGTTGGAGGCAAAGTTGCAGAAAAATCGGGAAATCGGAAGTTCCGCCAACTAATATGCGGAACTACCGCTTTCTCTGTTCATGGGCAGACGGTGCATAACGGCTCAAAACTAGCCGTTAAAACTTTTGGTGCGGAAGTTCCAGAAGATAAAATCGGAACTTCCGATAATATCGGAAGTTCCGCAGACAAAATCGGAACTTCCGCAGCCCAATTTCAGCACAGACGATACTCGGTAAAAATGTCATAACTTTTGACTCCGATGTCGGAATTGAGTGATCTCGGACTCTATGGAAAGCTTATTCAGAGGGCTACACAACCCACCTATTTGATTGACCTCAAACACATTTGATCAAATCAAAAAGCACAACTCCAAAGAGCCACTATCATGATCTAAGTCCAAATAAATAGCAATAAGCAATCTTAGACCATGCCAAGGGAATATGCATGAATCCCAACAATTTGCAAAACACATTTGCAAACTTAGATCATGCCACAAGGTGTAGGTACATGGACTTCAACCATTTGCAAAACACATTCGCAAAAGTATAGTCACATGCTACAAGGATTAACCTGATAAGCCTCAACTATTTGCAAAACACATTCGCAAATAATAGCATCATGCCATGTAGAGCTAGAGCAAGCAAGATTGAGCTATCAACACATGATAAGACTCAAGCTACTAGACAAGACCCCTCTTAATAGTACGGCAACCTATACTAGCAATCCGGTCTTCCAACCAAACACCAAGACCGGTAAAAGACTAGGAACACATCCTTAGCCCTAGCTAGTCATACCTTTGCCGTGAGCATCTTCTTGAAGCTTGATGACGCACATCTTCATTTCAAGTCCGGGTCATTGTCTTGACATGCATCAACCCATGATGCATCCTTTACTTGACCTCCATCAACACATGATGGATCTTCTCTTGTCTTGACGATCAACTCATGATCATCTCCTTCTTCGATATCTTGTTATGCATCAACACACGATACATCCTCTTCTTGAACCTTGACTTGATGATGATCAACTCATGATGTCATCCAAAGTCTTCGTCACCCTAGAACATAGCCTATTCATCCAACTCATGAAAAATGTTAGTCCCACAATGATTAACAATAATTATCAAGATATACATGCAACAAATGCTTCTAAACAAACTATTGTAGAAGGGTGCGGTACTACCGCCAACTATCATGCGGTAGTTCCGATTATCGGAAGTTCCGCTCATTTCATTGCGGAACTACCGCACTTGCGAAAATGGCTAAGTCCCTAAAAGGGTACTCTCTCGGAAAAATCAAACCACTGAAATCGGATCGTCGATAATCGGAACTTCCAGACGTATAACGCTCTGAACTTCCGATTGTGCACAGAGAGAAAGATTTTGCTTTTAAAACCAAACCAAAAGACAATGCATGATCCTAAGTTGATCTTTTACCATCTTTGCATTTCCTTTTCATGTCTTCATTCAGACTCCGGGACTAAACCTTGAACACATCTTAGCACACACATTAGTCCCACAACACAATTGCAAATAATTGAATATAAAGCAATATGAGTATATATGAACTACACAAGTTTTATATACTCAAAGGATTTGTTTCAAAGTAATGATCCTTAATATATGAGGAGAATGGAATATGGATCAATACTTATGAAACCACAAAATATAGAGTGAACTCCCCCTAAATGTGTGCATACACAAATGTGTAATAAGAACATATGCACATATTCAAGTTTAACTTATGGTTGAGTTCAACCTATATTTTGGATTCGAGGAATGCAACAATATATAAGATTAAGATGTCGATTGCATACCTCATTGAATTTCACCTTTATATCCAAATGAGACTACACAAGATATTACTAGATAAAAGAGTTAGTCTCATATTTGGATTTGTCATTAATCACCAAAACAATCCATTAACTCATAATGGCGGATCTAGATCTTTCAAAAAGTCGTATCGGGCAGACTCTCATTTAATGTCGTGACAAACGAGGTGGTCTGCATTCACTTTAAAGTTGAGAAACTAGCTTGGGAATCAGAGATTTTCTCTGTCCGTTAGACATTGGTTTGTGTTTATTGGACTTTTGGGTAACTCCTTTTTGCAGTTAAAGAACTGTGGCTATAAAATCCCTTTGGCACGCCGCCTGTTGGGGAGAAGTCCTGGGGTGGTCCGGAGAGTCTTCTCCAAAGAGAGGTCTTGGAGTGGTCCAAAGTGACCTCCAGGGGAGAAGTCCTGGAATGATATGAAGGGAAGGTTATTGGGTCCACCTTCTGACTTCAAAATTAATCCTAGGCCTAGCAAGCTAATTCGGGCTCAGTAGAGGATCCAGTTATTTTCTAATAAAGGTATATTCGGATAATTTGACTAGTCAACAATCTTCGTCGGGACTCGTTGGAGCAGAGGACAACGAGGTTGGAGAATTGGATGGCGGCGGGGGATGAGGAGGACGCCTGGGCCCTGACAGAGGTGAAGAAAAAGTTCGGATCTGGACACCGACGAATCCAGCATCGTCCTCATCGGATCTGTTAGCTGGTCGTGAGGGCGGGGCCACGCTGCACCCATGTGAGAGTTAAGAAGAGGTGGATGACACCCAGGTGACAGTGAAGAAGAGGTGGACGACGGTGAGATGGATGAGGCTAGCGCGGTGGAGGATGATGACGTAGTGTTCTATGACCTCTGTCTAAGCACTCTCCATTGCTTCCACAGTCACTGGAAAGTCGGATCTAGCGCTGCCCTTGTCAGGGATAATACCAATGCGTCGGGGTGGATTTGCTTGCACAACTTGCAATTGACTTTTTTATCTCCTTGCTAATATATTTCCCAGCATTCTTTGCTGGCGTTCCAAAAAGAAGAAACGAAGAAAACATTCCAGGCGGCAGAGTTGCAAAAAGTTTGAAATAATCGAATTGCTTCCGGCTGCGGAGCGGGTCCCGGAAAAAAGAAGGAACCGCGAACCCGCTAAGAGGCCGCACCGCATGGCCGGCCGGCCGGCCGGCCACAAGATCCCACTAACCACTCGGCATCTTCTCCTCTCTTCCTCTTCCTCTTCTCCTTGCTGCTGCTCCACCTCCGAGGCTCCGATTCAACCGGCGGCGAGGACGAGGCGGATGCGCCTTCTCCCCCTCCGCCTCCGCCTTCCGCTGCCACCACTCCGGCCGAACCCAACAACCAACCCCACGCTCTCCCCTTTCTCCTCGAGCTGGTCAACAACAAGCAGCAGCACCACCAAGTACAGGCGGATGTCGTCTTCTTCTGCGGCGGTGGTCGCCGAGGGCTCGGCCGCCCGCCGCTTCTGGATCGCCGCCTCCTCGCGGGAGGCCGCCTTCGCCTCCTACACGCCCTTCGTCCTCTCCCTCGCCGCCGGGGCCCTCCGCCTCGACTCCTTCCGCCACTATGTCTCGCAGGATGCCCACTTCTTCCAAGCCTTCGCACGCGCGTAAGCAAGCACCCTAATTAACCCCGGGCGCGGGTCTCTCTCGCTCTTGGATCTGATCCATGGATCCATCCCATCAGCTACGAGATGGCCGAGGAGTGCGCCGACGACGACGACGACAAGGCCACCATCGCCGCCCTCAGGAAGGCCGTCCTCCGCGAGCTCAACCTCCACGCATCCGTCCTCCAGGTCCCACCTACCCCTCATCCTCCATTTCACCCCCAAATCCTCATAATTGCTTTTGCTTCCGCGGAATCAGAACGGATTTACTTCTAGGCCTCGGAAGCTTTGCCTGCACCATCTAGCCGATCTAACCTGCTTACCGCATAATGGATATAAACGTGGATTTCTAGCAAGCTACTAACATTGATAAAACCAGCTTGTTCATGATAATATCAACCACCATACGATACCCAGATTCTAAGTACAATTGCTAATTTGCTAGTACAGAATCTCTCTCGTAATTTTTACAATAACAAACTTGAGCATGCATTTCAACAATCCAAGCCATGCATTCTTTTATTCAGGTTTGCTGCTGTGTTCTTGCCTTCAATTAGCTCATTCCACAAGAGTACATTTCAAAATCCTACATCTACAACCAAAATGCTTACCAAGCGCCATATGATTTCAGTTTTAAGTTGTTGTGAGAGATAAATAACAATTCTACTACATGTTGTGCGATGCAGTTTATATGTATAAATTGTGTATATAGTCCTTAGGACTGAATTTTCCCTGTCCTGCCTGGTAGACTAACTAGTCCTTCGGTCCTTCCAACTAAGGACCTTCTTTTTATTCCTCAGAGTTCTCACTACTCAACCAGCTGCCTTGACTATTTAATTTGCAGGAATGGGGAGTTGATCCTACCAAAGAGATCCCTCCAAGCCCAGCAACAACCAAGTACACTGATTTCTTACTTGCAACTGCAGCTGGAAAAGTCGATGGTGGGAAAGGTTTTGATAAAATGGTCACACCATTTGAGAAGACAAAAATTGCTGCATACACTGTTGGGGCCATCACTCCGTGCATGAGGCTTTATGCATATCTGGGCAAAGAACTCACCGCTTTCCTGAAACAAGATGAAAATCACCCATACAAGAAATGGACCGAGACGTATGCATCCAGTGATTTTGAGGTATGGGAAGTGTCATCTGTTTAAATATTGATCCTAAATCTGAATGTAATACTGGCATGTGCTTCAATGCAACTGGTTCATGCGCTGAAAATTGCCCCCCCCCCCCCTCCGCTACAGGATAATGCACTCCAAATAGAAGAGCTGCTTGATAAACTAAGTGTCTCATTAACTGGTGGGGAGCTTGAGATTATTGGGAAGGTCTACCAACAGGCTATGAGACTTGAAGTTGAGTTTTTTTCTGCTCAGCTCGTAGACCAACCTGTTGTTGCTCCACTTTCAAGATATTGTGATCCCAAAGACAAGCTCTTGCTCTTTTCTGATTTTGATTTGACATGCACTGTTGTTGATTCGTCTGCCATTCTGGCGGAGATCGCAATTTTGTCATACCAAAAGGCTAGTCAAAGTGGGGCTAATAGTACCCTCGACCGTACGAAATCAGCAGACTTGAGAAATTCGTGGAATACGCTCTCTAATCAATACACGGAAGAGCATGAGCAATGCATAGAAAGATTACTTCCTCCAGAAGAAGGTGCGCATCATGGCCCCTTCTGTTCCAATAGTTTCTGCTGAAAGTTTGTATCTTACCAATAATACATAAGCCATGCTTGCAATGACCTGCTGATGATTTGGGTGCTTTTTGTTTAATTCCAGCAAGGTCACTAGACTATGAGCAACTGTACAAAGGTTTGGAGGTGCTATCAGAATTTGAGAAACTTGCGAATTCTAGGGTTATTGATTCTGGCGTCCTAAGGGGAATGCATTTAGATGACATCAGAAAAGCTGGGGAGCGGCTTATTCTGCAAGATGGCTGTCGAAATTTCTTTCAGAAGATTGGAAAAACAAGGGAGAACCTCAATTTAGATATCCATATTCTTTCCTATTGCTGGTGTGCAGAACTTATAAGGTCAGCCTTTTCATCAGGTAAGGCTGAAAACCCTCGGCCATGTTTTTCTTTGTTTTTGCTGATGATGATAGTCACTACAACTAAGCTAATTTTGCAAGCCCATCATGCTTCTCTTATTAGCTTACAACCAACATCTCAATTTTGTTCTCAATATATGTTTTTAAAATTTCTTTTGCTGATTTTGTTTTGAGGTTATCATTATGACCTTGTGACCAACTTTCTTTTGGACAGTAGGAATAGCTTACAACCAACATCTCAATTTTGTTCTCAATATACGTTTTTAAAATTTCTTTTGCTAATTTTGTTTTGATGTTATCGTTATGACCTTGTGACCAACTTTCTTTTGGACAGTAGGAATAGCTTTCGATCAGTGCTGTATGCCATGATAATTTGATCAGTGTCATAGTTGATTTTTTTTGTTGACCTTTAAATTCTCATGGTGATTTATAAGTGACTTCCTGAAGAAGGATCAACCAATATTTGTTTTTTTTTGGTAGAAATGATTACCTTAATATGGCAACTTGATCTAAACTTCTTATGCAATACTAATAAAGTAACAGTTGCTATAAAAAAAGTACCAATTATGTATGTTCTACAATCTGATCCGGACTTTTGGAGTGGTTAGTATTTTTAGGGCAGTGGTCGGTGTTTTTAGGACATAGCTGTAACAATGTTTTGTTATCAAGAACACGTCTTCTATATTAAGGCCAAAGGCTCAAACTGGTGATGATTGTTTGTTTATGTTTTCTGATGCTTTCGTGCAGTTGGTTGTCTAGACGGGTTGAACATACATTCCAACGAGTTTGTCTTTGAGGGGTCGGTTTCAACTGGTCAAATTAACAGAAAAATGCAGTCTCCACTGGACAAAGTTGAAAAGTTCAAGAGCATCAAAAGTAACATGGACAGTGCAACACCATTACTATCTGTTTATATGGGGGACTCAGTTGGAGATTTGCTTTGCTTGTTGGAGGCAGATATTGGTATTGTTGTTGGATCAAGCACAACCTTGCGGAGAGTGGGCAAACAGTTCGGTGTTTCTTTTGTTCCATTGTTCCCTGGTTTGGTAGACAAGCAAAGGCAACTCTCAAAGCAAGAATTATCCATCTTCAAGGCGCGGTCTGGAGTTCTTTATACGGTTTCTAGCTGGTCAGAGATACAGGCTTTCATCCTGGGAAATGATTTCAGCTGATTGTTGCTGTTTTTTCCCTCTTTTTTCTTCACAAACAAGACTGGTACCAGTTGATGCGCATGATACGTAAACCCGCAGTGTGGCCATTTTATGGAAGCCACATGTCGATCCTCTTCCTGTATGAATACCCTGTGTTGTGCAATTGTTTTGTATGATCAATGTGTGGTTGATTACACTCGACTCGTCTTTCCATATGGGATCATTTCTTTTTAATTTCCGAAGTGGTTCCTGGCATTGCAACAGTGATGTACCCAAGTGTAACTGTAGAGATGTTTTTAGCAATAAATTTTGAGATTGCTATGTGCTTGTTTGGCCATGATATATGTTGCCGTGATGATGGGAGGATATATAGCAGTCCTCTGGAACTCCTAGGGGAGTGACCTTTCTGCTTCCATATATGTTGTGATGGTGCACCGTGCACGGAGATCGAGCATGATTCCTCCTGATTTTTGGTGCTACATGTTGGTATGTGATATAGCAGGGACGGATACTGGGGTGCCAATATCCCTGGTCCCTCCTTACTTATGCTCCATGCAATTCCTATGGATATGCTTGATAGAATTGCAGTAAAATTCTACTTAATCCCTTTTAATATAAAAATGTTACTAATCGGTCTCGTCATTATATTTTCCTGGCTCCGTCGCAGCCGATGGGCATATGTTGTGCTCAGATTTGGGTTGCAGGCATCATTAAGATGTAAATCATCTGGAGGATCAGCGACTGGGTACATTGTCAAGTTGTACGCAAAATAGTAGTCCATATCTAGAACACAACATTTCATAAGCTTGCAATATGTTTATTCAGTTTTATTTATTCAGATCGTTCTTATGGTGACTAGCTAGATACTTAGATAACTAGGTCGAAGGGGTGAGTGTGTGTGTGTATATATATATATATATATATATATATATATATATATATATATAAAGAGAGAGAGAGAGAGAGAGAGATTGGCAACGTTGATGAATAGGAATATCTAATCTTGTTTTAGGGCCTCTTGGAAATAACGAGACTTGCCAAGTAATAAACCGTTAGGATCTCAGCATCGGATCAAATCAGTTTATTTTCCATATTAGGCTTTCCATGTTTAGTTTGTTGGCTTGGTTAGCAAGTTGGTGAGGCAGTCCTTAAAAGGACAAGTAATCATGCGTGTTGAATATGAGAACACGAGAAAATTGCCCCAAAAGTTTTTGTGCTCTCTTGCATGTGTTTCTTTGATCTGTTAGTGGCGTGCGTGCGTTCCTAGGGTCAAAACAAACAAGTGGTATCAGGACCGAGTTTATGCCCAAGCATCTGTGACAAGAAGACATGTTGATCGTGGAGAGGACGGCGAACAAGGAGGACCAACTACACATCATTGGCCATCAATACCCGATGCTATCGAAGAACAACTACACAGCATGGACCATCATGATGAAGGTCTTCATGCAGGTTCAAGGTGTTTGGGATGCCGTTGAGCCTGCGGTCGGTGTGGCCGTGGAAACGAGGAAGGATAAGATGGCGCTGGCAACCATCTATCAAGGAATCCTCGAAGAAGCGTTGTTGTTGATCACCAAGAAGCAAACGACGAAGGAGGCGTGGAACATGCTCAAAACAATGCATTTGGGCGCATATCGTGTGAAGAACGCGAAGGTGCAGACCTTGAAGATGGAGTTTGAACTCATGCGGATGAAAGAGGTGGAATCAGTTGATGATTTCACGTCGAGGCTAACAACGATCGACAACAAAGTCGGTGCTTCCTTCGGGCAATGCCAGAAAAGTTCCTACCGATTGTGTCTACGATCGAGCAGTTCGGAGGTGTGGAAAACATGTCCCTTCAGGAGGTGATTGGGTGTCTCAAAGCCCATGAGGAGCTGGTGAGCTCATTCCGCCGACCACCTACTGCTAACTCATGCCGAGTGGCAGGCTCGCATCAAGAAGGGCGGCGGTGGTGAATCTTCCTCAAGTCTAAAGAGGAGCAACAGGAGCGGCAGAGATGGGCATGGCCATGGCAAGCCTCACGGCGGCGGTCGTGGCGGTGGCAAAGGTGGTCGCGGCCGTGGCAGCTCGTCATGCCAGGAGGGTGACTGTGGTCGTGGATCCAGGACGGGTCACGACAAAAGTAAGATTAAGTGCTTTAACTGCGACATCTATGACCACTACGCATCGGAGTGCCACAAATCACAATGCAATCATGAGGAGGAAAACCTCACAAACGCCCAAGATGACGAACCAGCATTGCTGCTATCTGTGCGCACAGAAGGTGTGCAATCTGGTGTTGCTATATATAGAATTACTTCTAAGTTTAAATATTTTAGCTTTTCTATGGTTAACCCAACCTCTGATACCAGGAAGAGGTTTGCTTTGAGGCGATTTTGATATACTATTCAGATAAAATTAACGATACCAGAAATGTAAATATTCAAAGTAAATGAATATAAAAAGACTGAATATTAAAGACTTGCAAGTAAATAGACTGAATATTAAAGTCTTGCAGGTAAATAAAGAGATATAATTCAAGAAATTGTGATATATAAAACTTTAGAATATAAAGACTTGAAAATAAATAAAGAGAAATTGCAATATATAAAGCTTTAGAATATATTCACCAATATATAAGATATCAGGATATTGAGTAATATGTCAGCTCAAATATTCAAGAGTATGTGATATATATTCAAGAATATAAGTCACCAAGACCGACTTTGATATTCGGATGATATTTAGCGTTCTCAATATATATTCAAGAAAATATGTATATCACAAATATTGTCCTTGATATTTGTGTGATATTAAATTTGGTATATTATTCAAGAATATTCTTGGTTACTATTTAATGAATAGTACTATAAATAGTATTCATCAATAATATTCGTCCTCAGTATTTGTTAACAATATTCGTGAATTATTATGATTATAAATAGTATTATGAATAGTATACAACTTAATTCAGGATCTTTTGCAGGTTGGCGAAACCAATATTACGGCGGTTTGTACAACAGTAGTTGTTTATTTTACTCGAACTCACCATATTTATTGCTAAATTTGCTTCAGAAGTAACTAATCTTTCCCTAGACGTTCTGAGTCATAACCATATAAGGAAATTTTTTATCATCACCCTAGGCAGTTCCACCCGAAGGGAATACTTCTCTACGACCTTATGTTCACACCACCCTAACTCTGAGGGGGAATTTACAGAACTACCGCCTGAGGTTTCTCCTATAGGGTCCATAGCATAAAACTTTTCCTCATATGAATATGCCAAAGAAAATCTACGGGATAAAGAAAAACTACTTCATTTCCACAAATATAGTGTACATTTGGTTTTCCCTTTCGGGAAACCCGACTACAATAAAGTCACGTAGATAATATTACAGACGTGTCTGGGATATTTTACAGTGGTTTCTTTCTGTTGGATCGAAAAGGCAACTAGAGGGGGTGAATAGGAGCACGCTCATTTTTTCACAAATAATGGATCAATAAAACTTTACTCCAGTAGCTATAGAAGCTATGAAGATCAGTATATTAGTACAGTAGAAGACTAATATTGAATACAATAAAAACCCCAAAGCAATAGGACAAAATCAACAAAGATTGAAGTGAAACAATCTCAAGGGTCGGACCATTGATTGGTCGACCGATTCCCACCATGATCAGTGGCTATGGGCGGTCGACCGCCAATGTACTGTAATGTAAGAACAACCCCGATGACGAAGATGAAAATAGATGAAACTTTTGATCTACTAATCCAAACTTGATGAAACTTGGAACACACCTTCTCTATGATATCAGAGACCTATTCCAATCGAAGATTATGATAATTCTAGGAGGAATCAAGATCCTTTTCCGTTTGATCAAAAAAGGGTTCAAAACCGGGTCAAAACAAAAACTAGGTCAAATCTCTTGCTCGTGGGTGATTGATGATCAAGATGATCCTAGATAGATTCTCACACGTCACAGCAAGCTAGATCACGTGAAGAAACAAAGCAAAAACTCACGGATCAAAGAAAGACCTAAAATCATCAAATAGAGAGAAAGAACGCAATAAGACAAAACATTGATCAAACTTTCCTTTGATTGATTGATATGATCAGGGCTTACAGCCACTCCATCAATGGAGGACAATGCTCAATCCGAGAGCACGAAAATCACATCAAACATCAAGAACCCTAGCCTCCACAAAAGCTCTCCCTAAGAAAATTAAGGTTTACAAGAATTGCAAAAGAGGTGAAGAGGAGGTGCAGCCACCTCCCTCTCCTATTTATAGTGGAGGCTTAGACCTTCTAGATGTTTGATCCTATTGGGCTCCCGTTAAGGCCCAAAACAAACGGGACACATACGCACACATTTTAAAGCTGCTGTTTTATCTCTTCTTGACCTACTTAGCTACACCTTGCGCCATCTTGCGCCTCGGATTAGCTAATAGGTCACTCTTGTCCATCTTGCACCACGCTTGAGTACATTGACCTTACCCAACATCGTAGATCGTTCTGGACCTCAGCTATCCAAGCCTAGTCTCGATCATCCTCACCGTTGACCGTCGTTGACCACCAAGAACCTGCACAACAATAGACAAGTAAACCGAATTTGGGAACAAGTTCTTCACAACTTGACCCATGTTAGTCAAAACATGCATCATGCAACATATATACCACAAACTCATGACTTTGACCTAACAATCAACAACGCCGCCACGACGGCGCACGATCAAAGTGAAAACGGTCGACCGCCCCAAGGTCGGCTCGATCCCCAAGGCGGTCCCGACCGCCACCTATGGGCCGGTCAGACCGCCAGCTGGGACTTAGTCGTTTTTCCTCTCTAGAAAACCGAAACCTACTGGAATTTGAAACTAATAGAACTTTTGACTGGAGACTCCAAAAATTATGAGACCAAGTGCAATAGAATCCCTTCTCTTGCCTACACACTTTATTTTTGGTCCAGCTCAATTCTCACTTTCAGAATCGGCGGTCCGATCGCCACCAAGGTCGGTCGATCGCCATGGATCGGTCGACCGCCACCTGGCCGGCCGATCGATTCGCCTCGATAGCATCAATTTTGTCAAAAACACGTGAAACGACAAACCGTAAATGCCATTGCCAGTTGTCACATCATCCTAAGATCTGGAGCATATCCCCATGATGTCCACACTTTCTCTTAAACACAATAGAGAAAGATTAGGCTTAGTGGCTAATTACATATACTTTAGTGGCTAAAGTGGTGCTTAGAGGTAGGTATATGTCCCTTTCATGGAATAGGGATCACACTTTGTCCTCCAGGAAGAGATTTGTGGCTATTCCTGTAGGATGAAAGCTACCTTTCTAAGTGTGTTTCTCTCTTGTGTTGTGCTTTCTTGCTTTGCTTCTCGTTGTTTCTCTCGTTGTTTCTCGTTGTTCCCCTTGTTCCCTCCTTATAGTGCCGAGAGGGTGGATAACTTTTCTCGATGCTTCTTCCTCTTTGCATACGTGGTTGGAACATTGTGACATATAGTCTTCTTAGTCATGATAGATTCTTGAAGTCTTATGTGAATATCATGGGGATATGCTCATGATCTTAGGATGATGTTACAATTGGCAATGGCGTTGAAGGTTTGTCGATTCACGAGTTTTTGGTATAGTTTCTGTGCTGTCAGGCCTTAGGCAGTCAGACCGGCCAGTGGCGGTCCGACCGGCCATGGGTGGCGGTCGGACCAGCCATTTCAAAAAGAGGAGTTTTGAGCTGGGCCAAAAATAGAGGTTGTAGGCAAGAGAGGGTTTTTATTGCACTTGGTCTCATAATTTTTAGAGTCTCCAGTCAAAAGTTCTATTCGTTTGAAATTTCAAGAGAGCTTTCGGTCCCTGCTGGGCGATCTGACCAGTCAGAGGGCGGTCAGACCGGCCATTGAATGGCGGTCTGACCGTTTTTGACTTGTATCATCGGCCCTTGTAATGGCGATGTCTATTTGTTGAGTCAAGTTCATGGGTTTCAATGCATATGTGTTGCATGATGCATGTTTTGACTAACGCGGGTCAAGTTGCGAAGAACTTGTTCCCGGAATCAATTTCTTGGTCTATTGTTGTGCAGGTTGCTTGAAGGTCAACAACGAGGATGATTGGGACTAGGCTTGGAGAGCTGAGGTTCAGAACGATCGACGATGCCGGATGAAGTCATTAGATTCGAGCGTGGCGCAAAATGACAAGGATAACCGAACGGGAAGTTCGGTGCGACGGGTTGCATCAAGCGGCGCGGGGGTCGGTGCAAGTGCCATGGTGGTTTCGGTAGGAGCCGGATGAGAGAGACTTGCCGACATGATGAGAGCTGCTGATCAACCTACACGTGGCGAAGCATGTAACTTGTGGATATTATGGGGATATGTGCATGATCTTAGGATGATGAGTCAATTGGCAATGGCATTGTTGGTTTGCAAAATCTCGTGTTTTCGGGTTTGCTCCAGTGCTGTCAGGTCACTGGCGGTCAGACCGGCCAGGTCGCCGGTCCGACCGGCCAGTGGAGAGGTCCGACCGGCAATGCTTGCCGGTCCGACCGTCGAATGGTTTTGATGGAGTTTGGGGCTAGACCAAAAATAGGTTATGTAGGCAAGTGAGGGGAGTCTCCTGGATGTGGTCACATAATTTTTGGAGCTCCCAGTCAAAAGTTCTATTCATTTGAAAATTCTAGAAGGTTTCGGATTTTCGAGTTGGAATTTTGGCTAAGTCTTTTCGGGCGGTCCGACCGCCGTTGTGGAATCGGTCCGACCGGCCTGAAATCGGTCGAACCGACCATATGGGGCGGTCAGACCGCCAATCACTTGGAGTTTAGCCTTTTAGCATTGTTGTGTTTGGAATGTGTTGATTGTATGAATTTCAATGCTTTATTGTTGCATATTGCATTGTTGAACTAACGTGGGTCAAGTTGTGAAGAACTTGTTCCCGGAGACGATTTGTTTGTCTATTACTGTGCAGGTGGCTTGCAGGTCAACAACGTCAACGGTGAGGTGGATCGGGACTACGCTTGAAGATCCAGAACGATCATGGATGCCGGGTGAGGTCGTGTGACTCAAGCAGGGTGCAGAATGGGCAAGATGGATCGAACGGGCAGTTCGTTGCAGCTGGTTGGATCAGGCGGTGCGGAAGTCGGTGCAAGTCTCTGGGAGGTTCCGATGGGATTCGGACGGGAGAGACTTGCCGATATGATGAGAGCCGCTGATCAACCTACACGTGGTGAAGCAGACGATTGCTTCAACAGATGTGTGTGAGTGGGTCCCATGTGTGTGTGGGCCTTCATGGAAGCCCAAAAGTGAAACCCTAGGCCTCTCCTATAAATAGAAAGGGGGGAGATGGAAAACCCCCAAGCACTTGAAGCCCTCATTTGCAAATCCCTTGTTAGGGTTAGGGTTTGGAGAGGAGAGGAGAGGAGAGGAAGATTGTATGTGTGCTCTTTGATTGAGCTCTTGTCCTCCATTGAAGGAGTGGCTTTGACAAGCATCACATTGAATCAATCAATTCATGAATGCTTGTTCTTTGGTGAAGTCTCTCTTGTGTTCTTCTCTCTTTTGTTGATTTTGGTGCTTCCTTGATCCGGTTGTTTTTGCTTGGTCTCTTGATCGATTTTACCTTGCTTTGATGTGTGGGAATACTCCTAGAATCATCTAGATCATCAACCCCCACAAGCAAGTGTTGGATCAAGTTTTTCATATTTCTAGGGTTTGTGCACTTCTTTGGTAAAACCTTAAGAGATCGATTCTACGAAGTGGATCTGAACGATCGTCGCTAGAAATAGGTCTTAGATATCCTTAAGGAGGTGTGCTCCAAATTTGGTCAAGTTTCATTGGTTGAATCAAAAGTTGGACCAAATTTCATTTTGGATTTAGGCTTTGTGGTTCGGTTCTGGACTAAATCGGTCAGACCGGTTTAGCAACGGTGGTCAGACCGCCAGCCTTCGGACCGCCCGTTAAAGGCCGGTCGAACCGATTACCAGCGGTCGGACCGCCCTTTGTCCACCTCGGGCCGTCGGTGTCCGCACTCACCGGCCAGTTAGTTTAATTCTCCATATTTGTGTATTGTGGTTTAAGGGGGTAATTGAATTCAGCACAAGGCTTCCTCTGTGCGTGTACTAATCTTCTTAGCTTTCTTAGCTAAAGGAGAAAAGTTCGTGTTGAATTTGATTAAGGCGAAAAATCGAGAAAGCGCCTATTCACCCCCCTCTAGTCGCCTTTACGGTCCTACATAACTGCTTCATGAAGATTGGACTCGGTCTTCGGAGAAGGATCGAGAAGGGGTATTTTGGTAATGTCACTAAAATACCGCCTTATTTGCTTTTGGCTAAACCGCGGCGCAAGACGACGCAAGGAGAAGCGGTTTAGGTCAAGAGAAGATGAAGACAACGCTTTAAAATGCATGCGTGAGTTAAACCCGTTTGTGTGTGAGCTTAATGGGTGCCCAATAGGAACTCTTTTAGAAGGTTAGCCTCTATTATAAATATGGGAGGGTGCTGTGCACCTCATTGAATCCTTTTGCTTATTTGGAAACCCTATTTTTGTTTTTGATATTAGAGAGTGGAGAGGTTAGAATTCTTGAAGAGAAGATTGATTGTGTACTCATGTATTGAGTTTTGTCCTCCATGTTGGAGTGGCTGTAAACCAGCGACAATCACAAATCAATCTATGCAAGTTTTCTTGAGATGAGTCTCTTTTGTTCTTGCTCTCTATTTTGTGATTTTGGGGCCGTCTTTGATTCTCAAGTTTTCCTTCGATTTCTGCCCCTAATCTTGCTTGCTGTGATATGTGGGATATCATTTAGGATCATCTCTAACCCACGAGCAAGGTTTTGTATCTAGTTTTCGTTTTGACTCGGTTTTGAACCATTCTTCACTCAAATGGAAAAAGATCGGAACTTTGCCAAGGATCTGCACGATCTTTGATTGGAATAGGTTCCTGATATCCTAGAGAAGGTGTGTTCCAAGTTTCATCGAGTTTGGAGTTGTAGATCAAAAGTTACATCTATTTGCAACTTCGTTTTTCGGGCTGATTTCACTGTTCATTAGGCTGGAGGTCAGTCCGCCCAAGGTGACCGGTCCGACCGCCCAAGGTGACCGGTCTGACCGCCATTAACATAGAGGTCAGACTGCCCATTACTTGAAAAACGAGTTTTGGTTGTTTTTGGTTGTTTTGCTCCGGGGTTTAGATTGGATTCAATACAATACTTCTGCTGTGCTTGTA
The DNA here is from genome assembly GCA_036346395.1 of Hsuehochloa calcarea. Taxonomy (NCBI): domain Eukaryota; kingdom Viridiplantae; phylum Streptophyta; class Magnoliopsida; order Poales; family Poaceae; genus Hsuehochloa; species Hsuehochloa calcarea. The sequence continues at coordinate 1,271,358 of CM070607.1, forward strand.
TATTAATCTTCATAGCTCTCATAGCTATTAGAGTGAAAATCGTATTGAATCCGATCTTTGTGAAAAAGAGATCGTGCTCCTATTCACCCCCCCTCTATTCGCCGTTTCGGTACAATATCTTCTTAGTCATGATAGATTCTTGACCGAATAATTTGCAGCAGTAGATAGTACTCCATTATTGTCCTTGCAGATATTCTTCTTGTCGGAGGTGATGGTTTTCTGTCGCTTCTCTTCATCCACTAATATTGATGCCTAATTTTTTTACTCACTATCTTTATCTACAATCATTGGCGCAGAAATTGTTCCTTCAAATTAGTCGTTTATTCTATTATTTCGTCTTGTGTGGATCGATATTTTTCTATATTGACACCGTGTGCACTAGCGTGATCCCACACTAGTGCAGAATACACAGAGAGTCAAGAATTGTATTTTTGGGTCCCGACAATGTCGGTGACGTTGAGGCCGTTGGAGAAGCTGCCAGTGGTGCGGTGGGTGGGGTAGTACAGGCCGTAGGGCGGCGAGTCAGCGCGCGCCGTCGTGGCCAGGTAGTTGTTGTTGCTACTGTCCACCAACGAGTCGCCAAACATGAACAAGGGACGAGTAGGAGGGCTCTCCTCGCAAACCCTGGTTGCTACCAATATCATGACCACAGCGATGGCTAGCCTACCAGTGTTGGATGCTGAAAGCAACCGATCAGGGGAAGAAGAGGTAGCCATGAATTCCTATCTAATATCGATCTTAATTTGTCTTCAAATCGATCGAGTCACTAGCTAGCTGCACCTGATGAGATAATTATAGCTAGCCTGAAAAAAAACGAATTGTTAATGCAAAGTCACCTGAAAATTACTTAATTTTCAGTCGATTTTCTACCCTTTAGATCTTGCGTTGAGATTCGTGCTTCGACGAACTCATCTTCCTCCCCTCCGACGCCGACATATTCCTGTGCCGCCACCATGTTAGGACTCGAGATCACTGGTTAGGGTTTGGATTCACCGGATCCCCGAGCTTTGAGGGAGGGAGGGGCTGCGGAAGCACTGCAGCGGCGATGCTAGTGCGTCGAGACAGTGGTGGTGTTGCCTCGGCTGCGGGACGGAGGAGGGCAGCGGCGGATGGATCAAGGACGAACTCCAAGGAGGGAGGAGAGGCGACGGCGTCGCTAGAGACTAGGAAGGAGGTCGGTGGGGGAGGTGGCTGAGAGTGTCAACACCCGGCACTGTGTCGGGTGGTGGAAGCCAGGGGGGGTGTGGAGCGGGCCGATAGCGGCACCGAAGCGGTGGGCGGTGGGAGGGGTTGGGGGTGGGAGTAGAGGTTAGGATTAGGGTGAGGTTATATATGAACGGAGGGGGTGATGCGTGTGGTTGAATTTTGATCCAATGAATGAGAAATTGGCTAAGAGTTAACAGAATTTCAAATAGCTGTGCAATGGAGAGAAAACAGTATACGCTCTACCATTAATTACTACTTGTCGAGTAGCTTTTGTCAGTGACTTTTCGAGCATGCTCATCGTCTTTTGGTTTCATATATAGCGTGTCATTTCACAATGATTTAATTCGTAAGAGAGATGGATGCACTGCACATCTCAATCTGCCTGCTGTTACATTTTCTGTGCATGTTGAAGTAAGCAGGGTGGACTAGTGTAATTGCAGGCCTATCTGAATATAACAGGCAGACTAGTAGTGTCCTTGCGTAACAAACAAACAAACACAGCGGATTTTTTAGGCCATTTATCAATCCTTCTTCTCCTTCCTAAGCTTCCTTCCTTTGATGGGAAGGGAAACTGCCTGCCTGCCTGCCTTGTATAGATCGATAGAAATGAAGGAATGCACCATCTGCACTGGCAGCGCACACATGACATGCTACCTACTACCTATGGAGCAATCATGCATGGAATCAGGATCAGTTCACTGCACTGGTGCATGCCATGCCACATCTGAATATCTGATTGTGTCGGATTCTGCTGCTGCTCATCTCACCTCATCTGATCAGTGATCAGGAGCGCTGCTTGGGCTACCTACCATTACTATTTACTGATTACCATAGTTGGTCATAGTCATAGTCATAGTCATAGTAGCTGGGCGGGCGAACTTGGATTTGATAGCTTCTGCAATGCTCCGGTCGGTCAGTTGAGCACTCCGGTCCTCCCTCGCATTACATATACTGTAGTTTCTCACAATCAGATGCGTAGTCCGTGCTTCACTCAGAAATCAAATCCCCATCAGAATATACGACACACGAGTAGACATGCTTCTGAAAAGCCCTGCGAATGAGTGTCCCGGCTTGTCTTGTTCCAATTTACAGTCTGCAAATTCACACTATCACCACCACCAGTAATGTTCCCCGCAAAATCCTAGCCAGCAACGATTTTGCGTTATTTTCTTGCTAGCTAGTGGATTAATTAATCAGATATCACAAAGTGGTAGCAAACTACACTTTAGTCAAAATTCCCTGACTACTCAAGGGGATACATAAATGTGCAAACATCAATTTCGAAAAATCGAAAACGGATCTGCAAAGAATTCTCATTACATGACAGCCCAAATCATTAAAACCTCAAATTGCTCCGGTAGTTTAGCAAACCATGTTCGATGCTGTCATGAGTTATTAACGTTGATATCCAATTCTGACAGCATCGTAGCCAGTTCCCCTTTGCGATAAAGCTTCAGGGTATCTACAACACAAGGAGAACACCAATGTGAGCGCCCAAGGGGGTTTTCCCCCCTGTAACAGTAAGAAAATTCAAGTGCAATGTACTGGCCACTAAGGAAATATGCAAGTCCTACCACTTACAGTTTTCCGCTTACGATTTAAAAAAAAAATGCTAGTGCAGCACAGTATGGAAGATGAAGCTCGCACGGCAGATGGCACCTACTAAAAATATTACCTTGTAACGTAATCGTAATGGATTCATGATCACCTAGTTGCTTTCAACAAATAACATAACATATAGTCTCACTGAGCTGGTTACAGAGCGTGGATTCATGATCACCTAGTTGCTTTCACTATTTTTGTCATTCTAATTCTAAATTTTAAAAGAATATGCGTCTATGGCTGAACCAATCAATTGCATAAACAGGAAAGAAAAGAAACTATATCCCTCAATTATTCCACATAACAAGATTAGCTTAGGGGCATGGGAACATATTACGAAGATAGCATGCAGGATACACTCTGATCTATTGGTGGACAAGGACAGACATCACTTGACATTCTATTTGTAGTATAACTGCAAAGATTGATAAACATTCAACAAATAGCACACGTATAAGTACCTGTACAGCCACCAATGTGCTTTCCTCCTGAAAGAAAACAAAACAATTACTTAGAAATCTGCATGGCGTGCAACATGTGAACCCAAATAACAGATATATATGTACGTGAATTCCGGCACAGTGACAAATTGTAACAGGCAAAAGGGTAGATATATGTACGTGTATTTCTGCTTATTAAGGACATCAATCAGATATTCCTACTTAATAAAAAAAAAGTATTTATGCTAATAAGGTCAAGTAGAAAGGAGAAAAGACAAGCTAGGTAGAGCTCAAATAATGAAAACAATTTGGCATACCGATGAAAACATTAGGAACAGTTGACTGTCCAGTCAACCTTTCTAACACCTTTTGCAATTGTGGTCCCTGAGGGCCTGAAAAGGGGAGGGCTGTAAGTCGCACACGAATAGTAACATGCACATTGACATCCAAAACCATTGTCTACAACCTACACCATTTTTCCTGATGGAAGATGATTAGGGAAAAAATACAATTCCTTCAGGGTGTGCAGGTTTGTAAAGTACAAAAACACAAGCATGAGTAAGAAATCCAACTGTGCTTGCACAGGCAAACCATGGAAGAATAAAACATACTTAAAGCCCTTGCATGTAGGGGTGGGAATAGTTCAGTCTGACCTATTGGATAACCTAACCGCTTCTAAATTTCCAACAAATGGGCTAGATGTGAGACCCATAAAAAACTCGGGGCAAAAAGGTCCATTAACCTATTGCTCCTTTGGATCACACGGAGCGACCATTCTCTCACTTCCGTGCGGCTGTGCCGTTGCATCTCTCTCTATGGTGTTCAAGATTCTGATAGGCCCGGTGGTCATGCTACTTGCCTCTCTTGCCCTTGGAATACGTGGGACTCTTTTACGTATTGCTGTTGTGCTAGTAAACCTCGTCTGTCACTTGATATAGACTACTATAATTTACTTACGCTCAAAAGACTATATATGTAAATAATTCACTTATGAACCTCTTAGACGTCTAAGTTGACTTTATATTTTTGTTGAACAGCCATTTTAATTGTCAACCTGCTTAAAACTTGCTGATTATTTCAACCCGCATGCAGGCTGCTTTGCCCCTTTCTGTCACGTCATTTGTGTACCCAGAAGAGTACAAGTTCCGCACGGACATCATGAGCGCTTGCGGGAGTGGGTTACTACCCCTGCCTCACTGCAGCAAACAGGGTCGACCCTAACTATCCAAAGGATAACCGGGGCAGAGTCTCAACGCACGATGGGGCGGTCCATGGCTCACAGCCGCGCCCTGGGCCGGATGGGCCAGGTTAGGGTCGCTCCCAAACCGACCCCATCCCACCCCTACTCGCATATATGATATATGGGCATGTTTTGTGTCTGGTAGGAGTCAAATATGCATAAGTAGAGGTGCAAGCGGCTGTTCAATTGCTGGTGTATTTGAGTGTCCATGGGCTTTAACTAAGAACTCCGGAGCAGAACATCACGCACACGTTTGACAGTGTGGGTTTCGAAAGGCAGCATAACTTTGATGAGGGCAGGACGATGATAGTTCAGAGAAGAGGGAGAAGAATCAGTATGGTTTCTTTCCAGAGTTATGTTTTGGACTGAAATAAGTAGAGTAGAGGTGAAAAAGTAAACGGTAGCGAACCCGAACATGGCATCTGGTTGCAGGCAAAAGGTATTCCTTTATGTAGCTAAAGTTGCAGGCAAAAGGTATTCCTTTATGTAGCTAAAGGGCCTCATGTGTCATGCTCATAAAAGAGAACCAATTGAATTGTCCATGAACATAGCATACAGAATATCAAAGATTTGAACAGCAGAGATGTCTATAATCGACAAAGTATCAGTTCAGTTGAGTGGCATTGCCCACAGAGATGGGTGGAAGGAGCATGGCATCATGTTTAACTATTAGATGATAATACTGGTACATATAACGTATGATATTAAAAAGAAGAGAGACGAGATCAAGGCCCCCCACAATAGAATAGCACAGCAAATTCTACAGACATCAGATTGTTTCAACTTGTTTTGAGGAACGACCATATACGCACGGCGGCATCGGTTTGGACTGTGGTGCAGGGGATGATACGTATCGATAATGAAACGAGTAGTAGTAGAAGAAGAAGAAGAAGAGGGAGGGAGGGAGGGACGGACCGAGATGGTCGAGCTCCATGACATGGGGGTGCACGCCGATCCGCTTGAAGAGCGCCTTGACCTCCATGGAATACCTGCGGTGCAGGCACGCAAGGAGCAAGGGAGTCAGTCAGTCAATCGCCGGAATCAGATGATTCGTTTCATCTCTCACTCGAATCGTGGAACGGATTTTGGTTCTTACGAGCACCACGACTTGGAGTAGATGACGACGGGGTTGTCGGCCACCGTTCGCTTGACGGATTCCTCCATCCGCGAGCCGAAGGACGAGTCCGGCGAGGAGGAGGACGCCCTGGTGGCGACGGCCCTGGCGCGACGTGCGGCGGCGAGGGAGAGGCGGGGGCGAGGCAGGGACGGCGCCGACCAAGGGAGGCCAAGGGTGGCCGCGGGAAGGAGACAGAGGGTCAGGCTAGGCGGCAGCATTTGCGGCGGTGGGATGAACCTGGACGGGTTCGAATCTCGACGGCGGTGGAGAGGGCAGAGGCTACCAGGCTACCAGCTAGGCTGCGTTTTCTTTTTCTTTTGGTCTCCCCTCCCCTCTCCTCCCCACCACAACTTCAAAGTCCTCTACCCACAAGCTTGCTTAGCCCGGACCAACGCCCAAGCCCATGCAAAAGCCCAAAACCATCCCTGTCCGGCCCAGCCCAGCCCAGCCTATATTCCACTTGGAAATTGGAATCGCCTACGACGCCTTTGCTTCGTGCGTCGGATGCTTCTTCCTCGTCGTTTCCCTTCTTCTGGCTAGCCGGTCATCATACGTCTGCTTCTTTTCTCCACTTCCACCGTCTGCAAAATGCTGCGTTCGTTCTTGCAGATCCAAGCGTCTCTTCTTCTTGTCCGCTTGAATCCTCCGTGCTGCTTCTTCCTCCTGTCTTTCTCGCGGGCGACCCGAGACTCCCTGGCTTAATTAGTTTCTGTCTGCTTGATTAAGTGTTTGTTTCCGTGCGCTAATTAAGCCGCATGTTGAAGAGGTTTGCTCTCTGGCTGTCAGCTGTTTGATTCATCTGGTCCTAGCACGCGGGCAACAATCGCTAACTGAGTATTTCTTATGATGAACTATTGCTGTTGGTCACATGTAGGCATGCAATTGTTTCTATTTTAGTTTTTTTTTTTTTCTTTTTTCTGAACATGTGCACAACACGGAAATAGTATGCTTACATCTGATTAATCATGTTTTTTTTTTGCACTTCTGATTTCTCCTGCCCTACGTGATGTTTAGGTCATCTGAGCAGTGCTGGGTGTTCAGTGCTGATTTGAATTTTGAGCAGTGCTAATGATTCAGTTTTGAGTCGTTTTTAGTCGTAGAAGATGAACGGTTCCCAAGGGCATCATGTCAGTGAACAACAGAAGCAAGTGCAGCGTGTTAGGGTGCGTTTGGTTGGTGGGATGAGGTTAAATGTGATAGAATGGTACAGATAGATCGATCGTTCCTGATGAGATGATACAAGTATAGTGTTTGGTTGGTGGGATATGATGATACATTATTTTGTTTGGTTGGTGGAATATGATGATTGTGAATGGTTTAAGATGGTATTTAGTTGGTAGGATATGATAATCTGCATGATATTTTGAACCATGGACCAAAACACTGTCTGTGACTGCCATGATATATACTGTCAACAGCATTCCTGTTGATAGTTTACATAATTAGCCCCTATAACTGCTTTCCCTGTACGGCCTGCATTGAAATATGCACATTTCATATTACAAAATAGCCAGATACGTCAGCTTCCACCTAGCTTATAGCGTCCTAATTAATGTACACCCAGACTAGGTGCCCATTTACATTTAACAACTTAGCATATGAATTACTTACATGACATTGAATACCTTCACCACTGACAGGGACAGTTCAGTGGATCCTCCCCCCCCCCAAAAAAAAGGGGGGTTAAAGGCACTGTAAGTAATTAGTGGCATTAAGTAATTGCTATCCACCTTTCCCTTACAGAACTAATGTATCGTCAGATCGATGTTGTTCCATCTTGGGACGTACATTGCCACTACCAAATCTTTTAAAAACGATCTCAAAACAAAAACAAAAACAGCTAGCCAATATATTTTTACGCTGCAGGCGCTCTCCTTTCACTTCTCTCAAACACTCTTGTTATTGATCAACAGATAATGTATCGTTCTTAATGTTGCCCTCTTTTTAACATGGTCTCTTTTGTTCATAACTGTTTCATACAATACATTGCATCGTGCTCCAAGTTCCATGACTTCTCTTACCTCCTGTATACCTTTATTCGTGCATGCTCGAAGATGGATGAGCAAGTTTCAGATAAAAATGGCCAAAGCTCAGTGGATCCGAACCAAGCGAAACAAAGGAAACATGCAGCATGTGTACAACACTAGTAAACTAAATTAAGAAGGGAAGCTATCATGTAGCCAGATGGCTAGGTATGCACCAAACTCATAAGGGTAGCACTGGTATCTAACGATTTTAGGAGTGTATGTATGTGTGTATTTTGTAAGAAAGCAAGTGGGTACTATTGTTAGATGTGTATTATACAAGGGGTTCTGTGCATATGTAACACCTGTGTACTTGTATATATATTAGCCTATGGGCCTCATATTGAATACAAGCGCTATTCATAACATGGTATCAGAGCCAGATTATGGTTAGCATCTTACCGTTGCCTCTGATAAATTCGGTGAATAAGTGGAAGAAGAAGAAATGGGCCATGGATTCCATGGAGAAAGGAAAGCACGGCCCAATTGCAATTGCAATTCCCATTCCCATTCCCATTCCCATTCCCATTCCCATTCTGACCCCGCCCAACCAACCCTGAAGAACTCATTCATCTATGTCTAGAGCTAGCCAGATGGGTCGGTACTCACGGGGTGGAGACAGACTGTGCACACGGGGTTGTGGAAGAAGGAGGATGAAATGGAGGAAGAGGACGGGGCCGGGAGGAGAGGAGGCGGTGCGGCGAGGCGGAGGGAGCAGGAGGAGGACTGGAGGAGAGGGAGGAAGAGAAGGGGGCTGGGAGGAGAGAGGCGGTGTTGCATTGGGAAGGGATGAGGAGCCAGGAAGAGAGGAGGCGAGGGGCATCGCCGGTGCAGAGGAAGGAGATGGCAGCGGGGGCCGCGGGCCGGCTCGGGAATGGTCGAAGAGAGGGAGATAGAGCCAGGAGGAGAGGAGGGCGACGCAGCCGGCTCAGGAAGAGAGGAGGCGAGGGGCATCGCCGGCGCGGAGGAAGGAGATCGCGGCGGGGGCCGCGGGCCGGCTTGGGAGTGATCGAAGGGAGGGCGGTAGAGCGAGGCGCCGTCTGGCGATCTTGCGAGTGCCACAGTGCCACACGCGCAGATCATGCAGCAACAACCGCCAGGGGAAGAGGCGTCGTCGTCGAGCGATGGGTAGGCGGGGCGGGCAGAGCGGTGTGCTCGTGGGCCGTGCCTGGCATGGCACGACCCTACTAAAATCGACCATAGTATTTTTTACAAAATTGCTACTCAATCGAAAATGTATGAAAATGACTTAGTTTTACGTGATGTTATTATTTCCATGAAATCTAAATACCTTGAATATTGGAGAGAAATAACTTTCCTATATGCATTTGCATTTCTTTTAGATCCTAGAGGTAAAGTCGATGTATTTGGTAGTGTACTTGATCTTCTTGGTGAGGCTACGGGGCTAGACTATACTAACTATTTTGCAGAAGTTCATTCTCGGTTATACGAGGTTAACCAAATGTATAAAAATAAGTTACAAGAAGTCCGCTCGCAACGACCTCCAGTATCCTCCACCTCAATTAGCAAGACAAATATGTGGGGGTAAGATCTTCGGTGGCTCTTCTTCTAGGTCTAGGTCTTCTTCTTCTACACTGCAGCCTGCTCAGCCAAGACCCACAAGGAGCGGAGAACTATCCACATATCTGGACAGCGATACGGTGGATTTCAACTCAGAAGGTTTTGAAATTTTGCAGTAGGATCGGATACAACAACCAGAGGGGGTAAATGATTGTAGTGCCTTCTTTTGCAATTTACCGAAGAGAATCTGAGATGGTTTCAACCAACAACTCAATACACAGTACTCGTACGAGAAGCCTCCTCGTTGTCGGGTCGAAACTGCTCTGCCAGTCGATGCTATTGTCGATAATCAGTTGACTAGCACAACACATGATTGAAGAAGATGAAGTCGACCTGGTTAAAAGAGTTACGACCACCTAGTCGAAAGAGTTCGACTATCAGATTTCTTCCACCCTCTGGCTCGGGAGATTCACGCACTGCAAGGAACAAAAGCAAATCGAAGACGGTGGACGAGAACAAGTCAAAGACCACTCAAAACAGGAACTAGTCGAAGACTGATCAACGCGAGAGCTGGTCGAAGACAGAAGAACAGATCGAAGACAATGAACTAGAACAAGTCGAACACAATGCCTAGAAGCACAAACTGTCAGCGATGACTGAAATTCTTTGGAAATGGTCTGATCGATTATTTCTCAATCATGTTCTGTGTCTACAAAATGCTCTCACGGCACCCCTCAAACCATAGTAAGAAAACACCACAAAACTCTCTCTGCTGAAAGCCGCTGCCAGCAAAAGCCCCAAAAAGCCTTCCGCAAGCATGTGTTATTCTTAATCTCTTCGGCCTTTATATGCTAGGGTCCTAAACCCTTTCCTTATCAACACAGACACAAAATCATATCTCTTCCGTGAAATAAGGGAACCGAAACCACTCAATTCACGATAATATCTCTAAACCTTCCAGTTATGAAACTCCTTCCATAACACTTCACGCGTCGAAGCCTCTAGGACGACACCTCCTGTAGCTTCGACCACGCATCATGCATTCATCTTTAATCTCCATGTGCCCCAGTGTGAGCACGACCACCTCGTGACATCCACAACCACCTGAACCTTAGATTCCCTCCTCCTAGTTCCGGTCTTCCTCGTCATCGACCATGACCGTCTCCATGCTCAACCTGCACTTGCAAAGATCAAAGAATATTTTTCAGGCACAAGTTCTCCAACTTGACCAATATCAGTTCACTCACGAATATCATACTCTCATTTAACAATAAACACAAATCCGATCATCCATGACCATAAATTTTAACTTTCAGAACACAAATCGAGACAACTAAGTAAAACCGATCATACTATTGTGTACACATCAATCACACCGCCGGCCAACCAGACACAAGTACTCAAGGTACTCGAAGAAAACATGACTTGGATTTGATGAACTGTTTGACAAGTATAGTGAACAAAGCTTCTGACAGTTTAAACAATAAGCTCCCCCTCAAAATAAACACATAGGATGCAACACACCCAACTCACTTCGCAAAAGAGCAAACCGTGCAGAATCAAGTAGTTTGTGAGAATATCAGCAACATAAGAATCTGTATCAATAAAATGCAAAAGAACATCTCCCTTTTCTACATAGTCTCTAAGAAAATGATATCGAATATCAACGTGTTTGATTCGAGAATGTTGCACAAGATTTTTAGCAATACAAATAGCACTAGTGTTATCACAGAAAAGTGGTACACTATCCAATTCTAAGTTAAAATCCTTAAGAGTAGCTGTCATCCAAAGCAATTGAGAGCAACAAGAAGCGGCAGCTACATATTCAGCCCCAGTAGTAGAAAGAGCTGTTGGAAATATGCCCTAGAGGCAATCATAGAGATGATGATATTTTATTATATTCATGATTTTGATAATATGTTATCGTGTTCCTTGAATGAATTATTTGTTATAGATCAATAAGTATGCGACTTGTTGGTGGAACTCTTTAACTTATATGATGTCATTCTAAATGTATCCTTGGTCGGAGGTCACTGGTCGGAATACCAGTGACTCTATGACTAGCACATGTATCAATTGATGACCTGGTTTCACCGGTCATAGATATGAGCATATCGAATCAATAATGTGAGCACATGTTAGAGAACATAGGGCTGGATAGACCCATCATTGAGACACTATTGAGATTGTTATGAATCTTTTGTCATTAGTTGGTCTCAAGTAATGATGATGTATAATCCTTAGACCTGAGATCAGCATGGTTCCCTACATGTGTAATAGCACTCTTAGGGGTTGCCAAACGCTACTCGTAACTGGGTAGTTATAAAGGTAGCTTTTGGGTATGCTATGAAACATGCAGAGGGATATGATTGGTCAAGATGGGATTTGCTCCTCCTAACATAACAGGAGAGATGTCTCTAGGCCCCTCGTGGTGATCGAATAAGGAAAGTGCATGGCCATGCTACTAGTGGTCGGAGTGTCGACCACATGAAGTTATCCGACACTCGATCGAGAAAGTATTGAACAGTCCATGGATGACACTACATCTCACCTAGAGTTCAACTAGACATCATGTGGTGAAGGGAGAATGCATGACTAGGTCGCTTAGTTCGATCAGTTACGGACTGGTCGTATGGAGATACGATTTGGTCGTAGATTGATCGAACGTAATCACAGAATGGTAATGACCTGGTCGTAAGGAGTTACGAACTGGTCTTATGGAGATACGAACTGATCGCAAGTGATGAGGACCTGGTCATAGATCATATTACATCAAGGTTCGTCCGCTATTCTATGTGTATTTGGGAATCGTTTTGTGCTGCTAGGTACCGCTAACGACTGGTGGTCGGAAAGGAGTTTCCGAGTCATAACCGATTGCACATGAACCTGTAGTATCACACACTTAAAGGGTTAGGATTTGTTTTGAATGGTGATCCAAATTCATATAGGCCATAAGTTCCTAATGGGCCTCAAGGTCGAGACCCATCATGGATGCCTATATAAAGAGGGACGGTGGCATGGGGTGAAAAGATAGGATGATCTTTGGAAGAACTCCCGAAACCCTAATAGCCACGCTTTCTCAACCACGCTGCCGGTGCTAGCACTCCAGCGCATGGTGATCCTACCTCGTACGTGTGGATACCTCGAAGGTGTTGTTGCGAAGCATCAACACTAGGACGATCCGCGACTCGTGACGGTCACCGGAGTCGGAGGAGAAGTCGCGTGGTGAGTACGACCACTTGGAGGAGTAGACGCGCGGCGAGTATGACCACTCGAAGGAGGAGACGCGTCGTGAGTACGACTACGACTGCATCAACTCACTACGACGACTCTACTTCCGCTACGAGTCGACGCGTCTAGCGGTTATCTCGTGATCTATTACTAGTGGTGGTTCCTTGGTTGCGCGGTAATTTTTTGTTTGTGCTATCGTAGCCTTGCCCGTAACCCAACAGTGGTATCAGAGCCATGCCGTCTAGTTTTAGATTCGAATTGGTCACATATTGTGATATGTGGCAGTTATAGATGTGATCTATTTCTGTTTCTGCTGGTCGATTTGATCGTCCATGCTTTTTGGTGGTAAGATGTGTTTCTTATTCGTTATTATGTGATCGTGCTTGCATGGTCGTATTACGACATGCCTCTACCGGTCAGTTTCCGCCATCGGGGCAGACAGTGATCGTAAATCCATTGGAGCACACGAAGATTAATGTGGTTGATCGAATCGGAGTTACGATCAAATAGTACCGGATGTTTTATTATGCTTGTTCACGATCACATTGCATGATACTCATACCGGTCGGAATTCCTCCATCGGAGTATGCCGCAGTGTGTGGTCGTATTAAGGCAATGATCAGATCGGTTCGGAATAGGGTTAATATGATTAATCTGATGATTTCCAAGGCTTAGTTTTGTGAATAAGATTCATGTTCTGGAAAATTTTTCGAGAGCGCTGCCCCTTCGAACCTTGCCTGCACTTTTTGTAGTGTGTGTTCTTGTTGCCCGATAGAATGCGATTCTACGCCTAACTTGTTTTTGCAGATTTTTATGAATAGTATGACCCATGATGTATGAGATGAATGCATGTGTGTAATGTTCATGACCTGCGTGTCATGTTTATTGCAGCCCAAGGCTATCTATATTTGTATAACGGCCTGCGTGTCGACTTTTGGTGCTAATTTACTCCTTGTAATTTTATCCATAGTGCTATTAGGTGTAATTGCTTAGTGGGAGTACATGAAGTTTTGGCAACTTGGAGGCATGACGAACAGGATGCTTGGTGATGGAGATCACCATAAGAAAGGGTCATACTATATCACAATGCAATTTGATTGTCTATGAATGCCCTTATATTCCTGTTCATTTATTTCTATGCATGTTATTTAATTGCTTGAAATGCTTTTAACATTGTAGAAGTTAATTTCCCTCAGGCAATATTAAGTTAAATTGATGCCCTCCCAATTAGCTGCACCATCCATAGTCTTGTATTTTAATGGTAGATCTTGCTAAAGCAAAGTGCCATTGATATTCCTTGACTAGATGGGTTTGTGTCGGACACTTACTCGCAAGCGTTGGTTTAACTTGACAATATCATCATAACGGTTATGGACTTTGGGGCATAGGGTTGGGTGCCGGAGCATAGAGATGCTGCCCAATAACAAGAGTCATATAGATATATGATTAGCAAAGGGTTGCTTACTAAATTCACCAATCTTCCAGCAATGATGACAAAGCTCACTAGTAGATTAACTGATTGCGGATCTTGAATCACTAAATGTCATAAGAGGGATATGGTATTCAGTGGGACTATCTTCATTCAATTGTTTACTAGAAGTTACTTTTCTTGAACATACATCTTAGTTTTGCATATTTCATGTTGTAGATCATGGCACCAACTGCTGTACCTACATCCAGTTTTGCTTTACGTTCGATTCTTGATAAGGAAAAACTGAATGGAACAAATTTTGCGGATTGATCCCGCAACCTGAGAATTGTTCTTAGGCAAGATAAAAAGGAACATGTTCTAGAGGAGCCAATTCCTAATATGCCTGCTGAGAATGCTGCTGCTGCTCTTAAAGTAACTTATAAAAAGGCATGTGATGAGTCCCTTGATGTTAGCTGTCTCATACTTGCTGTAATGAACTTAGACATTCAGAAGCAGTTTGAGAACATTGAGGCTTACGATATGATCGTGGCGCTCAAAGACATGTTTGAGACACAAGCAAGAACTGAGAGATATGAGATCTCAAAGAAACTGTTTGGGTGTAAGCTAGCTGTGGGTAGTTCGGTGAGCCCTCATGTGATCAAGATGGTTGGTTATATACAGAGCTTGGAAAAACTTGATTTTTCACTTAGTCAAGAATTGGCTACAGATTTGATTCTTGCTTCGCTTCCTGCAAGCTATGGGCAGTTCATTATGACTTTCCATATGAACGGCTTAGACAAGAATCTCACCGAACTGCATATGATGCTTTAGACTGCAGAGGACGGCATTAAGAAAAGCGACAGTCATGTGATGATTGTGCAAAAGAGTACAAGCTTCAAGAAGAAGGCTAAGACTTGGGTCAAACGTAAGGGCATTAATCCAATACTCATCATATAAAGCGTGACTTACATCTTGGAGTCCAAAAGAGGAAACAAAAGCACCATGAGCATATGAGGTATCAGAGTTATACCTGTTGTGAAGAACTATCTCATCAAGCTCACCAATCATTTGTTCAGGAGAATGACATCGTTGAATATGTAGAGGAGCCTGTAGTGTCGTTGGTGATATAGGTGTAGCAGGAGTGGCCTCTACCTCATTGGAGGTAGGATTGGAGCCACTGTATACCTCTTGCAAGAACTCGTCCTTGAGCATTGTCCCCAAAAGTGACCATCTCATCATTGGTGGCACAAGTGAGGGAGGAGAACCATCGTGAGTCTCTGGTCATGTGGCGAGAGCAACCGAGTCAATGAACCATATGTTCTTTCGCTTGCGACGAGCTTACAAAGCGCGAACAATCGTTAGTATCTTAGTACTAGGGTTAGTCAATAAAGCTTTAGATAACTAGTATTGAGATACGCGACAAACAGAAACAATAGCCGGCAAAGACAACGGATTTTTAGATTCTGGGCGGTCCGACCGTAGTTGACGTGTTGGTCTAACCACCGGCCGGTATGACCGCATGGCAGTCGCCGGTCTGACCGCGTGATAGGCGCAAGTCTGACCGCCAGCTGGTATGACTGTTGGCTGGTATGTCCGCGTGATAGACGCAGGTCGTAGCGGTCTAGTCGCAGAAACTCCCAAACCTGCATAAAATTATTTAGAGGGAGCAAAGTGATGATAAGGAGCTTGATCAAACTCCACTCCAGTATGAGAAATCTTACTTAATATGTCTTTCTTTTATTTCTTTGCTTTTCGAAAGTAAAATTGAACCAAATGACCCTCTATACCACAACGTGTGCATTTATACTTGTCTTGATGAGAAGTCCTATCTATTGCCTTTACAGCACCCACTTGGGTCGATGGATCCTTTGCAATACCCGCTGATTTAAAAATAATTTGTTTTGGTTCAGATTCTACTTCAAATTTTCTAGGTTCAAGAAGCTTAACAATCTTATGAGGATTATGCTTGACACGCTCAACATAATTAAATCCTAGACCATGATGTTTAACACCCACTTTTGACTTGTCTAGGATCATATTCAATTTTTTCTTGCCAAAAGAAAATCTCTCTAAAGTGTCCTTGAGATACACAATATCTTTAGCCAGAGTGAGACAAGTTGTGCATTTAACAGATTCATTCACAGGTTTCTTAGAAGTACTAGACTAAACCATTTTTTCTTTTCAGCAAAATCATTAAGTTGTCTATTCAAAGCTTCTATTTCTACGGTAAATTTACGACAATTAGATCAAGAAGACATCTCATGATAAAATATTTATTGAATTATTTCCTGAGATGAATTTAGTCTAGCTTCTAGCAATCCACAATTAGAATAAGTTTTAGTTTGAGCATTTGCATTACTTGACTCTAAACATGTAGAAGAACTAAACTTGAGCTTTTTAATGTCATCACTTGCAAGTTTTAAGTTTTCATCACAGGAGTCATGAGCCAACCTTAAATCATCAAATTTAGCATTTACATTCTTAAGTTGGATCAAGTTTGATGCATTCACTGACCTAGCAGTCTCCAACTCAGAATGTAAAACTTGACAATACTCACATGATTTTTTATTAGGAGTAACAGCTCCAAGTCTATTGATTTCAGAAGTTAAGATTTCAAAAAGACAATTATTTTCTTTCATTTTCTTTTGTCTTTTTCAATTCAATAGCAAGTTTAATCAAACCATCTTCAAGATCATCATATGATGGTCTTACCTCATCGAGATCACTGTCGTCATCGTCGTCGTTGTCGTTTCTTGCCATGAAGCATATGCCCATGAAGTCATTGTCGTTCTCCTTCTTAACTTTAGCATCATCATTATTGTGGTTGTCGTCATCACAACTCTTATAATTCACATCACTCAAATCCAGATGCTCGATAGCCGAAAGAACCTTTTCAACAAATTTCTAGCGAAAATTGACACCCTTGATGTTGTTGTTCTTGGATGGCCGACGATGGTGATTTTTATCTTCCTTGATCAACTTCCCCTTGAGCTTGGGACACTCCATCTTAATATGGCCTGGCTCGTCACGCTCATAACACTTGTTCGAATTTGACACACCACCTCGCTTCCCCATCCTCATGTTGTTGAGTGCCTTGTATGCCTGTGAGGAGATTAAAACTAAATCCTCTTCAGGGAGTTGTTCGAACTGTTCCTCTGAAAAAGAAGACAAAGCAGACACACGAAAAGGGCTTGACGAAGTAGCCTGGATGGGGTTAGTCACAAGTGCTAAAGATGAATATTTATCAATCTTAGATGACAAAGCTTCCATCTCATAGGTTTTCAATCTAGAGAAAAGATCATCCATGATTAAAGTATCTAGATCAACAGTTTTGATTGATAGTTGTGACAACCATCAACCACTCAGAACATAAAGATCTCAAAATTTTAGTTGCATTATCTTCATCAGTAGGGATAACATTAACACCACACAAATTACTCAATATTTTTTCAAACCGAGCAAAAAGATCATCAATAGCTTCACCATGTTTCATAGTAAAAATCAGAATATACTTTTTGATAAAGATTTTTACGTACTTTCTTAATTTTAGTGGTTCCTTTATGATAATCACAAAGACTTTCCATATTAAGTGGGCATAATTAATATTAGCTACACGGTCAAATTCTTTACAAGAAATCCCTTGAAACAACAAGTTACGAGCTTGGGCATTTAAGTCAATGTTTGTTTTATTTAGATTAGTAACTGGAACTGGAACCTCATATGGTCTAGAAACCTTATTTCAAACATCACTACCTTAAGCCTCAATATATGCTTGCATATAACACTTCCAAAAAGCAAAATCAGTACCATCTGGCATGGGGTGATGATTCACATACCTCTCTGATGCCATAGCAACCTGCTCTGATACCACTTTTAGGATCGTACACAACAATCAGAGGGGGTGAATGATTGTAGTGACCTCTTTTACAATTTACCGAAGCTAATCTGAGATTGTTTCAACCGACAACTCAATACACAGTACTCGTATGAGAAGCCTCCTCGT
This sequence comes from Hsuehochloa calcarea, assembly GCA_036346395.1. Classification (NCBI taxonomy): domain Eukaryota; kingdom Viridiplantae; phylum Streptophyta; class Magnoliopsida; order Poales; family Poaceae; genus Hsuehochloa; species Hsuehochloa calcarea. Next base: position 1,289,153 of record CM070607.1, read on the forward strand.
TGTTGTGGTCGAGAGTGCTCTGCCAGTCGATGCTATTGTCGACAATCAGTTGACCAGCATAGCATGTGATTGAAGAAGATGAAGTTGACCTGGCCGAGAGAGTTACGATCACCTAGTCGAAAGAGTTTTACTATCAGATTTCTTCCACCCTCTGGCTCGGGAGATTCACACACTTCAAGGAACAAAAGCAGATCGAAGACGATGGACGAGAACAAGTTGAAGCCCACTCAGAATAGGAACTAGTCGAAGACTGATCAACACGAGAGATGGTCGAAGATAGAAAAATAGATTGAAGACGATGAACTAGAACAAGTCGAACACAATGCCCAGAAGCACAAACCGCCAGCGATGACTAAAATTCTTTGTAAATGACCTGATCGATTATTTATCAATCATGTTCTGTGTCTACAAAGTATTCTCACGGCACCCCTGAAACCCTAGCAAAAAAGCACCGAAAAGCTCTCTCTACTGAAAGCCGCCATTGCTAAAAGCCCCAAAAAAACCTCCCACAAGCGCACGTCACTCGTAACCTCTTTGGATTTTATATGCTAGGGCCCTAAACTGTGTCCTTATCAACATGGACCCATAATCCTATCTATTTCATGAAACAAGGAAACCGAAACCCCTCAAATCACGGTAATATCTCTAAACCTTTCAGTTATTAAACACCTTCTATAACTCTTCACGCGTTGAAGCCTCCAGGACGGCACCTCCTGTTGCTTCGACCACGCATCAAGCATTCATCTTTGATCTCTATGTGCCCCGGCGTGAGCACGATCACCTCGTGACATCCACGATCACTTGAACCTTGGATTTCCCCCTCCAAGTTCTGGTCTTCCTCGTCATCGACCATGATCGTCTCCACGCTCAACCTGCACATGCAAATATCAAAGAATGTTTTCCTAGTACAAGTTATCCAACTTGACCAATATCAGTTTACACACGCATATCACACTCTTATTTAACAATAAACACGATTCAGATCAACCACGACAATAAAATTTAACTTTTAGAACAGAAATCGAGACAACTATGTAAAACCGGTCGTACCGCTGTGTACACGCCAGTCATACCGCTCGCCAACCAGACATGAGTACTCAAGGTACTCGAAGAAAACAAGACTTAAAGCACTCGAAGCGTACGACTACTTATTATAAGCATACGATCACTTACTAGAAGCATACGACCACTTACCAGAAGCCTACGACCACTTCGTAATGCCTACGACCACTTAGTAGAAGCTTACGACCACCGCCTAGAATACTATGACCACCTACTATAAGCGCACGACCACTGAGCACGAAGCCCACGACTCCCGATCAGGAAGCCTATGACTATAGTCCATCAACCATCGACCAGGCACTGTAGCTTCGACCATCGAGCAGACATTGTATGATGAGGACATCCCTTCCACTGATACAACCATCCCTACTGCTTCTGATGTGCAAGGACCAATTACTAGAGTACGTGCTCGCCAACTAAATTATCAGGTGACTTCGTTTCTCGGAGTGCATCCATATTCTATAAAATCTATGATGCTGCCTAAAGCACGTGATATTATTTTACTTAGGAATCAAGGATCCTGTGGAAAGCTAAATGGAGATGATGACAGCACCAAGCATGGAGATGATCATACGAGGAATGAATATTTATATAATGAGGCTTAGCAGAATGTAGCATGAAGACTATATATCAAGTTGTTTAGGCCAACACTTAGCAATATTTGAGTAAAGGAACTTGGTGCTGCGCCACCTATGCTAATGGGCCATGTGCCTTGTAATTCGGGCTAGACACCTAGTGTTTGACACTGTTCACATAGTATTGTTCACACATAAACAGTACCCACGGCCGCCGCCCCTCTCTTCCTCCTTTACATTTTGAATGACACCCTTAGGGTTTGGCAGGTTTTGTTATTGAAGTTTAGCTTTGCTACTTTATACTTTGTCCTCTTGTTCGGCGAGATCAACAGCGACATTGTTCTTCAGAACCCCACTTATCAATACAATTTTAATTCCTATTTGCAATTTTAGATTGCCTATTTATCTTGTTCTTGTGTGCTTCTTCGGTGTATGCAGAAATTGATCTTTGTGATCAGGTCATCCGTGTATTCATGCACAGTTGATAATGACTTATCGAGTAGTTCAACAATTGCGTGGTTTCGAGCCTTGCAAGTTCATAGCTAAGATCATGAGAGTTGAGCGACTACTACTGAACTTACCTTCTCACCGAAAGATCAGGTCAGAATAGGAGCTTCGTGGTTCATCAAATGGTATCAGAGCTACAATTCATTGGTGAGAGTTTTCAGTTTTATAGTAGTAGATTCATTTGTCATACCTAGAGTCCAGAAAATTGCTAAAAAAATATTACTTCTATCATCCATACCGAGCCCTTTGAGCCATTGTAATTTGTTTCTGTTAGTTCGCGTTGTTGAATTTTTGTTGCATCATCGAGTCATTATGCTGGTTTTTGTCTAGATTGGTCTAGTTTGGAGTCTCTTGCAAGTCGTCTAGTTCTGCCACAACACTCATCACCCCCTGTAGCGCTGCTGCCTTTGTTGTCGTGGCACCCATTATCCCCTACCCCGCCGCTACCTATCGACCTTTGCCGCAGCCACCAAAACGCCTGCCGCGGCAATCGATCGACCACCACAGCTGTAAGATCGAGGTGGCCGACTAGAGGGGGGTGAATAGGCGGTTTTAAAAATCTTTCGCGCTAACCCAATATATAAATGCGGAAGCTAATAGCCAATTGGTTTTGCACAATTAAAACCTAAATCAACTAGGCTCAACTAAGTGCACCGACAATACAAGAGAGCAATCATACAATGATATATAAGCAATTAAAGCATGTAATATAAATTGCTCAAAGTAAAGCACAAGTAAAAACAAGATGGACACAATTATGTTTTACCGTGGTGTTCGGAGACTTGCCGGTCTCCCCTAATCCACGTTGAGGTAAGCCCAACCCACGTTGGACCGGCTCCTCAAATGAGCACACACCTCCGAGGTAAGTCCAACACTTGGACCGGTTCCAAACCGAACCAACACCTCGCTCAACTATGATTGCTCTTCCTCCACTCCGGAGATGGCGAGCACCAAACCACTCACAACCGTCGGGCCTTCTCACAAGCTTCTTGAGAAGGTCACCGAGCACGACGCCTCCACGCCGTCTAGGTGTCGGCAAACACCAAGAGTAACAAATCCGAACTTTCACTTGAACTAATCAAGTGTCAACGCTCACGTGGATACACAATCCACTACCTAAGGCAACACATGCACTTAGGGTTTACTCTCTAATCTCACCAAGTGCAACACATGCATAAAAGAGAATAGAGGCTTGCTCTTAGCTCAAAGAAAGAGTGTATCACTTAACAATAGCACTACAAACCTCTCCCAACCGCCAAGGTGGCTATATATAGCCCACACACAAAAACTAGCCGTTGGAGACAAACCCTGAAAATCGTAGTAATCGGAAGTTCCGCACGCAAAGGCGGAACTACCGCAGAGAGAAAAGGCACCGCAACGGCTATGTCGACGAGAAACTAGCCGCTTGATTTTTAGTCGCGAACTACCGCCAACTACATATCGGAAGTTCCGATTCTTCGGAAGTTCCGCTCAACACATAGCGGAACTACCGCACATTGAATTTTGGCTAAGTCCCCAAAATGGTGCTTCTCTGGAAAAAACCAACCGCCGGTTTTCGGAGCAACCGATTAATCGGAAGTTCCGCTAGTTACACTCCGGAACTTCCGCACTTGGAAAATCGGCTAAGTCCCTAAACCGGCCGCTCTCTGGAAAAATCAAGCCGCGGAAAATCGGACAGTCCGGGGTGCGGAACTTCCGCCGTTAAACCGCCGGAACTTCCGATTTTCCTGACAGAAATCAGAAATGGCTTTTTCAACAACTTCAATTGCAAAACACATTTGCTAATTGACAAGCCATGCCAACAAGAGTCACAAGCAAGATTCCCAACAAGTTGCAAAACACATTTGCCAACTTTTGGAATCATACCACAAGGAAAAAGGTACATGGACTTACACCATTTGCAAAACGCATTTGCAAACTTAAGTCACATGCTACAAGGGTTGAATGCATGAGCATCGGCTATTTGCAAAACACATTCGCAAATAATAGCTCCATGCATAGATGAGCTAGAGCAAATATAATGAGCTATCAACACATGACTAACTCAAACTACTAGTCAAGATCCCTCTTAATAGTACGGCAAACCTATACTAGCAATCCGGTCTATCAACCAAACACCGAGACCGGTAAAAGACTAGGAACACATCCTTAGCCCTAGCTAGTCATACCTTTGCCTTGCATCTTCTTGAAGCTTGATGACGCACATCAATACTTCAAGTCCGGGTCCTTGACTTTGACAATCATCAACTCATGATGATTTCTTCACTACGGGATATTGTCTTGATCATCATCAACACATGATGATTTCCTCATCCCGGTTCTTCACATGCATCAACACATGATGCATTCTTTCACTTGACCTCCATCAACAAATGATGATTTGTCTTCTCTTGTCTGGATGATCAACTCATGATCATTTCTTCTTGATAAGCATCAACTCATGATGCATCATTTATACCAAGCTTTTGACTTGATGACCAACTCATGATCATCCCAAGTCTTCATCATCCTGGAACATAACCTATATATCCAACTCATGGAAAATGTTAGTTCCACAATGTGATCATCACTAACTACCACACCATACCATTAACTCATAATGGTGGGACAAGATACCTCAATCTTTCCCTCTTTGGTAATTGATGATAACCACTTAAATTCTCATAAATTTAATGATGATAAATGAGAGAACAATTGAGTATATAAACTACACAAGTTATATATACTCTGACATGAGTATACAAGAACTACACAAGTTCTATATACTCATAACATTGGTATATACCGAACTACACAAGTTTTGTATACTCAAAGGTTTTGTTTCAACGTAAAGATCCTTAGTATATGTGGAAAATGGAATATGGATCAATACTAATGAAACCACAAAGTATAGGATAAAACTCCCCCTAAATGTGTGCATACACAAATGTGTAATGAGGTCATATGCACATATTCAAGTTTAACTTAAGGTTGAGTTCAATCCTATATTTTGGATCCGAGAAATGCAACATTATATAAATTGAGATGTCGATTGCATACCTCGTTGTGTTTCACTTTTATATCCAAATGAGACTACATAAAGATGATACTTGATAAAAGAGTTAGTCTCATATTTGGATTTGTCATTAATCACCAAAACAATCCATTAACTCATAATGGCGGTCTAGATCTTTCAATCTCCCCTTTTGGTGATTGATGACAAATCCATTATCAATAACAACATTTGGATATTCATAGACATAAGATAAGAATTTAAACTAATGAACTATGTCTATGCATCATATGAGGTGAAACATAAAGCATTAAACAAAATACATATGAAAACATTCTCCCCCTTACACAGCTAATGCATTCATTTTCCCTCTTTTGGCATGTCTAAACAAATCAAACATCCAAATGAAGAATATTGATAAAAACATTCTCCCCCTTTTGGCATAAATCACCCAAAAACACAAGATAAAGCTTAGCCAAAAGGAGTATTTGCAAAACGATACCACTTGCAAAAAAAATGAGGTTGGTCACAAAAAGTATGAATTGAACTTATATGACCAAGGTGGAATTTTGTTCTCAAGAAATGAGAGGAGAAACAAAGATAGGTTACAAACCTATTGATCATAACATTCTCCCCAATGTAAATCAAAACATTGAGAACCACTTGAAATGATAGTTGAGACATATTCAACTAACCTCCCCATTTTTTGAAAAGAAATATAGATAATCTCTCATTTTAACAATTTTCACAAACTATGTTGAGAGAACATGAAGAACAATGCTTGAGAGAGAAATTTTTATAAAAAATTTGACAGAATTTCTCTTGTAAGGAAGGACATCCACGACAGGAGACAAGAGGATATAATCAACCACAAATATTTTCATTTAAAATCACATCTCATCCACATCTCATGCAAAATAAAAATCATGACATAAAAACATGTTCTCACACAGAGTAGCAAAAGATAGCATAGCCAAAATGAGAGTCATACAACCAAGTAGTCATAAAAGATATTACAATTTTTGCATACAAGGTCTAATGACCTAAATAGAACAAATGGCTACTGCTCAGCAGGAGGGTCTTGAGGAGCATCGACTGGAGGAGCAGCAGGAGGATCAACTGGAGGACCAGCAGGAGGAGAGCGAAAGCGACGCCGTCCAAACCGAACAGGTGGAGGAAACTGCTCTGCGAATCTGGCTGAAAGCGCGTCAAGACTGGCAGTGTGGGCGTCGAGCCTGGAAGTGGTCGCCTCCTGGAAATCATCCAGTCTGGAAAAAGTGGCTGCCTCAAATGCATCCAGCCTAGAAGAGGTCACTTGCGAAAGTATCCCGGATGCCCTTATCTCCAACAAGGTGGCATAAATCGATCCATAGTGGCTTGACCTCGTGGAGGAACAAAGAAGAAGCGGCAGGAGGTGCGGCTTGGTACTTCTGTGAGCACGCCTAAGATTGGCAGAATTGGAGGACCTTCTCTTGGTTTATAGGCTTTATGCGTGAAGGTAAAGCTCCATTATATCCAATCATCAAATGATCAAAGCCATAATATAAGGTGCAAAGTTTATCCGTTTGACTCGATCATTCTTTGTTCCTGCTATCTCCCTTATGATGACATCCACTACATCAAACTTTCTTCCATGCATGATGCATTCCAAAATATTCCAGACATGTCCTCTAATGGCATCATAATTCCCGCTCTTTGGTAACATAGTATGATTAATGATCCTATTTACCAAGCTGGGAATAGGAAGAAGCCCTGTTATCTTACCGAGGATAAATCTACGTAGTGTCATAAAATTCACCCAAGTGAAAGAGGAGAACTGCTCCATCATAGATTTGCTCATATTCGCTTGACTGGATATTCAATGCATTTTCAAAAGCACGCTTTGTGCAAGAATATCTCACTGTCCCTGTCATCCAGGTGAGCTGAGAAAAATCAGGAGGAATGCACACTGTGGCATAGAACTGTCGGATGATCTCATCACTATAATTGCATTTTATCGCCACAAAGTTATGAATCCCAGCTCGCTGAAAGAGCCTGTAGGTACCCTCATATTTATCAAGCCCGTTGAGGTAGGACCAATTAACATACTTGTGATCAACAAAAGGTTTGTTTGGTCCATAGAAAAGATCATAGACTTGTCTTTGAAACTTGGTATGAAATCGAGGGTCATCACAGTTTCCTGGAAGTGAATATTGATCTTTAATTCGAAGAAGCGTGTAATCATCTGCTGTGAGTCCTTTAAGATCAATTTCAATCTCTTCCGTTCTCCTAGTTCCTCATCGATTCATATTGATTCTTCTCCGATTCACTTTCTTCGATCCCAATTATCGATTCTTCCTCATTTCTTGAAGAAGATGCGCCACAGATCCAATAGTGCCGGGATGACACCTTCATCCTCGGCATCTTCAAGAACAACAATGGATGAAGTGTCAAAGGTTGAATCAAATGAAAATGGGATTTTCTGTTTCTGTCAGGACAATCGGAAGCTCCGCAAGTTGCACTCCGGAACTACCGCTTGCGGAAGTTCCGCGTTTTCAACGGCGGAAGTTCCGATTATCTGGCCGATTCTAGGTTAATAGGAATTTTGGATTTTTCAGTATTTGGATGGATTGAGTCCATGGATTCGATGCATATACATCATACAATACTGAATAAACCTATTTTCCCAAGAATCAACCACAGATTTCAACAACATTTGATTTTTCCCAAAATTTTGACCTAGGGTTCATAAGGGTGCAAATCCAAGAAAGGAATTGGAAATACCTTGAGAGAATGAGTGATTGAACCCTTGGGAAGCAGTTGATTGGTTCGGATTGAAGAGAATCCGAAGAAAAAATCAAAGTCTTTCGGTGGAGATGAAATGAGGAGAAGAAAGAGGGAACTCGGGTCAAGCAAGGAGGCGGCTGGAGAGAGTTAAGAGAGCGGACCAACCGCAGGCAATTAAATGCTCTCAGCTACCGGAAATCGGAAGTTCCGCATTTCAAAAGCGGAAGTTCCGGACATCGGTAGTTCCGCGCCTGGAGGGCCGAAGCTCCGATTTGCCTAACGCCGGAAGAGAGCGAAACGGAAGCTCGCAATTCAACGGCGGAAGTTCCGGAAAACGGAAGTTCCGCGCCTAGAAGGCCTAAGTTCCGATTATCCCGACACTTCAGAAAGATCTTGAATTTGATTTTTATGCAAATGATCCCTAGTTTTGCACTCAAATAAATATCATTCAGATCATTGTACATTAAAAGACTAATGTCTATCCAAGAAAATAATTTTTATGAATTAAGTTTTGATTTTGCAAATGAAGCCTCATTTTCATGAAATTTATCAAAACAACTCAAAGAAAATATTTTGTTGATTTTAAAGCATCCAATTTTGTGTATGAGTCATAAATACCATTTTGAACCTTTTCATATGAATAATTTCGGTTCATATGGAAAAACTCACTTAAGTGCTAGAAAGTGACCACTTAGGTCAAAGTAGGATTTTGGACGAATTTCAAAATCAAATAACTTTTTCTAGGTTGGTCTTTTGGAAATCTTTTGAATACCAAAAATGTTTAGAATAACCAACTCTAGGATTTTTCTTTTGTCAAGTTTTTCAAATTCCTTTTAGAATAGATTTTACACAGAAATCTAGTTTATGTCAAAAACAAGATACCATAATGTAAGATTTTGGACATAAACTCATTTTCACTTAAAATAGGTTTTTCTAAAGCCAAAACCTTTGGTAAATCTTTGAAAAGCATTTGTATACCTTTTGCAACTAGTTTTTCAAAGAAATACTAATAATTATGAAATTTTTGACTTTTGGCTAAAAGGCTTATTTTTGAAAAAGAATACTAGCACTTAATTTATTTGGGCACACTTAGGGATGTGAAATACATGACTATGATTTAGCACTCCCCCTTAATGTGCCACACCAACTTGCTCAAGATATGAATAATGAACATTGAGAACATAGAGCAAGAACACCCCTTTTAAAAGGCTTTTCATGAAATGCAACCTACACAAGGCATAAGGGGCTAGATACTTCAATGTAAATACTTGTTACCGAGATGGCATTGGTTTTTGATGAAAAACGATTATCCTCAAACTTGGCTCCATTTTGATATATGAAGAAATCCATCTTTATATGAATAAGCCAAGCCTCCAATGCCTCTTCAAGTACCTATTAAGCATTAAAGCGCATTTTGGTACCCAAAACTAGGTTGGGTCCACGAATGTTAGTCACAAAGGATTTGGGCACCCAAATGGTCCTAGCATTAGTTTTATGTGAACTAACAATTCTAGCAAACACATTGCCATTAATATCCTTCCTAAGCAAATATTGATCATTATAAATAATGGGCTTAGGAGTGATACCTTTGGGACAATCCTTACTCATATGTCCCTTTTCCTAAGAATTGTAGCAAGTTCAAGTTTGTATTCGTCTTTTACCTTCTTTACTTGCTCCTTGCCGGTTTGCCTCTTCTTTGATGACAATTTCTTGTCATTCACTTTGTTTGGGCACACGGAGGCGAAGTGGCCCTTTCCATTGCATCCATGGCACTTGACATTCTTCGTGTGTCTTGCATTGTGCCTTGTCTTGCTATTCTCCTTTTTCTTAGGAGTGAAGCCGATTCCACTCTTATCTTGCAAGCGTCTTTGCTTGCTCAATATATCGTCAAGAGTGGCCTTCCCTTTTAGGCCTCTTTCCAAGTCATTCTTCAATTTGTTGACTTGGGCCTTGAGCTCTTTGTTTTCCTCTACAATGTTAGTATTGCAAGATATGGAGGAAATAGGAGCATCTATTTTGGAGCAACAAGGCATATCAATTAAATCCTCACATGAGGTGGATACATTAACCTTAGATGAAATGCATGAGGTAGAAGCTATACATGGCAAATCATCTAATAAATTACATTCAATGCCTATATCCACCTTAGAGCTATTTAGATTATTTAGGAGGAGAGTTTCATGTTCATCCTTTAAAACATCATAATCATTTTGAAGTGAGACATACTCTTTCTTCAAAACTTTGAATTTTAATTTCTCCTTTCCTAAATATTCATTGAGCTCTTCTAGCATATCCATCAACTCATCATACGAAGGCTCATCGTTGTTATTTACCTCATTATTACCTTTAGCCATGAAGCATTGAGTTGATGTGGAGGGAGTTGAGGAGTCCTCATTTTCGTTGTCGGAGCTTGAAGTTGAGCATTCTTCTTCCGACATCCATTCTTGTGTGCAATCGTCACTAGTGGAAGTGGACAATTCATATTGATCTTGAATATATGTCCACATCTCATGAGCGTTCTTGAGATTGCATACCTTGTCAAATATATCTACGCTCAAAGCACTAAATAAGGCGTTAGTAGCTTGAGCGTCGAGATGTAAGCATTTCTCTTCCTCAATGGTTGGAGCAAAAAGATCCAATGGAGGAGAAAAGCCTACATCTACCATCCGCCATATTTTTGGACTCATGGCCCTAAAATAACAAGACATGCGGATTTTTCATTGAGCATAATTTGTGCCATCAAATAGAGGTGCTTCACCTAGGTGCATTAAATCTCTAGTTGCCATCCTTTACTCTCTAGACGGTTAAGTCTAATAAATGAGAGACCAAGCTCTGATACCACTTGTAAGATCGAGGTGGCCGACTAGAGGGGGGTGAATAGGCGGTTTTAAAAATCTTTCGCGCTAAACCAATATATAAATGCGGAAGCTAATAGCCAATTGGTTTTGCACAATTAAAACCTAAATCAACTAGGCTCAACTAAGTGCACCGACAATACAAGAGAGCAATCATACAATGATATATAAGCAATTAAAGCATGTAATATAAATTGCTCAAAGTAAAGCACAAGTAAAAACAAGATGGACACAATTATGTTTTACCGTGGTGTTCAGAGACTTGCCGGTCTCCCCTAATCCACGTTGAGGTAAGCCCAACCCACGTTGGACCGGCTCCTCAAATGAGCACACACCTCCGAGGTAAGTCCAACACTTGGACCGGTTCCAAACCGAACCAACACCTCGCTCAACTATGGTTGCTCTTCCTCCACTCCGGAGATGGCGAGCACCAAACCACTCACAACCGTCGGGCCTTCTCACAAGCTTCTTGAGAAGGTCACCGAGCACGACGCCTCCACGCCGTCTAGGTGTCGGCAAACACCAAGAGTAACAAATCCGAACTTTCACTTGAACTAATCAAGTGTCAACGCTCGCGTGGATACACAATCCACTACCTAAGGCAACACATGCACTTAGAGTTTACTCTCTAATCTCACCAAGTGCAACACATGCACAAAAGAGAATAGAGGCTTGCTCTTAGCTCAAAGAAAGAGTGTATCACTTAACAATAGCACCAGCAACCTCTCCCAACCGGCCAAGGTGGCTATATATAGCCCACACACAAAAACTAGCCGTTGGGAGACAAACCCCTGAAAAATAAGGGCAATCGGAAGTTCCGCCGTGCAAAGGCCGGAACTACCGCAGGAGAGAGAAAAGGCACCGCAACGGCTATGTCAGACGAGAAACTAGCCGTTTGATTTTTAGTCGGAACTACCGCCAACTACATATCGGAAGTTCGATTCTTGAAGTTCCGCTCAACACATAGCGGAACTACCGCACATTGAATTTTGGCTAAGTCCCCAAAATGGTGCTTCTCTGAAAAAACCAATCGCCGGTTTTGAACAACCGATTAATCGGAAGTTCGCTAGTTACACTCGGAACTTCCGCACTTGGAAAATCGGCTAAGTCCCTAAACCGCCGCTCTCTGGAAAAATCAAGCGCGGAAAATCGGACGATCGGGTGCGGAACTTCCGCCGTTAAACCGCCGAACTTCCGATTTTCCTGACAGAAATCAGAAATGGCTTTTTCAACAACTTCAATTGCAAAACACATTTGCTAATTGACAAGCCATGCCAACAAGAGTCACAAGCAAGATTCCCAACAAGTTACAAAACACATTTGCCAACTTTTGGAATCATACCACAAGGAAAAAGGTACATGGACTTACACCATTTGCAAAACGCATTTGCAAACTTAAGTCACATGCTACAAGGGTTGAATGCATGAGCATCGGCTATTTGCAAAACACATTCGCAAATAATAGCTCCATGCATAGATGAGCTAGAGCAAATATAATGAGCTATCAACACATGACTAACTCAAACTACTAGTCAAGATCCCTCTTAATAGTACGGCAAACCTATACTAGCAATCCGGTCTATCAACCAAACACCGAGACCGGTAAAAGACTAGGAACACATCCTTAGCCCTAGCTAGTCATACCTTTGCCTTGCATCTTCTTGAAGCTTGATGACGCACATCAATACTTCAAGTCCGGGTCCTTGACTTTGACAATCATCAACTCATGATGATTTCTTCACTACGGGATATTGTCTTGATCATCATCAACACATGATGATTTCCTCATCCCGGTTCTTCACATGCATCAACACATGATGCATTCTTTCACTTGACCTCCATCAACAAATGATGATTTGTCTTCTCTTGTCTGGATGATCAACTCATGATCATTTCTTCTTGATAAGCATCAACTCATGATGCATCATTTATACCAAGCTTTTGACTTGATGACCAACTCATGATCATCCCAAGTCTTCATCATCCTGGAACATAACCTATATATCCAACTCATGGAAAATGTTAGTTCCACAATGTGATCATCACTAACTACCACACCATACCATTAACTCATAATGGTGGGACAAGATACCTCAATCTTTCCCTCTTTGGTAATTGATGATAACCACTTAAATTCTCATAAATTTAATGATGATAAATGAGAGAACAATTGAGTATATAAACTACACAAGTTATATATACTCTGACATGAGTATACAAGACTACACAAGTTCTATATACTCATAACATGAGTATATACGAACTACACAAGTTTTGTATACTCAAAGGTTTTGTTTCAACGTAAAGATCCTTAGTATATGTGGAAAATGGAATATGGATCAATACTAATGAAACCACAAAGTATAGGATAAAACTCCCCCTAAATGTGTGCATACACAAATGTGTAATGAGGTCATATGCACATATTCAAGTTTAACTTAAGGTTGAGTTCAATCCTATATTTTGGATCCGAGAAATGCAACATTATATAAATTGAGATGTCGATTGCATACCTCGTTGTGTTTCACTTTTATATCCAAATGAGACTACATAAAGATGATACTTGATAAAAGAGTTAGTCTCATATTTGGATTTGTCATTAATCACCAAAACAATCCATTAACTCATAATGGCGGGTCTAGATCTTTCAACAGCGCCTGCCACTATTGCTAATCACTACCACGACACCAACGCTCTCTACCACCGTTCGGTCATCTTGTTGCTGCGACCACCAGCCACCCTACCGCCGCGATATAAAAGAGGTTGTTTCGTGTTGCCAGAAGGAAACCTAAGATTCATATGACTTTGGCAACGCGATATAAAAAATTAGATTTTAGAGAGAGAGATAGAGTATATTTTAATTACCTTTATATCTCTACCTTTTACAAAAAGTTTGTGACCCATATACCTCCCTAGGCCCGAAAGAGGATTTCGAAGAGATTTGAGTCAGGTGCGGATTTGCAAAAAAAAAACAGAGAGCAAAAAGAGAAAGAAAGAAGAAGAAGAAGAAGAAGAAGAAATTCAGAGCTGGCTCATTTCTTGATTTTTTTTCTTGTTTAGATTGACATAGTTAATACATTGCTCGCTTGCTTTGATAGTTCTTGTGCTAGCCTTCCCGTTGTTGCTCCTAGTCGTTCTTGTGAGTTGCACTAACTAAGCTTGGTTTAGACTAGAACCAGCAATTGTGACTAGTACTTTGAACTACTTTTCAACTTTGCATACTGATTTGAAAAATTGCTACTCCTTTGCTACATACTAGCCTTCCAAGCTCCACTTCCTACTAATTCAGCAAGTATCGTTTCCTCGCAATCGTTGGGCTATTCACAAGTGAGAGTATCATGAATCAGTCACCGGGTGTACCACCTCCTTGCTGAATTGGTAAGAGTTTGTAAGAACCTGATAGGGCGTTGTGAGAGAGTGACTCGTGAAACTCCAGAACCAAGTAGTCTATAGGGACATATACACTGTGATTTATTCTTTGTTTTCTACTAACAATGGCAGGGTCATGCGGATCTACACATGGCGAAAACAACAACGACCACTCTTTAGAGCTTGTGGGTGAGGGGTCTCTCACACCTGACACGAGAGAGCTTGTGCGGCACATTGAGCACTCGCTCGATGAGAGCGTACGCAATGCCTTGTATAAGATCAACGACAACCTCGCGGAGCTCCACACACGTGTTGCACTCCTCGAACGTCAGCCACTCATTGAAACCACGACCCAGGGTGAGCCAAGAGTGGAGGAGCCTCCTGCTCACTGCACACCACCTGCTGCCCGCTCTTGGGTATATGAGGTGGAAGAAGAAGACACGAACACCTACATTGCTGATATAGAATCCGATAGATTCAATGTCCACAATGATCGCAACCATCATCGGCTTCGTCAAAATCGTCAAGGTATGGGAAGAAATCAACGTGAGGTACGTGACCATAATGACGCATTTGGTAAAATTAAATTAATTATCCCTCCTTTTGCTGGAAAATATGATCCTGATGCTTATCTCACATGGTAGCTTACTGTAGAACAAAAATTTGCTTGTCATGAATTCGCTGAAGATAAGAAAGTTCGGGCTGCTACTAGCGAGTTTTCTAATTTTGCGTCTATTTGGTAGAGCGAATATTATCGTACTAATCAGAACATACCCAGAACATGGAATGCTTTGAAGAAAGCAATGATGCATAGATTTGTACCTTCACATTATTATCGTGATTTGATTAATAAATTGCAACGCTTAAGACAAGGTAGTAGTTCTGTAGAGGATTATTATAAAGAATTGCAAACTGGTTTGTTGCATTGTGGTTTAGAAGAAACTGAAGATGCTAAGATGGCTAGATTTTTGGGAGGTTTACACCGTGAAATTCAGTACATACTTGACTATAAAGAATACAATTTTATTACTTGCTTGTTTCATCTTGCTTGTAAAGCTAAGAGAGAGATACATGGACGCCTATCAAGAAACAAAGAAAATTTTGCAGGTTCATTTGTAGGTCACACAACTGAAGGGCAATCAAGAGCACCATTTACTCTCTCCAGCCGAGCACCTGCACCTACGAACCCCTCCAACAGCTGGCGTCCATCTACTTCCACTACACCATCACGCGCACCGAAAACGAGCAAGAGCATGGTACATGCCCCCGCACAAAGTTCATCTTCTGTTGCTTCAACAGGTAGAGCATGATAAACACAATGCAATCGCTGCAAGAGCTATGTACACATGATGCGGGATTGCCCTAGCAAGCGGGCTCTCTTGATAAAGGATAATGGTGAGTATACTTCAGCTAGTGACATTGAGGAATAATATGCTATGCTTGCAACTAACCTCGCAGGTGATGATCAAGAATCTGAGCGCGACGAGGAACGATATGGTGCTGAAATTTCATATAAGTATTTAAGCCTTATAGTGAAGCGTGTACTTAGTGCAAAAATAGAGCGTGCTGAGCAGAATCAATGCCACAATCTGTTCCAAACAAAGCTTGTCATCAAAGAGCGTTCATATCGAGTGATCATTGATGGAGAAAATTGCAACAATTTAACGAGCATGGACATGGTTGAGAAGCTTACATTGACCACACAACAGGACCCTCGTCCATATTACATTCAATGGTTCAACAATTGTGGCAAGTTGAAGGTAACACGCATTGTGAGAGTATATTTTTCTATTGGTTCTTATCATGATTATGTTGTTGCGATGTAGTACCTATGCAAGCATGTTTTTTGTTATTAGGTAGGCCTTGGCAATATGATAGAGATACAGTGCATCATGGTAGAACTAATAAGTATACTCTCATATTTAACGAAAATAAAATCACTTTGCTGCCCATGTCTCTTGAAGCTATTTTAAATGATGAATTAGAGAGAGCTAGTAGAGAAAAGGACAGTAGCAAAAGTGAAAAATCTGATTGTTGCTAAAGAACTTGTGCACCCGAAGAAGAAAGAACCTAGTGCTAGGAAAGGTGAAATTAAGTTGAAAGGTTATGTTTTCCTTACTACTAAATTTGATATTTGTAATATAGAAGATAGCAAATCTGATTGCTATGCTTTAGTGGGCAAAGAAGTCTTGTTTTTCTTTCAGGATATGCCTTCTTCTTTGCCTCATGTTGTTGCTAACATTTTGTAGGAGTTTGCTGATGTATTTCCAAGTGACATACCCCTAGGGTTGCCTCCAATTAGAGGTACTGAGCATCAAATTGATTTAATTCTAGGATTCTTACTTCCCAACCGTGCGCCATATAGAACCAATCCCGAAGAGGCTAAGGAAATTCAATATCAAGTGCAAGACTTGCTTGACAAAGGGTACGTACGCGAAAGCCTTAGTCCTTGTGTTGTCCCTGTGATTTTGGTACCTAAAAAAGATGGATCATGGCATATGTGTGTTGACTGTAGAGCTATCAATAATATTACTATTCAATATTATCATCCTATTCCTAGGCTAGATGATATGCTTTATGAATTAAGTGGCTCGACTGTGTTTTCTATAGTTGATTTGCGTAGTGGGTATCACCAAAATCGCATGCAGTTTGGTGATGAATGAAAACTAATATTCAAAGCTAAGTTTGGATTATATGAGTGGTTGGTGATGCCTTTTGGGTTAACTAATGCACCTATTACTTTCATGGGATTAATGAATGAAGTTTTGCATACTTTCATAGGACAATTTGTGGTGGTATATTTAGAAGACATATTGATCTATAACAAAACATTAGAGAAACATCTTGAATACTTGTGTGCTGTTTTTAATGCTCTACGTGATGCACGTTTGCTCAGTAACCTTGAGAAGTGCACCTTTTGCACCGATCGAGTATCGTTTCTTAGCTATGTTGTTACTCCACAGGGTATTGAGGTTGATCAAGCCAAGATCGAAGCTGTACAGAGTTGGCCGACTCCTAACAGGGTCACACAAGTGCAGAGTTTTCTCGGACTTGCTGGATTTTATCGACACTTTGTCAAAGATTTCAGCACCATTGTCGCATCGATGAATGAGCTTACGAAGAAAGGTGTTCATTTTATCTGAAGCCCTAAACAAGAACAATCGTTTCAGATTTTGAAAGATAAGCATACACATGCGCACTTCTCCAACTTCCTGATTTTGGTAAGACTTTTGAGCTTGAATGTGATGCTAGTGGAATTGGACTTAGAGGTGTGCTTATTCAAGATGGTAAACCTGTTGTGTATTTTAGTGAGAAATTAAGTGGGTCTAGTCTGAATTATTCTACTTATGATAAGGAATTATATGCTTTAGTTCGGACATTAGAGATATGACAATATTATTTATGGTCCAAAGAATTTGTTATATATTCTGATCATGAATCATTAAAGCACATTCGTAGTCAATCAAATCTGAACAGTAGATATGCTAAATGGGTTGGGTTCATTGAATCGTTTCCATATGTCATTAAACACAAGAAAGAAAATGATAATATTATTGCTGATGCTTTATCTCGTCGTTATACCATGTTATCCCAATTTGATTTCAGAATGTTTGGTTTAGAAACAATTAAAGAGCAGTATGTGCATGATGATGATTTTAAAGATATCTATTAGAATTGTAAAGAAGGCAAAAGCTATAATAAATTTATTGTGAATGATGGATTTTTATTTTGTACTAACAAGCTATCCATTCTAGCTAGCTCCGTTCGTCTTTTGTTGTTACAGGTGGCGCATGGAGGAGGACTCATAGGACAATTTGGTATCAAGAAGACAGATGATGTTTTGACCGATCACTTCTATTGGCCTAAGTTGAGGCGCGACGTTGAGCGCTATGTGTCTCGCTGTACTACATGCCACAAAACTAAGTCACGTCTTAGTCCACATGGTTTATATATGCCTCTTCCTGTTCCTCGCGTACCTTGAGAAGATATTTCTATAGATTTTATTTTAGGACTACCTAGAACAAAGAGGGGGAGGGATAATATTTTTTTTGGTATGGATAGATTTTTTAAAGATGGTGTATTTCATACCTTGTCATAAGAGCGATGATGCTACAAATGTTACCGAATTATTTTTCAGAGAAATTGTTCGACTACATGGAGTGCCCAATACAATTGTGTCTGATCATGATACGAAGTTTCGTAGTCACTTTTGGAGGACACTATGGGCTAAATTGGGGGACAAAGTTGCTGTTTTCTGAAGGGTTATCGGTAAGCGCTACAATAGCACAAAATAAAAATTTACCGCGCAACCAAGGAACCTCCGCAAGTAATAGATCACGAGATTACCGCTAGACGCGCCGACTCGAAGCGGAAGTAGAGTCGATGTAGCGAATAGATGCGGTCGTAGTCGTACTCACCGCGCGACTGCTCCTTCGAGTAGTCGTACTCACTTCGCGTCTGCTCCTCTGAGTAGTCGAACTCGCCTCGTAACTTCTTCTCCTGCTCCGGTGATCGTCACGAGTTGCGGATCGTCCTAGTGCTGATGCTTCACAACAGCACCTCTGAGGTATCCACACATACAGGGTGGGAATACCGCACGCTGGTGTGCTATTACCGGCAACGTGGTTGAGAATGGCGTGTCTATTAGGGTTTCGGGAGTTCTTCCAAAAACGTGCTTAACCCTATGCCACCGCCTCTCTTTATATAGGCATCCATGATTGGTCTCTTACTCGAGGCCCATTAGGAACTTATATCCTATACGAATTTGGATCACCATCCAAATCAAATCCCCAGCCCCTTAAGTGTGCGACCCTACAGGTTCTTGTGCGATTGGTTGTGACTCGGAAACTCTTTTCCGACCACTAGTCGTCAGCGGCACCTAGCAGCACGTAATGATTCCCAAGTACACAAAGAATATATCGGATGAACCTTAACGTAATATGATCTATGATCAGGTCCTCATCACTTACGACCAGTTCGTATCTCTATACGACCAGTCTGTGATTACGTTCGACCAGTCTACGACCAGATCGCATCTCCATACGACCAGTCCGTAACTAATCGAACTAAGTGACCTACTCATGCATTCTCCCTTTGCCTCACGATGTCTGGTTGAACTCCAGGTGAGATATGGTGTCATCCATTGACTGTTCAATACTTTCTCGATCGAGTGTCGGATAACTTTATGTGGTCGACACTTCGACCACTAGTGGCATGGCCATGCACTTTCTTTATCCGATCACCACGAGGGGCCCAGAGACATCTCCTGTTATGCAAGGAGGGGCAAATCCCATCTCGACCAGTCACACCCCTCCGCATGTTTCATAGCATACCCGAAAGCTACCTTTATAACTACCCAGTTACGGAGTAGCGTTTGGTAACCCCTAAGAGTGCTATTACACATGTAGGGAACCATACTGTTCTCAGGTCTAAGGATTATACATCATCATTACTTGAGACCAACTAATGACACATAGATTCATAACAATCTCAATAGTGTCTCAATGATGGGCCTATCCAGCTCCATGTTCTCAAACATGTGCTCACATTACTGATTCGATATCTCTATATCTATGACCGGTGAAACATGACCATCAATCAATACATGTGCTGGTCGTGGAGTCACGGTTGTTCTGACCAGTGACATTCGACCAGGGATACATTTAGAATGATATCATATAAGTTAATGAGTTTCACCAACAAGTCACATACTCATTGATCTATAATTGATGATTCATTCAAGGAACAAGATAACATATTATCCAATATCATGAACATAAGGAAATACAATCATCTTTATGATTGCCTCTAGGGCATATTTCCAACAGTCTCCCACTTGCACTAGAGACAATCATTTAAGTATCTAATACCGATAGCTCTTGTGTGCGCCTCATGCTTAGGCTGCGAAAGAGGCTTAGTCAATGGATTAGCAACATTCGAATCCGTAGGAACTTTGCATATCTTAACATCTCCTCTATCGACAAGTTCGCGAATGAGATGGTAACGCCTGAGTATGTGTTTGGATTTCTGATGGGATCTCAGCTCCTTAGCCTGCGGAATGGCTCCATTATTGTCACAATAGAGATCCAATGGGCACAAGGCACTCGGAACTACACCCAACTCAGTAAGGAAATTCCTTATCCAAACACCTTCTTTCGCGGCTTCAGAAGCCGTAATGTATTCGGCCTCCGTCGTGGAATCAACAACCGTTTCTTGCTTGGAACTTTTCCAGCTCACTGCTCCTCCATTCAAAATGAATACAAAACCAGATTGTGAACGATAATCATCTTTGTCGGTTTGGAAGCTTGCATCGGTGTAACCATTTACAACGAGCTCTTCATCACCGCCGTAAACTAGGAACACATCCTTAGTCCTTCTCAAGTACTTAAGAATGTTTTTCACTGCTGTCCATTGACCTTCACCTGGGTCAGCTTGGTATCTGCTCGTAACACTTAGAGCATATGATACATCTGGTCGGGTACAAATCATGGCATACATAATAGATCCAATGGCCGAAGTATATGGAATACTATTCATACGATCTCGCTCATCAGTGGTCGAAGGACACTGACTCTTGCTAAGACTTATGCCATGTGACATAGGCAAGAACCCTTTCTTGGCATCATGCATGTTGAATTGATTCAACACCTTGTCAATATAAGTACTTTGGCTTAATCCAATCAGCCTTCTTGATCTATCTCTATAGATCTTTATTATCAAGATATATGCTGCCTCTCCTAGGTCTTTCATAGAAAAACTATTTTTCAATGATGACTTAACAGATTCCAGAATTGGAATGACATTCCCAATCAATAATATGTCATCCACATATAAGATTAGAATCACAAGTGCGCTCCTACTAACCTTCATGTATACACAAGGTTCTTTATTTTTGATAAAACCAAACCTTTTGATTTCCTCATCAAAACGCAGATTCCAACTCCGAGATGCTTGCTTCAACCCATAAATAGATTTTTGAAGTTTGCATACTTTACTAGCATTCTTTGGATCGACAAAACCTTCATTTTGTGTCATGTCACATCCCCACTTAGCTTTCCATTAAGGAAAGCCGTTTTGACATCCATCTGCCATATCTCATAGTCGAAATATGCATCGATCGCTAGAATGATCCGAATAGATTTAAGCATCGCTACTGGTGAGAAAGTCTCATCGTAGTCAACTCCTTGAACTTGTCGAAACCCTTTTGCGACCAGTCGAGCTTTATGAATGTGAATATTTCCATCCATATCAACCTTTTTCTTATAGATCTATTTGCACTCAATGGTTTTAACACCATCAAGTGGATCGATCAGGTTCCAAACCTGATTGTCACTCATGGAATCTATCTCGGACTTCATGGCTCCAAGCCATTTCTCAGAGTCTGGGTCCATCATCGCTTCCTCATAAGACTTAGGCTCATCATTATTCAATAATAATACGTCATGCACATACCTTACAGGCAATTGACGTGGCCTATTAGATCTACGTGGGGCTGATGCCTCATCTATAGGTTCAACAACGTTTTGTTCATCCTGTAGATGTTCAGTAGGAGTTGAAACATTTTCAGGTGCTTCCCGAATTTCTTCGAGTTGCAGCTTTCTCCCACTGACTCCTTTTTAAAAGAAACTCTTTTTCAAAAAGACACCATTTCGAGCAACGAACACTTTGCCCTCCTCTTGATTGTAGAAATAATATCCTTTGGTTTCCCTAGGATATCCTATGAAGTAGCATTTATCTGACTTGGGTGTGAGTTTGTCAGACGTCAGACGTTTAACATAGACATCACAACCCCAAATCTTTAGAATAGACAAACTGGGTCTTTTCCCAGTCCACATCTCATATGGTGTCTTATCTACTGATTTAGATGGTACCCTATTGAAAGTGAAAGTGGCAGTCTCTAGAGCGTAACCCCAAAAATACAATGGTAGATCTGATTGGCTCGTCATTGATCGGACCATGTCCAACAAAGTCCGATTACACCGCTCGGACACCCCATTCCATTGTGGAGTGCCTGGTGGTGTAAGTTGTGGAACAATTCCACATTGCTTCAAATGATCACTAAATTCATGGCTCAAAAATTCACTTCCACGATCAGATCGTAAGGACTTGATTGTCTTGCCAAGTTGATTCTGTACCTCATTCTGGAACTCCATGAACTTTTCAAAGGATTCCGACTTGTGCCTCATTAAATAGATATATCCATATCTACTAAAGTCATCGGTGAAAGTAATGAAGTACTGAAAACCACCTCTAGCTGTCGTGCTCATTGGTCCACATACATCAGTATGTATGAGTGCTAATAGGTCGGACGCCCTTTCACTCCGACCAGTGAAAGGTGTCTTGGTCATCTTTCCGATCAGACAAGATTCACATGTTTCAAATGATTCTAAATCAAATGAGTTTAGAATTCCATCATCATGGAGCTTCATGCGGTTCTCACTTATGTGACCCAAACGACAATGCCAAACAAAAGTGGAATTATATAATTAGGCCGAAGCCTCTTTGCATTAATATTATAGATGGGTGTATCATCAAGATTTAAAATATACAGCCCGTTCAAAACGGGAGCATAGCCATAAAACATTTCATTTAAAAATATTGAACAACCATTGTTCTCTATAATGAATTTATAACCCTCTGCCATCAAACATGAGGCAGAGATGATATTTTTACTTATGGCTGGAACGTAATAACAATTATTTAATTCCAAAATAAATCCTGAGGGCAAAAGTAATGGCAAAGTCCCGACGGCTAATGCATCAACCTTTGCTTTATTCCCGACGCGAAGATCCATCTCGCCCCTTGCAATTCTCATACTCTTTGTTAAACTCTGCATCGAATTGCAAATATGAGCAACCGATCCGGTATCAAATACCCAAGAGTTAACAGAAGAATCAGCAAGAAAAACATCTACATCATTAATACCTGCAGTGGAATGTTTAGTCCCACCATTTTTCAGATCAGCCAGGTATTTCATGCAGTTCCTTTTCCAATGGCCTGGCTCCTTGCAGTAAAAGCATTCATTCTCTTGAGTCGGGCCGGACTTAGTCTTGGGTTTAGGCTTGTTAGTTTGGATCCTATCCGAAACTTTAGCCTTGCCCTTGCCTTTGACTCAAGTCTTAGCCTTCTTCTTGAAGCTTGTACTCTTTTATACCATCATCACATGATTGTTGCTTTTCTTAATGCTGTCTTCTGCAGTCTTGAGCATCATATGCAGTTCGGTGAGATTCTTGTCTAAGCCATTCATATGGAAGGTCATAGTGAATTGCCCATAGCTTGCAGGAAGCGAAGCAAGAATCAAATCTGTAGCCAACTCTTGACTAAGTGGAAAACCAAGTTTTTCCAAGCTCTGTGTAACAAACCATCTTGATCACATGAGGGCTCACCGGACTACCCTCAGTTAGCTTACATCCAAACAATTTCTTTGAGATCTCATATCTCTCAGTCCTTACTTGTGTCTCAAACATGCCTTTGAGCGCCACAATTATATCGTATGCCTCAATGTTCTCAAACTGCTTCTGAAGTTTTGAGTTCATGGCAGCAAGCATGGGACAGCTAACATCAAGGGACTCATCACATGCCTTTTTATAGGCTGTCTTAAGAGTAGCAGCAGCATTCTCAGTAGGCACATCAGGAATTGGTTCCTCTAAAACATGTTCCTTTTTATCTTGCCTAAGAACAATTCTTAGGTTGCGGGACCAATCCGCAAAATTTGTTCCATTCAGTTTTTCCTTATCAAGTATCGAACGTAAAGCAAAACTGGATGTAGGTACAGCAGTTGGTGCCATGATCTATAACAGAAATATGCAAAACTAAGACATATGTTCAAGAAAAGTAACTTCTATTAAACAATTTAATAAAGATACTCCCACTAAATACCATATCCCTCTTATGATATTTAATGATTCAAGATCCACAATCAGTTAATCTACTAGTGAGCTTTGGCATCACTGCTAGAAGATTAGTGAATTTGGTGAACAACCCTTTGCTAATCATATCTCTATATGACTTTTGTTGTTGAGCAGCATCTCTATGCTTCGGCACCCAACCCTATGCCCCAAGGTCCATAACCGTTATGATGACCTCGTCAAGATAAACCAATGCGTTGCATGTAAGTGTCCGACACAAACCCATCTAGTCAAGGAGTATTAATGGTACTCTACTTTGGCAAGACCTACCATTAAATTACATTACTTTGGATGGTGCAGCTAATTGGGAGGGCATCGATTTAACTTAATATTATGAGAGGGAATTTTATTTCTACCATGTCAAAAGCTTTTAAGCTACTAAACATGCATAGAAATAAATGAACAGAATATAAGGGCCTTCGCTAACAATCAAATTGCATTGTGATATAGTATGACCCTTCCTCATGGTGATCTCCATCGTCAAGCTTCCTATTCAACATGTCTCCAGGTGGCCAATTCCTCCAAGTATTCCCACTAAGCCATTATTCCTAACAGCACTAGTTATAAATTACAGGGAGTGAAGAAGCATCACAAGTCGACACGCAGGCCGTTATACAAATATAGACAACCTTTGGGCTGCAATAAACATGACACGCAGATCATGAATATCACACATATCCATACATCTCATACATCATGGGTCATGCTATTCACATCAATCCCTGCAAAAACGAGTTACACATAGAATCCAATTCTATCGGGCGACATGAACATATACGACCTATAATGCGCGGTACGATTACCCAGCACGACGGTCCCGCTAGCTGGTTAACGGGCGGGGTTCGAAGGGGCAGCACCCCTCGTTGGTTGAGGGCAGCGCACTTGAAAATTTTTCCGGAACATGAATCTCTATTCACGTAACCAAGCCTTGGAAATCATCAGATTAACCCTATTCCGAATAGGTCATTGCCTTGATACGACCACACACTGTGGCATACTCCGATGGCGGAATTCCGACCGGTAGGATTATCATGCAATGTGGTTGTGAACAAGCGCAATAAAACACCCAGTACTATTCGATCGTATCTCCGATTCGATCAACTACATTGATCTTCGTGTGCCCTAATGGATTTACGATCACTGTCTGCCCCGATGGCGGAAACCGACCGGTAGAGGCAAGTCGTGATACGACCATAAAAGAACGATCTCGAAATAACGAATACGAACCCATCCTACCACCAAAACGCATGGACGATCTTATCGACCACCGCTAAAAACGATCTGCTAAGAGCAGAAACAGATATAGATCACATCTATAACTTCCACATATCACAATATGCATCTAATCCGAATATAAAACTAGACGGGAAGGCTCTGATACCACCGAAGGGTTACCGGTAAGCGCTACGATAGCACAAAACAAAAATTTACCGCGCAACCAAGGAACCTCCGTAAGTAATAGATCACGAGATTACCGCTAGACGCGCCGACTCGAAGCGGAAGTAGAGTCGATGTAGCGAATAGATGTGGTCGTAGTCGTACTCGCCGCGCAACTGCTCCTCCGAGTAGTCGTACTCACTTCGCGTCTGCTCCTCTGAGTAGTCGAACTCGCCTCGCAACTTCTTCTCCTGCTCCGGTGATCGTCACAAGTTTCGGATCGTCCTAGTGCTGATGCTTCACAACAGCACCTCTGAGGTATCCACACATACAGGGTAGGAATACCGCGCGCTGGTGTGCTAGCACCGGCAACGTGGTTAAGGATGGCGTGGCTATTAGGGTTTCGGGAGTTCTTCCAAAAACGTGCTTAACCCTATGCCACCGCCTCTCTTTATATATGCATCCATGATGGGTCTCTTACTCGAGGCCCATTAGGAACTTATATCATATACGAATTCGGATGACCATCCAAATCAAATCCCCAGCCCCTTAAGTGTGCAACCCTACAGGTTCTTGTGCAATTGGTTGTGACTCGGAAACTCTTTTTCGACCACTAGTCGTCAGCGGCACCTAGCAGCACGTAACGATTCCCAAGTACACAAAGAATATATCGGACGAACCTTAACGTAATATGATCTATGATCAGGTCCTCATCACTTACGACCAGTTCGTATCTCTATACGACCAGTCTACGAGCAGATCGCATCTCCATACGACCAGTCCGTAACTGATCGAACTAAGTGACCTACTCATGCATTCTCCCTTTGCCTCACGATGTTGGGTTGAACTCCAGGTGAGATATGGTGTCATCCATGGACTGTTCAATACTTTCTCAATCGAGTGTCGGATAACTTCATGTGGTCGACACTTCGACCACTAGTGGCATGACCATGCACTTTCTTTATCCGATCACCACGAGGGGCCCAGAGACATCTCTCTTGTTATGTAAGGAGGGGCAAATCTCATCTCGACCAGTCACATCCCTCCGTATATTTCATAGCATACCCGAAAGCTACCTTTATAAATACCCAGTTACAGAGTAGCGTTTGGTAACCCCTAAGAGTGCTATTACACATGTAGGGAACCATGCTGTTCTCAGGTCTAAGGATTATACATCATCATTACTTGAGACCAACTAATGACACATAGATTCATAACAATCTCAATAGTGTCTCAATGATGGGTCTATCCAGCTCCATGTTCTCTAACATGTGCTCACATTACTGATTCGATATCTCTATATCTATGACCGGTGAAACATGGCCATCAATCAATACATGTCTTTGTCGTCGAGTCACGGTTGTTCAGGCCAAAGTGACATTCGACCGAGGATACATTTAGAATGATATCATATAAGTTAATGAGTTTCACCAACAAGTCACATACTCATTGATCTATAACTGATGATTCATTCAAGGAACAAGATAACATATTATCCAATATCATGAACATAAGAAAATACAATCATCTTTATGATTGCCTCTAGGGCATATTTCCAACATTTTCTACTACATGTCATCCCCAAATAGACGGACAAACTGAAGTCCACTATGTTGAGGGCTGTTTTGAAGAACTTAAAGATATGGGAAGAATGCTTACCTCATGTGGAGTTTGTTTATAACCGTTCGCATCATTCAACCACAAAGATGTGCCCTTTTTAGGTAGTTTATGGATTTAGTCCTTACGCTCCTATTGATTTATTACCTTTACCATCTTCGGAAAATGTAAACATTGATGCTACACAACGTGCTGAATTGATTCTAAAGATGCATGAGACAACTAAAGAGAATATAGAGCGAATGCTACACAATGTACCGTTCATACGAGTACTCCAGATCATGCAACTATCGTTCATGTAATTACCGATCGGCTTGGCCGACGACTTTAGGTCGGTTCGCGATAGATTAGAACATATTTGTAATTTCTAATCTAAGGTACAATCGACGTCCACTTTTTCATGCAATCTACCGATCGACATTGTATCGGCGACTTCAAGTCGGCTCGTAGTAGATTAGAGCGGATTTGCACCATAGAAAAAACCAATCTAGAAAGTCAAAATTGCATAATTGAAAGCAATATAGGAAAACGATTCAATCTACGAGTGTCGTGCTACGACAGTT
Organism: Hsuehochloa calcarea; assembly: GCA_036346395.1. Taxonomy (NCBI): domain Eukaryota; kingdom Viridiplantae; phylum Streptophyta; class Magnoliopsida; order Poales; family Poaceae; genus Hsuehochloa; species Hsuehochloa calcarea. The sequence goes on from CM070607.1 coordinate 1,316,744, forward strand.
ACCTTTCGATTCGAGGATAGTCGATTCCGCTGATAACGTGTTGAGGAACCATCGTTGGCGAGTCCAGTCTGAGCGATTACCTCGTAGACAAACTCAGAATTGTAAGAACGATACAATAATACAAGAATATAATAGAAGAATGAATACCGAGATATGAGGGGAGTTCTGATTTATTTTTATCATTTTTTTCAAAACTATAATACAATAGTTAGAGTTTTTCTCTTTTATGCAGACTACTGAATGGACGAAGAGGTGAACGGGTTCCTTAACATGACCTACCCAAAGCCGGAGGGAAGTTACAATTCACAATTCACAGGCACAAGAGACGAGAGGATTAAGAGAGAGAGAGAGAGGCTGCAGCGCTCCAAGTCCAAGACAAAGACAAGTAGAAATAAGGAGGGGGAATTACCGAATCAATCAAACCAAACCCTCGACGGATCGCCAATCGCCACTAATGGCGTCCGCCCCGCCGCCGCCTCCTCCTCCTCCTCTTGCGCACCTCCTCTCGCAGTCGCAGTTCCCCATCACCCCCAAGCCCGACCCCGATGCGCCCCCCACCCCCAACGCCGCAACACCGCCGCTCCTCGCCCTCACCCCAGAGCTCTGCGACATTCTCCGCCACCAGCTCGCGCCCTCCACCCACGACGGCCCCTCCCTCGCCCACCAACTCCGCCTCTACCACCGCCACCACGACGCCCTCTCCGCCCGTCTCCGCCTCCCCGCTGCCACGCCCCCACCGCCTCCGCCTCCCCCTCCCAATAAGTCCATGTCCAAGGAAGACGGATCCATAGTGGCCGCCTCATCCTCCTCCGGCAAGAAACGCGCGCGCGCCGGCGAGATGGTCCGCGTCACCAACCTCGGCCTGGCCGATCACGTCCACTTCCGCTCCCTCGTGCGCCGCGCGCGCCTCACCTTCGAGGCGCTCCGCGGAATCTACCACCGCCAGGACGACTCCACCGGCGTCCGCAACCGCGTCGACCTGCGCGCCTCCAGCAAGATGCTCTCCGAGGGCCTCTGGCTCCACCGCGACCTCCGCATCGTCGGCGCCATCCCCGGCGTCCTCGTCGGCGACGCCTTCTACTACCGCGCCGAGCTCTGCGTCGTCGGCCTCCACGCCGCGCCGCAGGCCGGCATAGGCTACATCCCCGCCAGCCTCGTCGGCGAGGGCCACCCCATCGCCACCAGCATCGTCTCCTCCGGCGGATACCTCGACGACGAGGACAGCGGCGATGTCCTCGTTTACACCGGAAGCGGCGGACGCCAGCGCAACCGCGTCGAGCACCACGCCGACCAGACGCTCGAGCGCGGCAACCTCGCGCTCCATTACAGCTACCAGTACGGCGTCGAGGTGCGCGTCATTCGCGGCCACACCTGCGAGGCCAGCCCCAACCGCAAGGTCTACGTCTACGACGGCCTCTACAGGGTCGTCAGCTCCACCTACGGCCCGGGCAAGTCTGGCCGCGACGTCTGCAAGTTCAAGCTTGTGCGCCTCCCCGGCCAGGACGAGCTCGGCAGCAAGAACTGGCACTCCGCCAAGGAGCTCAAGGACGCGCTCGACGCCAAAATCCGCCCGCCCAGGTACATCTCGCTCGACCTATCCAAGGGCAAGGAGGTGTTCCGTGTCCCCGTCTGCAACAAGGTGGACGATGACAGGTCTCCCCTGTTCTTCGAGTACATTGCCCGCCCTGAGTTTCCAGTGCCCCCGTTGCCCGGGCTGGTGAAGCGGCAGAGGGGCTGCCATTGTGGTACGGCGTGTGGGTCGAGGTGCAGCTGCGAGAGGAAGAACAGGGCAGGGGCAGGCCCGGTGTACAACGAGGACGGCACCCTTGTCAGGGGACGGCCGGTAGTGTACGAGTGTGGTGCCCTGTGTGACTGCACCATGAGCTGCGTGAACCGGGTGACGCAGCGAGGGATGAAGCACCGGCTGGAGGTGTTCCGGTCGAGGGAGACGGGGTGGGGTGTCAGGACGTTCGACTTGATCCACCCAGGTGCTTTTGTGTGCGAGTACAATGGCGATGTGGTTCCCGTGGACAATCAGTCAGGCAATGCGTTGATGGACGAGTGTAGCTTCATCGATCCAAAGAGGTTTCCTGAGAGATGGAAGGAGTGGGGAGATGCCTCCTGTGCGCACCCTGACGATAAGGGAACCCAGTCCCCCCGGTTCCCAGGGCCAGGTTACCTACTCGATGTGTCACGGAGGAGGAACGTGGCTTGCTACATCAGCCACAGCTGCAATCCCAATGTGTTTCTCCAGTTTGTTATCCGTGGCAATGAGGATGAATCATGCCCTCACTTGATGGTTTTTGCCATGGAGACCATCCCACCGATGCGGGAGCTGAGCATCGATTATGGGATGGATTAGGGTTCATTAGAGGGATCAATGAGAAGCTGACTGGATGATGAAGCAGCATTCTGAAGCAGATGGCTCTGGCCTTTCTGGATAGTGTGTAGGTGAGGAAGTTTCTTTTTTTGGGGTAGCCATATATTGCTTTCATTTTGCCGTGGGTTGCACCCTTCAAATTGTTACGGTTCAGAAACAGGGGGGAAGCCCTAGTGGTTCACATTTCTCTCGGTAGTTTTTTGGTTGCCAGTAATCATTTTGTTCGTGGTGTTGTTGTTGCTGCTGCTGCTGCTGTGGTTCTAGGGCTTACTGGCAGAAAGTATGCTTAATCCTTAACTGGTGCTGTACTGATATGGTTGGAACAAACAGCTTTATATTTAAGAACTGCGTTCTGCGGATCAATCTGTCTGAACCGTAGTTTTTTTTTCTTCTTTTTCCCTGCTGAAGTGTCTGTCTCCTCCACCTTGTTTTTGACTTTATTTACGACGTGCAAAACATTCAAACCGTAGTCCCATAAACATACGCAAACCAGGGAACCTGTTTGTTGAGTTGTTTCCAAAATCAGCACGAACTACTTCAGATGGTAGCAACTAGCAAGATACTCATCAAGACTATCTCTCTGGAATGAACCAACAAAAATAGTTGATCGAATGTCTTATGTATGCCCATTTATGAGTTGGCAGCGTGGAACCTACATTTTTTCACCTTGGATTGCTTATAGATTTTGCATTGTCCTTCTGTATTTATTCTTCACACACAAATTTCATGGGAGTATATTATTCACAGCACGATATGACTCCTATCCTTGAGATAGGTTATAAATATTCCAATTCACTGGGACACTACGAAGCATATGCATTATGAAGTAACTGGATTTAATGAAAGTTGGACATGTCCTGAAAATTGTTGCACGCTTTGAAAAGCTCTTGTTGTTTGAATTATTTTCAAGAACAGATAAAGGTCCTCCGGGTGACATTCGCAAGTGTTCCATAACTCCCCAAATTAACAAGCATCACATCAGGAGTGGTGGATAGCAGGATAGTTATTAACTGATTTCTTAGACTCATCTGGAGACTCAAGTGTGAGTACTCCTTGCTAGATTGCATATTAAGGATCTTAATTAGCATATGTGATTTTGGTGGGGTTTCATGTTGCTAGTGTAGAGATCTAATTCTGATTCACATCTCTTATCCTATTATCAACAGATTCAGTTAGATTGAAGCGTCCTGTAGCATGTCTGTTGTCGGTCATGTGCAGAGATATTGTCCCAGAGTTAGTTGCAACAAAAAAATGTAGGATTTTTAAAAACTTTTTGTACTAGAGCGAATACACGCGAGGCCTGACTTGCACTAGAGCGAATCTTTGCACCCAGATCACGAACGCCTATGATACAAATCTGTATCGTAACAGCCCAAATTTTTTTGTAGGAAATCCCAGAGACAAAAATGTAGGATTTTTAAAAACTTTTTGTTTGTTATCTGTCAGCGTGTTATTTACCAGATTTTTGTGTGATGTTTTAATTGCAGTTCCTGTCTGAGGGCATTTTTGCAAGAGTAAATAGCAGGCTATCAGTAAACTAAGGGGATTACATTTAAAAATATTTCGTAAGGCTCAAAACTGAAAGCTAGAGACCTAAGTTCAAATTCAACCTTCGGAATATTTGAAACCGGATAAGAGATTGTTAAGCGAAAACAAAAAAATGTAGCTAAAACCCAAGATATTGCCCATCGCCTTTGTGTTCCTGTTTTCCCCGCCGAGCCCGGCCTTGAGCTTGGCCCACTCTCTAGTTTTCCCTTCGGCATGGCCTAGCCTCACCCCATTACTCCCTCACCCAGACTCGACCCATTACTCCCTCACCCATACAACCCACGCAGCCACCTTTCTCCCTCCTCCCTGTTCTTCCACGCCCTACTAGCACCGTGCAGTAGCACTGGCGCCATGCTCCGCCACTGTTCTCTGTGTCACCCATGCCGCCACAGCGCTGCGGCGGGTTGGCATCCAACTCCTGTCATGCGCGCCACGCGTAGATTGTGTTTGTGCCACTGTTCCCCTCTAGCGTCGCCACTGCGCTGCCAAATCGGGTCGCGTCCCGACAGCCGCTCACACCTGACATCGGCGCTCGGCATCCGTCGCCGCCGCAACTCGCCCCGCCTCCCCTCTCACCTATAAATGGCCACCCGAAGCCCCGTTTGCCTCCCCATCCTCGCCATTCTCTTCCTCTCCCTCTCTTCCACCAGGCGCAATCGAAGGGAACACGAACCACTGCTTTGGCCGCCGCCGTCTCACCACTACCGCTCCAGTGAGCTCCCCACCTTGACACCCGCATCACCTTGTGTTCCGGAGCACGAGGATCATTCCCCCCATTTGATTTCCTCTTTTACCCACAGGAACCCGCCGAAGCCATCTTCTTCTCCATCCCTGGCCAAGACTGCCATTTTCACCGCCGCTCCTCGATCGGTGAGCCCCTCTCCGACTGCCCTCATCTCAAGAATCTCGTCACCTCTCTGGAGCTTCTTCGGTAGCTCACGGCTCTCCTCTCCTCACAGGCCGCTGTTGCCGCTAGGAACTTCCCGCGTCACCTCGGGTCCTCGTCGCCGGCCCTCCTCCGACCATCTCCATCATCCCACTTCACTCTGGTGAGATCCCTGTACCTTGTAGATGCTCATGTGCGTGCTAGTTGGTTGGGAAAGTCGCCAGGTCGTCGCAGTCCCCGGAGCCCGTAGAACCACTACCGCCCCTCGCCATTGCGCCGCCGCTACCGACCATCCCTCCCCTCGCCGCCGGTACTCCTAGGATCGCCCGAGCCGTGGGGTTCCATTTTTATCTTTACCGACCGCCCCATGGCCTGGCTCGCCGGCGTCGAGCACGGCAAGGAACCGCTTGGGGCTCCTCTGCTCCGGTCGGAAGTGGACAAGTACTGTAGCAGGGTCATTAAGATCGAATCTAGGTCATTAGGACAAAGCAGTAATTAAAGGTTGAGTAAATGCCGCTCTGTTAGGCTGGCGCGTGGACCCAATAAATAATAAGTGGAAGTTAACTAAGATCGGTTCTGACATGACTCAGTGACATGCGAGCCCCATTCCTTTAAGTGCACAACATAGACCAAACCGTGGACCAACACAGTGTTACATGGACCATTGTCCATGCACTGTTTCCATGAACCGAGCCTATGACAGCAGGGCCCCACTTGTCATTCACTAGGCCAATTTCCAAATAGATAATAAAACAAAAAGAAAAGAAAATTCCAAGGGCCCCACCTTTCAGAAAGAGGATTATCTCTCCCCTTTTCCTTTTCTAGGAATTAAAGTAGGGTTGAACTTCGGAGAGTCTATCCTCACTCATTTTAACTCCGAATCGAATGAATTTTTTCTCTCTCTAAATTAGTCTAAATTCAAAGCCTACCGAACCAAACCGAAAACACCCATTTTAGAGTCCATTTTAATTTTTAAGGCATTTTGAAGATTTTTGTGCTTATTTAGACTTTGGTTGTTTTCACGTATATAGATGCCGAAGCTCCCAAAGAACATCAAGACGAGCAAGACCAAGACCCGCACAACCTAGAATAAGGCTAGTCAGCATTTTGATCATGTTGTACCTACTTTTGAAATACAATTATATTCTTTTAAATTATGAAATTACATTGCTATGATTTATACAACTATGTTGGTCTAGCTCACAGTTAATACCTTAATGATAATTGAATATAACATTCCCATGTTTGAACTTGGACACTATCCTTTGTCACTCTAGCACTAATGGTATACATACTAGTTAATAAGGGTCTTTTTGGTATGGCTCTGCTCCATGTTTTTGCAGCTCTAACTTTAGTTTCACTCTCGGATCCACTCCTATGAGAAGTTGGAGCGGTCCGAGGAGGCGTTTGGTTAAAAAGTTGGCTCCAACTCCAGGAATGAGAAGGATCTTTGTAAAAAGATTGTACTACCCTTGTCTTGTGACTTGTAATATTTTTTTTGTATTACTTAAATTATAACAGTTTAATAAGTTGATTTCAGTCACAATGTGTTTTTTTTTTGTCATATTGAGCCATGTTGCACCATCTTTTTCACCTACATTCGAAATTTTTACACAAAAAAATTAAATAAAACATACATTAGCACACACGGAGATCAAGGGAAGTGGCAAGACACATTCCTCACCCTGCATTGCATTGAATCTTCAGTAACCAATTTGTAGAATTTTCTCAAAAAACTTTCAGAGAAGTTAATTTTGCATTCAACAATTCGAGCATGATACTAGCATTGAACTCGACATATTGGTATTGAATTAGTTGTACATTACCGAAAACCTTCTGTACAATAGAGTAGGATTCAACATTGGATGATTTCCATCTTTACAACAGAGTAGGATTCAACATTGGATGATTTCCATCTTTGCAACAGATTAGGATTCATCTCTAGCGAAATTTTGGGGTTTTTTTGTGGAAAATTTTGGGGAGAGCGTGTGGGGCAGAAGCGAACTGCGACGGGAGGTGGCTGCAAAGGGGTGCCGGTGGGAAGGTGTAACATCCCAATTTTCAGGGTTTTTTGAAAATTTTCAAAAAATAAAAAAAACCATTCAATTTTATTGAATTGTCAAGGCTTAACTTGAAATCTTGGGAATTAAAAGCAATTTAAATGACTAAATCAAACTTCAACTAATTCAATTTGGTTTATTTTGAGTTTATTGGAGTTCTCTGGTATTTGAATTTCCCTTCTCTCTGTTTGTCCTGAATTCCCGTCGGTCGTTCCTGTTCCCGCCTCCTCCCTCACCTGCACCTTGACCTTGCTGCCTCCCCATGCGCCCCTTTGTCGTGCCTTGGCACCACCTTCCCCGAGCTGCACCCTCTTGGTGTCAACCATCCTCTCGTAGTCAACCACCCTCTCGATGTCAACCATCCTCTCTTAGTCGGCCAACCTTTCGGTCTTGACCAGCCTTGTGGCTTCGACCATCCTTGTGGTTTTAATCAGACTTGTGGTTTCAACCAGCCTTGTGGTCTCGACCAGCCTTTTAGTTTCGACCAGCCTTGTGGTCTCGACCAGCCTTGTGGTCTAGACCACCCTCGCGGTTTCGACCACCCTCTCGGTTTCGACCAACCTTCTGGTTTCGATCGCCCCTCGATTTCGACCACCCTCCTCGGCGCGTGTTCCTCCCTCTTTTCCCCAGCACCGTGTGCATTAAATGTCGTTTGCGCATTGAATGTCGTTGTCTCTACCGCACCATGCGCATTGAATGTCGTCTACGCATTGAATGTCGTTGTCTCCATAGCACCGTCGCGAATCCTGCCGCTCCATCTTGTCGCCTAGTCCCCCACCTTCTTCTATAAATGGAGCACCAGGGAGCCCTTTTGCCCTCCTCTTGTTTTCCCTTCAACTATCCTCTCCTCTCCTCTCCTCTCCTCTCTCTCTCTCCCCCTCATTTCGTCGTGCTTCGAGTTTCGTTGCCACCAACTAGAGCTTGCGCCACCGGTTCTACAGCTGTTGTCAAAGCTTCTCCGCCAACGTGGTCTTCGCCGTTGGCTTCGCAAGATCGCGGCCTACCCGGTGCACCTCCTCGCCACTGAAGAGTTCCTCGAAGTGCCCGTGTTGTCCTTCTTCGCCGCCAACCGTGAGCTTCCCCACTATCGTTCACCGTCCATTGACCTCCTCCAGCCCCTCTCCCAGTCTTGGTAAGCTCCTTGTGCCCTGTTCTTCCTTCTTCCTTCTTTTGACCGCGTCGAGCAGTCGAATCCTTCTTCTTCTTTCGACCACATCGAGCAGTCGAATCCTTCTTTCTTCTTTTGACCACATCGAATAGTCGAACTCCTTCGACCAGTCGAACCTCCTTCCGACCACATGTAGTCAAATCTCCTTCCGAGAGCCCATTCTTCCCCATTCGAGCTCTGATTTGAGTGATTCAAATCTCTAAATTCAGTACCTTTCTTTCGGTTCTAGTTTGGTAATTTCTAGATTTTATTTGGAGTTGTTTTATTTATTTTGCTCTTTTCGCTCGTATAGATTTCGGCGTTTCCAAAGAGTTCTTGGACCCGTTGACCTCGACCGAAGCAGTTCAACTCTTCAACGAAGGCAAGTCGTAGGCCTTTGATCATGTCGTACCCATTTTATAAAATTATACTATTTTATATCAGCATGCATTGCTATTTTTATATCAATTATTTCTGGGAATAGTTAAATACCTACTTGACAGTATGGCTCTTTGAACAATTGTGAACGACATGTTGACATGTACCCTTGGATATCATAGGTTGGGTAATCTTAGTTGGACATTATTGTAATACCAACATGGGTGTATATTATGCTTAGACATGCTTTAGTTATGCGATGTCTCTCGATCATATGATTCAATGATGATAAATTTGACTTAATGATATATGTAATTGTGGTGTGATACCGCTGTTATGCAACTATGTTGCGAGGTCACAGTTTTGTCAATTATGGTGTGATACCGCTGTTATAAAATTTGGAGCCACGGCAGGAGTTGTCATTGGCTTGGGTGAACGAAAATGATTTATGCTCGGGCAAGTGGTCGATGGCAAAAGGAGGAATGAGCGAGGCAGTGCAGGAGGCACATTTTTGGGTGCGGGAGGAACATAGGTGCGCGAGCAATGAGATGAGGTAGTATCGCTTGAGCAACCACTAAGGACTTAACTTTGTTCGTCATTGATCTGGGCCATACCGTGCAGCCACATGTTCAGGATAGGGTGGACCTGGCTGAATAATTAGCAATATTTTGGTTTGTGGATATCGTGAGGATATGTGCACGATCTTAGAATGATGAGTCAATTGGCAATGGCTTTGTTGGTTTGCAAAATCTCGTGTTTTCGATTTTGCTTCAGTTCTGTCAGACCACAGGCAGTCTGACCGGTGGCAGGGGCGGTCAGACCGCCCGTGGAGAGGTATGACCGGCCTTGGTTACCGGTCCGACCGGTATTGCCTCAAAGTGGTTTTTGGAGCTGAGCCAAAAATAGGATGTGTAGGCAAGTGAGGGGAGTCTCCTGGATGTGCTCACATAATTTTTGGAGCTCCCAGTCAAAAGTTCTATTCATTTGAAAATTCCAGAAGGTTTCAGATTTTCGAGATGGAATTTTGGCTAAATCTTTTCGGGCGGTCCGACCGCCGTTGTGGAATCGGTCCGACCGGCCTGAAATCGGTCGGACCGACCGTGTGGGGCGGTCAGACCGTCGATCACTTGGAGGTTAGCCATTTTGGCATTGATGAGATTTGAATGTGTTTAATGTATGGATTTCAATGCTTTATTGTTGCATATTGCATTGTGGAACTGACGTGGGTCAAGTTGTGAAGAACTTGTTCCCGGAGACGATTTTTTTGTCTATTGCTGTGCAGGTGGCTTGCAGGTCAACGACGTCAACGGTGAGGTGGATCGGGACTACGCTTGGAGAGCTGAGGTCCAGAACGATCATAGATGCCGGGTGAGGTCGTGTGACTCAAGCATGGTGCAGAATGGGCAAGGTGGATCGAACGAGTAGTTCGTGGCAGCTGGTTGGATCAGGTAGTGCAGAAGTCGGTGCAAGTCTCTAGGAGTTTCCGATGGGATTCGGACAGGATAGACTTGCCGACATGATGAGAGCCGCTGATCAACCTACACGTGGTGAAGCAGGCGAGTGCTTCAACAGTTATGTGTGTGTGGGTCCCATGTGTGTGTGGGCCTTCATGGGAGCCCATTAGTGGAAACCCTAGGCCTCTCCTATAAATAGAAAGGGGGGAGAGGAAAAACCCTCTAAGCATTTTGGAGCCCTCATTTGCAAACCCCTTGTTAGGGTTAGGGTTTGAAGAGGAGAGGAGAGGCTTGGAGAGATTGTGAGTGTGCTCTTTGTGTGAGCTCTTGTCCTCCCTGAGGGAATGGCTTTGTAAGCATCTTGTGGGATCAATCAATCTTGTGATGCTTGCTTAAGAGATCGATTGTCTCCTTTGTGTTCTTCTCTCTTTTTGATGAGTTTGGTGCTTCCTTGATTCAAGGGTTTATGCTTGGTCTCTTGATCTATTTTATCTTGCTTTGTTGTGTGGGAATACTCCTAGAATCATCTAGATCACCAACCCCCACAAGCAAGTCTTGAATCAAGTTTTTCATATTTCTAGAGTTTGTGCACTCCGTTGGTTAAACCTTAAGAGATCGTCTCTACGAAGTGGATCTGAACGATCGTCGCTAGAAATAGGTCTCTAATATCCTTAGGGAGGTGTGCTCCAAATTTGGTCAAGTTTCATTGGTTGAATCAAAAGTTGGACCAAATTTTGTTTTGGATTTGGGCGTTGTGTTTCGGTTCTCGACTAAATCGGTCGGACCGATTTTTAGACGGCGGTCAGACCGCCAGCATTCAGACAACCAGTTAAAGGCCGGTCGAACCGATTTAAATCGGTCGGACTACCCTTTGGTAGCCGGTCAGACCGCCAGTGCCCAGACCAGTCTAGTGAGATCAATTCTCCACAATTGTGTCTTGTGGTTGAGGGGGTTATCGAATTCAGCATAAGGCTTCCTCTGTGCGCTTACTGATCTTCTTAGCTTTCATAGCTAAAGGAGTAAACTTCGTGTTGAATTTAATCAAGGCGAGAAATTTGAGAAAGCGCCTATTCACCCCCCTAGTCGCCTTTACGGTCCTACAAGTGGTATCAGAGCCGGTTAGCTCTTCTCATAGATCTTAACCGGTCTTTGGAGCCATGGCGACTGACAAGTACTCAACCAAGCCACATATTTTTGATGGAGTTGATTTTGCATATTGGAAGGCTCGTATGCAGGCTTATATCGAGGCTCAAGGGCACACTATTTGGTTTAAGGTAAAAAACTCTTATGTCGTACCAGCCGATGACGATATGATCACTCCAGATGTGGAGGCCAATAGTAAGGCTCGGAATTTCTTGATCTAAGGCCTTAGTCGATCTGAGTTTGAGCGTGTTGCTCACTTGCGGTCTGCTCATGAGATCTGACAGACTCTTTGTGACTATCACGAAGGGTCCACTGCGATCAAGGAAGTGAGACAGAACCAGCTGAAGAAAGTATACTCTAAGATCGAGCAAAGGCCTGGTGAGTCTTTGGACGAGCTGTGGGGAAGATTTTCTAAGATTCTTCATGATCTCCGCGCTGTTGACCTGGTCTTTTCTGAGTCTGAAAATGCACGCCAGCTTTTGGGTGCTCTTGATGTGAAGGTCTGGGGAATGAAGATCACTTCCATCAATGACAACATCACATGAGTGAGCTTACCATGGATAAGCTATACTCGAGGTTGAAGACGCATGAGATTGATTTTATCTCGCGTCTCCCCAAGACAGAGTCGATGGCATTAGTGGTCGACAAATCCAAGGGTTGTTCTTCTGATTCTTTCGATTGTAGCTCATCTGGTTTTTCATTATCTGCTTTGCATTCTTTGAGCGATGAGCAACTTGAGAAACTGCCCGAGGATGATTTAGCCCTCCTATCCACCAAATTCACGAGAGCTTACAACAAGGTGAGGAATAGGAGGAGAAGTGGACCTATCACATGCTTCGAATGTGGTGAGTCAAACCACATTCGTTCCAGGTGCCCCAAGCTAAAGGGCAAGGAGGAGAAGGAGACACGAAGACATCCCCAAGAGAGGGATGCAAAACCCAAGAAAACAAACTATCGCAAGTTTGTCAGCCGGGTCCTTGCCGCTCTAGAAAATGTGAACATGAGCGATGTGGACTCGGAAACGGAGGATGACGAGAGTGACTCCCGTGGCAAGAAGAAGGCTCATGACTTCACGGGCATGTGTTTCATGGCCAAGAACAGCCACGACAGCGACTCCTCCAACGATGAGGATCCTTTTAGTGATCCTGATGAGGTATGCCCTTCAATTGCTGACATGAAAAGGGCTTTGGTACTTGCTGAACAGAAATTGCATAAGCAAGTAAAAATGATTAAGAAACAGGACATTATGATTGATAATTTGAACCTAGAAGTTGTTAGGATCAAATCTATTAATCCAGATGATATTTGTGATTCCTGCACTAGCTTGCTTAAAGAACTGACAAGCTTGAAATCTGCACATTCCTCTGTTACTGATCAATTAAAAGATGCTCTTGATGAACTAGAATCTATCAAGTCTAGTTCTGTTTGCTTGGATGGCATTTCTCTTGATGTGACTGCCTTGGAAGCTATTCTTTTAACTTGCTCTAACTGTGCTTTGCTTGAATTAAAATTGGATAGCTCCCTGAAAGAAATACAAAAATTTGATGCTAGTCACACTTGCTCTCATTGTAAGAATAATAGGATTAAAATGCAAGAGATGATTGAAATGATTGTTTACTCTAGAGCTGCATTTTGTGAAAATTGTCCCAAACTTACAATTGAGATTGAAGCTTTAAACAAGACTCTTGAAGAAAAAGCTAAAATTGAAAAATCCATGTCTCTTACTGCTTCGAAGAAAGTCATTGATTCTAACTCTTGTGTTTTGAATTCTGAAGTTGAAACTATGATTGGTCAGATTCAAGAGGCATTTAGAGTTAAATTTAAGGAGCAGTTAACTAGGATTAAGGAATCTTATTGTGTGTCTTGTGAGGTTTTCAAAGTGGAAGTGGATCTTCTTAAGAGTAAACGTGATGAGGCAATCAAGTCTAGAAAGTGCACTAGATGTGAGACTCTAACTAAAGAGAATGATTAACTCAAAGTGACTCTTGAGAAGTTTTCTAGTGGGAAAAAGAAACTCAACATGATTCTTGACCAATCCAAGGTGAGTGTGAAAAATAGTGGCCTAGGTTTCAATCCCCTAGATCATTCCAAGAAACACTCACCTAAGATTGCTAGAGTTGTGAAAAATGGTCTGTTTGAGCTAGAACCTCCTAAGCCATCCAAGGTTGTTTTCAAATCCGCAGGTTTTGCTCAAACTCTTTCTGGTAAGAAAGGTGCTTTTACTCATTCAGTACAGACCCCTCAAAAGGTCAAGTACCATTGCACCTTCTGCAAGAAAGAAGGTCACACTGTTGAGTTCTGCTTTCGGAGAGCAAAACTTGAGAGAAAAGAGAGGATGAGCGCCTTGAGATCCATTAGAGGAGTCCCTTCTCCAGCTGTAGTCTCTTGAGCTAGGCAGCCTGTTTATCGTACCACATATAGGCCTAGATTTGTAGAGAATTTGTAGACTCTTTTGGTGGGTCTAGGCAGCATGTTGGTTTAGGATATCGTGAGGAGAGACCACGGGTAGCACCTAGACAGGGGGAGTATCGATCTTTTGGTAGATCGTTTCGGAGAGGTCTAGGTGGTTCTCATGTGCATCCTTATGATTTTGTTCCTTATCATTTTTCTGCTGCTTCTACTGCTGTTCCCAGGCATCGTGCTTCTCAGTACTGGATTCCTAGATTATTTATCACTAACCCCAGTACTGAGGCACGGATGTTTTCTGATTGTGCTTTTTAGGTCCGTCGTGCGAGGAAGGAGGACATATGGCTTGTTGACTCCGGGTGTTCTCGACATATGACCGGAGATTCTAGATGGTTCTTCTCCCTCACACGTGCATCCGGCAACGAATTGATTACTTTTGGGGATGCTTCTACCGGGACCGTGACTGCAAAGGGCACTGTGCGCGTCAACAACAAGTTCATGCTTAAAGACGTCGCTTTGGTAAGTAAGCTGAGGTATAATCTTCTATCTGTTTCTCAGCTGCTTGATGAGGGTCTAGAAGTGAGGTTTAAAAGTGGTGAGTGTAGAGTTCTAGATTCCTCGGGTGAGCTTGTTTTTAAGATCTCCAGATTTGAGAAGATCTTTTGTGCTAATTTTGGTATTTCTTCAGCTTCCAGTCCTAGATGTCTTGTAGCCTCTGATTCTCATGATCTTGTTTTGTGGCATCTTAGACTTGGGCATATTGGATTTGATCATTTGTCTAGAGTCAGTTGCAAGGACTTGCTTAGAGGTTTGCCTAGGCTGAAGTCTGTTAGAGATCTTGTGTGCTCACCCTGTAGACATGGTAAGATGGTGTCTGCTTCCCACCCACCTCTTACCTTGGTGATGACTGATGGACCGTGACTTCTTCACTTAGACACAGTTGGTCCTTCTAGAGTTCAGTCAGCTGGTGGGAATGGTATGTTCTGGTGGTTGTGGATGATTTCTCCAGGTATTAATGGGTTTATTTTCTGGTTTCTAAGGACGAGGCTTTTGGCTTCTTCAGAGAATTGGTCCTTAGACTTGCTGTTGATATTCTTGGAGCTTTGAGAGCCATTAGGAGTGACAATGGGACAGAGTTCAAGAATTCTTCTTTTTCTACCTTCTGCACTGATAAGGGAATTGAGCATCAGTTTTCTTCTCCTAGAGTTCCCCAGCAGAACGGTGTTGTAGAAAGGAAGAACAGGACCATGGTAGAGATGGCTCGGACCATGTTAGATGAGCATTCTACTCCTAGGAGATTTTGGGCTGAGGCGATCTCTACTGCTTGTTATATCTCCAATAGGGTTTTCTTGAGATCTGTGGTTGGGAAGACCTCTTATGAGCTTAGGTTTGGTCATTCTCCCAAAGTATCTCATTTCAAGATTTTTGGTTACAAGTGCTTCATTCTTAAACACGGCAACCTTGATAAATTTGAGTCTAGATGTTTCGATGGCATATTTCTTGGATATCTTGCTCATTCTCGTGGCTATCGCGTTTTTAATGTGGACACTAACAAAATTGTTGAGACTTGCGAAGTCACTTTTGATGAGGCTAGTCCTGGTACTAGACCCGATGCTACAGGTACACAGGTTCCTGAAATTCAAGGAAGCATCTTCGTCGATGATGACTCTGAGGATGAGGACCCGATCCATCCTTCAGCTACTTCTGAGAGGGGTGGAGAGCCTGCTACTACTACTCCAGCTTCAGCTGAGCAGCCTCCTCCAATCCTCACCGACGATCTGAGTGGCTCTGTTCCTACCTCCACAACTCATGGGGTAGAGGCCATACGCACTGAAGCACCTCTTCACATTCAAATGACAACATACACCGAAAGGATGATTGGGGATCTTCAAGAGCGAGTCACTCGCTCCAGGTTTATTTCTCCTGATTCTCATGCACATTCTGCTTTTGTCGCTTCTTTTGAACCCCGAGATATCACCCATGCTTTATCTGATGCCTCTTGGGTCAATGCCATGCATGAAGAGCTTGAAAATTTCGAAAGAAACAAAGTCTGGTCCTTAGTTGAGCGTCCTTCTGATTCTCATGTTATTGGAACAAAATGGATTTTTAAAAATAAGCAAAGTGATGATGGATTGGTTGTTCGCAATAAGGCTAGACTCGTAGCTCAAGGTTATTCCCAGGTAGAAGGCTTAGACTTTGAAGAGACCTTTGCTCCAGTAGCTAGATTGGAAGCCATTCGCATTCTTTTAGCATTTGCAACATCCAAGGGTTTCAAGTTTTTTCAAATGGATGTTAAAAGTGCTTTCTTGAATGGTTTCATAGAAGAAGAGGTCTTTGTCAAGCAACCTCCTGGTTTTGAAAATCTTAAATTTCCAAACCATGTTTTTAAACTCTCTAAAGCCCTGTATGGATTGAAGCAAGCTCCTAGAGCTTGGTATGACAGGCTTAAGAGTTTCTTGCTTGAAAATGATTTCAAAATAGGAATGGTTGGTAAAACCTTGTTCACTCTTAGGCATGGCAGTGATTTTTTGCTGGTTCAGATTTATGTGGATGATATTATATTCAGTGGTTCTTCTCATACTTTGGTGTCCAGATTTTCAGATTCTATGAGCAGTGAGTTCGAGATGAGCATGATGGGAGAGTTGACATTCTTCCTTGGTCTTCAAATCAAGCAACTGAAAGAAGGCACCTTCGTTCACCAGAGTAAGTATACAAAGGACCTTCTTGGCGCTTCAATATGGGAAGCGAGAGGCCAATGTCTACTCCCATTGCTACAACCACCGTGTTGGACCCTGATGAGGATGGAGAGCCCGTGGACCAGAAGGAGTACCGCAGTATGATTGGCTCCCTCCTCTATCTCACTGCGTCGAGGCCGGACATACAATTTGCCGTATGTCCGTGCGCCGCTTCGAGCTTCCTCGTGCTTCTCATCGTCAAGCAATCGTCGCATCTTCGTGTACCTTCAAGATACTCTTGACTTTGGACTCGTATTCTTCTTCTTCTGCTCTCTCAATTCGAGCATTTTCTGATGCTGATTTTGCGGGGTGTAGAGTGGATAGGATGAGTACTTCTGGCACTTGTCATTTCTTGGGCACATCTCTTGTTTCTTGGTTTTCTAGAAAATAGTCTTCTGTTGCATAGTCCACAGCTGAGGCCGAGTATGTAGCTGCAGCCAGTGGTTGCTCTCAGGTTCTCTGGATTTTATCCACGCTGCGGGACTATGGGTTATCCTTGAGAAGTGTTCCTCTTTTCTGTGACAACACTTCTGCAATTAATATTGCCAAAAATCCAGTGCAACATTCCAGGGCTAAACACATTGATATTCGATTTCATTTTCTTAGAGACCATGTTGAGAAGGGTGATGTTGTGCTTCACTTTGTAGAGTCAGAACAACAGCTTGCAGATATTTTCACTAAAGCTCTTGATTCTCCTCTTTTTGCTGCTTTGCGGGGAGAGTTAGGGGTTATTAGTCCTATTGGGCTGTTTTGAGGGGGAATTTACTCTTTTTGTATTCATTGTATCTTAATGCATTTTTTCATGTAAAGTATCTTGCATTGTATAATAAAACTTGTGGAGCTTTGATTATTATCCTTGTATGGCTTGATTTCATACTCTCTACCTTGTCATGTCAAGTGATAGTCTGCTAGACTTCTTTATGGCCTTTCATGTTTTAGCTTAGCGTTTGCCTTGCTAGCTTTATATCTGTGAGCAAATTGAATCAAATCATGTCTTGTTGGATCTTGTGACTAGTTTTGCTCTAGTGATCCTCTTATGATTCATGCCATGTCTTATAGGTTAAATTGAGTCTTGAACTTATTTTGAGATGTAAAATGAGCTTTTTAATTTCTTAAGTCAAGCAAATTAAGAATGAGATTTTCTGTGCGAAAAAACTGATCTCACCAATCCTTTCTCATGAGACGGCTTGCCATTGCACTAGGCATGAACTCAGGGGGAGTTTTGGATGACCTAGGCCACTCTTTTAAGCTTCTTGCTTGAGATGGTCGCGGAAAGGCTTGAGATCTAGCACAATGAAAAAAAATTATTTTTAGGAAAATGCTCAAAATGCTAAGTGCTTGAATTTTGTTTCATATTTGAACTCTTAATGCTCAAAATGCCTCAGTTCCAGTTTTGAGTCTCCTTTTACTTATACACATGGCTTGACTCATTTTTGGTTGCTTTTAGTGAAACTATGATTTTGAGCAACTTTTCATGGTACTAATTCTTTTAATCTCAGATTACTGCTATTTTGGTCTTAGCTTTGCAGTACATATTTTGCCATGATTGAATATAGCTTCTACTCTTTATATGGCTTGGTATAATACTTGTACTGTCTACATAGATAATGGTCATGGCTCCTTTTGATAAATTTCAATAATAAAGTCATTTCTTCGTACTCTTTCTTTTCCCTTGCATCTTGTTGAATTCATTGTCAAAGGGGGAGAAAGATTGTGAAGAAAAATGTTGTTTTGGAGCTTTTGGTTTCATACATAAGGTTTCATATAAAAGAACTCATATAAAAAAAATGATGAACCTTCTGAGCTTCTGAAAATTTGTGATCATAGTGAGTTGAGTCTCTGGGTTTTATCGTCTTTTTCTGATTCTATTTGCAATTGAAGAAGACTCACAATGATCAAAGGTCAAATAGAACATTTGTCTTTCATATGGACCTAAGTGAGATTTTTGGCTACTTTCTGGAAATTGAATCCTTTTGTGCTTTCATTGCCTTATCTCACTTGCTTATACTATTCTGAAGCCAGCTTGGTCGTTTCCTAGGGTTTTTCTTGCTTATGGACCAAGTTGTGCCTTTATGCGAAAACAATGAATTTTTTACTTTTCAAACCTTGAAACTACATTTTCTGGGAAATTGCCAATGTGTTCATCAAGGGGGAGATTGTGGATATCGTGAGGATATGTGCACTATCTTAGAATGATGAGTCAATTGGCAATGGCTTTGTTGGTTTGCAAAATCTCGTGTTTTCGGTTTTGCTTCAGTTCTGTCAGACCACAGGCGGTCTGACCGGTGGCAGGGTCGGTCAGACCACCCGTGGACAGGTCCGACCGGCCTTGGTTGCCGGTCCGACCGGTATTGCCTCAAAGTGGTTTTTGGAGCTGAGCCAAAAATAGGATGTGTAGGCAAGTGAGGGGAGTCTCCTGGATGTGGTCACATAATTTTTGGAGCTCCCAGTCAAAAGTTCTATTCATTTGAAAATTCCAGAAGGTTTCGGATTTTCGAGATGGAATTTTGGCTAAGTCTTTTCGGGAGGTCCGACCGTCGTTGTGGAATCGGTCCGACCGGCCTGAAATCGGTCGGACCGACCGTGTGGGGCGGTCAGACCGCCGATCACATGGAGGTTAGCCATTTTGGCATTGATGAGATTTGAATGTGTTTAATGTATGGATTTCAATGCTTTATTGTTGCATATTGCATTGTGGAACTGACGTGGGTCAAGTTGTGAAGAACTTGTTCCCGGAGACGATTTGTTTGTCTATTGCTGTGCAGGTGGCTTGCAGGTCAACGACGTCAACGGTGAGGTGGATCGGGACTACGCTTGGAGAGCTGAGGTCCAGAACGATCATGGATGCCGGGTGAGGTCGTGTGAGTCAAGCATGGTGCAGAATGGGCAAGGTGGATCGAACGAGTAGTTCGTGGCAGCTGGTTGGATCAGGTAGTGCGGAAGTCGGTGCAAGTCTCTAGGAGTTTTCGATGGGATTCGGACAGGAGAGACTTGCCGACATGATGAGAGCCGCTGATCAACCTACACGTGGTGAAGCAGGCGAGTGCTTTAACAGTTATGTGTGTGTGGGTCCCATGTGTGTGTGGGCCTTCATGGTAGCCCATTAGTGGAAACCCTAGGCCTCTCCTATAAATAGAAAGGGGGAAGAGGAAAAACCCTCTAAGCATTTTGGAGCCCTCATTTGCAAACCCCTTGTTAGGGTTAGGGTTTGAAGAGGAGAGGAGAGGCTTGGAGAGATTGTGAGTGTGCTCTTTGTGTGAGCTCTTGTCCTCCTTGAGGGAGTGGCTTTGTAAGCATCTTGTGGGATCAATCAATCTTGTGATGCTTGCTTAAGAGATCGATTGTCTCCTTTGTGTTCTTCTCTCTTTTTGATGAGTTTGGTGCTTCCTTGATTCAAGGGTTTATGCTTGGTCTCTTGATCTATTTTATCTTGCTTTGTTGTGTGGGAATACTCCTAGAATCATATAGATCACCAACCCCCACAAGCAAGTCTTGAATCAAGTTTTTCATATTTCTAGAGTTTGTGCACTCCTTTGGTTAAATCTTAAGAGGTCGTCTCTACGAAGTGGATCTGAACGATCGTCTCTAGAAATAGGTCTCTAATATCCTTAGGGAGGTGTGCTCCAAATTTGGTCAAGTTTCATTGGTTGAATCAAAAGTTGGACCAAATTTTGTTTTGGATTTGGGCGTTGTGTTTCGGTTCTGGACTAAATCGGTCGGACCGATTTTTAGATCAATGATCGACCGCCAAAGATTCGACAACCGATTAAAGGCCGGTCGAACCGATTTAAATCGGTCGGACCACCCTTTGGTAGCCGGTCAGACCGCCAGTGCCCAGACCAGTCTAGTGAGATCAATTCTCCACAATTGTGTCTTGTGGTTGAGGGGGTTATCGAATTCAGCACAAGGCTTCCTCTGTGCGCTTACTGATCTTCTTAGCTTTCATAGCTAAAGGAGTAAACTTCGTGTTGAATTTAATCAAGGCGAGAAATTTGAGAAAGCGCCTATTCACCCCCTAGTCGCCTTTACGGTCCTACAAGTGGTATCGAGCTTGTTAGCTCTTCTCATAGATCTTAACCTGGTCTTTGGAGCCATGGCGATCGACAAGTACTCAACCAAGCCACATATTTTTGATGGAGTTGATTTTGCATATTGGAAGGCTCGTATGCAGGCTTATATCGAGGCTCAAGGGCACGCTATTTGGCTTAAGGTAAAAAACTCTTATGTCGTACCAGCCGATGACGATATGATCACTCCAGATGTGGAGGCCAATAGCAAGGCTCGGAATTTCTTGATCTAAGGCCTTAGTCGATCTGAGTTTGAGCGTGTTGCTCACTTGCGGTCTGCTCATGAGATCTGACGGACTCTTTGTGACTATCACGAAGGGTCCACTGCGATCAAGGAAGTGAGACAGAACCAGCTGAAGAAAGTATACTCTAAGATCGAGCAAAGGCCTGGTGAGTCTTTGGACGAGCTGTGGGGAAGATTTTCTAAGATTCTTCATGATCTCCACGCTGTTGACCTGGTCTTTTCTGAGTCTGAAAATGCACGCCAGCTTTTGGGTGCTCTTGATGTGAAGGTCTGGGGAATGAAGATCACTTCCATCAATGACAACACTGTCATGAGTGAGCTTACCATGGATAAGCTATACTCGAGGTTGAAGACGCATGAGATTGATTTTATCTCGCGTCTCCCCAAGACAGAGTCGATGGCATTAGTGGTCGACAAATCCAAGGGTTGTTCTTCTGATTCTTTCGATTGTAGCTCATCTGGTTTTTCATTATCTGCTTTGCATTCTTTGAGCGATGAGCAACTTAAGAAACTGCCGAGGATGATTTAGCCTCCTATCCACCAAATTCACGAGCTTACAACAAGGTGAGGAATAGGAGGAGAAGTGGACCTATCACATGCTTCGAATGTGGTGAGCCAAACCACATTCGTTCCAGGTGCCCCAAGCTAAAGGGCAAGGAGGAGAAGGAGACACGAAGACATCCCCAAGAGAGGGATGCAAAATCCAAGAAAACAAACTATCGCAAGTTTGTCAGCCGGGTCCTTGCCGCTCTAGAAAATGTGAACATGAGCGATGTGGACTCGGAACGGAGGATGACGAGAGTGACTCCGTGGCAAGAAGAAGGCTCATGACTTCACGCATGTGTTTCATGGCCAAGAACAACCACGACAAATGACTCCTCCAACGATGAGGATCCTTTTAGTGATCCCGATGAGGTATGCCCTTCAATTCTCGACATGAAAAGGGCTTTGGTACTTGCTGAACAGAAATTGCATAAGCAAGTAAAAATGATTAAGAAACAGGATATTATGATTGATAATTTGAACCTAGAAGTTGTTAGGATCAAATATATTAATCCAGATGATATTTGTGATTCCTGCACTAGCTTGCTTAAAGAACTGACAAGCTTGAAATCTGCACATTCCTCTGTTACTGATCAATTAAAAGATGCTCTTGATGAACTAGAATCTATCAAGTCTAGTTCTGTTTGTTTGGATGACATTTCTCTTGATGTGACTGCCTTGGAAGCTATTCTTTTAACTTGCTCTAACTGTGCTTTGCTTGAATTAAAATTGGATAGCTCCCTGAAAGAAATACAAAAATTTGATGCTAGTCACACTTGCTCTCATTGTAAGAATAATAGGATTAAAATGCAAGAGATGATTGAAATGGTTGTTTACTCTAGAGCTGCATCTTGTGAAAATTGTCCCAAACTTACAATTGAGATTGAAGCTTTAAACAAGACTCTTGAAGAAAAAGCTAAAATTGAAAAATCCATGTCTCTTACTGCTTCGAAGAAAGTCATTGATTCTAACTCTTGTGTTTTGAATTCTGAAGTTGAAACTATGATTGGTCAGATTCAAGAGGCATTTAGAGTTAAATTTAAGGAGCAGTTGACTAGGATTAAGGAATCTTATTGTGTGTCTTGTGAGGCTTTCAAAGTGGAAGTGGATCTTCTTAAGAGTAAACGTGATGAGGCAATCAAGTCTAGAAAGTGCACTAGATGTGAGACTCTAACTAAAGAGAATGATTACCTCAAAGTGACTCTTGAGAAGTTTTCTAGTGGGAAAAAGAAACTCAACATGATTCTTGACCAATCCAAGGTGAGTGTGAAAAATAGTGGCCTAGGTTTCAATCCCCTAGAGCATTCCAAGAAACACCCACCTAAGATTGCTAGAGTTGTGAAAAATGGTCTGTTTGAGCTAGAACCTCCTAAGCCATCCAAGGTTGTTTTCAAATCCGCATGTTTTGCTCAAACTCTTTCTGGTAAGAAAGGTGCTTTTACTCATTCAGTACAGACCCCTCAAAAGGTCAAGTACCATTGCACCTTCTGCAAGAAAGAAGGCCACACTGTTGAGTTCTGCTTTCGGAGAGCAAAACTTGAGAGAAAAGAGAGGATGAGCGCCTTGAGATCCATTAGAGGAGTCCTTCTCCAGCTTGTAGTCTCTAGAGCTAGGCAGCCTGTTTATCGTACCACATATAGGCCTAGATTTGTAGAGAACTTTGTAAACTCTTTTGGTGGGTCTAGGCAAGATGTTGGTTTAGGATATCGTGAGGAGAGACCACGGTAGCACCTAGACAGGGGAGTATCGATCTTTTGGTAGATCGTTTCGGAGAGGTCTAGGTGGTTCTCATGTGCATCCTTATGATTTTGTTCCTGATCATTTTTCTGCTGCTTCTACTGCTGTTCCCAGGCATCGTGCTTCTCAGTACTGGATTCCTAGATCATTTATCACTAACCCCAGTACTGAGGCACGGATGTTTTCTGATTGTGCTTTTTAGGTCCGTCGTGCGAGGAAGGAGGACATATGGCTTGTTGACTCGGGTGTTCTCGACATATGACCGAGATTCTAGATGGTTCTTCTCCTCACACGTGCATCCGCAACGAATTGATTACTTTTGGGGATGCTTCTACGGACCGTGATCGCAAAGGGCACCGTGTCGCGCCAACAACAAGTTCATGCTTAAAGGCGCCGCTTGGTAAGTAAGCTGAGGTATAATCTTCTATCTGTTTCTCAGCTGCTTGATGAGGGTCTAGAAGTGAGTTTTAAAAGTGGTGAGTGTAGAGTTCTAGATTCCTCGGGTGAGCTTGTTTTTAAGATCTCCAGATTTGAGAAGATCTTTTGTGCTAATTTCTGTATTTCTTCAGCTTCCAGTCCTAGATGTCTTGTAGCCTCTGATTCTCATGATCTTGTTTTGTGGCATCATATACTTGGGCATATAGGATTTGATCATTTGTCTAGAGTCAGTTGCAAGGACTTGCTTAGAGGTTTGCCTAGGCTGAAGTCTGTTAGAAATCTTGTGTGCTCGCCCTGTAGACATGGTAAGATGGTGTCTGCTTCCCACCCACCTCTTACCTTGGTGATGACTGATGGACCAGGACAACTTCTTCACTTAGACACAGTTGGTCCTTCTAGAGTTCAGTCAGCTGGTGGGAAATGGTATGTTCTGGTGGTTGTGGATGATTTCTCCAGGTATTCGTGGGTTTATTTTCTGGTTTCTAAGGACGAGGCTTTTGGCTTCTTTAGAGAATTGGTCCTTAGACTTGCTGTTGATATTCCTGGAGCTTTGAGAGCCATTAGGAGTGACAATGGGACAGAGTTCAAGAATTCTTCTTTTTCTACCTTCTGCACTGATAAGGGAATTGAGCATCAGTTTTCTTCTCCTAGAGTTCCCCAGCAGAACGGTGTTGTAGAAAGGAAGAACAGGACCCTGGTAGAGATGGCTCGGACCATGTTAGATGAGCATTCTACTCCTAGGAGATTTTGGGCTGAGACGATCTCTACTGCTTGTTATATCTCCAATAGGGTTTTCTTGAGATCTGTGGTTGGGAAGACCTCTTATGAGCTTAGGTTTGGTCATTCTCCCAAAGTATCTCATTTCAAGATTTTTGGTTGCAAGTGCTTCATTCTTAAACACTGCAACCTTGATAAATTTGAGTCTAGATGTTTCGATGGCATATTTCTTGGATATCCTGCTCATTCTCGTGGCTATCGCGTTTTTAATGTGGACACTAACAAAATTGTTGAGACTTGCGAAGTCACTTTTCATGAGGCTAGTCCTGGTACTAGACCCGATGCTACAGGTACACAGGTTCCTGAAATTCAAGGAAGCATCTTCGTCGATGATGACTCTGAGGATGAGGACCCGATTTAAATCGGTCGGACCACCCTTTGGTAGCCGGTCAGACCGCTAGTGCCCAGACCAGTCTAGTGAGATCAATTCTCCACAATTGTGTCTTGTGGTTGAGGGGGTTATCGAATTCAGCACAAGGCTTCCTCTGTGCTCTTACTGATCTTCTTAGCTTTCATAGCTAAAGGAGTAAAGTTTGTGTTGAATTTAATCAAGGCGAGAAATTTGAGAAAGCGCCTATTCACCCCCCTAGTCGCCTTTACGGTCCTACATGGTTTGATTTTGTCGTGGTGGTGTGATCCCTGAGTTTACGGATGGATTCACATGGCACAAGAGGGAGTCCAGAAAGGCGAAACCTTAGTCAGCAGAACCAAGTCAAAACAGAGCTTTGTAAAGGCCTTGTCACGTGCTTTAGACTTTTTACCTAATGTAGTAAGCGGTGGTATCGATGGATGCCAAACAAACTAGAGAAGTTGTGTCTTATGTGTCAAGCTGTACAACCTTTGCAGAGTGTAAAACTATTCGAATAGTTGTGTCCCTAGTTATGGACAATGCGTGGTGATTTCACACGAGGGGTAGATTTTCTCAAAAAATGTGGTCGTGGCTGGTTGCGAGTTGTTGGAATGGTTTAGTTGGGAAGCGATCTGGTCATGGTCGTTGGTTGGGATGTGAACAGGGTGTTCACGAATTGTTTCAAAAAAAATGTTTACTTATGTATTAATCTTTTTAATCGTGCTTTCAATCTACTTACTGTATTTACAGTCAGTACTGCTATCCTTGTTAAGCCTTGTATGAATACTACTTGCATAATTTTCCTACGACTTGCTGAGTACTTTATGTACTCACGACTTTGCATCATTTGTTGATCAGTCGTCGGAGAAGAACCAGGGAGCACAACGCTCTTTGAGGAGGAATACTTCGAAGACCATGCAAACTAGGAGACGTTCTCCACTCAATTGGTTGTGGGCATATCGTATGGCTTCCACGAGTTTGTTTTGTTCCGCTGCAAGTTTACTCTGGTCGTAGATCTGGTTGTGGACTTGGTCGTAGATCTAGTCGTGGATCTGGTCGTCGACCTGGTCGTGACTTTAGCCCTGTGTGACAAGCTCTGTAAAACCTTGACCATAAGGTCCTTTTGCTGCTAAGTATTATTAATTTGTTTGCTTCTTTAGACATGTTGTATGGTTTCAAGTACACCAATGTTGCGACTGTGTGAGCTAGATACTGATCTGGGACTAGTTTAGTATACACAGAGGGTCCTAGGGTTGCATACTCGGGGTCTCGACAGAACGGTAGATGAGGGGCATTTTGTTTTTATGAAAGTTTACCCCTCGTGTGACATCCCCAAGCATGTCCATGACCACGACGCGGCTATTCATAGATTGATTAATACTATGCAGCGGTATGTACACTTTACTCACAAGATAAAACAAGTGTAGCTAGCACCAATCATAACAAAACCTTTTCGAAACTTAATCTTGATTGACCCCCCCATGTGTTTTACTGTCGTACCAACCCTGACAAAGGTCTTTGGTCCGACGCACATCGTTGGACCTGGAGACGGCGAATCACTCATAAGTGTGACCCGACACAGTAGTACGCACCTCCACCCTAACACACAATCTAACTTACATGCCTGAGAAATCAATGCCAAGATTTTGTAGCTTACTAAGTTAGGTCTATCCCATACCAAGCATGTGATCGTACAGTTATGTCTCAGTTCAATGACGCACAAAGTTAAGTCCTTAATTTACCAAGGCGAGACTGCCCAATTTCTAACCAAATGACCAAGATTCATACTTTTCCAAGCATGAAGTTCCACCATATCATAATTATTTTCACTCGCCTCAGTCTAAATCTTTTACCACCCTGTTGGTTAAGTGCAACACATGCCATCAACAAATAACAACACACAACACACAATTTTTACACAAAGTTCCATAATCACTTAGTCAAGTTTAGATTTGCAGCTCAAAATGATATCAATAACCCGTTGTATGGCTAGGCAAACTATTCGTATCTAACCAACCCACGTTGGTGCTATGATAATAGTGCGGCTACCCGTGTCATTACCCCAAAGGGTAATCACACTTAGGCGTATGGATTACTATTCGTCTGCCTGGTAGAACACCATTCCAACGAATAGTAAGCCTTACCAGAGTCAACATAGTAAAAGAATAAGATAGACATTGTACTTTTATTACAACATTTAGCCACACAAGGCTAAGTAGTAATTTACAACTACAAAATGGGACTATGTCCCCTCGCTTGCCTGCCTTGCTCCACTGGTCGTCTACTCGTCCCACATGTCGAATAGGGCGTCCACCTTGCCCTGCTCCTCGTAGTAAGGGTCATCGTCTCCTGCGGTCTCATCTGCACCTACGTGTCCTTCGTCCCACTTGGGATAGGTCCCGGCCGGACTAGGATCAAACAAAGGAGAATAATAGCAACGTTGAGTGCTAATGTACTCGGCAAGCATTATTAGCAAAAATGCACTGGATGAATCATCTCTATTCTTTATCACCTGTTCTAGATCATCTCTTTTCTAAAAACAAATATTTCGTTAAAACTTTAGGTGGCAGATTTTAATACTGAAAAGACTACTTATCACTCGGTAAAAAGATAGACCTCCCAGTAATCACCGTAGCCTCCAATCCAGGAGACAGGCATGAATTCGTGATTTTTATTTAGCAATGCGCAGGCTTTGTACCACTTTACTCATAACTACTATGTGCTCTCTCTCTCTCTCTGAGTAGGGTCCCCTGCATTTCCTTTGATTCGGGTTCGAGTTCAGAGTACATAACATCTTCTAGGTTACATGATTAATTCTCCACCCATTACTTTTCGTCGGTGTCCTGGGGTGCTCATCCAATCCTCCACTGAGTTCCCGTAATGTTGGTTGGGCCGTACTCTCCGTACCCAACACTCCACCTTAGCGCTATAGTGTCTTGGATCACCCACTCCCAGAATCTCCTACCGGCTCTGGGTTCCTTCATCACACTCACACGTAGTTACTTACCCGATGTGGAGAGTATAGCCACGTAACAAAGTAGCATTTTCTGCCCGTCGAAACGGGAAAATGGTTGGCACTTAAATACAGCCTCTTATCTAGGTGAGAGTCTTGTTGGTCCTTATATAATAACCATATGTAAAGGGTCTCACATCTTCCCTCATCTCTTTCCTGCCACGGGCCCCCTTTACCTACCATAATATTAACTCTTTTCTCATCTCATTCATCATCTCTGTCCTCATATCTTTTCTTATCATCTCATTTCTTCGATTTGAGTTTTGAGACATAGTTTTCATGCAATACATATATGGTACAACAATATACAATTTACATTTAATATAACTAGATTTATGTTCAAGAGATAAGCTTGCCTTCATAGTCGTAGAAAGGATCGATGTTGAAGAAATCCGGATCAGCTACTCCGGTCTGCGTGGGTTCGTCCTCTATAATTCTGCGGCAGCGCGAATAATAAATAAATACTTAGTTGGTTTTAGTGCTAGTATAAGTATATGGGTTAGTTGGTTCTTTTAGTTAGTAGATTTTAATTTAATAACATTTTGCGGATCCTCGATATGTTAGCACTCCCCAGCTACATCAATTCTACAGTCGACAGCTTTGAGATCACCAGCTAAGCAAAATTAGGGTTTGCGAAGGTGATAAACTTTATTGGGTTGATTATTTTAATTAATCTACCGTTCTTAACTTATGTCTATCGTGATAGACTTCACATTTAATTTATGGGGTCCTACCTACGATTAATGAGTTTTTATAACAATTTTAATTAATTCTACATGCTCTCCCGTTTTTATTTTCTAACAAATGGTCTACCGGTGAAGCCTACAGTTTAAATATTTACTCTGGTTCAACTAATAAAATACGTCGACAAATACTCCTACCGGGATTATTTATACTACTAATTGATAGCAATATTTCCCTACCAAAGGTACATTTTTATTTCTTGTCTAAACTTATTTTAATTATCCCTTTATTTTACTTCATTTCCGCTTTCTATTTTATTTTTCTCCTCTTTTTACTTATTTTCATTATCTTATTTCTATTTTCCTTACCCCTTCTTCTCTTTTCCCCTTATCTCCTCCTCTCGGCCAACTCATTTTCTCCTCATGCCTTCTCTTTTGCCCATTCCCCGTTACTCCTTCCTCCTCTCCCAATCTCCCCTGGCGCTTCCTCTCCCCTGCACCCGACTCTCTTGGCCCATGCTGCCTCCTGGCACTCCTGCGCCCCTTGGCGCTGCTCAGTTCCCTGTGCCTCTGGCCTCCGTTGACCCGGCTTGGCCCCTTGGTGCCGCTTCCTCCGCGCTCGCTGCCCACCCGACACCGCCATCCGCCGCCTCCTGCAGCCCCAGCCTCCTCTGTGGTCGTGCGTGTGTCCCCATGGCACCGGCGGCCCCCTGCTCACTCGGTCCCGCTTCCCTGGCCACGTGGCTCGGCCTCCGACCGCCGCACTGTCGGCCTTGTCTCGCCTTCATCATTTCTGTCTCTCTTTCTCTCTCTAGCGCTTCCACTGCGCGGCCCACCACCACCGGTCCTCTTGTTCTCCTGGACTCACCCCCGGCTCGTTCTTGCTCTTGTGCTCATCTGGCCTGCCGCCGACCTACACGTGCGCTGCACCCACTCCCCCTGGCTTAGCCTACCTCCTGCTCATCCATGGAGGCCGACCCTCCCCTCTCTACTACTTGTTTTGCTTTTGTTTTAGTGTTTGGTTGATTTTCCGTTACTGACGTGGATTTTTGACAAGGCTTATGCCTTGATTATATATGCTTACAATTCATACTTGCAGGTGTGCAAATGGATATGCTTATAGAGGGGGAAAATCTATTGGTGGCTTAACAACGTGGGTTGCTACTGAGGTATTCTGCTACTCCCCTATCCCTCTCTACCCGATTCCTCCCCTTGCTCTGTGATGCAAAACGATTGAGACTACCGTGGGTTCAGCTTAGGCCAAAATGGGGATGGATGCAAATAGTGGGGTACCTTTTTGCGATTGGGTTCAAAAATGGCAACAGCAAAGGAGAATGTCGCTTGTAGTGGGGGTCATGATGTCCCTTGGTTCATCCTTGTTGGTACCCTGGTGGCTTGGCCTGATGTAGTGTGTCCTGGTCGGTGCTTTGTCGCCTTTAGTCCCCTTGGTTCCGCAGGTCCTCCTCGACTCCTACGAGCTCCTCTCCTTCATCACTCTTGCTTTATTAATGGGTTTTGTGGGTGATGGTAAAGGATGATAGTGGGCTTTGCATCAGTGGGTTGATTATGGTTGTGGGGAGGGGAAGGCTTTGTGGGTGAGGTACTTGGATGGCTTTGAGTCTCTGGTGATGCTCCCTCTTCCTCTGTAGGTTGGGTGTTTGTGAGAGAGACTTTCACCAATGGGAGCTTGAGGTGCTCATGGGTGAAGGAGAGGAAAGCTTAAGGTTTGAAGGCTTCCTTGGCATGAGAAATGAAGGGGGTGAACATGGCTGAGGGGATGGCTTTAATATGGGGTAGCATTGGCTACCTTCGGCTAGTACTCTCTTCCCTCCTGTGCTTGATATTTTTGGGGTTGCTCTTACCTCCCTGGCTCACTAATTCCACTGTTGGCTGGGTATTGATGATGGACCTCCGGTCTAAAGGATGCTTCTACTATTGTGGGCTCAAGGACCTTTGGTCCAAAGGTGAGCTTTGAGACTATTTTTGGATTTTTTTTTTCTGCGGATCGAGGTAAGTCGGTAATTCGTGGGTGTCGGGTTTTAACATTGCCGGGTGATGAAACCCACGGGTGGTGAGATGGTGCTAACTACCTTAGGTTAGTCTGGGTATCGCGATGACCTCGGTGCTGACAGACTTCGGTCGGTTTGGGAACCTTGGTAATCATGGTGTCGATTGGCTTATGTGGTTTGGGAGCCCCAATGACCTTCGTGAATCTGATGGTAATCTTCTCTTTCTATCCTCACTTTAATTTCCTCCGATGCTATCGATGCACTGGTACTTGTGTGGAGTAGCTGTGTGCAGGTTTTGGGATGGCTGAGGGAAAATATTCAGTAAACTGGCGATCAATGGACAATGATACAAGGAGGGTTTCGGCGGCATGAATGCAACGGTTTTATTTTTACTCTTTTGTAATGTACTCAAAGCTGTAACAAGCACATTTTAGTTTGTTGTAATTAATTCTTGTGATAATTCTAAGTTTGTATTAATGTTTCTAATTTGTCATATATGGAATTCATAGTGTAATTCGAGATCTACTTTAGTGTGAAACGTTTTGATGTAATTTATGTTACTGAATTCTTGATGTGTAAGTTTATATTGTGAATCGTGTTGATGGTGTTTGATGTATGTCTTTTATGTTTGTTACTACGATTAAATCTCGTTTTTTATTATCTGCATTTTAGTTACTGTTAATTACCAAATTAACGATGCTTAATCTAGATTTAGATTTTTGGGTTCTCACAAATACCAACTAATAATTAACCAAGCTAGAGTGACAAAATATCAGTGTAATACAATGAGCAAAGTGGATATAGTCAAATGGGTGTATAACTAATCCTAAAACATTTAAAGAATTAGGTAATTGAAGTAACATGCAATAATTTAAATCAAACTAGTTTTGAAAAAACTGGGTTCAACATGGTCAAAGGTACAACTTACTGTGAAACAAGTCTTGGTACTGATCTTGATATTGATCAACTCCTTCCTCAAAAGCTCCCGAAGTATCAACGTCTACTCCCAAACGAAAGTAAAAAACCAAATAAATATAAAACAGAGCAACAAATAAACTATGGAAATTAAATAAAAATTTCAGGAAGGTAGATCTTGAATTTAGATTAATTTAGAAATTTGAATGGGTTCAATCGGAGTTCGTACGAGGAAGAACGGGCCCTCGGAAGATTTAAATCTAAGAAAAAAGAGAAAGAAAACACTATTTTGAATTTTCTTTATTTTCTTTCTAATGGAAATCCTGAAATATTAAAACACTATTTTTGAATTTTCATTATTTTCTTTCTAATGGAAATCCTGAAATATTAAAACACTATTTTGAATTTTCATTATTTTCTTTCTAATGGAAATCCTGAAATATTGCATCAGCATGACATCAGCAATAAATTTTAGAGTTAAAAGAAAATCCAGGAAATATGGAATAGAGGCTAACAGGTGGGGCACTTAGTCTATTGACCAGGTCCACGGGGTTTGGCTCACGGTCTATGGCTCATGGCTCTATGGAATAGTGAATTGATATGTGGGGTCCATATGTCAGTGACTAGGTCCACCATGGACTAAGCCATGCTGACCCGGGTTTAGGATTTTGGTACGGGTGGCGTTAACGCGGTTGGTTGCTGACGCGACACACACGTGGTGGTGACGAGGCTGACACATAGGCGGCCACGTTGATAAGATCGATGGCCATGGCGGCTTGACAGCGGCGATGGTGAAACCCGTTTGTGAATCAGAGCTTCCAATCAAAACTTATTGCGAAAAAATAAAAAAAAACATTCATGTACAAAATATGGAACTGATTGTTTGATGGTTAGTTGTTTACTTATCTGTACTAGTTGGCTAAGATGGTAGTTAAGTCATGTGGAGGTTATAGTAACTCTTTTAGCGATGCAGTAAATATTTTTTAGTAAATATACATAGATGTTTTTATTTGTGAGACTTATATCATTCTGTTACCCTCGTCGTCACCAAACTACTAGTGAAAATCATTCGTGAATCGGAGCTTCTAATCAAAAGTTATTGCAAACATAATAAAATAAACATTCATTTACAAAATAATGAACTGATTGTTTGCTAGCTAGTTGTCTATTTGCATATACTTGTTGGCTCAAATGGTAGTAGTAGTCATGTAAAGGCTATAGTAACTCTCTTTTTGCGATATAGTAAATATTTTTTTTAGTAAATACACATAGAGATTTTTATTTACGAGAATTATATTATTATGTTACCCTCGTTGTCACCAAGCCACCGGTGTAAACCACGGATTACAACACGTATACGTGTGCTTTACCGTCGATCCCACACGGGAAACACGCGAGCTAGTGCGCCTCACATAGCGCAGGGGAGCGTGGGCAGCCACACCGCACGTAGAATAGCTATTCAGTGTGAGCACTGAATAATGCTATCATATATATATATATATATATATATATATATATATATATATATATATAGAGAGAGAGAGAGAGAGAGAGAACTATACAAAGAAGGATGGATAAAGAGAGTAAGCGATGAGTCAGCGGCGGCGCATATACATGCATGGATGTGCACAGGTGCCTTAGATGCATGGAAGCAAGCACACAGCAGAGCAACACCTGTAGTAGGCTGCTGCTTGTCTGGTCGATCCATCGGAATCGGATCGCGTTGCTTGTTGCTCAAATCCAAAACCAAAACCAAAATGCGATGAACAGCTCACGTCACCGGTGGGACGCCACGTGGCTCGTGGAGGCCCCCATGTGTCCTGCCCGGTTGGCCCCACCACCTTCGTGTCGCCCTGCTTCCTTACTTGGCGCGCGCCCCCTCACGCGTGGCCCCACCTAGGACGCGCTCCCTACACGTGCTACTCCCGCTCGTCCATCGGATGCGGAAGGAAATCCGACTGCCCTCCGTCCGTCTCTGTGAGGTCTTCTTCCTTTGGATGGATATGCGCCGGGTCAGCAGTACTACGCTTCCTTCTTTTAATATATAAAAAATCTTAGCCCACTGAAAAGACCACCATGAGCAATTGCGCTCGCGCGCGCCGCGGTCTATAAATACCAAGGCATACAAGCGCATCTGTGTATGCCAAAATCACACATGCACAGTACATAGGATCCAAGTCCAAGTCGATCATGGAATTGCAAACAATTGCAGTAACTTTCAATCCATCCATGGAGGTGGTGCAGTTGCAGTCTCATCGGTATCTGCGGGCGGCGGCAGCAGCAGCAGGTGGGCACGAGGAGACGATGGCCGGCGGCAATGGCAAGGGCAAGAAGTGCTGCCCCCTGCGCCGCTCGCGCAAGGGCTGCATGAAGGGCAAGGGCGGCCCGGAGAACCAGCGCTGCCCCTTCCGCGGCGTCCGCCAGCGCACCTGGGGCAAGTGGGTCGCCGAGATACGCGAGCCCAACCGCGGCGCCCGCCTCTGGCTCGGCACCTTCAGCACCGCCCTCGACGCCGCGCGCGCGTACGACGCCGCCGCCAGAGCGCTCTACGGCGACTGCGCGCGCCTCAACCTCTCCGCCTCTGGCTCTCCACCCCCTGATACAACGGCAGGCCTGCAGCCTCGCCCTCCGCACATTAATATTTCTACTACTGCAGGTGCTGCCGGTGGCGGCCACCGCCCGTACAAGCCGTCGGCGCCGGGGACTCCGTGCTGCTCCGCCGACGCCTCCTCCAACTCCTCGGTGACCACGGGGGGGTCTCCGACGGACAACAACAACTCCGTGTCGATGGCCATGCGGACGGAGACGACGCAGTACGGCATGAACACGACGCAGATGACAAGAGAGGAGGCGGCGGAGGACTTCGAGGCGTACGTGACGCGGCTGCCCAAGGCGGAGGACTTTGGGCTGGAGGGCTTCCAGGAGGTGCCCCTGGAGGTGTTGGAGGAAGCCGGCGGCGGCATCGGCATCGGCATCTGGGACCTCACCATCTGCCCGGGCATGATGATGCCAGCTGATAGTACGCAGCAGCCCGACATGGTCGTCGATGACGCCGGCCCGCAGCGGCTGGCATGGTGAACAGCTAGGCTAGGCCAGGCGACATATATGCACGCTGCACAAGTGTGTACAAGTACGTACGTAGATCATCATATATATATATATACCACGGATCGATCGATCGATCAATGTACGTACAATGTGCAATCTATATATAATTGTATAGATCGATCCGGCCGGGTACGTAGCTAGCTCGTTAATTTATATTATATGCACCGGTAGTTTTGTATATATATATATATATATATATATATATATATATCTCTCTCTCTCTCTCTCTCTCTATATCTCTAAAACTAACGAACTGGTATAAATTATAAATAAACAAGGTCGTTAAGTATATATATATATATATATATATATGATTAATTAATACTTTCTACTCCTCAGTAGCATTCTCTCTTTGATATACCACCTAAAAGATACTCCTTTATCACTTTGGGTATACTAATATACTAATTATAAGATAATCCAATGTGAACCACACGAAAAATTTATAAGAGAGTCTATAGTTTTTAGCATATTTTGTAAATACATTCATATTCGCACTAAAAAGAAGTATATCTAAAAAAATTATACATACCACCCCTCCACCCCTGAAAAGGTGTGAATACCACCTAGGTAGTCTAATATAATCGTATACTACACATACATACTCTCAGTTGCGCAAAATACTCCCTACGTTGTGAGATACGAAATAGGGAGTAACTACTCGTATACTACACATATATATATATATTGCATTTCCCATTAACATGAACGGAAAAACCTTTTTGTTTTCATTAACCTTACCTGGTGGGCTGATTATATTAATAGCAGATTCAGACCTACTTTCAACGGATGGATTTTAATTGTTTTTATAATATAAATGGCATGCCGTGAGCAAATTGTTGTCCTAGTTTGGGTTGGGGGCAATTAATATAACTGG
Source organism: Hsuehochloa calcarea (assembly GCA_036346395.1). Lineage (NCBI taxonomy): Eukaryota > Viridiplantae > Streptophyta > Magnoliopsida > Poales > Poaceae > Hsuehochloa > Hsuehochloa calcarea. The sequence goes on from CM070607.1 coordinate 1,351,641, forward strand.
CGCCCACGCACGCACGCACACACGTGTCCTCAGTGCATGCAACGCATGTGTGCGCACCGCACGCCCTGCCTGCCAGGTGGTACTCCCTCCCTCCACCTAGCTTTATTAGCTCTGCTCCTTCCAACCATATATCCTACTCTCTTCCATCCATCCTACTGGGATGATTGATCTAAGGGTTTATTATTATTATTAATTGTACATCTGTTTTCGAATCGCACGTAATAGACCTGTTTTCATGAGAAATTGTTCTCTTGAAAGTAAAAAAGCAACAAAAAGTGTATCAACTAAAAATCATAAATGCTACCGTCATTATTGAAAGAAGCATTTCACATAACCAAATTTACCGAACCAAGTATCTCACTACGGATCGACTTATGGTACATAATATCCTACCTGCCATGTTTTAATATGCATGTGAGCCCTCAATACAAAAAAAATACGAAATAAATAAAGAAAATAAAGTGAACAGACTTATGGTACATAATATCAAATAGCAGATCTATGACAAGGATATGACATAATACTCATTTTATTCCTTTTCGTGTATATATGTTCACATCTCATGGTTTGAGCAATAAATTTAGAGAGCAACAACTGTAGCAAATAGATGCATAATTTAGCATCATGCAAAATCGAGATCAAATATGATCCACAGAGCGAGAAACAAAGTGAAAAAAACGGAAGAAGAAATTCTTCTGAAATGTAAATAGAAAGGTAAACAAACTTACTATGACCCCAAAGTTCACCTCGTTTGCCTTTCATTGAACCGAATTAAAATCTAAAATATCACAAGGTGTTATAACAATGAAGAGACTATCTTCCTAAATTTTTTTTGAGAATTATTCAATTTATTTAGCACTAAAACTGAAGGGTATGCACATGTATGTACACTGTCAATAAGGGAGCCGTGCATAGGATATGCTGCCACCGATGAGTAAGTAGAATTATGCAATAGATTAAGCATGATATGAAAACAATGAAACATATGGATATTTTAGTGAATTTTACAAAGTATGAACCACAACCTCGCAAATAAGTTCGACGAGGATCTAGAAATCCTCATTTAATTATTTATATGTAATCCTTATTATGGATAACGACGCTATTATATGGTTCTTGAGTATACCCCTTAATGTTCATAAGGGAGAAGCTGGAGTCATAAGATCTTCTACGACTATCTCATGATTGTAAGTTCTTCTACGATCACCTCGTGGTTGTAAGTCCTTCTACGACCAGGTCAGCTACGACCACCCCATAGTCGTAAGTTCTTCTACGACTAGCACATGATCGTAAGTTCTTCTACGATCACCTTATGGTCGTAAGTCCTTCTACGACCAGGTGAGTTACGACCACCCTATAATCTATCGAGCTTACATACAAGTATGCCCAATTAATTAGGACATCTAAACGGTCAGTATACACTATTATTCTCTGGAATAACTACAAGATTAAACTCTCTATCCCAGTGATAGCCGCCTGGCGACGTGGGAATGTTACTTCTCCAACAGTAATATCCGGTAACCGCGCCATCATCTGAAGTATTGATACACACTTTGGGCTGGAGAAATTGTCGCCCATTTTGAGCACGCTATAAAAGGAGGAATCACCAGACGGTGAAGGGAAGAGGAAGAAAGACACAATCAGGAGCACAAGACATTGCATTTCAGTCTTTCTCTTGATCTGTAACCACACAGGAGTAGGGTTGTTATTCTCTCGGAGAAGGTCCGAACCTGTATAAAAATTCATGTGTCATTCTCTCTGCGTGATTTGAGTCTTGGAGACCCCCCGAATCAAACAATCATTATGTAAGTTCGGTTCTAAAACACCGACAGTTGGCGCCATCTATGGGGAGCTTCTGGTCATCAGGTTTCCTTCATTTTCTCGCAACTCTAATGCTTCCATGGCAGGAGAGTGGAACGAGGAGAACTGGTTCGACTTGGATGATTACACAGATATCGACATGGATGTCGGCTTTGACTACGAGCCGAGTATTGTATCATCCGATGGTGATGTCGCCTCCGGAGATCATTCTCCAGGAGACCATACCACCGATGGAGTTGAGGAGGGATCCTTATCCCTCACAACGTTACGTTCAAATGAGGAACCAACTTCCTCAAAGGGCAAGGGTCAATCCCACCACAATCAGAACTGCTCTAAGGCAGACCCAGGACATGGCGAGGCCTCCCCCTCCAAATGTTCAAGTCCACCTAAGGCAGTCCGACCTGGCAAGGCAAGTCCTGGAAGCCATCATTCTGGAGCTTCATCAGCACCTGGTGGTACTGTCTCTCCGGTTAACCCCATAGAGGATGGGGTCGAACATGCTTTTCCTGCGAGTTCGACCATCCCATCGAGAGCTCATTTGCGGACAGAGACGGTTATAATCCAGAATCCCCCTTCCTGTAGGGGTTTGCTCCAAGTCGCCAGACGGTGGCTTTCGACGACTCCTCAAGCGAGGAGGCCTCGAGCGCAAAGTGGAGGTCATCAAGGGGAGGTCTTCGTCCTTCCCTCATGTGATGATCACTCTCCTAGAGATAGGACTGAGGACACTCCCCGACGATCACACATTGCGACCACTCATGGTAATGGTAAGGATACCTCCAGTGATAAACAGGGTCAACACTCTAATGAGCGTGCGAGGAATCATCGAGATAATCACAATTCATTGAGGAAAACTCAAGGATCAGACATGGACGATCCTGAGACAACTCGACAGAGAAGAATAGCTGCTAAGAGAAATCTTCCTAAGCGCTTTCAGTATCAGTCAGAAGAAGCTCAAGAACTCCAACAAATCAGCGATCTACTCGAAAACATCGATGAAAATCATATCTATACAACAAAATAGCTAAGAAATAAGCAAATTATTATTAAATAGTAGCAGCAGACCTTATGATCAAAAGTTTACATAATTTTCTATGCAGGGCTTAAAAGACAAATAGAACTCTTGTAGTGAAAATAAGATAATTTGAAGCAGCCATCCCACATGCTTATAGGCAATCAAGTGGGGAGTGCATCCTAGTTTGCATAGTCTTCAAAATACTTGTCGTAGAACTCTAGATTCCCATATTTTTCATCAACAACTGATCAACAATGGTATAAAACCGTGAGTACATAAAGTACTAAACAAGTCGTAGGGAATATTATGCAATTAATATCCATGCAAGGCTTGAACAAAGGAATAGTTGTATGACTATTTTGCAGAAAGCAATATTGATAGTAAATACAGTAAATAGATTGAAAAACATAATTGAAAAGATTATATAAATAAAGTAATCAATTGCTTTAAAACAACCAGTGAACTACCTGTTCACTTTCCACCCAACAACCAGTGAACTACCCGTTCACTTCCCAGCCATTCCACCATCCAAACATTTTATGAAAACTCTATACCTTGTGTAAAATCCATAAGCATTGTCCGTAACGGGGACACAGCTATTTGAATAATTTTAACACTCTGCAGAGGTTGTATAACTATACCCACAAGAGATAATCAACTTAATATGTCGGCCAAGACAAGCTTCCGTAGGTACACGACTAAATGATTATCACTATGCCTTTACAAAGTTCTGTCTTAACTCAGTTCTGCCTGCTAGGGTTTCACCATCAATGGACGTCGCACCCAGTTGGGGGTCCCCTCTTGCGTCATGTGAATCTACCCGTACATCTCGGAACTCACACCACCACATGGCAGAACCAAAATCAATATATTACTAATTAATTAGCCAGATCCATCCTATACTGGACATGTGCTTGTACGATAAGACTCAGGTCAATGGCGCACAAGTTTAAGTCCTTAGTGATTACTCAAGCGAAACCACCTCATCCAAAATATGCTACCCGCACCCCCTTTACTGCATGATCATTCGCATGAGTATGAAACCATTTTGTTGAACTAGGACCAATGACATCCCCTGTTATAACATAATAATTTTTACAACAGTGGTATCGCACCACAATTCCATATATCAATAAGTCAAGTTATCATGATTAATCTTGTTAATAGGAACCCATCATACAACTAAGCATGACTAAGCATACTCGTCACCCATGTTGGTATTATAATTATATCCAACTAATAACAATCCAACTTGTGGTGTCAAAGGATACATGACATCCACAATATTTAAGGTAACATAATGTAATTAGGTAATTAGCTACTCCTAGAAACATTTGATATAAATTTTGCATGCATGTTGATATAAAATAATATGTTTTTGCAATAATGGGTACAACATGATCAAAATCTACAACTTGCCTTTATCAAAGATTGGAGTTACTCCTACAGACTGGTCCAAGCTGGCTTCGGCAACGCCAGATTTTATACGTGCAAAACGAGACAAATAAATTACAATAAACCCAAATAAAATCCAAAAAATTCAAAATAGGTACTTAAAGATATATATTGAATTTATATGAATTTAGGAATCATAATCGACATAATCGGGGTTCATATGAAGGAAAATGAGCATCCGAAGTTTATCGAAATTGAAAATTCCTGGAAATTGAGAAAGAGGGAATATTCTTTTCTTTTTCAAAAATAACATAATAAATCAACTTAGCTGACATATGAGCCCCACTTGCTAGTGAGTCAAGAGAAGAAAGAAGAAAACAAAGGAAGATTAGAGGAGGTGAGGTAGCGCTCGGGCATGCGACGGTCGGCGGCGCGGGAGGGCCGAGCGACCGATAAAATGGCTCCATGCGGCCTCGGGGATGTGAGGGGTGTTGGTATATTCCTTAGATGCAATCATAGAGATAATTGTATCACGTCTATATTTATGAGTTATTGAATAAATGTTATTCTATTCTTTAAATAAATCATCAGTTATATAGATCAACAAGTATGTGACTTATTGGTGAAGCTCTTTAAACTTACATGATGTTGTTCTAACTGTATCCCTGGTTGGATGTCACTGGTTGGAACAGTGGTGACTCTACGATCAGCACATGTATAGATTGATGACCATGTTTCACTGGTCATGGATATAGAGATATCGAATCGATAATGTGAAGGGACATTGACATTGCTCGGTGATTTCACACATGGGGTAGATTTTTATAAAACATTTGAGAAGGGAGCTGTGTGATCTAAGTCATATGGCTGTGTGAATAACTTATTTAGACTATGTGTCTTTGTGAAATCGAATGGTAAATTAATATTGTATATTTGTTTTGAATTATGTTTTCAATCTATTATTTGTATTCAATTGCCGATGTTGCATTTATGTAAAATAACCACAGAAGCCATTTCTTTGGAATAAGCCATCATCTATAAATTGCATTCTGTGGTATAACTTGCGAGTACGGTTGTGTACTCATACTTGCTTCAAACAATCAACATAAGTGGAGGAGTCTTCGCCTGCATTTGAGGAGGAGTTCTACAAAGGTGTTGATCGTAAGGGTCTTGATCCCAGTCAGTTGCCTGTGGTGAATTGATGGATTCCGCTGTGGTTTATTTTCTTTCTGCTGCTGCTATTTTATCTATTGTCAGCCTTTGGAGGCTTAATAAATGTAAACTCGACCATAAGGTCAAAACCCTTATTTGCTATTCAAATTAGTCATTTATTATATTATTCATCTTGTGCGGATCGATATTCATCTATGTTGATACTGTGTGCACTAGCGTGATCCTGGACTAGTGCAGAATACACAGAGGGTCCAGAATTGCATTTTTGGATCCCGACAATGGCCATGCCACTGGTGGTCGAAGAGTTCGACCACATAAGGTTATCCGAAACTCGATCGAGAAAATATTGAACAGTCCATGGATGACATAACATTTCACCTGGAGTTCAACCAGATGTGTTCAACCAGATGTCGTGAGGCAAAGGGAGAATACATGAGTAGGTCGCTTAGTTCAATCAGTTACGGACTAGTCGTATAGAGATACGAGCTGGTCGTAGACTGGTCGAACGTAATCACAGAGTAGTCGAAACCTAGCCGTAAGGAGTTACGAACTGGTCGTGACCAAAGGGTTTCCGAGTCACAACCGACTACGCATAAACCTAACATGCCACACACTTAACGGGTTGGAACAAAATGTGTTCGGATAAGATCCGTCGTAAGCACTTTATAAGGAGATGCTTGAGGCTATTGGGAAAGTGACGATATATGAGTTGACGTGAGTTGCTCCACCGAAACCCTAGCGCCATCTTCCTGAGAGCCTCACCCTGCGACTTGGTTCTAGCACACTGGTGTTCGATTGTTTCTTCCCTGGACATGTGGATATCGTAGAGGCTCTACAGCGGTTGCTGTTATGCTTGAGGACGATCTACAATCTTCACGAGGAACTGCAGAGGTTGCTGGTGTGGACAATCGACTACGATCACTTCACCGACGCACTCTTCGTTGGAGAAAGCTTCAGGGCGGGGCGACTGGCGTGGTCGGGGCCGAGGGGCGGGTTGGCGCGGGCACAGCTGGAGAGCGAGGCGTGCACGACATGGCTGGGACAGAGCAAAGCGAGGGCAGGAAGGTAGTGAGGTGAAAGAAAGAAAGGAAGGAAAGAAGGAAGAAAGAATCCCCATAGCTGTGATATATACTATGTCAAATTAGTCCTATCCTGCAACATTTAATTCTGAGTCACGGAATCTGCCTGTCCTAAAAACAATTGTGGCTTTTCTTTGTTTTTTAATAAGTCTATTTGAATACATGAATGCTCTCTATTTGTCTAAAATCTAACCCTCAGCTACAAAATCAGATATTTAGCACCCCCTCAATTGTTTAGTTACCCCAAGGCCACTCCACCCAGCTTTGAACTGATGTGGCGTAGACGTGGCAATGGTTTCGACTTGTGAACTGGGTTTTCGGCTGACATGGCAACCTAGTAGCAAAATCACATGAAATGAGAGAGAGAGAGAAGTAGGGGGTGGTCATGCCATGGTTGTTCTTTGGTCGCCATTGCCGGTGGTGAGTGTCAATCGACGGGGGAGGAAGAGGGAGCCATAGAGAGATGAGTGCGGGTGGTGGCGCGACCAAATATGTTTGTCGGGGAGCTTGTCAGCGGAGCCACTGGCGTGGTGGTTGAGTTGGCCTCGATAGTGGGGTTTTGATAATCAAAATGTGAAGAAGAGGGTAGGGGAGAGAAAAGGAGGGAGAGAGGAAACTGTGGGAGAAGTGGATTAGAAAATTTACTCATCGATGAGTAAGAAATTCAGGCCAGGGTTGGGGATGAAGATGTCAATGGTGCGGTGGTAGGAGGCAAAATTAGTTGAGGGCTTTTGTTGTCGAGGTCGAGAGGAGTCTCCTAGTGCAAAGAATCGGCCAGAGGTCCACTGAATCGAGAGATCAGAGTGGTGGTGCACTTGGCTGGACTTCAAGATGATGAAGGATGGATAACAACAACATGGGTTGGGTGGAGAAGAGGAGGGCATCGTGCCACAGTAACAACCGACAAGGTAGGTGGGGAGTGGGTCGTCGGAGCACATCTGTGGAGGAGGTGTAGTGAGGGAAGGGAAAGGAGGAAGAAGAGGAAAAGGATAAGGGTGGACAAGTGAGCCTCACTATCTTTTCTCTTTATTTATTTGCTGACTATACTGGGTTGCCACATTTGCACCACTGTCACCTAAAACCAGTTTTGCATAGCCTTAGGGCTATCCGCTTTTATAGTTGATGATTGAATTTTAGACAAACACGATAGTTTACGGGGACATTTTTAGGTTCTTTTCTTTTCTTTTGTCTATCATTTTCTTTTGTCTATGAGAGAGAAATATGATGGCTGGCGCATCATTACCAAGCCTAGCCCATATAGTGGCGAAATGAAGAGGAGTTCAAGGCGGACACAACACTCTCTTTATGGGGCGAAGACGGGATCGAGTGAAACAATGGGGAACGTGTGCGGAATTCGGGCGACAGTTATGGTTCAGACTTGAATTGGCGTAAACGACGGAAAACAATAGTGAAATTGAATGCTTAAACAATAGTGAAATTGAATGCTTAGGCATTCATGGTGTGCATTGATGACGGGCAAGACGTGGGTGGCGGCCGTGTGGATGGGGTGTAGTCAGCGCGGGAGGGAATGCACACAGTGCCGACATGGGCGCAGCGTGGCCTAGGCGCTCGGTTCGAGGACAACTTCAGTGCGGGCGGCTGGCACGGTTGGGGCCGAGGGGCTGGCTGGCGCGGGCATAGTGCCGGAGGGCGAGGCGCGCACGGCGTGGTTGGGACAGAGCAAAGCGAGGGCAGGATGGAAGCCAGGTGAAAGGAAGGAAGGAAGGAAGGAAGAAAGAAGAAATGATAAAAATTAAAAGATATTTGAATTTCAAAAAATAAAATAAATGGAGGGAAAATCCAAGAAAATTCCATAAAATTCCTTGGATCCTGAAGAACTTGAATAAACCAATTTTGAATTTGATTGAAGTTTATTTTAACCATTTTAAAATGTTTTCATTTCTAAAATATCAATTTAAGCTTTAATTAATTTAATAAAACACAAATGATTCCTTTTATTCTAAAACTTCAAAAGGACTCTTAAAATTGGGATGCTACACCTAACCCTTCTGCAGATCTTTAAGAGTAGAATCGCATAAACATATCAAAAAATTACTGAGAAGTAGGCAAGAACACAACTCCCCAAAAAACCTTAAAATTTCTGATGATTTGCCCGGCACTTCTCCGATTCCCACTATTCTCGGGGCAGGGGGACTTGGTGTCACGGGGAAGGCAGAGGCGGCGTGGCGGAGAGGGGAGCAGACGATGACATGGTAGGGGAAGAGGAATTGGCTGTGGGGAGTGAGTCGAGTGACGGGAAGGGAAGGGGGGAATCGAAGGCAAGAACACAACTCCCCAAAAAAAACTCAAAATTTCTCACACTTTACCCCGCTCTTCTCCAATTCTCGTAGATTCTCGGGGGAGGAGGACCTGGTGTCGCGGGGAAAGCGGAGGCGACGTTGTGGAGAGGGTAGTAGACGGTGGTGGGGCAGGAGAAGAGGATGCGACGACGGGGCAGAGGGAGAGGAAGCGGCGGCGGGGAGCGAGTTGAGGGATGGGAAGGGAAGAGGGGAACCGGGAGGGTGCTAGAAGGAGGCCTCTGAAGCGATTTGAGCCGAGCAAAGCGATCTGATGGCTACCGAGCGGCTCAACGACACAACTGCACATGATTGGACAAAACCCGGGAATCAAGACATGGAAGCGTTGAGCGCTCATATGGGTGCTGCATGAAGGGAAAACCGGGGACAAATGTCTTCGCGCGAGTGGGAGAAAATCAACGCCGAACGCTGGGAGAGCTCTGTTTCTAGGCGCAATAAGGAGAGGCATATACCAGTGAGTGTCACTTTAATCGGTGGGAGAGAGAGAGAAAGATCTACATCGTTAATTACGGTATATCCCGATTATAACGGTGCAGATTAATCAAATATATATTATAATTGTTACATCTTATAAGAAATAGAACTCTATTTTCAATCAAAGCATTAGAGTTGTATAGTCAATATAGGCCTATTTTCAATCATAAGCACTAGAGCTGTAGTATGTGGCCGCACGATTGCACAGAGAATTCGGCTGGTTAACGTTTATATACGATCTGAAAATCAAGCAGTTACATATCCTTTCAGAACCAAAACTGGGGACATTCAGAATTAAAGACAGTGTTCATTCTTAGATGTTTGGCTGTTCAAGGGGGATTACCCTTCAACAGAGTTCTTCTTAAAGTAAAACGGGACAAACCAATATACCTTGGGCAACAGGGAACAACCCCTTTATGGGTGGAAGGATTATGGATATACGGTTGGAATTATAATGTTCACTTACTTTCACACATTAAGAACTTTATGAGGTTACAGATTTATCCCAAACTCCTTTTTCAAACAAATATCGAACTGCATATATCGATATCGTAGCACTAGCACGCGCTCTCTGTGTTATGGTACCGCACATTTGCACCTCGCCAATTCGCCATTACGGTGCTACTTGGCATTGTGCTACACACTGAAATGCTAGACTGATACTATTGTGGTAATGCATTGGCCATCGGCCCAAACATAGGGAATAGGGGGTGCAACCAAAACACCAACGTAACAACCCAGACAAGCTGCGACAGGATCTTACCCTTTCTGGGGGGAAGGTATAGCACTTCATTTTGCTACTAGCAAATAGTATCAGTCTAACATAAACATGCATCAGCACGTTACTAGTGTGCCAGGCTACTCCAAAAAATATTTTGAGACGATTTCCTCGGACTGCACTCTTATCTCAATCCCTCAACTCAGGCCACTGTAACAATGCAGATCAACTGTAAATTTCGCACCAACTGCTCTACACTCGAGTCTTGTTTCTGTCAATGGGAACTGAACAAATGCTACATAGCTTCAGTCCCAGCAAAAAAATGGAGCAATACACATGTTACTCTGAAGCACAACAACTAGCATGGGAAGTTTGACTGCTCTTGGATTTCACCAACTGTAGAGAGGAAGACGTCAGGTGTAACACAGGCATTATAACGACCCGCAAGTGCGATTCTGAGAATAATTTCATACCAGGAAGTTCAACAGCAAAGTTAGCCTGAGCATCAGCGTCCGTGTTAAATTCCTACCAAACAAAGAAGCGAACATGAATGACAGGGATTGGAAGTTTTAGCTGCCAGCTGTTTTGGAGACACTGTCAAACCAACACACAATGCAATTTAAAAGGGTACTACCCAAGGTTGTCACGGCGCTCCGGCAAGTCGCGGCGAGCCCGGAACGCCAGGACGCCTAGGCACCCGCCATGGCGAGGGTTAGACGATGGTAGTAAAAATAACAAAAAAATACCTCATATGGCTGAAAATTAAATAAATATACCTTATATGACAATGAATTAAATAAATATACCTCATATAATACCTCTTTAGACATGGAATTCTCCAAATAACAACTAAGTTAACTAAAATTAGTACATAACATTACCAATTTACCATAATAATTAATAAGGTCCATAATAGCAAGTAAGCAATATTTTCACTTTTCACTTCTCAAAGTGACAAAGTGACAACTAACAGTGACAAGATAAGTACAGTAGTAGACAACAATAACATAAATACATAATAGAAACTAATGTGATAGTAGCATAAGTGTTCTTCCTTAGCACCATCTCCATCACATGACAACAAAATAACTCAAAAGTCATCTACTCTCATCTCCATCTTTCAAATTCACTCATCAATCATCATCTAACTCTAACTCATTCCCATGCCCATCCTCAACTTCAGCATCTTCACCATTCTCATGAGAAGTAGGTGGTGACTGTCCAAAGTCATCTTCAATCTCTTCATCATCACATTCATATGCCATCTCATCTTGTTCCTCATGATCACGAATTGATGCAATGCACGTCGAACATAAACTTGAACTTAGTTCTCTTGGACATCCCCACGAGCTCTCCTAGGAAAATTGCGACCACGAAGCGAGGATGTTGCATCGAGAGCCTCATCAACATGAGACCAAAGGGGCAGGCGGCAAAGCAGCAAGAAGCAACGCAACAAAAGGGGCAGGCGGGCAGCATTGCAGCAAGATGCAAGAGTGAGCGGCAAAGTCGAGAAGTGGAAGGGGGAGAGGCAGCGGCAAAGAGGCGGCGGCGGTGGAGACCGGAGAGTGGAAGGGGGAGAGGCGGCGCCGCGGCGGCAAAACAGAGGGCAGAGGCGGCGCTGGAGACCGGAGAGTGGAAGGGGGAGAGGGAGAGGCGGCGGCAAAGCAGAGGGCAAAGGCGGCGCTAGAGACCGGAGATTGGAAGGGGGGAGAGGGAGAGGCGGCGGCAAAGTAGAGGGCAGAGGCGGCGGCAAAGCAGAGGGTAGAGGCGGCGCTGGAGACCGGAGAGTGGAAGGGGGAGAGGCGGCGGCAAAGCAGAGGAAGGCGACCGAGAGGGGCGGCGGCGGCGACCGGAGACTGGAAGGAGGAGATCAGGCGGCGGCGGCAAAGCAGAAGAAGACGACCGAGAGGGGCGGCGGCGGAGAGGAAGAAGAAGCAGCGCAAAGCAGAGCTTACCTGAGGGACGACGCCGGCGATGGAGAGTGGAAGGCAACCGAGAGGGGCAGCGGCGGGGAGCGGAACGCGACCGAGAGGGGCGGCGGCGGCGGAGGTATGTTTTCCTCTCCAACAGAAGACCCGATCCGTTCTCCCCCTCTGTCCTCAAGTACTTCTAGGGTTGGGGCTTCTCCAGGCGCTCGCCATAGCGAACTCGGCGACGCCCAGGTGAACGTGGCGTCGCCTATTTCTCCAGGCGCTCACCCAACTCGACCTGCGCTGGACGATGGGCCTCGGTGTCACCCTCTGGCCGACTGGACGACTAGGCACGCCGTGACAACCCCGGTACTACCTAGCAGCAAGTGATGCTTGTCCATGCTTAGAGAACAAATACAGAGGTCTGATTGAAGAAGTTTTCGGAGGGCTGATGTGATGTAAAAGCACTACTGAAAAATGCTGGTTCTTTGACTCTTGAGATAAATTAAATAAAAATAGAAAGGTCTATCAAATGCATGAATATCTCAATCTAAATGTCCAGACAGACGAGGAAATTGCTGAAATAAATATGCCAACTAGCAATTGGCATTGAGACAATCCAAAGATTGACGATGACTTGCCCAAGCAATGGTCTTGTTGTCACTCCTTCCATTATGACAAACCAATGCCATGCTAATGTATGAAATAGTTATTATGTAACACTGGCCAAAAGAAGAAGAAAAACAAGTACAAGCAGAATCAATTTATGCCACCTGCTATCTTTCAAGAGATACAGCCAGATGATTGTACAATAGAAATATTTTTATGAGAAACTATATGTGGTGCCTGTAGGTTCTAGCACTAAGAATCGAGGTATGTAATATGGTGCAAAGCATTCATACAACAAACCAAAAGCTGGCTGATGTAAGATAAATTTGAACAAGATCAAAAGGCAACAGAAAGGTGAGATACCTACCCTCAAAACATGGCTGATTTGAAATGACAGAAACATTCCCTTCAGCTCCTTAACTTTCTTGCACAAGTCGGCCATATTATCATTCCTAACACGCCAGAGATCTTGGACCTGCTCCAGAAAGTCCAATTAAAAAGAGTTGAATGTTGATAGAGCTGCCAGCTGCCAGAGAACCTCTTCAAAGAGCTCTAGTGATTAGTTTCACCAGATTTTGTGTGCCATTGACAATCAAGGCCTTAATACAATGATTCCTGATTCTAATAAAATAATATGTGGGACACCTTAACATGCACGTATGTTGACGGACATAGCATACACAATTGGATAAAAATTTCCTTTGGTGAGGAAAAACTGAAGAACATGACATGATCAGATCAAATTCAAGGCAAACCAAGCACATAATAAAAAAAACATTCGAGATTTTCATCTGTCCACAAATTTAAAGTTTTAGTGGACTGTGAAGTGCCAGAACAAACTGCACAACACTCAGTTATCTATTGAAGGTTCCATGGTATAACACGAAGGCTGCAAAGTAGCAAAGGCACAACCACACACCTGGTTACAGACAAGCTTAGAATCGCCTTGAGCACGAATATACTTGAACCCCTTCTTGGCAGCATATCTCAGCCCCAGGATCAATGCACGATATTCAGCAGCGTTGTTGGTCGCAATACCCAAACCCTCACGTAGTTGAGCAATCTTCAGTTCAATAGTAAAACACAATCATGAGCTAGTCATGATAATTGAAGATTAAGAAAACATACCAGTGATGTACCAGTTCGTGTACATACCACAGACCCATCTAACCGCCTTATTATTGCTCCGGCGCCTGATTTCCCAGGATTTCCTTTACAAGCACCGTCAAATTCAAGAATACAAGAGAGCTGTAAAAGACCAGGTCCACTGGTGAGAACAATACAACACTTCATCATAGTGAAGACAAGTCGCAAATCTACACGATGATATCAAAATCAGAAGTGCAAAACAAAACCAAGTAAGAAGGCAGAAGCATGCATAGTTAGCACATTGAATTATTCATACTCACATAACTATCAGGTAATGGTTCCTGTTCAGCAACTTTGGGATGCTTCTTTGATGGTCCGGTTTCCTTCAGCAAATGATTGTTGGTGCGAGCAGATGAGATATTAGCAAACACATTAAGTACTGCAGTGAACTATTTTCAACAGCGCATATATTCATACTTAGCTTTTTTTAAAAAATCTTTACTCACCATCCCATGTGACCTTTTCAAAGTAGAGGTTGCAGTTCCATCAGGTTGCTGAAACCAAAAGTGGCATGATCAACACTTTACAATAAATGTTATGGGCAAATGCAAAATGAAGTAGGAATGTGACCACCTCTGAGGATATAACTTTAAGATCAGCTCAACACTCAAGGCATAAGCCTTGGAACTGTGTGTGAAAAAAACTAAGGCCCTGAGAATTACGGGCAGTTGTCAATCAGCATCGAAGTATATACTACATAGAGATCATGAAATTAAATTTTTGGTGATGATCATGCACGGCTTTATATCACAATTAATACCATGTCTAGATATGACTGGGTTGCATCCAAGGTCAAACATAGAGTAGAATGACTGCAATAGCAGTCTGGCCCAACAAATATAGAAAATGTGAGCACAGCTAAGGAAGTGGTAACTGGTAACATCAGTGGCATTGCATGTTACCAAGCAAAAATGGTGGACATTACCACAGCACAATACACTAGAACACAGAGCAAATTGATTCCTCCATAGGAAAGGGATTAATATATCTGTATCAACATTCGCAAGCGATGGACATCAGGCATGCTTCTCAAAACAGCTGGAAATTACAAGCATACATCATTTTTTTACCTGGAAAGGGCAGGGAACCAGATCGTCAAACAATTCATCTTTTGCATCTGCTGCGTTAATGGAATACAGAGCATGCCTTAACCCGCGTGCAGCGAGATATTCCTCGGTTTCTTTCCGCAGAGAGTAGCCTTTGTACACAGTCACAGAAGGATCACATACCTAGCAAGATATGTTTCACATGAGCAACGCTACTACTCTACTGGCATGGCAGCAAGAAGATTTTATTATTATTATTATTATTATGTTGTCGGTAAAAGAACGATGGATTTTGCAGAGTGATCATCCAATCTGTACAGCAACAATGATTTTAGCATCTTATGAAATGCAAACACAGATATTTGGTGTACAGTGTACCAAGTTCACAGCTAAGAAAAAAAAAATTAGTTTACCGAATCGCTGACTTGAGCTTGGCAGTCGGTGAGGCTCTTGTAGATGCCGATGACGTCCCCCTTGCGGACGACATAGAACGGGTCGCCGGCGGCAGAGTCCATCGGCGGTGGCTGGCTGCCCTTCTTTGCCGCGGATCTCTTGGTGGAGCGCCGGGAGGAGGAGGAGAAGAAGCGCTGAGCAAGGCCGAGGGCAATGGGCGGCGAGGGCGGGGGCAGCGCGGGAGGCCTGAGAGGCAAGTAGCGCAGGTGGTGGTGGTTGCGGCTCAGAGCCCCGGCCACCGCTCTAGAAATCCCAGAGAGACAAGAAGAGGAGGAAGAAGAAGAGCAAATCCTCATTGATAGCTGCCAAGGTGAAATCAATCGAGGGGATGGGGCTTCTTACCAACAGCAACAAGCAACTCAGATCGACAAGCCGCAGGCGTCGGAGGCGGCGGCGGCGGCGGCCAAGTGTTGGGGTTTTGCTTCGCTCGGCTTAGGGCTTTGTTCGAGGAGGAGGACTAGGAGTATCCGTATGGGCATGGCTAATGCTTTGCTGGGCCTGGACCCGTCCAGAGGGCCGTAAGATGGGCCACGGTGGTAATATCCATCCAAGCCCAAGGCTAGTTACCCCTCACACGGCCCGGCCGCGTCGTCGTCGTCGTCTATATCCATCCATCCACCCATCGAGTTGCTCGTCGATCCGCACCAAACCAAATAGCTAATACGAATCGAATCGAAGCGTAGAAGACGCAAGCATGGACGGTCCCAACTGGCGCCCCACCCAGGGGGCCGACCCTGCCGCCGGCGTCGACCCTAACGCCCCCGCCCCCGGCCCCGCCGGAGGCGACTGGCGCGCCCAGCTCCAGCCCGAGGCGCGCACCAGGATCGTCAATAAGATGTACGCAAACCCTACCCTACTTTGATCTCCTTTCCCCTTTCATCCCCTCCCTCTGATTATCTTAACCGAGTTCGAAATAAAAGATCTCGGGTCAATTTGGCCATCGACCCATCCGATACAACTTACTTTGATCCATCCATAATTCCATACCCACACCTACAGGAACAACAACAGATTCGTCGTCGATCCATTCTTAGGTGGAAATTCCCTACTGGGGGATTAAGTTGACTAATCATCTTCTCATACCTCTGCTGATTAGCTTCTCAAAATAATCTAGCCTAATTACCTCCTTCAATTGAAACTCTGTTTTAACTACTAAACACAAGTAACTTATTCACGAAAATGTACAGATTCGGTGTGAGAAGATTATAACTTAGACAATAAACAAACACCATCATGTGGATTAATGTAGTATAACACGGAGATGCTGTATTTTTGTTTCGTCACATTTGGGGTTACCATGGGTATTATTTCTCAAACTAGAGTAACTCATCTGGTTCCCAAAGGAATCCTCCTCACATGGTCACGAGTCATGACTAGATCAAATGTTTTGTTTTGAATCATGCATGTGTTGCCTTGGATGCTGTAGCTGTTTGCAAATTACATGCCATATATTGTTGCAGAAAGTCGTTGAATAGCAATACATCTGTCATTTTATTCACATGTTGCATTATATGTGTAGAATGGAGACTCTGAAGAAGCATCTGCCAGTATCAGTGCCCGAGGGGCTGAACGAACTTCAAAAAATCGCTGCGAGATTTGAAGAGAAGATTTATACTGCAGCCACCAACCAGGTACATTTAGCCTAACTCTGCTAGCTTCCAGGGACGGAGCAAGAACTTTTTGTTATGGTGTTCAAACAGGCTATGTGGGTCGGTAATAGAAAAGAACTGATCTTCAAACGTTCTAAAAGATTTTTTAGGTTGATTTTTAAGTACTTTTAGCATTTTCATATTTTTTTCGACCCTGGGTGATTTTTCCACACCCCTGCTAATCCGGTGAACCTGGCCACCAAAGTTATTTTCCCAGAATCCTGATTTTTTTTCCTGCACTTGGGAACAAATCCCAATTTTTCTGCGGGGCCCGGACTGGAACTCGAGCCATGGGAGTGCTGACGCCCGCACTCAACCACTGGGAACACATCCCAGTTTCTGTAGCATTTCCACATAAAGTATCATATAAATAGTAAGTAACTGAGATTTTTTTAATGTTGTCATTATGTTAACATAAATGACAGAACGGGACGCCGATGATGAGCTTGGTTTCTCTTTTGTCAATGACCTTGTTGAATTTACGAGTGTTGTACATTGAGTTACTTCAGTCCATTGTTCTGCCAGTTCATTTTTGTATAAGTCACCCATGTGTCGATGTGTCCGAAATTGTTATATATGTAAACAAGTAAACAACCTTATGTTAAAAAGAGATTGTTTATGCAAGTCCATCATGGGATACACAAAAGTACAGTCATTTATCCTGGACCAAACATCAAACAAGAGTTTATTACTCCCTCCTTCCATTTTGTGTTGGAAAGGGCTTCATCATATTGCTTCCACTCCATTGTGGTAAACATTTTCAAAGGGATTTATTTGGTTGAGGTACACTGTGTTACTATTTTCATTTGGATTTCCTGTTTGTATAGATTATTTGTGGCTTTGCTGTCTATATGAGTGTTTTTTTGCATGACTGCATGAGTAAGATGATATTTTTTTTTGAAGCAATTCCTTTTCAACTGTGCTAATCATACCAGAACTTATGGTTGGCAAGTTAATATTAGTATAAAACTTAAGATTGACATTGTTGGTTTCTTTTGCATTACCCAGTCTGATTATTTGCGGAAGATTTCTCTGAAAATGCTCTCTATGGAGACAAAGTCACAACAACCTGCTGGAAATGCTCAAGTGATTCCAAATCAGAATCCCTCCGGTCCAGGTATCGTATGCAGCAAACTGAGTGTTACACATTCTACGTGCTATCATCTTCACCTTTTGCTTATACATTACTACATTAGCTGTGGCAACCTTGTGAGTTATGGATAATGAAAATTGCTGATTGCATTAAATGGTGACCCTATGCATTTTATGGCGGTAATCATGCTCCATTTGTAAAGTGGGAAAGCCATCTGATGGATGAAGTTATCATGTATAAGAATTTTGCATCTAGCTTTTGTAACTGGTGATTTGCATATCTGGTACTACTAACAACTGTTGCCTAAGTAATTTGCATTTTTTTATTCACCTTTTCTTTTATTGCTCATTGTGTCTTTTGAAGGAGACATTTTGTTGTTGCTAAATTTATGATCCATTATAACCTAGATGTTAAATTAATGTTGTGTGAAATGATGCACTTATTAAATGATTATACCATGGTAGGTTTTAGTAACTTAGCTTTAAGTTGGAGCTAGATTACAGTGACATGACTATTGAGTTAAAATAACCATGGTTGTAACGTCGTCGTCTAAACGTCGCCTAAGCGCAAAGGTACCCCAGGATGGACACCATGGAGGTCCGCCTTGCCTTGGCCAGTTAGGCGAGTGCCCAGGATTTCTGAGCGTCCATGGCGAGCTTCTGGGTATCTGCTTGCCAGCTGGATGGGGTGTGTGTGGGTGTGTGTGCGTGAGAGAGAGGTGACTCGGGGATGGAACCCTAGCCATCCCCCCTCTCAATTCTGCTGCTGTCGGCAGGGCATCCCTCCAATCTGGCACTCCCTCCCTCGACGATTGTCTCCATATCTGGAGGTACGACCCCTCCCTCTTGTCCCCTGCACTTCTTCTCTGCTTTCTCTGCTTCTCTGCTCTCCTGTTCTGCTCTGCTGCTCTTCCTTCTCGCTGATCTGCTCTGCTTTGTTCCTCTTCCCCTTTATCCCCGATCTGCCCTGCTGCTCGTGCTCAGTGCTCTCTGCTCTGCTGCCCTCTGCTGTGTGTTCTGCTTACTTTCTTCACTAGTGTAGAAGTGTAGCGTGTAGAAGTGTAGTACTGCTGCTGCTCTCTGCTTTGCTGCCCCCTGCTATGTGCTTTCCTGCTGATGCTCTCTTCTGTTATGACTTGTATTGGGGTAGGACTTATGGCTGTCGAAACAAGCTTCGCGGAAACAGCAGCAACGCACAGCTCAAGAATGTCAGCAGCGCAAGCGATTTGGAGTCCGAGTAGAACTGCAAGCCTGAGTTGGTTTCCTTTACGATGAATAGTTTCCTTTTACAATTAGTTCCGAATTTAGCTAAAGATTGTTAGGGGATGTCTCTTTAAATAAGAGGGGCAACCAGATTTGAGATTAATCAATAAAGAAGTATCTTAAGAAATACGCGCAGTTTAGAGCCTCTGTCACGGCAGTCGATCAGCCTCGCTGTGATCAGGAGGGCGACTGCCCGCTTCCACCTGTACCTCACTATCTCCTTCGTTCCAATCCGCAAGCTCGCGGAATCCCTTTTTCTACCCCTCACGCATCATAGGAAGTCTAGCCACGACAATTTGGTATCAAAACCTACCACCATGCCGGCCGCGTTGCCGTCAAGACCACAACCGAGCATGGGTGAATCAAAGTCTCAGGATGATCGAGTCAACAGCTAGATCAGATGCTCAAACAAATTCTTGGCAAAAAGCAAGCACCGTGAGAAGAGCTCAACGATCTTCGCAGCCACCAGGCAGTCAATGCTGCGGCCATCGCGGCGCTCCAAGTAAAGGAGGTTTCTTCGTTCTTTGGCAAGAGGAAACCTTCACATCCGTTCAGAGCAAACGCTGGAAGAGAGGAAAAGGACGATGAGCGACATGGCGCACCTCGGTACCACAAGCTCAATTTTCTGACTTATGATGGAGAAGAAGACCCCCCTTCCCTAGCTTAATAGATGCGAACAATTTTTTCGCAGCCAGCGGATAATGGAGGAGAAAGTCTGGCTTGTGTCATACCATTTAACGGGCGTTGCCCAGCAGTGGTATTACCGGCTGGAACGAGATGAAGGTGTACTTGCATGTTCGCGCTTTGCTGATTTTGTCAACATGCGTTTCGAGCCACCCATCCGCAGCAATCCGTTAGGCGAACTAGCGCAGTTACGCCGCTCCGATTCTGTGGAAGATTACCAGCGCTAATTTTTGGCTCTTCTTTGCCGCGCAGACCCTCTCTCACCAATGCAACAAGCGCAACCTTTTACTGCCGGTCTCATGAAGCCGTTACGCACCGATGTCGACTTACAAAACCCAACGAATTTGCAGACGGCAATGAGTCTTGCCAGTGCATACGAGGTACGACTCCTGGAAGAACCAGCCGAACCAAAGCCACCAATTCAACAGAAGCCAACAGCGTTGTCCACACTGACGACATCGTCAGCTCCAATTCTCGCCCCAAGTTATAGACCGAGCCCAACACCAGCCAATATATCCCAACCCATACAACAGTCGTCTGTAGCACCACCGTCGGATTTACGCTCAACGACACTGTGATCCATGTTCCGCCACTTGTCCACTGAGGAGATGGTTGACCGGCGAGCAAAAGGCTTATGTTACAACTGTCCAGAGAAATTTTGTTGCATGCTCTCACTGGAATTCGGGCAGTCACACCATGCAACTACAAGTCCAAGTAGCAAGACAGACAGTGCTAGCTTTGGTAGATTCAGGATCTACGCACAATTTTGTTGCCGAAGAGATTGCACGTCGCCTTGGGCTCTCCCTTGCTCCCCGCAATGGCACGAGTGTCGCCGTAGCCAATGGCAATCACGTCAAGTGCGAAGGCCGCTGTAACAATGTGACAATGGCCATAGACGAAGAAGCTTTCAGCGTTGATTTATTTGCCATCCCTCTTGATACTTTTGAGCTGATTCTAGGAGTCCATTGGCTGCGAATCCTCGGGGCAATCATCTGGGATTTCGAGCTACTATCCATGTCATTTTGGCAGGTCGACCATGGTGTCATATGGCAAGGAGTGGCAGCTCCAGAGAAACTGCATACACATGGTTTGGTGGGGGAAGACATGATGTCTAAGTTACAACATGAGTTCGCAGACCTCTTCGAACCACCTCGGGGTCTTCCACCTGTGCGGCGCCAAGACTACTGAATTCGGTTGAAACCAAACACTGTGGTAGTAGCTGTACGTCCTTATCGCTACCCGCGGTTGCAAAAAGATGAAACCGAGAAGCAGTGTAAAGACATGCTCGCCAAGGTATCATATGGGATAGTACGTTTGCATTTTCGTCGCCAGTATTAGTTGTTAAAAAGCAGGATGCTTTTTGGCGATTTTGCGTCTACTATCGTGCCCTCAACGAGCAAACTATCAAAGATAAGTTTCCAATTCCTGTTGTTGATGACCTTCTCGACGAGTTAGAAGGTTCCAAATTTTCCACCAAGTTAAACCTTCGCAGCGGGTACCATCAAGTGCGCATGTGTCCTGGTGATGTGGAAAAAACTGCGTTCTGCACTCATCACGGCGACTTTGAATTTTTGGTTATGTCTTTTGGGTTAACTAATGCTCCGGTCACCTTCCAATCACTCATGAATGAGGTTCTAAAACCCTTCCTTCGTAAGTTCATCCTTGTGTTTTTTATGACATTTCGATCTACAGTAAATCTTGGGCGGAGCATTTGCAGCATGTTCGAGCGTTATTTCAACTTCTACGTCACCACCAGTTGGCACTTAAGCGCACAAAGTGCTTATTTGGTATGGCGTCAGTGGCTTATCTCGGACACATCATATCCATCCACGGAGTTGCTATGGATCAAGAAAAGGTAGCTGCTGTGGCAGATTGGCCTCCTAAATTTTTTCGTGCGTTGCGAGGTTTTCTCGAACTTACGGGGTATTATAGTAAGTTCATCAAAGACAGGCATAATAGCGGCTCCATAAACGCAGCTGCTCAAAAAGGAGTCTTTTGCTTGGTCGAAGGCGGCAACAAGTGCGTTTGCGGCACTCAAGTTGGCTCTCACATCCGCACTTGTTTTGCAGTTACCCGATTTTTCCAAGCGATTCATAGTGGATTGTGACGCCTAAGTAGTAGAGTGGGCACAGTCCTTCATCAGGGCGAACGTCCCATTGCATTTTTTAGCAGGACAGTGGCACCTCATCATACAAAGCTGGCAGCATATGAGAGGGAACTTATTGGTCTCATCAAGGCAGTCTGCCATTGGAGACCGTATCTTTGGGGTCGCGCGCCTTAAGTTTTTACTTGATCAATGGCTTTCCACAATACCTCAGCATCACTGGGTTAGCAAGGTATTCGAGTTTGATTTTCTCGTTGTATTTTGGTCGGGCAATCAAAATACTGCGGCAAATGCCCTTTCTCGTCGAGACGAGGGGCTCTTTGTCAATGCAATTTCGATACCACGATTCAATTGTTTTCGACCAGATTCGTGCAGAGGTTACCAACACACTAGAGTTGGTCTCTCTGCGTGATAACATTCTCGCTGGTCAAGGAGACGATGATTGCAGTTTTGTTGACGACTTACTGATCTATAAAGGACGTATTTTTCTGTCAGCATCTTCATCTTTGTGGCCACAATTGATTGCCGATGTGCACGATGCCGGTCATGAGGGTATTCAGAAAACATTACCTCGTTTACGAGCTTCTTTTCACAACCCAGCCTTGTCTAGGTTGGTGCGTGAATTTGTCCCTGGTTGTATTGTGTGTCAGTGTAATAAAACACCTACACCCTGCTGGACTTTTACAGCCGCTTGTCGCGCTGACTACAGTTTGGGCGGATATCTCAATGGATTTTGTGGAAGGTCTATCGAAGGTACACGACAAGTCTGTCATTCTTTCAGTGGTTGATCGTTTCTCCAAATATACCCATTTTATTGCATTGAGTCATTCGTATACGACAAACTCTGTTGCTCGAGCGTTTTTTGATGAGATAGTGCGTTTACATGGTATGTGAGTGATCGCGATCCGGTATTTACTAGCAATTTTTGGTCCGAAATTTTTCGTTTAGCAGGCGTTAAATTGCATTTGAGTTTGGCATTTCATCCGTAATCTGATGGGCAAACTGAAGTTGTGAATCGTGTGATTGCCATGTATCCTCGTTGTTTGTCAGGAGATAGACCCCGAGAATGGGTACAGTGGTTACCTTGGGCCGAATTATGCTATAATTCATCTTTTCTAACAGCTTTGAAAGCTACTCTGTTTCGTGTCGTCTATGGTCGTGAGCCACCAACTTTGATTGCTTATGAGCCGGGTGCTGCACGTGTGGCTGCTGTGGATGTGCAACTACGTGATCGTGATGAGTTCCTTTCAGAAATTCGAGAGCGTCTTCCGCGGGGTCAGGACCGTATGAAGGAACAACATGATCCTCAGCATCGCAATGTCACATTTTCAGTTGGACAATGGGTATGGCTTCGTTTGCAAAATCGGCCAATTTCCTCCATATCTTCCTAGCCACGGTCCAAGCTTGCTCCAAGGTATTATGGTCCTTTTCGGGTTTTGGAAAGAATTGGTTTTGTGGCCTACCATTTGGAATTGCCCACTTGTGCTCGCATTCATAATGTGTTTCATGTGGCACTATTAAAAGAACAGTGTGGTGATCCTCCGGAGCATGTGGTAGCTTTACCGGATATCTTCCATGGTAGAGTTGTTCCAACTACAGAGAAGATTGTTAATTCTCGACTACGCCATGATATCTGTGAATTATTAGTTCAATGGCAGGGTCTATCTGCTGCCGACGCCACTTGGGAACAACTGTCGGACTTTTGTCATCGCTACCCAGACTTCCAGCTTGAGGACGAGCTGATTCTCCAGGCGGGAGGAAATGTTATGCACTCGTATTGGGGTAGGACTTATGGCCATCGTAACAAGCTGGTATGCCTCCGAGATCGCAAGTGGTAGCGATGTGTTACCGGTGATCCCGCCCGAGCTACGCGACGTCCAGGCGCCGTGACGAGATACAGTATCGACAAGCAAGAGGACAGGGAAATAGAGAACTCAGGATTTGGGGAAAACAGAATATTGTATCTCTCCCTGATACAATGAGTAAGGCTCCCCTTTTATAGTACTAGATCCATACGTTTCTATTCCGAGTACAACTCCTAAAGAAAGTAATCCTTCTGCTATTTAAAGAATGCATATAACTATAGATAGCTTATGATACGTATTCCGTAACTAGAACCAGCTTCGGACACATATTCCTTAGTTGATCCCTTTCTCCTTTGCTGGCGTTGAAGTTGCCTTTCTTGTATTGCGACGTTGATATTGAACTCCCCACACAACATCTCTCCCCGCCTCGGCAAACAGCTCGTCCTCGAGCTGAAAAGACGGATAAGACAGCTTGAAATCCTCCACTGGTTCCCACGAAGCATCAGCAGGAGATAGACCAACCCATTGTACCAGGACATGCCAAACGTCTCGTCGAAGGCTGGCCTTTAAGACCTTTTCAGGAACTGGAATTGGACGACCATCAGTAACCGGAGGTAGCATTGGTATTACAGTTGGCGGTGTTCCATAGAACTTCTTAAGAATACCCACATGAAAAACATTGTGAAGTCGTGATCCCTCGGGAAGTTGGAGCCGATATGCTACCGTCCCAATGCGAGCCAACACTTGATATGGCCCATAATATCTTGGAGCCAGCTTGCCTCGTTGTCTGCCTGGTAGGGAAGCAGCTTGGCGATGAATCAACCTTAACCATACCCATTCTCCGACCTCATATGTAATTTCCCGATGATGTTTATCATAGTAATGCTTGGCATAGACCTGGGCTTGTACTAACCGCTCACGAACTTCATGAAGAAATGCATCACGATCCCGAAGTGCGTAGCCACGGCGGCGACGTGCGCGCCTTCAACATATGTCTTCAAAGAAGGAGGTGAACGCCCATATACAATCTTGAAGGAGTGTCACGAAGAGTGATGATATGATGTGTTGTAACAATACTCACCCATGGAAGCCAGTCTACCCAAGCGCGTGGTCGGTCCCCTGTGAGACAACGAAGATACATGGCAATAACTTTGTTTACGGCCTCCGTCTGGCCATCCGACTGTGGATGAAACGCAGAACTCATATGAAGATGAGTACCCGTTAATTTGAATAAATCCTTCCAAAAAACACTAGTAAAAACAGGGTCACGGTCGCTCACAATTGAATGTGGAATGCCATGTAGTCTGACAATTTCGTGAAAGAATACACGGGCAACCGTTGTGGCTGTATACGGATGGCCTATTGGAATGAAGTGCGCGTATTTAGAAAAGCGATCAATAACTGACAGAATTACCGATTTTCCGTGTACGCAAGGCAATCCTTCGATGAAATCCATTGAAATATCGGCCATACCGCCGTTGGTACTACTAATGGTTGTAGTAGACCCGCGGGATGTAGATGTTCAGTCTTGTTCCGTTGGCATATAACACAAGCTCGAACGAAATTCTGAACTTCCTTGCGTGCATGAGGGACATAAAAATCGGAGTGCAAACGATGTAGCGTTTTTTGGTAACCTTCGTGTCCAGCGTGGGCTGTTGACAAAATCGCTTGTAGTGCCAGCGATGCTGCAGACACATAGACACGACCGCCATGCAGAAGAAGGCCGTCGGAAAAAGACCATGGTGCTCCCAATTCTCCGGACTGAACCTTAGAACAGAGAGATTGTAATTCGGGTGAGGTAACCACCTCCTGCCGAAGTTCCTCAAAAATGGAAAACGTTGGTCCCGATAATGCAAAACTGGCAGCTGTGTCACTGTCTCGACGGGAAAGAGCATCTGCCACGGTGTTTAACCGTCCGGGACGATATTCCACCGTAAAACTGTACCCAAATAATTTGCTTACCCATTGATGTTGTGGGATGGTAGAGAGACGTTGATCCAATAAAAATTTCAAACTGTAATGGTCCGTACGTACAATGAAAGAGCGACCCCAAAGGTAAGGCCGCCAGTGACGGATGGCATGAACCAATCCTATGAGCTCTCGCTCGTATGCGGCCAGCTTCTGATGTCGTGCAGCGACTTGCTTGCTGAAGAACGCAAGGGGACCCTGGCCTTGGTGGAGGACGGCGCCAAACCCGGTGCCCGATGCATCACATTCGACGATAAAATCGGCGGAGAAGTCGGGCAAATGAAGAACCGGAGCGCTGGCGAGAGCCTTCTTGAGTGTGCTAAATGCAATGGTTGCGTCCTCGGACCACTGAAAAGTCTCCTTCTTGAGTAACTTAGTGAGAGGGGCAGCGATAGAACCGAAATCACGAATGAATTTCCGGTAGTAGTGGGCTAGGCCAAGGAATCCACGCAACCCTCTTGCTGATGGTGGTTGTGGCCATGTTTGAATTGCAATCACCTTGTCTTCATCCATAGAAACCCCATTGGCGGAAATGACGTGGCCGAGATATGCCACGGATGGTGTACCAAAGGTACATTTTGACCGCTTCAAATAGAGGCCATTATCGCGCATGACGGTGGTATGCTTCGTAAATGTTGCAAATGTTCCGCCAAGTTGAATCAGATCAAAATATCGTCAAAAAAGACAAGAGCAAAACGACGAAGGTAAGGGCATAGAACTGTGTTCATCAAGGCCTGGAATGTAGATGGCGCATTAGTGAGTCCGAACGGCATCACCAAGAATTCAAAATGTCCATGATGTGTCCGGAAGGCGGTCTTCTCCACATCGGCAGGATGCATGCGCACCTGATGATATCCTGAACGGAGGTCAAGTTTCGTGAAGAAACGTGCCCCCTTCAACTCGTCAATGAGCTCGTCGACGACTGGAATTGGAAATTTGTCGCGGATAGTTAACTCATTAAGCGCCCGGTAATCCACACAAAAGCGCCAGGAGTTGTCCGATTTCTTGACAAGTAAAGCGGGTGAAGAAAATGCCGAGTGCTTGACTGATTGTGCCTTCTTTGCAACATTGCAAAGACACCGACGCTCGAGCTCATCCTTTTGCAACTGTGGGTATCGATACGGTCGAACGGCCACTGGGTCTGACCCCTGTCGGAGGTGGATGCGGTGATCAAAGGCTCGGACCGGTGGCAGGCCTCTTGGTTCGTCAAAGATGTGTTCGAACTCACCCAATAGGTCGGAGAGGAGATTCTCATTGGAGCATGAAACGGCACGTACTGCTGCCACTGGTGCTGCTATGCCGTGCCAAGCAATGTGTCGGCCGTCGCGCCAGAAGGAGATACGTAAGTTGTTGAAGTCCCACAGAACCGGACCCAATGTGCGCAGCCATTGTACCCCAAGTACAATGTCGAATCCACCGAGTGGAATAGCCAAGGCGTCTGTCATGAAGGTTTCACCGGCAATGGACAGTGTCAAATCCCGAGTGATGTCGTCACTAGATACTTGATCGCCGTTGGCAACTATCACCCGAAGCCCAGTCCGGGGCTCGAGGTGGAGACCTGCACTTAGCACCATCCCGTCGCTGATGAAATTATGTGTGGACCCGGTGTCCAAGAGCGCGGTGAATTCCTTCTTGCCGACCATCACCTTGAGTTGCATTGTTTCATTGGCCCTGATGCTCCAGATTCCTGTTAAGGCATGAAGAGATACTGTGGGTGCTTGACTGGGCTCTACTGGTGAGTTGTCCTGCCCCTCAGCGTCATCGTCGTCCGACACATCAATATAGAACAGTCGTTGGCAACGGTGCCCTCGGACAAACTGTTCGTCGCAGTTAAAACAAAGGCCCTTCTTACGCCGTTCGGCCATCTCAGAGGGATTCAGTCGTCGTATTGGCCGGCCGGATGATGCTGTGGTAGTTGAGCTGGCCGTGGTGGCATTATCTGGTGCTAATGGTCGTGGTACTAACGGCAGTGGAGTTGATGGTCGCTGCCACCCCGTCGATCGTGGACTCGGACGACTGTTGCCTGCTCCTGGCGCCACCGGAACCGCCTGTCCGCGATGTTCATATGCTCTGGCGAGACTCATTGCCACCTGGAGGTCTGTCGGATTTTGTAACTCGACGTCAATACGCAGTTGTTCCGGCAGTCCGGCAGTAAAGAGCTGCATCTGATGTAGTGGATGTAATGCCTCTGTGCGACATAATAGTGCCAAGAACTGCTCAATATAATCCTGGACTGAGTTGGTGAAAGGAAGACGTGCCAAAGCGCCGAGAGGATTGCTTCTTATCGGTGGCCCAAATCGGAGATGACAGAGGTCTTTGAAACGCGGCCAGGATGGCGTACCGCCATCACGTTCTAGCTGAAAATACCAATACTGGGCGATTCCAGTGAGGTGATAAGAGGCGAGCCATACCTTATCGGTTTCTTCTGTTCTTTGTCCGCGGAAGAATTGTTCACATCTATTAATCCAAGCCAAAGGGTCATCCTTGCCGTCGTAGAGAGGGAACTCCAGCCTATGGTAGCGTGGAACCCCAGATGAAACATTGCCTGATGGTAACACAGTTGGGAAATTGCCACCGTGATGTTCTTGGAGTTGAGGATGAAATTGGTGTTGATGGTATGGCATGGTGGTGGGTCTGGAGATGAGTGGTGGGGCGGTTATTAAGTTGGTAGGATTGGGCATGGAGTATGGTGATGGTGGATATTGGATAGCTGAGGATGCGGTAGTGGTTGTGGGAAGTGTTGTCGAAGACGTCTGGCTAAGTTGTGCCAAAAAATTTGGGTGTTGTGATCCGTGAGCGGCAAATTTCGACAACTCTGCGCGGGTTGCTTCTCGATCGCCACAAGCGCGTAACCACGTCGCCCATCTGTTGATTCATCCCATCAATGCGCACCGTAAGCATCTGTATGGATTGGAGCAGCTGTGCCATGGTCACCTCCTCCGTTGCGTCTTCCGCACCCGGCATAGCAGCATCCAAGGATGGCTCTGATACCAAATTGGTATGCCTCCGAGATCGCAAGGGGTAGCGATGTGTTACCGGTGATCCCGCCTGAAGCTACTGCGGCGTCCGGTGCGCCGTGACGAGATCTGATGTCGACAAGCAAGAGGACAGGGAAATAGAGAACTCAGGATTTGGGGAAAACAGAATATTGTATTTCTCTCCCTGATACAATGAGTAAGGCTCCCCTTTTATCGTACTAGATCCATACGTTTCTATTCCGAGTACAACTCCTAAAGAAAGTAATCCTTCTGCTATTTAAAGAATGCATATAACTATAGATAGCTTATGATACGTATTCCGTAACTAGAACCAGCTTCGGACACATATTCCTTAGTTGATCCCTTTCTCCTTTGCTGGCGTTGAAGTTGCCTTTCTTGTATTGCGACGTTGATATTGAACTCCCCACACAACACAAGCTTCGTGGAAACAGCAGCAGCGCACAGCTCAAGATCGTCAGCAGCGCAAGCGATTTGGAGTCCAAGTAGAACTGCAAGCCTGAGTTGGTATTGGTTACAGTGAATAGTTTCCTTTATGATGAATAGTTTCCTTTTACAATTAGTTCCGAATTTAGCTAAAGATTGTTAGGGGATGTCTCTTTAAATAAGAGGGGCAACCAGACTTGAGATTAATCAATAAAGAAGTATCTTAAGAAATACGCGCAACTCAGAGTCTCTATCACGGCAGCCGATCAGCCTCGCCGTGATCAGGAGGGCGACTGCCCGCCTCCACCTGTACCTTGCTATCTCCTTCGTTTGAATCCGCAAGCTCGCGAATCCCTTCTTCCTCCCCACATGTATCACAGGATGTCTAGCCACAACTCTTCTCTAGTGCTGATCTCTATAATTTGCTGTTTAATGCACACCTTTATGTTCACCTTATATTGCCCAGGGAATGATTAGGCGACACCCTAGTTGACTAGTGGACAAGGCGTCTGTTAGGCGCCGTGATTGCCTAATACACTGTGACAAGTGACAACCATGAAAATAACAGTGGACCATCTTCAGTTCTTTCTTAGATTATGTTTATTCTCTCTTTGTTGCTACTTTTCGGATTATGTTAATGTGCTCTGCTCTCAGCTTCCCCAAAGGAACTAATGATGCTTAGCCCTTCAATTGCTTCAGTATATGTGCTTTTTATTTATATAGAAACTCACTTTTGTCTCAATTTTACTTGTAACATGCTGATTTGAGTGCTTTGCGTGCCTTTTACACTTTTGCTGGAAGTATTTGTTCACAAGATATTTAGCACGCATATGGTATCTTTTCTGAAACAGCGCCTGGTCTCCCCCTGCAAGGCAGTAATCCAGCACAACCATCAGCAATCACCTTGATGTCTCAGCAACAGGCCCGACAGCCAAATACTTCTACATCTGTACAAGCTTCTTCTCTCAGCAATGTC
The DNA here is from genome assembly GCA_036346395.1 of Hsuehochloa calcarea. Lineage (NCBI taxonomy): Eukaryota > Viridiplantae > Streptophyta > Magnoliopsida > Poales > Poaceae > Hsuehochloa > Hsuehochloa calcarea. The sequence continues at coordinate 1,381,761 of CM070607.1, forward strand.
GGTCAGAGCTTGCCAGGTATCGGCCAAACATCCATACTGCAGAATATGTCTGGCATGCCGCAAAACACTATGAATAATGGCTTAGCACAAGGCGCTTCACAAGATATTTATACTGCACAAAGGCAAATGACAGGAAGGCAGCAACAGCAATCACAGAACCAATTAATTTATCAGCAGCAGCAAATGTTGATGAGGCAGAAATTGCAGCAGAATTCACTTATGCAACCACACATTCAGCAGCAGCAATCTTTGTTGCAGTCAACACAGATGCAATCTTCACAGCAATCCATGATGCAAATGTCATCTGGCCTTCAGACTGGGCAATCCATTGTTCCGCAGACACAGCCAATGGCCATGCAGTCAGCTACTGGTATTCAACAGAATCCGTTGAACTCAGTACAACAATCCGTGCAATCATTACTCCAGCAACCTCCACAGCCCTCCATGCATCAGCAGCCTTCTCTGCAGCAGGCTCAGCCAACTCAGCAGACCAACATTCCTTTGCAACAACAGCAACAACAGTTAGTGGGACAACAGCCAAATTTACAACAAAATCAGTTAATTGGTCAACAGAATGGTGCTGTGGAGATGCAACAGCAACAGAGGCTACCAGTTCAGTCAAATATTCTTTTGAATATGCAGCAAACACAGCACATGTTGAACCAGCAGTCTATGCCCTTGCATCAGCCACAGCAATTGGGCTCCCAGGCAAATATGCCAAGTCTACAGCAGCAGCAACAAAATCAACAACAGCAGCAGCTTCTTGGAACTGTGCCTAATGTTTCTAGCATTAAACGGATGCATATGATACAAACAAAGGCATCAGTTCAGCAACTACAGCAGCAACAGCATGCTCAGCCGCCATCAATGGGTTTGATGCAACCTCAATCTCAACACAACCAACTTCAGCAATCACAGGAGCATCTTATGTCGCAGTACCAGTCTCAGCCTAACCAGCTGCAACAACAGTTGGGGTTGCAGCAGCAACCGTCAATGCAACAAAGACTTCAAACTTCAGCTGGCATGCTCTTGCAACAAAATAACATTGATCAACAAAAGCCATTTATTCAGGCACAAAGGGGCCTTCAAGAAGTTTCATCTAGTAGTAAGTTTCCCATATACTGTCTTTGTAGATTCACTGTATCCTTTTATTGTTCTACCCTCTAATGATTTTCCCGTGTTCTTATGTTCTCCTACTTCTCTGTTGTGACCCTATAGATATTAACCTTAGATTTCACCAGCTGTTTAAGCCAGATTAGGTATCTGGCATTACTTTCACCTTAGTTTCTTAAGGCAATGTTTATGCTACAAGAACTACTCCCTCCGTTTCACAATATTTGCCCAAGCCTACCATGTGCAGAGCCACAGACTCAGGAAGCACCAAATTTAAGAAAAGTTTATGAGAAATCATCATACATACCCCTATTAAATGACATACTATAACCACTTAATCTCTCTCACATCATTAAAGCAGCTGCTTGAGGTCCTCATGGCGGCGTGAGAGGCATCGACCACAATGTTGTCTTTGCGGTTTGAATTCTACCGTAAAGTCATAGCCAAGTAACTTGGTAATCCACTGTGTGTTGATCTGGTTGTTAACCACGATCCAACAAGTGTTTCAAACTATAATGATCCGTTCGGATGCGAAATTTACTGCCCCAAACGTACGGCCTCCAATGTCTCACTGCGTAAACAAGCCCGATCAATTCCCGTTCATATGCTGGTAGGTGAGCTTGATGAGGCACAACCGGTTTGCTAAAGAATGCAATAGGTCGTCCTCCTTGGTGTATCTGCCAAGCCAGATCCGGACGCATCACAGTCAATGACAAAATCTTTGGCAAAATCCGGAAGTTGCAGAACAGGAGCGGCGGCAATAATCTTTTTCAATGAGTCAAAGCAGCAGCCGTGGCGTCCTGAGTCCAGCGAAATCCGTCCTTACAAAGAAGCTTGGTTAAGGGAGCTGCAATATGTCCAAAATCTTGGATGAATTTGCGGTAGTATCCGGCGAGTCCTAAAAACCCACGCAGGCTTCTGATGTTGCGCGGCAAGGGCCACTCAAGCACGGCGGACACTTTGTCTTGATCCATGGCGGCCGGTGGGATGAGATGACATGTCCCAAATAAGCGATCTGCATTTGTTGGCCAAAACGCACTTCTTTTGATGGAGATGTAAGTGGTGTTGATCAAGGTGATAAATACTTGTCGAACATGACGCAAGTGCTCGCCATGAGCGATCAGAAATTAAAATGTCATCGAAAAATACCGGTCTGAATCGACGAAGGAATGGTTGTAAGATGGAGTTCATCATGGCACGAAATGTCGAAGGAGCGTTGCATAAACCGAGCGGAAGCACTAAGAACTCAAAATGGCCATGGTAGTCACGGAAAGCCGTTTGAGCACATCATCGGGGACATCCGAACTTGGTGGTAGCCGGATAGTAAATCAATTTAGTGAAATAGCAAGATCCTTCCAATTCGTCCAAGAGTTCTTGACGTGTGGAATTGGAAACTTATCCTTGATGGTATGTTCATTCAATGCGCGATGTCGGCGCAGAATCGCCCACGACGCATCCTTCTTCCGGACGAGGAGTCTGGGAGATGAGAACTGGGACGAGCTCGGCGGGATGATCCCCGAGTCAACATTGTTGTACACTTTGTCGTTCAATTTCATCTTTACGAATATGCGCGTATCGGTGGGCTTAACCGATATAAGCGCGCGATTAGGGAAGCGAGCGAATGTGGTGATCGCAAGATCGAGCAGAGGTAGTCCGATGGTTCCGCAATCGGTCGCGCAAACTCGGCCGGAGGGTGGCCATGAGGTCATCCCCAACAACCGCCTGGAGCTGAAACTTTGTGGTGGGAGGATCGTGCAACCCGGTCCAAGTAATCCGTTAGTTATGCTCCCAATATGAAAACCGCCGGGCGAAATTCCATAGGGCGGGTCCCAATGTGCTTAACCACTTTGCATCCCTAAGATCACATCGAAACCGGATAAAGGAATGATATAGAAATCGATCGCAAACTGGAAGGGCTATGGTCATTGGTGTGTTTTGCCTGACCCGCCACATTCGAGTCTATCGCCATTTGCCGCTTTGACCGGAGACCGCTATGGGGTTGGACGACCAATTGAAGGCGATCCGCAATCTTGATTGAGAAATTATGTGTAGATCCCGAATCGAACAACGCAATGCCCTCAAAATCGCCAATGCGTACCTTCACTTGCATCGTCAGGCGATCAGATCCTCAGAACGCGAGCATTGAAATTTACGGTTCGGTCACCTCGATGCTGCGATCGTCGATTGATTCCCGAGTCCAAGTCTACTTGGTTTCTAACCAAAACAAGCGTTTGCAAATGATGGCCTCGGCGAATTGTTCATCGCGGTTGAAACACAAACCCGTTATCGCCGATCCGCCATCTCTGCGGTTGTGAGATGCGGCTTACCCGTCGCGGGTCTCACAGGTGTGTGGGGTTGGGTTGGCGAGGATGTGGTAGCCGTGGTCGATATAGGGCGGAGGTCGGTTGAAGCGGCGGCCGAAGCTTCGGTTTCGATCGCGATCGGCCGGTTGGGTATTGTTGGGCGCTTCTGATGCGTCTGCGATCTATCATATGCACGCGCCAATGTCATAGCATGTTGCGAGAGAAGTGGTGCTTGCTAATTCCACATGTGTGCGTCTGGCTCGGCAAGTCCCGCGGTGAAGAGCTCCATCCGATGAGTCGCGACAAGCCGACGCATGGCACACTAAATCCGTAAACTCTAGCGGTATTGTGCCAGCGTCTTTGATGCATTGCGGTGTTTAATTGCTCCCGTGTGTTAGTCTTGATGGCGGTCCAAAACGCATTGAGCGGCGATGTTTAAACATGTCCCAAGTAATCAATCCTCGTCTCGTTCCCACCGATAAAACCGAGTGCGCGATCGAAGGCGGATGAAAGCGACCATCAAACTTTGTCATCCTCCACGTGTTTGATAGGCGGAAATAATGTTCGCACTTAGTGAGGGTAGAGAGTAGAAGAAATATTGCAATTACTACAATCTTGATTTCTTCAATGAACAAACATTGTGAACGATGGTTCCCAAGACAATGGGCAAACATTGTAAAACAAAGGGTGTAGCTTCAAATTGTTTGGACTAAAAAAATTGGGGATGGCAATCGGATTTTTATAATTCAGATGCGGTTAAATATGCAATGCACATTGATCATCATGTTGACTAGGCTGACCCCATTGATCTTCTGTGCCTTTCGTACATCACATTTGGTTTTCTGATTTGTGGAACATTTTTTTGCTGGAGATGCTACTGTGCAACAATCATTGCAATCTGACCTCGAGATCGTTGTTGTTGCTGTACTTTTTTAGTAGCAAGCGCGCTGTACTTTTTAAGTAGCAATGCCACATTTGGTTTTGATTTGTGGACATTTTTGCTGGAGAGTGCTACTGTGCAACAATCGTTGCAATCTGACCTCTGGCTCATTGTTGCTGTACTTCTTTAGTAGCAAGTGCACTATATACTTTTTCAGTAGTAAGCACACAAGTTTCTACTTGCCCCTTTATTCCATCCTTTGTTGTACTAGCAGCTTGCTATTTGATGGCTTGTCCATTAGTATCTTGTTTGACAGCCCTGCTTTTTATGCAGCATCTGTGGACTCCACTGCTCAAACAGGTCATGCAGGTACAGGTGATTGGCAAGAGGAAATATATGAAATGGTAAGACATGCTACCATCCTTTTTGGTACTCCCAACCTCGCTCACTTGACCTATCCAAAAATCATAGAAAAGGATGTCCATAACAAAGAGGTTGAGATTGCACCGGTCTAGATTGATAGAAGATGAAACAAGAGACCATGTTGGATTTGAGAGGCCTTTTTCCCCACTATCTGTTGCCGCTCTTCCTTTTCCCTCTTCTTTTGGTCTGTTTTCCACCAAACTCCTCTCTTTTGTTTCCTTTTGCAAATAAAGTTAGAACTGAAATTTCATACAGCGGCGCTTTAGTCTGGGTAGGTAAATGTACTACGTTCTGGCAGTCTTCTTTTAAGATATAAAGGGGATTATGTGTGAATGTGGACTATGGAGCATACAGTATCTTGATGTTATAAGGTCATGAGGCAGTTAGTGGTCATTTTCTTGATCATGAAGTTAACGTTAACCAAAACCATGGTTTATTTAACGGGCATCATGGTTTCTTATTTTTATTTCAAATTCCTATGCTTGCAATAGCTACTTGAACTATCTTGCCAGTGCCATATTTGTTAACATTATCACAAACCATGGTTTATTGAATGTTCTGTTTCCTTTTCTGTACTATTCATCTCTGTATAGCTCCTGCAACAAATTTATGCTGATGTGATTTTCTTTGCCCACAGGTTAAGAGTTTGAAGGACCAATACTTTGCAGAACTCAGTGAATTATACAATAAGATCTCTCTGAAGCTACAGCATGTTGACAGCATGATACCACCTCAAAAGCCATCAGAGCAGTATGAGAGGATGAAGGGCTTTAAAATGATGTTGGAGCGTATATTGCAAGTCCTGCAAATTAACAAGAACAATATTCAACCTGCTCTGAGGGAGAAAGTTCCTGTATACAAGAGGCAAATTATCAATATCCTAAATTCACAAAGAAGGAAGCTTGTGCAGACACAAGGGCAGCAACAGTTTCAGCAATCTACTGGGCAAGCTCCTAGTTCTAACATTTCACAGCAACAACAGCCTTCCCATGATAGTCATACTAATCAGATGCCTCAAGCAAGTTTGCCAAGTATGAGCACCGGATTACAGTCCTCTAGTGCAGCTGGAATCCAGCATGTACCTGCACCTCCAGCAACAAACTTTGGCGTTCCAACAACACAGCAAAATGTTGCAAATGCACCGCAGGCTGGCTCTAATTTGGAGGCTGCTGAAGGGAGCAATTTCAATTCTTTGCAGCATGGTTCAACGAGCGGCACATTGCAACAGGGAAGCACTGGGCCCTTGCAGAGTACAATGAACGCACAACAGCAGGCCAGTAGTAGCATGTTGTCTCACAACTCAATGAGTACAATGCAGCCTAATGCCAATTCCATTCAAGCAAATGCAAGTTCATTACAGCAGCCGAAGCAGCAACAGCAGGAGCATCATATGAATATGATGCAGAATCATCAAATGAAGCGTCAAATGCTTCAACAGTTACAGCAAAAGCAAATGCTTCAACATCAGCTCCCAATACAGCAACAATTACAAAAACAGCAGCAAGCACAGATCCAGGTTCCACAGCTTCATTCTGGAAACGATGTAAACGAGCTAAAGGTTAGACAAGGATCTGCAATGAAAACTGGAATTTATCAACAGCACTTGGGCCAACTCAGTAACTATTATCATCAGCAGTCGAAACAGGTTGGTGCTTTCCCAATGTCGTCACCACAGAACTTCCAAGCATCACCCCCACAAATTTCACACCATTCTCCTCAGGTTGATCAGCACAATCTGTTGCCACCTCCAATTAAGACTGGGACACCATTGCATTCGGCTAACTCACCATTTGTTCCATCTCCATCCCCATCTGTTGCCCCATCTCCTATACCAGTGGATTCAGACAAGCCACTCTCCAACATATCATCACTTACTAATACTGGGCAGGCTGGACATCAGCAAACATCCCTAGTGCCTCAAACACAATCAATTGCCGTTAACACACCAGGGATATCAGCATCACCCTTGCTAGCAGAATTCACAAGTGCTGATGGAAGCCAGGCTAACATACCAACTCAAGTTCCAACAAAATCAAGTGCAGCAGAAAGGCCTCTGGATCGGTTACTTAAAGTAGTAAGTATCTTTACAACTTTATATTTACTGTCTTGTGTTATTTTTTTCTGGTGCAAAATTGATTCACCGCTTAATCAGCGTTGTTCTGAATATATTGTAGAACTTGATTAATTTCAAAGATAAGTCATATTGTTCTGAAGCATACTGGCATAAAGAACATGAGGCTCAAGAACAGTATTTGGCTATAGGAGAGATATATGTATCATGCCTTTTTCTAGAAACTCTTGTGTGTCTACCTTGCTAAAGTTGACACAAGTAATATCCCATTTCAATCAACTAGTTCTTCAAATGATAACAGTGGTGCCTAGTCATTTTCGTTCTTGCCATCTGAAGATCTGAAAGCATGTGTAACATGAAATAGAATTGACCTGATTTCTTTTTCCCCTGATTATTGCTCTGCAGAATCCAGATGTATTGTCCAACAGTCTGTTCTGCTGGTGTGATAGTACATAGCAAGTCATTTACACTCTTCTTTTCATTTTTTCCGCCTGTTTCATGTTCAACGTTGTGTTATAAACTTGTCATGCAGTTGCGAACAACACCGTGCCAGTCTCTTAGTGCTGCAGTTAGCGACATAGGATCTGTGGTCAGTATGATTGACAGGATTGCTGGGTCAGCACCTGGTAATGGCTCTAGAGCTGCTGTGGGTGAAGATCTAGTAGCTATGACAAAATGTCGGTTGCAAGCCAGGAATTTCATAACACATGATGGGAGTGGTACATCAAAGAAAATGAAGCGTGACACAAGTGCAATGCCTCTTAATGTGTCATCAGCTGGAAGTGTCAATGGTAGCTTCAAGCAAACATATAGTGTGGATACCCCTGAGTTACAATCAACTGCAACCTCACATGCCAAGTGGCAAAAAACTGAGGTATTTTGTTTAAGATTCTGTGTAGAGAAACTACGAAAACACGATTTTATCCAGTAGTTCTAGTTTTATAATGACGTGTCTATCTGGACCTAGAGAAGGGAAATGAAGTTAACTTGATGGGAGCTGTTCCAAATTGTTGGCTACTTGTAGTTTTATATGGCATGTGGTTCATCTTTCTGCAGGTAAACCATGCTCTGGTGGAGGAGATCCAGGAGATAAACCAACAGCTCATAGATACAGAGCTCCATGTATGCGAGGATGTTGCTGAGTCATTTGCTGCTACATCTGAAGGGGCGGAAGGGACAGTCATTAAATGCACATTTACTGCTGTGGCTGTTAGTCCCAGCTTGAAGTCCATGTTTGCATCAGCACGGATGGTGAGCTTCTAAACACACGCTCTATGCTCTGGACCTGTATCATTCGCTCATTTCCTCTATGCTGAAATGTGTGACAGAGTCCAATTTTGCCATTGAGGTTGCTTGTTCCTGCTAGCTACCCTAAATGCTCCCCGGTGCTGCTTGACAAGTTTCCGGATGAACAAAGGTGTGTAGCCAGACGGTATTATATCATGCTGTCCTGGTTCTTTAGGTGTACATTGATTAAACTAACGGTGCTGCATTGTACTTGTGAATCTGCATCAGAAACTCCAATGACCTGTCTACGAAAGCGAAGTCAATGTTTGGCATTTTGCTGCGGGGTCTACCTGAGCCCATGTCATTGCGAGAACTTGCGAGGACATGGGATGCCTGTGTCCGCAAGGTCATTGCGGAGTATGCTCAGCAGACTGGTGGAGGCAGTTTCAGTTCGAGTTATGGATGTTGGGAAAGTTGCGTAGGTGCTTGATCCGTCTGTTCTGCTGGCATGGAACAACTTCATTTTGCGTCTGGTTGCACTCAAGTGCTGCTGGTCATCCTTGGTTAATAGTTGAGCAGAGATGCATTCGCTACTTGTCTGTTGTATTTTGTATTGGTGATTGTATTTATGGAAATCCTCTTCGTTAGCTTGATATGCATATGCTAGCGGCCCTTTGTGTACAGGACAGGTTTCGCCTATGGACCAAGTAGTGGTGCAGCTGCTGTTGCTTGGTTTCCTGGTCACTGCTGGTATTATGTATTCTGATTGGGATGTTGTCAAATTGAGACCAGTTGCTTGGGTATATATATATATATATATATATATATATATAATCTGCGGAATGACTAAAGTATAGGCGTTCGTTGTTAAATTATGCGCTTGTGCTGCGATCGTTACTTTATGATCAGATATATGTTTTGTTTTATCATTGATTGTCAGTGCATGCCCGCCTGAACTGGAAGTTGTGTGATGTGCATAAGCAATTGAGCATAATTCTCGTGTAGCTGGAGCTACTTGTTGCATATGATACGATGCTTGGGAGCAGTAAGAACGTATAAATGATGACATGGCAGTGGCAGTAGAATTAAAAAGCATACGATAAAGTCCATTCATTCATGGTCATTCAACTCTTTGGTTGTCTATGTGCAATATTCTTAACAAATAAAATGAGTTTACCTCCACGTAGCGGGACGTCTTTTCTTTCATGTGCACGACTGGCTTTTCCCACCCCTCAAATTTTTTATGGAGGTGCATCAACATGTAGATCCAACCTGATTGCTAAAATCTCGCCTTGCCATCCTCTGTGACTCGTGAATGTATCTATGCCCCTACTTCTACAACCACCTAAACCATCACCGCGCCACTTCTTCACATGCACACACCAAAATTCATCGTTGTCTCACTCCTTCACGTCTCGCGCCGTGACTCACCACCTGCGTTTGTCCGGCAATAGCTTCGTGCGTCAGATATCTTGATCCCCTTCAACACCCAGTCTGTGGATTGCAAAGGCGGCGTGCACAAAGATGAGAGGATTTCATCTGCTAATATGTATCACTCTCTTTTGAAATTCTATTGCAACGCACGGACACCCTGCTAGTCTTGTTCAGAAGTAAAGTAACTCCCCCGCACGATACAGTCCGGTTTTGTCCCACGTGGCGCTAGAATTGGAAAATAAAAGTTTGTCAAGAATTGGAAAACTTAGTTCAAAGTGGGAAACAAAACCCTATGTTGAAAATCCTTTAATTTTGAAGGCTAGAATTGAAACCTAGTAATCCAATACTCCCCCAATTCAAAAGCTCAAATTGAACTTAGGGTAAAACTAAAAAGGTTTCAATTATAGGAATATTTATTTTGGGATTCAAATTATCAATAGTAAAACATCATATTCTTCTAGAATGCTTGAGGTACTTTCAAAAGAATTCTCAAAATTCAATTTATAAATATAAATTCAATTTATAAATATACTTTCTTTATCTCAGAAATACAAATTGCCTTTTATTTTAAAAATATAGTAATACCCGTAGCTGGGAATATTGTATTTGGATTTTATATGCCCTGTTGCTTGTTTGAAAATTTTATGGGATTTTTGGAGCTTATTTGGTTTCCATTTGATTTGTATGCTCAAATTTGAATTTGAATTTAAAATACAAACAAATCATATGAACAGTGTTTAAAAAATATTTTTCCAAGGTTAAGGAGCATTTTAGAAACTCACCTACAAAATTTTATAATTTTTGGAATTTAATTATTAATTCTAAACAACTAGTCAAATTAGTAAAATAAAAGTTAGACCACAAAAGCAGGAACTTCAATTAATTATAGAGAAAAATATATTGCATAAAAAATACTAGAAAAATTACACTAGGATCTTAATGCATAAAAAATCCTGGAAAAATTACACTAGGATCTTAATGCATAAAAAATCCTGAAAAAATTACACTAGGATCTTCTCTGTATCTTAAGCTCCCCTAAAATTTTCATTATTTTAGGAGCTCGGAAACTTTTATCTAAAAATTCACAACCCTCTCAGCCTTTTGAAACCAACTCGGTCAAACCAATCAGGTGGACTCGACACGGTTTCGATCACCCTCTCGATTTCGACCAGCCGCTCGATTTCGACCAGCCTCTCGGTTTCGACTAGCCTCTCGATTTCGACCAGCCACTCGATTACGACCACCCTCTCGGTTTCGACTGGCCTCTCGATTTCGACCAGCCACTCGATTACGACCACCCTCTTGGTTTCGATCGGCCTCTCGATTTTGACCAGCCACTCGATTTCGATCAGAACCACTCGGCTTCAACCAGCCGCTCGGTTTCAACCAGTACCACTCGGTTTCGACCAGAACCACTCAGGTCCAACCAGACCCTCCGACCAGGTCCGATCCAACCACCTAACTAGCTCGCTGGGCCACCTTCCCTCCCTCACCGACTAGTTGACCCCACCGCCAGGGATCATCTTCCACGTCTCGCTGGTGCTCAACACCAGCTCGCCAGCGCCAACTGCCGCGCCCATCGTTTCTGACATGTGCCCATGGTTTCCCCATGTCCTCTGCACTCGCTGTCGGGACCCGAAAATACATCTCAGGAACCCTCTGTGTATTCTGAACTAGTCCCAGATCAGTAGCTAGCTCACACAGGAAACAGTGATGAAATACCATCCATTTATTCGATTTAACTAGAAAGACCTCAAAATAACAAATAATAATAATAACTGGACCTTATGGTCAACGAATAATAATAATAACTGGACCTTATGGTCAACGTTTACTTAACTTGCCACGCAGTGCTAAAGAAATAAATAAACTCTTGCAGTGGAACGGGAAACTTGGAAAGGCCAATCAACATGCCCACAGGCAATCGAGTGGAGAACGCATCCTAATCTGCAAAACCTTCATAGTCTTCTTTCTGAAAGAACTCCTATGCAACTTGATATTATTGAACTGATCAACAAAGGCATAAGCCGTGAGTACATAAAGCACTCAGCAGGCCATAGGGAAATGTATGCAAATAGTATTCATGCAATGCTTACCAAAGGTTAGCTGTATGGTTCTTTTGCAGAAAACAGCATTTACGACAAATACAATAAATAGATTGAAATGCATAATTGAAAAGAATAATAAATAATTAAACAATTTCTTTGAAACCGACAATGAACTAACCATTCACTTCCCAACCAAACCAATGATAAGTGAACTCCCCATTCACCAATCGACATAAACCACCAAGTGAATTACCCATTCACCGAACAAACATAATATTCATCAAGTGAACTTCTCATTCACACTCCGACTCATTTTAGAAGAAACTCTATCTCCCGTGTGAAATTCCTGAGCATGTTCATAACCACGGACATGGCTATTCGAATAGTTTTACACACTCTGCAGAGGTTGTACAGCTTGACCCACAAGACACGACTTCTCTAGTTGGTTTGGCATCTGTCGATACCACTGCTCACTACTTAGGTAAGCAGGCTAGAGCACATGACAAAGCCTTTACAAAGCTCCTTCTTAACCCAGTTCTGCCCGCTGAGGTTTCAACATTGAATGTCTCTATCCGACCAGACAGGACCCCCTCTTGCGCCATAGTGAGTACGTACCCCGTAACTCACTCTTCCAAGACAGAACCAGAATTAAGACATTGCTAATTAATCAGCCAGGTTCCGCCCATACAGGACATATGGTTGTACGGTTAAGGCTCAGTTCAATGGCGCACAAGATTAAGTCATTGACAAGTTACTCAGGCGATCTTTCCACAAACCCACAACGTGTTAAATCCACACCCTCAATCCACCATCCACTCGCCTGAGTGAAAACCATTTTGTTTAAAAGAAACCAATGACATCCCCTGTCATGGAACACAAATTTTACAACAGTGGCTAACCACAACAATTCCATATATCATTAAGTCAAGATTAATCATTAAGACACAAGTGATGATGATCCCATCGAGACTAGGCTTAACTAAGCACTAATACGATACCCGTGTTGGTGATACAAATATGTCCAACTAAAATTATTCAAGCTAGGGTGACAAAGGATTCATGGCATTCAAATATTCAATGGAGGCATAATGACAACATGTAAAAATTAAACCCAAAACAATTGATATAAAGATAGCATGCAATTGTATAAAACAATATACTTTTCAAATCATAGGTTCAATATGATCAAAGGACTACGGCTTGCCTTGGAATAAATCATGAGATTGATCTTGATCTTGGTGTACTTCTCATTGTTCAAAACTTCCCGAAGTAGCAACGTCTACTCGCAAAATAAGCAAATAGAATAAATAAATACCAAACAGAGATAAAACCAACTCCAAAAATGAAATAAAATTCATAAATAAATAGATCTCGAATTTAGATGAATTTAGAAATTTGAATGGGCTCAATCGGAGTTCGGATGCAAAAGATATGGGCTTTGAAAGTTTGAAATCACATGAAATAATGAAAAATCAGAATTTCCGGATTTACTGAATTATTTTTCTGAAGAAAAAGGGATTTATGACGTCAGCTGACGTTAGTGGAGGATTTCAGCCAAAAAGAAAATAAAAGAAATTGGATCCGACACGTGGGTCCCACTTGGCATTGGGATGGCTCACGGTGAATTCGGTTCAAGGAGGTTTGGCTCGGGTGCACCACATGGTACTGCTACCCAAGCGCTGACGGTTATGCCACATGGGCAAAAGAGCTGAGGGGGCGCTGACTTGGCTATGAGATGGTTGCTGACTCGGCGCAGGGTTCCTAAGCAGAGAAGGCTCCGGCTGGCAACTGGACGGCAGCGGCGACGGTGAACGGTGGAGGGGCAGCAGCGGGGAGGTAGCAAAACGGAACCCCGAGAACATGGCAAGTCTCTCGGAGGTGGCGGCGGAGCTCGAGCGGCGATGGCTCACCGGCGGCGGCGATGAAGGCGGCGGCGATGACACTCTCTGTTGTCGGATGGCACAGCAATGGCAAGGGAGGGGCTCTCGGGCGAGGGCGACGGCGGCGCTGCGAAGCTCGTGCTAATGCGCACTCAATGGCGGTGGTGGCACGACCGGCGAGGGTCGGGAGGCGGCGGAATTCCTCGGCGAAGGAGCTTCGGCCGACGGAAATCTTTCGGCGACTGCGACACCGGGAAGACGAAGGAGAGGACGGCACCTTGGGGCTTCAGAGGAGAAGGATGGGGTGAATAGGTTGGCGGGGGCCTAGGCCTTATATAGCCGGGGGCAGGGAGAGATTGAGAGGGAGACGGCGGCGGAGGTGGTCGTGCGGAACTCGGACAGCAGAGACCGGGAGGGAGACGAAGATGACGGTCCCATACGGCAGAGAGCGAAGGGTGAGCGCAGGCGACCTTGGCGCGAGGCCACTGGGCAGAGGGAGAAGCGGCAGGGCACGCGGGCGAGCCGGGCTGCAGCGCGCGGGAGTGGGCTGAGGGAGTGGGCTACTGGCGGGAGAGAAGGCCGGAGGAAGCGGGCTGGCTCTGGAATAGTGGTGGGCTCGGCCCAGCACTGTTCCGGGGGAAAATAAATAGATTTTCTTTTTGGAAAATAGCAGAAATTCCAAAAGACAAATAGAAAATAGCAAATGAACTCAGAAAGATTCTAGAAAATTCTAGAAAATATATCTATGCCCAGAGAATCCAAATTAAATAGTTTTAATAATAGTTGATGTTGGGATTAATCATATTAAATTTTTTTGATCTATGGAAATTCCAATTAAGCTTTAACTTTAGCAGAAAAATTCAAATAGTTATTTTTCTTTTTAAAACTTTAAAAAATACCAAAATTTTGGGATGTTACAAACCTCCCCCTTAAAGGAATCTCGTTCCCGAGATTCGGGCTGACTAGAGAATAAGTTCTGACGCGGGTCTAACTTAAAGACTTACCAGAAATGACGTTCTGAACTTGTTGAGCTTCTTCTGCAGTGACGTGATTCAGTCTTTCTCTTGCTGCAGTTGATGGAGTCCCGCTAGCTTGATTTGGAGTCTGAGGCATTCCTCTTCCCACTCCTGGCACAGAATTCCTGGCTGGTGTAGGTCCCAGATTGAAAGGAATTGGTGTTGGTCCTTGCTTCTACGGACACTTGTTGGCATAATGACATGTCTCATTGCAATTGAAACAAGTAACTCCTGCTGTAGGATTGTTGGTCCTCTGATTGTTACTGTATTGAAATTGGAAATTCCCGAGTTTCCTGCATGCGAACTGGGGCAGGGGTTCTGAATTCGGCAGATGAATTGCTAGCATGAAAAGGCTGCTGGGCATTGGTTCTGGCTCTCTGTAGCTGGTTTTGATGAACTCCGTGTTGTATCATTTTCCTTTTGCGAGATTTGTCCAACTCACGACGAGAATCTTCTATGATTACGGCTTTATCCACCATGTGCTGAAAATCAACATAATCATTCCCAATAACTTGCACTTTCAAACTGGGGTTGAGTCCACGCTTGAATCGCTTCTGACGTGCATTATCTGTCGCAACATCTTCTGGAGCATAGCGAGAAAATTGAGTAAACTTATTGAGATATTCACCCAAAGACATATTTCCTTGTTGTAGTTCACGAAATTCATTCTTCTTCATTTCCACTATACCATCTAGAACATGAGCTTAACGAAACGCCATTGAAAATTCTCCCCAAGTAATAGCTTGCGAATTCTCATGAGCTGCGGTGTAGTTTTCCCACCATTCTGTGGCTGTACCTTCCAATTGATGTGAAGTATAAAGAACTTTCTCATGATTATTGCATTGGGCAATGGCGAGCTTTTTCTCAACGGAGTGAAGCTAATCTTCTGTGTCCAAAGGTTCCCACCATTCTGCGGCTGTACCTTCCAATTGATGTGAAGCATAAAGAACTTTCTCATGAGTATTGCATTGGGCAAGGGCGAGCTTTTTCTCAACGGAGTGAAGCTAATCTTCTGCGTCCAAAGGTTCCGACGAATGAGAAAATGTAGGCGGACGAGTCCTCATAAATTCTTCTAACTTAGAATGATGATGAGCTGGCGGCGGAGTAGAGGCTGCTTGACTATCCTGATTATTCTGATTCAACAAGTTGACTATTGCAGCGGCGGTCTGACTTTGATGAGCCACTCTCGTGCGATTAAATACCGCAGGCTCTCTCTTGCGATATCTCCGCCCACCGGCAATAAGTACCCACCCATAGCTCTTTGGCCTCGTTTCCTCGCCACCCGAGCTACCCCTCTCCATCTTCTACCTTCCCCAAAGCTCAAACTGAGCTCCAAGACTAGAGATCCAACTCAGCCGAGACACTGTCGCTATGTCCGGCAATATCAGTGAAGCTTTTCTCTCGCCACCCACGCCACATCACGTTCCTAAGCATAAGGGTTCCTCCCCCCTTGCTAATTTCAGCTTGTGATCGCAGGGTTTGTCGGAATTTGATTTTCCCCCGTCCCCGGCTGAAAGCTTCGTCTTCGTGCTCGACTCCAGTGAGGTCATCCATTTTCTGATTCTTTGCTCTCGCATGATCTCCTAACCATGCTCGACATTCCCCTACCCTTCTTTACTTCTATTTTTGCTCAGGCTGCACTCCCCTCGGTGAAGTCGTCGTCGTCGTTGCCCATTAACGGTGCCAAGCTTCTTCCGACCACCTTCGACCACTTGCAACCTGCGACCACGTACGACCATCTAGGACCACCTACAACCACTTTCGACCACATTCAGGTAGTTTCACTTTACCTTGTAGGGGCTCTTGCATGCATTCAATTGCTTAGCGTGTCGTCGTGGACCACATCGACGACGGCAAGCGCAGTTGTGAAGCTCCGAGAGTTTCTATGTGTTATTGGAATTTCGACCACCTCGGCCACTCCCCACCGTCAACAAGAGCACAGTGAGTTTCCTGGAGGTCCCTTGAACGTTTTCCATAATTTCTTGTTGAGATCCTCGCCTTACAGCGTGCTGTTGTCGGGCATGTTGCGCTGCCGCCATGTTTGGACCTCGCATTGCTAAAGAAGAAGACCCTTGGTCTTCGCGCCGACCACCACGCGTCGTATGAAACCCAAGAGGTTCGATCTGGCGCCAGCTTGCCCTAGGAAGGTATCTGCGTCGAGCGCCAGCGGCACCAGTGCACGCCTCATCCGCCTCCTCCACCTTCGCCCCTCTCCGACGAGCCTCTGACCACCACAGCTGGCGAGACCAACACCGAAAGGTTGCCCTTGACCTCTTCGTCCCATTTTGCTACTCCCTGACCTCCTTCCGACCACCTATAGTCGAAACCTCCTTTCGACCAAGTAGTCAAACCTCCTTCCGACCACCTATAGTTGAACTTCCTTCCGACCACCTGTAGTCGAAACCTCCTTTCGACTACATAGTCAAACCTTCTTCTGACCACCTATAATCGAACCTCATTCCGACCACATGTAGTCAAAACCTCCTTCCGACCAGATAGTTGAACCTCCTTCCGACCACATGTGGTCGAACCAGTGAGCAGTAACTGAAACCTAATTGTTGGATTTTTCTTCCGATAAAAATACTTTAGGCTATACTTTCACATACGAACTCCAAATCGAATAATTTTTGTTTCTAAATTCATATTTAATTCTATTCTACCTTCTATATTAATTTCATAATTTTTGGAGACTTTTGGAATTTTGGTGTTTATTCGGTGTTTTCGTTTTGTCGGTACTTATCGTTAGATGATGATGATTCGGAAGTGCAACGGAGATGATCATGTGAATATCCAAAGTACCAGCAAACAAAGTCAAGCACCCATTCCATTGATGCATGTTGATCCTATTACATTAAAAAATTATTATCTTATTTTGTAACTTTATGTATGCATGCTTTATTTGTCAAATTATGTTTGCGATTAGAGGTAGTTAATCCTTTTGCATGAATTCCCTAAAATTATTCATCCCTTGCCACTACCCTAAGTTAATAATTCTGCTTGTGAATTGGAGCTCAGTGGATGTTATATGGTCTAATTGTGCATATGCAATGTCATGCTTAGCAATGCTTAGTTTCCAGTACATTGGACGGTTGTCGACTTTGTCGATGACCTTGATCACATAAATTATTTTTATTATGTTATATCCAGCACCCTGTGCTATTATATTTGGAAAACTAAAAATAGAAATAAAATGATTTGGACTCGGGCAAATGGTTGTAGGTGTGGTAATTGGGTGTGTGGCTCGTGTCCGAGTCAACAAGGACCGAATTACTTACGTCACCGTACCGAGGATTTTGCGTGCAACCACATGAGGGGGATATGAGACCCCTCTTGACTTAGTACTTTGGCATGCGTTAGCTGCTCTACCTTGTGAGAACTCGGGTGATAAGATGGAGCGGTGGAATTCGCGCTGGCATGGCATGGGCGGCTCTGGACATCCGTGCGCTCCGGCGTGATGTTGGCAGGTGGGGAGGAGACAAGTGGGGGAACAGGCGTGGCAGAGGTGACGACATTTCATGAGCACGTGTCCAGAGGGGGAAAGGGGTTGGATTCGTGCCAGGCCGACGACTTTGCAGCGGCGGTGACACATGCGAGCGCTGGTGGTATGGGCGCGGTGAGGAAGACGATGACCAGGTGAGGAGGTGGATGACAGGCCGATCTGGTCGGACCTGGTTGGAGGGTCTGGTCAGACCTGAGTGGTTCTAGTCGAAACCGAGTGGTACTGGTCGAAATCGAGTGGCTGGTCGAAGCCGAGTGGTTCTGGTCGAAATCGAGTGGCTGGTCAAAACCGAGTGGGTGGTCGAATATGAATCGAGTTCACTCGATTTGTTTGACCGAGTTGATTTCAAAAGGCTAAGAGGGTTGTGAATTTTTAGACAAGAATTTTCGAGCTCCTAAAATCATGAAAATTTTAGGGGAGCTTAAGACACAGAGAAGATCCTAGTGTCATTTTTCCAGGGTTTTTCATGCATTATATTTTTCTCGATAATTAATTGATGTTCCTGCTTTTGTGGTTTGACTTTTATTTTACTAATTTGATTGGTTGTTTAGAATTAGTAATTAAATTTCAAAAATTATGTAATTTTGTAGGTGAGTTTCTCAGTTGCTCCAAAACCTAGGAAAAAAATTCCAGGCATAATTCACATGATTTGTTTTTATTTTAAATTCAAATTCAAATTTGAGCATACAAATCAAATAGATACCAAATAACCTCGAAAAATCCAAGAAGAATTCCAAACAACCAATAGGGCATATAAAATCTAAATACAATATTCCCAGCTACAGGTATTACTATATTTTTTAAAATAAAAGATTGTTTGTATTTCTGATATAAAGAAAAAATATTTGTTAATTGAATTTTGAGAATTCTTTTGAATGTACCTCAAGCATTCTAGGAGCATATGAGGTTTTACTATTGATAATTTGAATCCCAAAATAAATATTCTCATAATTGAAACCTTTTTAGTTTTACCTGTAACATCCCAAAATACCTAAATGCAAAAATATGAGATTTTTTAAAACTTTTTGTGTATTATCTATTTTCGTTCCGTTTGCATGCATTATTGGGGAGTTATTTGAGTGCATTTTCTCTTTTGCTAAGCACAATTTTATCTATCTTTGCGTTGGAATTCCTTAAAGCAAATATCAAAATTTCAGTAAATCTAGAATTATGTTATTTTGCATTTCACAAATCTTCCAAGCTATTTTCTTTCTTCCTACTTTCCTTGGGCTAATATTGTTGGTCTGGTTCTGGTCTAGCTCGAACAGCTCCCACGCATCCTTTTCTCCCTTCTTTTTCAACCAAGTCAGCGCGGCAGTGTCGTCATTCGCTCAGCATCAACGCATGTGGCCGCCGCCCGTACTCACCAACTGCTCCTGTTACTACAACCATCATTTGCCATCACTCAAGTCGTCGCACTGTGCCACCAAATCACGTCAAATCTTCACGCATGCCAACCCAAGATCATGCGGTGGCTTCACCTGAGATAGCAACCTCGAGCATCCCAATTGCCTTTCTTCGCCACATCAGACCATCATACATCTTCTCCACTAACGATTGTGACCAAAGCACATGGATAGACAAAGTTCCAATTGTCTGTCGTGGCACCACCCTATCGTCGCCGGCACTCCACAGGTCCCCAGGATCATGCACCTCCCCCAACACTCTATGTTCTAGTCTACCAACCGTAAACCATCAAGTCGCGATCCGTCCGATGGAAGGGGTACCAGGAGATCGGGGCCATCCGTTAATTAAGATAAAATGAGCTTCATCAATCTGCACCCAAAATCATAACGCATAAACCTTAGTACAAGAAGTAATAGAAGATTAAGAGTATTGCCTTTGAAGAATTACATAAGGTATTGTGGATATCGTGGGGATATGTGCATGATCTTAGAGTGATGAGTCAATTGGCAATAGCGTTGTTGGTTTGACGAATCTCGCGTTTTTGAAAAACTTCAGTGCTGTCAGGTCATTGGCGGTCCGACCGGCCAAGCCGCCGGTCAGACCGGCCGTGTGGCAGTCCGACCGGCCACAAGTGATGATGGAGTTTGGGGCTAGGCAAAAAATAGATTGTGTAGGCATGAGAGGGGAGTCTCCTGGATGTGGTCACATAATTTTTGGAGCTCCCAGTCAAAAGTTCTATCAGTTGGAAAATTCCAGAGAGGTTGCGGATTTTTAAGTTGAAATTTGGCTAAGTTTTTTGGGACGGTCAGACCGCCATTATGGGATCGGTCCGACCGCTGGGAAATCGGTCCAACCGGCATGGTAGGGCGGTCAGACCGGCTTCCACTTGGACTTCGGCCATTTTGGCATTGTTGTGTTTTCGTTTTGTTTAATGCATTAGTTTCAATGCTTTATTGTTGCATATTGCTGAAGGGTTACGGGTAGGTGCTACGATAGCACAAAACAAAAATTTACCGCGCAACCAAGGAACCTCCGCAAGTAATAGATCATGAGATTACCGCTAGACGCGCCGACTCGTAGTGGAAGTAGAGTCGGTGTAGCGAATAGATGCGGTCGTAGTCGTACTCGCCGCGCGACTGCTCCTCCGAGTAGTCGTACTCGCTTCGCGTCTGCTCCTCCTACTCCGGTGATCGTCACGAGTTGCGGATCGTCCTAGTGCTGATGCTTCGCAACAGCACCTCCGAGGTATCCACACATACAGGGTTGGAACACCGCGCGCTGGTGTGCTAGCACCGGCAACGTGGTTGAGGATCGCGTGGCTATTAGGGTTTCGGGAGTTCTTCCAAAAATGTGCTTAACCCTATGCCACCGCCTCTCTTTATATAGGCATCCATGATGGGTCTCTTACTCGAGGCCCATTAGGAACTTATATCCTATACGAATTCGGATCACCATCCAAATCAAATCCCTAGCCCCTTAAGTGTGCGACCCTACAGGTTCTTGTGCGATTGGTTGTGACTCGGAAACTCTTTTCCGACCACTAGTCGTCAGCGGCACCTAGCAGCACGTAACGATTCCCAAGTACACAAAGAATATATCGGACGAACCTTAACGTAATATGATCTATGATCAGGTCCTCATCACTTACGATCAGTTCGTATCTCTATACGACCAGTCTGTGATTACGTTCGACTAGTCTACGACCAGATTAGGGATGGCAATTGTACCCGATTACCCGCGTACCCGCGGGCGAATACCCTAATAGAGGCGGGTATGGACGTCTTTCTTTGCCCACGGGTATGAAAATGGGCACAATTCCTTACCCATCGGGTAAACGGGTATGGGTATGGGTAAGCTCCACCCGTACCCGCTTCGCCCGATTACCCGTAATCTACCCACATGTGTAAGAAACTATATCAATTTGTATTTGTATTTTATTTGTTAAACTTGATTTGTTGTCTTGTCGAACATGATATGTGAATTGTGATGAACTTTATTAGTTGTTGAATGTGTGATGCACCATTGATGTGTGAATTATGATGAACTTGATGTATGCATTGCTCGTGGGTAACGAGCATGTACACGGACGATGGGTACCCACGGGCGGTGATGCATTATTCGCGGGTAAACGGGTATACCCGCGGGCGACGGGTATGGGTGAGGTTTTTCGCCCGTCGTCCTTCGCGGGTATACCCGTGGGGGGAATTCGGGGTCGCGGGTACGGGTATGGGCGAGCACTACCCGTACTCGTCGCGCCCGATTGCCATCCCTAGACCAGATCGTATCTCCATACGACCAGTCTGTAACTGATCGAATTAAGTGACCTACTCATGCATTCTCCCTTTGTCTCACGATGTCTGGTTGAACTCCAGGTGAGATATGGTGTCATCCATGGACTGTTCAATACTTTCTCGATCGAGTGTCGGATAACATCATGCGGTCGACACTTCGACCACTAGTGGCATGGCCATGCACTTTCTTTATCTGATCACCATGAGGGGCCCAGAGACATCTCTCCTGTTATGTTTAGGAGGGGCAAATCCCATCTCGACCAGTCATATTCCTCCGCATGTTTCATAGCATACCCGAAAGCTACCTTTATAACTACCCAGTTACGGAGTAGCGTTTGGTAACCCCTAAGAGTGCTATTACACATGTAGGGAACCATGCTGTTCTCAGGTCTAAAGATTATACATCATCATTACTTGAGACCAACTAATGACACATAGATTCATAACAATCTCAATAGTATCTCAATGATGGGTCTATCCAGCTCCATGTTCTCTAACATGTGCTCACATTACTGATTCGATATCTCTATATCTATGACCGGTGAAACATGGCCACCAATCAATACATGTGCTGGTCGTAGAGTCACGGTTGTTCCGACCAGTGACATTCGACCAGGGATACATTTAGAATGATATCATATAAGTTAATGAGTTTCACCAACAAGTCACATACTCATTGATCTATAACTGATGATTCATTCAAGGAACAAGATAACATATTATCCAATATCATGAACATAAGAAAATACAATCATCTTTATGATTGCCTCTAGGGCATATTTCCAACAGTCTCCCACTTGCACTAGAGACAATCATTTAAGTATCTAATACCGATAGCTCTTGTGTGCGCCTCATGCTTAGGCTGCGGAAGAGGCTTAGTCAACGGATCAGCAACATTTGAATCCATAGGAACTTTGCATATCTTAACATGTCCTCTATCGAACAGTTCACGAATGAGATGGTAACGCCTGAGTATGTGTTTGGATTTCTGATGGGATCTCGGCTCCTTAGCCTGCGCAATAGCTCCATTATTATCACAATAGAGATCCAATGGGCACAAGGCACTCGGAACTACACCCAACTCAGCAAGGAAATTCCTTATCCAAACACCTTCTTTCGCAGCTTCAGAAGTCGCAATGTACTCGGCCTCCGTCGTGGAATCAGCAACCGTTTCTTGCTTGGAACTTTTCCAGCTCACTGCTCCTCCATTCAAAATGAATACAAAACCAGATTGCGAACGATAATCATCTTTATCGGTTTGGAAGCTTGCATCGGTGTAACCATTTACAACGAGCTCTTCATCACCGCCATAAACTAGGAACACAGCTGTCCAGTGACCTTCACCTGGGTTAGCTTGGTATCTGCTCGTAACACTTAGAGCATATGATACATCTGGTCGGGTACAAATTATGGCCTACATAATAGATCCAATGGCCAAAGTATATGGAATACTATTCGTACGATCTCGCTCATCAGTGGTCGAAGGACACTGACTCTTGCTAAGACTTATGCCATGTGACATAGGCAAGAACCCTTTCTTAGCATCATGCATGTTGAACCAATTCAACACCTTGTCAATATAAGTACTTTGGCTTAATCCAATCAGCTTTCTTGATCTATCTCTATAGATCTTTATTCCCAAGATGTATGCTGCCTCTCCTAGGTCTTTCATAGAAAAATTATTTTTCAATGATGACTTAACAGATTCCAGCATTGGAATGTCATTCCCAATCAATAATATGTCATCCACATATAAGATTAGAATCACAAGTGCGCTCCCACTAACCTTCATGTATACACAAGGTTCTTCTTTGTTTTTGATAAAACCAAACCTTTTGATTTCCTCATCAAAACGCAGATTCCAACTCCGAGATACTTGCTTCAACCCATAAATGGATTTTTGAAGTTTATATACTTTACTAACATTCTTTGGATCGAGAAAACCTTCAGGTTGTGTCATGTACACATCCTCACTTAGGTTTCCATTAAGGAAAGCCGTTTTGACATCCATCTGCCATATCTCATAGTCGAAATATACAGCAATGGCTAGAATGATCCGAATAGATTTAAGCATCGCTACTAGTGAGAAAGTCTCATCGTGGTCAACTCCTTGAACTTGTCGAAACCCTTTTGCGACCAGTCGAGCTTTATGAATGTGAACATTTCCATCCATATCAACCTTTTTCTTATAGATCCATTTGCACTCAATGGTTTTAACACCATCAAGTGGATCGACCAGGTTCCAAACCTGATTGTCACTCATAGAATCTATCTCGGACTTCATGGCTCCAAGCCATTTCTCAGAGTCTGGGTCCATCATCGCTTCCTTATAAGACTTAGTCTCATCATTATTCAATAATAATACGTCATGCCCATACCTTACAGGCAATTGACGTGGCCTATTAGATCTACGTGGGGTTGATGCCTCATCTACAGGTTCAACAACGTTTTGTTCATCCTGTAGATGTTCAATAGGAGTTGAAACATTTTCAGGTGCTTTCTGAATTTCTTTGAGTTGCAGCTTTCTCCCACTAACTCCTTTTAAAAGAAACTCTTTCTCCAAAAAGACACCATTTCGGGCAATGAACACTTTGCCCTTCCCTTGATTGTAGAAATAATATCCTTTGGTTTCCTTAGGATATCCTATGAAGTAGCATTTATCTGACTTGGGTGTGAGTTTGTTACACGTCAGAGTTTAACATAGACATCACAACCCCGAATCTTTAGAAAAGACAAACTGGGACTCTTCCCAGTCCACATCTCATATGGTGTCTTATCTACTGATTTAGATGGTACCCTATTTAAAGTGAAAGCGGCAGTCTCGAGAGCGTAACCCCAAAAATACAATGGCAGATCTGATTGGCTCATCATTGATCGGACCATGTCCAACAAAGTCCGATTACGCCACTCGGACACCCCATTCCATTGTGGAGTGTCTGGTGGTGTAAGTTGTGGAACAATTCCACATTGCTTCAAATGATCACCAAATTCATGGCTCAAAAATTCACCTCCACAATCAGATCGTAAGGACTTGTTTGTCTTGCCAAGTTTATTCTGTACCTCATTCTGGAACTCCTTGAACTTTTCAAAGGATTCCGACTTGTGCCTCATTAAATAGATATATCCATATCTACTAAAGTCATCGGTGAAAGTAATGAAGTACTGAAAACCACCTCTAGCTGTCGTGCTCATTGGTCCACATACATCAGTATGTATGAGTGCCAACAGGTTGGACGCCCTTTCACTCCGACCAGTGAAAGGTGTCTTGGTCATCTTTTCGATCAGGCAAGATTCGCTGCCTCGCGCTCCCTGCGCTTGCACGCCTCGAGATGGGCCTGCGTCTCCCATCGGATACGCTGGTTGTGCTCTTTAGTTCGACGCTCCTCCTCCCGGATCTCGCATCCCCTTTCGGCATTCCACTCCTCGAAGTTGAGCTGCCACTCGTCGTGTGGGTGGATTTCTAGGTCGATCCACTTGCGGAAGCCACATAGCGGCTCCGGGGACTACGGGTAGACGGGAGAGATTGTTAGTGCGTACTCTGAAAGAGAATTAGTACGATAACTTACTGTAAGTACTCCTTCACCATTGCCGATATTTTCGTATCCCAACGGCGGTCGGGATAGTCGGAGGAGTAGTTAGGACAACCCGATAACTCATCTTGGGTGGTGGTGTTTGGATTTGAAGAACTTACATGTGTCCCTGCACCAATAGAGGGGCGGCGTCTCCCCCTCTGGCGAGTGTTGCGGCGAAGGCTCGGTTGGAACGTTCTGGTAGGGGTTGCTGCTACGGGGGGCTTCATTGCGGAGAGCTATCATCCTGGCAAGCTGCTCTTGCCGGACCTGGGCCACAGCACCCCTAGCTTGTTCGGCCCGTGCTGTTGAAGCCCTTGCTAGATCACGGATCTCGTTCCATTGCTTCTTGAGGTTGTCCATCCCAGCGTGGTGAAGCAAGCTCTGGTGTAGCGTTGGGTTTGGTTGTGTGGTTTTCTCTCGTAGATGACTTGCACCTCCTTTTATAAGCCAGAGGGCTGGCATGGCGTGGTTGGCAAAGTGTTGTCTAATCTTTTTGCAGAGAGAAGTCATGTCCCATTTTTCAGAGTGATGTCCTTTCGGTATGAAAAGCTGGGGAGGCAGAGTGTTGTCACGTCTTGCTTTGCAGAGTCCTGTCTCGTCCTGGTTTGCAGAGAGAAGTCACGTCTTACTCTTCAGAGTGATGTCATTTGATGCGAAAAGTCGACGAGACAAGATGTTGTCACGTCTTACTTCGCAGAGTCTTTAATTTGATGCGAAAAGTCGGGCGAGCGGTGTGTTGTCACGTCTTACTTTACAGAGTGCTGTCATTTCGATCTGAAAAGCTGGCGAGGTAGTGTGTTGTCACGTCTTACTTTGCAGAGTGCTGTCATTTCGGTCTAAAAAGCTGGCGAGACAGAGTTTTGTCACGTTTTCTTGTCGCAGTCTTTGTCATTTGATCGAAAAGTCGGGCGGCGGTGTGTTGTCACGTCTTACTCTGCAGAGTGCCGTCATTTCTCATGTGAAAAGCTGGCGAGACAGAGTGTTGTCACGTCTTACTCTGCGAGTCTTTGTCATTTGATGCAGAAAGGCGATGAGGCAGAGTGTTGTCACGTCTTACTCTGCGAGTTACGTCATTTCGGCCGGAAGTCGGGCGTCTGAGTGTTGTCACGTCTCACTCTAAAGAGTTATGTCATTTCGGTCTGAAAAGCTGACGAGACAGAGTGTTGTCACATCTCACTCTGCAGAGTTCTGTCATTTCAGTCTGAAAAGCTGGCGAGACAGAGTGTTGTCACGTCTCACTCTGCAGAGTTCTGTCATTTCGGTCTGAAAAGCTGGCGAGACAGAGTGTTGTCACGTCTCACTCTGCAGAGTTCTGTCATTTCGGTCTGAAAAGCAGACGAGGTAGTGTGTTGTGACTTAAGTTTGCAAATTTGTTTTGCAATTGAAGTTGTTTTAAAAGCCATCTGCTGCTTTGTTAGGATAATCGGTAGTTCCGGCGATATAAGTACGGAACTACCGTTGGGCAGAACTTCCGAAAATCCCGCGGAACATTTTTTCCAAAGAGCACCCTTTTTGGGACTTAGCCGATTTTCTCCAAGCGTGGTAGTACCGTCATGTTGGGAGCGGAACTACCGCACCGCGGAAGTTCTGATTTTCACGCAGAACGTTTTTTCCAGAGATGGTCTTTTTGCGCTTCATTTAAGAGCGGTAGTACCGCAAGAAATTTCCGGAACTTCCGATAATCGGAAGTACCGCAAATTAGTTGGCGGTAGTTCCGCGCTGATTTTTCCAACGACAAGTTTCTCGTCTGAAATAGCGGTTACTGTGTGGAGTCATGTCGTGCGATCTTGCCATTGCGAAAACTAAGTATGCTGACATTGTCTGCAACATAACAGATTTAGGTCTCAAAAATTTAGAATGTAGGATTTGGAAATTATGGTTTGATTAATTCACACGCAAAGTATTCATAACGGAATTAGATAGAGGAATACATGATACAAACGAGTACAACAACGCCGCAAAGGCATACATCACGTAGTGCAGGGATGCATAGATTAAGAGTGGATATTACAATCTTATTAAAACTGAACTTCTACTTAGCAAGAACAATAAATAATAGAAGAAAAATTACCAAACTGGCTATGTTAACTAATTTCTGTAGTGATTTCTCAACCCTTTCCATCCTTTCATACAGTCTTTTAAGAACATTATCTTTATTTTCCGTCGGTTGATCCGATGGTCGAGGTACTTGACGAAATGCAGCCACACGACGGGTGTCCTCTTGCAAGGCTGCAATTTGCATTGCAATGTCTCGAACCTCTGGTACAGCTTCATCAGCCCACAGCCAGAACTGATCATGGTTCTGTTAACAAAGTATCCGATGGTATGGTTCCAACTCTCCTCTACAATCGCAGTGATCTGCAGGGAGCGGACATCCTTGAGCACACCATTGTATACCTCCGACATGTTGGTCATCATGATCCCGTACCTTGCACCGTCGGTGTCGTGCAGCAGGGACCATTTCTCCAGGTCAGGTACGTGCGAGTTAACCCACTCTGTGAACTCCCCAACTCTCGTGGACCCTCTAGCCGCTGCCCCTGCCTCTGCCTCGGCATGCGCTGAATCCCTTACATGCTTCCCGGTCTCCTCATCGAGCTGTCTCCACACCGCTTCGAACTCCCTCCTTTGGTTCTGCATGCAGAGCTTGTTGAACATCTTTATGAGGTCCTTGCTCCGAAATCTTGTGTGAAAGTTGGCCACGAGATGCCTCATGCACCAACAGCTCCTAACATCGTTCCACTGGTACGACAGCTGCGTCCCGTTTTGCATCATGCACAACGCAGACAACAACTCAGCATTGCGATCCGAGATGACACACGCATCTGGCCAATCTTGGACCACCGCCTGCTTCACATTGCATAGGAACCACAACCAGCTCTCGGTGTTCTCGCTCTCAACAATTGCGAACACCACAGGGACTAACTGGTCATTCGCATCGGCCGCAACGGCGGTGAGGATGGTACCCCTGTACTTCCCACATAGGAAAGTGCCATCCATCGTGAGCACGGGACGACAATACTTGAACCCTTCGATCGCCTGACGGAAGGCCCAGAAGACCATTTCAAGAACAAAACAATTGGGCCCCTCAGTCGGATGCACCCGCTCAAGCTTGTTTACGTACGTCCTAGGATTAGATTCTGCGATTTGATGCAGCAATCTTGGTACTAGGTTATAAGCCTCTTCAAATGTGCCGAACATTCGCTCCGAATCCTCGTTTACGCGCCATGCGATCTTGTGGTGATCGGAACCCCACCATATTGGCAACATCCGCCAGCAGGAGCTTTGGTGAAATGGACACATCTGCAGCGATGAGGTGGCTTATCAAGCTGGCAACATATGAGGATGTCATGTTGCGGTGCCTGTGAAGCGGCTCAACTAACTCGCATGTGTGGTCCTTTAGCACCGTTATCCGGAAGCCTATGGCAGCAGCCGTGAACCTCTGCGCACGTACCTTGCCAGCACAGGATTCATCAACACACCTGACGATGTACGTGTCGGGGTTGGACCTCTACACCCGATACGTCCAACCGATGTTAACGGTGTATCTAGCAATAGCATGCTGTGCGGCGCTCTTGTTAGGAAAGCGCTGGCCTAGGAGCAGGGTGTCCTCATTGAACCCCCACTCAGCACCCTCTGGACGTGGCAGAACTAGCGATGTCGTCGCAACGTCGTCCAATCATGAGGGGACGTAAGCAGTGTCAGTGGTCACAAAACCACCAACTGCACCTCCTCCCGCAGCAGCTTCTCCGTCTTCGTCGTCTTCCGAACTAGTTGTTTCCACGTCCCCCTCGCTTTTCACCTCATCCACCTGGTCGGCCAGGTACTCGTGACAATCAATACGGGCTGACCACCATCTCTCTACTCCTTCGTTGGGCTCGAAATTGACCGCACGCCTCCTCAGGTCTCCATCGCCCACGTCTCCTCCAACACCGGAGACCAACGCAGGCTCCTCCTCACCAGCAGCTTCACCTTCACCGGAACCACCCACGCCGGATGTCCCCGTCCTCTCCAAGAACTGAACGTAGACCATCGGCCGCGCATATATCGTAGCAGCGGGATTGCAAACAACCCCCAAGTAGTTGGCCCATGAAGCGTCACATGTGACCTTCATAAGTTGCCAAACGGTCTTGCCTGCACCACCCACCATCGAGGCATACAACGCCTCGATGCACAGCTTCTTCCTTCCAGTGGCGCGATCGAACGTGGAACGCACACACCGCCTTAGCTCCGAGAGGCTCATGTCCTTCAGAGTCGGCGCCCGGATCACGGTGCGGTGACAATTTGACAGGTCTGCACCGTACGGTCCGTCGCGTACGAGAGCGTCCCCGTGGAACATGAATAGATCTTGAATTTCCGCCATAAAGTACCTAACACATGTGCATATGAAACCATCGAATTATTTGTGGGATTTTTTCCAAATGAATGCTTCTACAAATTTGGTTATGCCCACTGTACACGAGCATTTTTGTCGTACAGGTTTTCAATCCCGATTGGAGTTCGTATGATTTTTCTATCCATGAAATGTCCAAGCTAATATTATTTGCAGTACAAAAAATCTGTAGCCTATTCTATGTTACACTTCAGAAATTTCCTGTGGTACTAAATTAAAAAGAAAACCAACAAAACTGATTTCCCTAAATTTTTATATAGTTATGAATTTTTTAACTAGTTCGATATTACAGTGCAAAAATAATTCACTTCAGAAATTCTTATTGCATTTGTACGTTTCCATACCCGAGTTAGACCTAGCTTACACCAAAGACATGCGGGGTCTACGACACAGTATTCTTTTTCATTAAATTTTGGACATAAAAACTTACTGAGAGGTGCGGCAAGTTTCTCATTCTAGCGGTGTACTGCGTAGTGCATGCACCGAAGGAAATATTCCCGATCAAGAGTACATATACAAAGCGTTCAGTGGGTCTATTTCTATTTTGTTTAATGACCTCCAAATATTTTGCTATTTTATGACCAAGTTCATGAAACTATGCAAATAGCCGAGATGAAATTTACAACACTATTAGCAACAGGTCTGTTAAGTCAACTAATTACGGCCTAATGATATTGCTAACTACTGAGTCTTCAAAACAAACTGACTACACAACTGTAACTACTCCGTTGCTACAATTCATCTAATTGCATCCTAATCACATTGCTAAAACTAGCGATAATAATAGCCGGATGCGAATAACACTTACCTTTTCTAGGTGCTCGCAGCAGGCCGCACAACTTATTTGCTTCTCCCTTCTCTTCCAAGAACTGCTTTTCTTTCTCCCTCGTGAAATTTTTCCTTCGCTCTCGCGCCTGAATTTTTTTCCGCTCGTGGAATTTTTTGCACAAAAATTTTACCCTCTAATCGCTTCGCAGGAGCCAGTGAGGGAGCGAGCTCCCTCACGGCTCCTTTTATGTGCACGCAAGGCAGCCAGGCTGCCTTGCGCGCCTAGCCACGCGGCGCCAAGGCGCCGGGGCGGCGCGCCCGGTCCGCCGCGTGTGGCGGCGACACCTTCTTTGCCGCGTGGCGACCAGGTAGGTACCGCCCGACCGGGTGGGGCGCGGCAGTCTTGCCGTGCGGGATGGTAGCACCTTGCTGCGGATCCCACGAGGGGCAGCACCAAGGTGTTGCCCTGGGGGGCGGCAACAACTTGGCTGCTGCCGTCCCCGACGGCAGCTAGTACAATAGGGGTTTATTTTTAAAATTTTAGAATTATAGAGGCTATTTTTAGAATTTTTGTTGCGCAACGGAGCTAAAATAGTCCCAGATTCAAGAATCGGTGCACTCCCCGCGTTTCCCGGGGAATTTCTCACACTCTCACGGGGACAAGTCGCTCGCGGTTTTCGTTAACGCGGTGCTTCCTTCGCGCCGCCGCCTCCCCCTTACCAGTGAAACCGCCTCCACCTCTCCCACCGTGCGCTTCCTCTTCCCCCGCATTGGTGCCTTCCCTTTTCACTTTGACCCATCGCCATCTACCCCCTCTCCCCACCGCCACTTCCCCTTCCCCTTTCCCGAGACACTACGCCTCCCCCTCTCCCATCGCACGCTTCCCCTTCTCCCGCGCCGGCGCCTTTCTCCATGTGGGGGCTTTCTCCCCCGCCCCTCCCCCCTCCCTGTTGGCCCTGCACGGGGGGTTGACGTTGCCACGTTAGCGATGCGGCCGGCGATCCCTATGGCTCTTTTAATGAGGTTTCTGTCCCCGTTGTACTGAGCTCGAGGTACAATCGTGTGATTTACTTAGCACTCAATTGATGATTTGATCAGTTCAAGCATTCTCAGTTACCAAGGAAAGCACTCCACATAGCAAAGCCATTTGAAGTAACTCAGGTTCAAAGAAATTGATTAAAGGTGAGATATTCAGATACCTTCATGGCATTGGGAAGCTGAAATACTGCAGACTACTTGATGCCCTTTCTTAAGATTAATGCGGATTTTTATTCCAGATTCTTCAAACCAAGGTAATGGCTATAATCATGAATCTGGTCATACTTCAAGTGATGAAGGCGATTCTTCTTAGGAAATGAATGATAGCTGCTCTTACACCGAGTTTACGAAGGAAAAAAAAAACTCAATAGGAAACTGTCCATGTGAGGCCGAGTTCCCTGAGTGTTCATGCGGCAGGAAGGATGTTAATAATACCTTTCATGTACGCTCCTGATTTACACAAAGGCCAGCTAACCATTTCACATAGACCAAGGGGGTATAGAATGTGGAGTCAAGAAAACAATTAATAAGATTGCATCATACTTACCCCTATTTAATAGAATAAACCAACCGCTCAATCCTCTCAACAGCTTGCAAAAAACACCTGCAGCTGCTGCTCCCCAGCCATGTTTGTCCAAAGAATCTCATATCATTTTTGTTCGATTATTTTTTGCCACTCCAAGTGAACGACTTAGAATATATATATTGTTTGTGGTCTTGCATGACACAGTCCAATGTGTCCTTAACTAGGTCGATTTATCTGGGACCAAACGCCTTGCTAAAAGTGGCTCCACGGGTGAGTGTGTTTGCTCATCAATCAAGACGGCACACACAAAGCCCGATCATTCAAATGGTGGTTTATGTCGCTTCAGCTTGGTGTGCATCATGTGTCATCTTGGTGTCCAAATGACTCCATATCCACCTACATTGGCCATGGGAAGAGGATCATCTGCATTACAAACTAATAATATAGAGAGCTACGGTTGTTTGTATTAGGAGTACTTTCGGAGCGTTTAATCATGGTGGATAGTTAGGACAGAGGCGGCTACAACGCAACTACTACAGCACAAATTTGCACCCAAAAAAAAGTGATGCTGGTCAGTGCCCCTATAAAAATCTGGATAATTCGCATTCAATCTAATGGCTAATATGAAACATTTACTTGACTAATGCAGAGGATACTACTTAATAGTAAGATCCAGTATGCCAAAAAAAAAAAAAAGAGAGAGAGGAGGGGGGACTTGAGCGTCGTGCGTCCTAAGCAAATGCTCCGCATGGGACGCTTCTCTTCGAGTTGCACTATAGGCAGGGCCCACTCCCTTGCTCATTTTTTTTTAATATCTCAAAAATCCTAATTTTAGAAAAGTGCAATGAGACTAAATAGGAGGGTAATTTTGAGCATGTTTATGAATGGAAAAACTATTTTAGCATGCTTTTGGACCTTTGCATAAATCAAATAGTAAATATAATTCACATACAAACAACAACTTAGAAGAATTTATGAGAAAATCACACAACATATAAAATCCTTAACAATTTACACAAGATTCTATATTGTGTCAGGATCCTCCACAAAAAATCTCATAAATCTTGGAGCATGTTTGGTAGGTTTAAAATTTTGGCAAAGTCTCAGTCTTTTTCTAAAATTCCAAATTCCATTTTAATTTCCTTCTTGCCCTTTGGGCGAATCCAAGCTGGCCCATTTCTACATGCTCGCTCCAGCCCACACCAGCGCCCCCATTCCCACACTCACTAACACGTTGGGCCCACGTGTCAGGAGGCTTCATCCACTTCGCGCTCGCCTCCGCGCGCCAACGCCGCTCCGCCGCTTGCCCGTGGTTTGCGACGCCGCGCCCACCGTTTTCGTGCCTCACCTACTCCCGTCGCCTCCACTTGCTCCTCGCTCATGCTAGCAACCCGTTGACACTCCCTTTCCCGTGTGGACGGAGAGACCAGCAAGACCGCGAGTTTCTCGCCGTGAATCTCATGCGCTACTCACTGCTACTTAAGCCTCTGAGCTCATCATCTACACCCAAGCTCGCCCCTCGTTCCATCTCGCGCTTTCTCTGAGCTCCAAGCTCCCTGAATCGCCAAGAATGAAAGCGTCGTTCTCGACACCGGTGAGCAAGCCTCACACTGACATTTGTTCTGGTGAGCTTCCTTGCCCTCGCCACCTACGTCGCCATGTCTCCCTTACCTCACTGATACTCTTTCTTTGCTTAATGTAGCTCCGAGAACCCCGTAGCCTGATTGCGCCGTCATCCTCTTCATCTCTGGCGCACATCCTGATTCGGATCCTACTAGGAATTTTAACCGCGAAGCTTTATCAGACAAACTAACAATTTGATCCAATAGCAGGTTGTTAGTCACTAGTGTGCACAGCACACAGCAGTGAATGGATTAGCTTTAAGATGGGGGATTTAAGGATTTACCGTTATGAGATAGATGCATTTGAAGATTTACATGTCATCAAATATCAACTGCTCACATAGATGATAGATGTTCACCAACAAGTTGGTAGCTGTTAGATAGTCGTGGTAATCAACTTAGTATCTGCAGATGCTTCGTGACTGCATGCAATGCAATTGTCATGTATTATTTATTCCAGTAAACCTCTCGTTGAGTAGTTTTAAGTGGATCCCCTTGCAGCTTTGTAATGGTTTAAGTTGTTGACATCACGATTGTTCGTTGCATGAGCAGGTTATCCAAGCTATGGGCATGGTTCTAGCCAGAGAGCCATGGATCTGAAGCATCTCATGACTGACTACTACTCCAGTTGTGATCCATGCATGATGCAGTCGGCCATGCGGTTGTCAGATTAGTGCTACAGGGGCACATGACGATGAACTGAGCTCGAGTCAGTTGTCAATGTCAACTCGATTCAGGGATCCCATGATGGATCAACACGCAGATCATCTACTGGCTCTACACTTCACTGTAGCACCAGTACTGACGAACGAACGGACGAACGCTGAATTGCTGATCAGAATTTGTCCTAGTACGATTCGAAGGTAAGGCACCTGGGACGGCCGGGGCCCAAACATTCACAGCTGCCCACGCACCTCCTTCTTTCTACTATCGACAAGGTTCTCAGAAAGAATAACGTTGTTTTTCATTGTTGGCACCCGTTCATAGGAATGGATGGAATACCACTTTGATCACTAATTTTTACTCTCGTGTTTTCATGTATTACAGCTATTTAATTACATGTATCTATCAATTCTAAATGTCAATAACCAGATGGTTTGATGTATTTATTTATTCTTTACGGTATAGTATCTATGAGTAAATCACTTTAATAGGTCCAAATCAAACAGGAGAATTAATAATGTAAGTTTGTCCAGGGGAATGGGAGCATATATTATATGGACATACTGTCCCACTTCTTTCCTAAAGACCCGGCCAGCAGTGCGCAGATACTGTTAGATAAAATTGGAATAATAGGAGATACGAATTTTACATGAAAAATTCTTGTGGGGAAAAATCACATATGTCAATCGGCGATAATCACTATATGATGAGTGTTTACAAATCGCAGGGATTACAATGAGGTGCCAACTCTCTCGTGCGGCATACAAGAGGTATATAAAGGGGTAACATGACTTGGAGTTCAAATAAGAGAACTTATCCACTAATATGGTATGTTTGAATACAAGCACATTAGGAATTCGAATCACATATCTCAACAATCTTCACCTTGAGATGAATTTTCTCTTGTAGCAAAATAAAGAATCATCAATCACTATAATAACCCCATAATAAGATAAAAATCATCATGCACCAGTTAGTCTCTAGAACTAAATTGTAACACCAACTAAGGTTGAGCAAAGATCAAACTTACTAACAGGAACTGGTTTTATCACCATATCAGCTGGATTATCATGAGTACTTATCTTGCACACCTTGACATCACATTGAGCAATATCACCTCGAATAAGGTGATATCTCACATTAATGTGCTTTGTTCTCTCATGGAATATCTGATCATTTGTAAGGCATATAGCACTCGCACTATCACAAAATATAGTAGTGCAAGAATTATCTCTACAAAGCTTAGTGTACAAACCTCTCAACCAAATAGCTTCATTACAAGCTTCAGAAATAGCTATATATTCTGCTTTAGTGGTAGATAAGACTACAGTAGCTTGCAAACTTGCTTTCCAACTAACATCATAACCACCAATTGTGAAAACATAACCTGTGATAGATCTTCTCTTGTCTAAATCACGAGCATAATCAGAGTCAACACAACCAACAAGTTCATCTCTAGAATTCCTAAACTGCAAACGAGCATTAGAAGTGTCACGCAAATATTTGAAAATCCACTGAACTGTTTTCCAATGCTCTTTTTCAAGATTAGTCATGTATCTACTAACAACACTCAGTGCATCAGATAAATCAGAACGGGGATAAACTATGGCGTACATAAGAGAACCAACTGTACTGGAATATGGAACTCTAGACGTGTACTCAATATCATAATCTGACTCAGGACATAAAGCTGAAGATAATCTGAAATGCGAAGCTAATGGAGTATGTTGGAATAAACCACGCCTCGGTTGTGTCCATGGCGTGTACATCTGTGTGTTGCGTCATGTGCGTCGCGTCGCGTATTCGATCGGTGTGAGTTGGATCGAGTATGAGTCCAGTAAGTCAGGGAGTTAGGTGCTAAGTTTGATCGCGTCTTAGAGCTATTAGGAGAAGTGGTGTGCGTGGCGCCGATTGGCATGGGAAAGCCGCGTCGTCCGGATGAGCGAGAGGCTCACGACGTTGCTGAGCGAGTCCTGCGGGTCATGGCGAGGTGGCCGGGCGTGGAGGTTAGCTCCATGGCTCGTCCTTGGCTTATAAGTAGTCATGTACTCCTTTCGTGCTAATTTGCCAAGTCCAGTGAATAAGGTAGCAAAGATACAGGCGAGTTTGTCGCTGCGGCGTTCATCGCCGGAAAAACTACTGTGCTTCTTCTACCTCGCGTTCGCGTGCGTGCGTGTGTTCCTGGGCAAAGCTAACAGAGTAATCACTGGTTTTGCATCATGCAATTAAAACGACGAATAACCTTCTCAATATAATATTGTTGACTAAGGTATAACTTACCGAATTTCCTCTCTCTAATAATCTTCATGCCAAAAATTTTCCTTACTGCACCTATGTCTTTCATCTCAAATTCATTACTCAATTGTGCTTTTAGTTTTGATATTTCTGACTTATCTTTTGCAACAATTAATATATCATCAACATATAGATGCAAATAAATAGCTGGACCATTTACAGTCTTTAAATAAACACGCCTATCATAATCAGACCACTTAAAATCATGAGAGGGCATAAAAGAGTCAAATATCTTGTACCATTGCCTAGGAGATTGCTTCAAACCATAAAGAGATTTCTTTAATCTACAAACAAGGTGTTCTTTTTCAGAAATAATAAAACCCTTAGGTTGGTCTATATAAATATCTTCTTCCAACTCCCCATGTAGGAATACAGTTTTAACATCTAATTGCTCAAGTTCATAATCATGCATAGCAACAATACTGAGTAAAATGCGAATAGAACCATGCTTCATAACTGGGAAAAAATATCATTAAAATCAATATCTGGAATCTGACTATAACCTTTAGCAACTAATCTTATTTTTTATCTTACTGATTCAGTTGGAGAAATACCTTCTTTCTTTTAAAAATCCACTGGTAATAAATATGTTTCTTCTTCTTTGTCACTGTTGTTGCACTGTTGAACATGCTATGAGTGGACTAACGAGAGGCGTGAAAGGCAGCATCAGCAATGTGGAGGTAATGGTATCAAGTGCTACGCTAGCTGGTACCTGGCAGCTAGCTGCATGCGTTGCGTGCTGACATATCTATGAATGAGAAATGCACGACATGTCAGTAATTCAATGCATCTATCATCTGGATGATCTGATGTGGGTAGCCGACGCCGTGTAGAGGCCTCTAGCTTCATTCACCTCTTCCCCGTTTCTTGTAAGAAAACGCAGAGGCAAGAGGCAGAGGCAGAGGCAGTATATTTACACCTGAGTCAGTTCGGCGAGGTCGAGGTCAAGGGAACTGAAGCAATAGCATCAACACACTTGTGCTCGCAACTCGTTCGGCTCGCAAGCAGATGCAGATGCAGATGCGGATGCAGGACCTGCATCCTGCATTCCTCCTCCTCGCCTCCTGCAGCTTCTTCTTGCCCTTCGCGCGGTCGGCGCCCTCCGACATCGCGCTCCTCCTCGCCAAGGTCAAGCCCGCGCTGCAGGGCGCCTCCCCCACCCCCAACGCCCAGCTCGCCACCTGGAACGCCTCCACACCGCTCTGCCTCTGGCGCGGCCTCCGCTGGTCCACGCTCGCCGGCCACCCCCTCCCCTGCGACACCGCCGCCGCGCGCGCCAACCTCTCCCTCGCCTCCGACCCCACCCTCCTCCTCGCCTCCATCCGCCTCCCCGCCGCCGCCCTCGCAGGCCGCCTCCCGCCGGAGCTCGGCGCCTTCTCCGCCCTCGACTCCCTCTACCTCGCCGCCAACTCCCTCTCCGGGGCCATCCCCCTCGACCTCGGCAACGCGCCCGCGCTCTCCGACCTCGACCTCGCCGGCAACGCCCTCTCCGGCGCGCTCCCGCCCTCCATCTGGAACCTCTGCGACCGCCTCGCCGACCTCCGCCTCCATGGCAACGCTCTCACCGGAGCTATCCCCACGCCGGCGGGGCCCAACACCACCTGCGACCGCCTCCGCCTTCTTGACCTCGGCACCAACCGCTTCTCCGGCGACTTCCCGTCCTTCCTCACAAGCTTCCGCGGCCTCCAGCGCCTCGACCTCGGCGGCAACCGCCTCTCGGGACCCATCCCGGACTCCCTCGGTGGGATGAGAGCCCTCCAAAATCTCAACCTTTCTTACAACAACTTCTCCGGCCAGCTGCCTCCGGGCTTCGCGGACTCCAGCTTCACCGCGGAGTCGTTCCTTGGCAACAACCCGTCGCTGTGCGGCCCGCCGTTGCGCCAGCAGTGCGTGTCCCCTTCGGGCCTCAGCTCCGGCGGCGTCGCCGGGATGGTCATCGGGCTAATGGCCGGCGCCGTGGTCGTGGCGTCGGTGTCCATCGGGTGGGCGCAGGGGAGGTGGAGGCGGAACAGGGTGAGGCGCGCGGCGGAGGAGGGGGTGGAAACTGAGGAAGGCGGCGAGGGCGGCGAGGGGAAGCTAGTGGTGTTCCAGGGCGGGGAGCACCTGACGCTGGAGGAGGTGCTGAACGCGACCGGGCAGGTGGTGGACAAGGCGAGCTACTGCACGGTGTACAAGGCGAAGCTGGCGGACGGCGGCAGCAACATCGAGCTGCGGCTGCTGCGCGAGGGCAGCTGCAGGGACGCGGCGTCGTGCGGCCCGGTGGTGCGGCGCATCGGGCGCGCGCGGCACGAGAACCTGGTGGCGCTCCGGGCCTTCTACCAGGGCAGGCGCGGCGAGAAGCTGCTCGTCTACGACTACTTCCCGCACCGGACGCTCCACGAGCTCCTCCACGGCGGCGGCCTGACTCCTGGGGAGGGCAGGCCGGCGCTGACGTGGGCGCGGCGGCACAAGATCGCGCTGGGCGCCGCGCGTGCGCTGGCGTACCTGCACGCGGGGCACGGGGACGCGCACGGCAACGTGCGGTCGTCGAACGTGCTGGTGGACGAGTTCTTCGTGTCGAGGCTCGCCGAGTACGCGCTGGACCGGCTGCTGGTGCCGGCGGCGGCGGAGGCGGTGCTGACGGCGGCGAAGGCGGACGGGTACAAGGCCCCGGAGCTGCCGTCGATGAAGAGGCGCAGCCCGCGGACGGACGTGTACGCGTTCGGGATACTGCTGCTGGAGCTGCTGATGGGGAGGAGGCCGTCCCCGTCGGCTTCGGGGGGGATGGACCTGCCGTCGGCGGTGAAGGTGGCGGTGCTGGAGGAGACGACGATGGAGGTGTTCGACGCGGAGGTGGCGAAGGGGGTGCGGAGCCCGGCGGAGGAGGGGTTGGTGCAGGCGCTGAAGCTGGCGATGGGGTGCTGCGCGCCGGTGGCGGCGGCGAGGCCGAGCATGTCGGAGGTGGTGCGGCAGCTGGAGGAGAACCGCCCCAAGAACAGCCGGTCGGCGCTCTACAGCCCCACCGAGACGAGGAGCGACGCCGGCACGCCGACGACCATCGCCTAGCAGCTGGCTGTCATGCGTACGTACAACTGCACAGGCTGTACGTACAACAAATACTATATACATCGATCGGGACATGGGTACCTAGCTTAGGTACGTACGGCTTCTACGATGATGCATTGCCATTGATATATCCATGGCTCCACGCTGCATGGGTACTACTACGCCGACACAGCCGTAGCTGCTGCTTCTTCTACCTCTGCTCGACTCGATCTCCAAGTGTAGTACCGCGTCTAGATGTAGTGGCCGGTGACTTGCTGATCCATACCCCAACACCATACTATCTGCTTTATTTTTCCTTTAAAATTCCGCATTTAATCAGGAACTGGTCACTGCCCAATTCTGAAGATCTGTACTATAGTCCGGATTATAAGGCAGGCAGATGTCTTGCTGGTTCAATATCTAGATCTACCTCTACCTCTACCTCTACGTATGCATGTAAACAAATTACCATAACTAAGGCTTTCAAAGTAGGTCAACTTGAAGAAAAATTACAGACCAACACCAGTACTAAAACTAAGGAAAACTAGCCGGATAACATCACAGTTTAGCACAAGGAAGGGAAACAAAAAAAAACATGACACGAAACAAGAGACGTTCTTCGGTTCTAGCCTACTCCGTTCCTGTCAGCGTCTGAAGCCTTCAAGATCTTCCATTGCTGCATCAGCGAAAGAACAACCAGGCTAAATAGCTAATTAAGCTTATGTCGGATGGGGAATATATGCTCTTGTGAACCCCAGCCCACTGCTGGCTTTGTAGGCTGCAAGATCCAGTTGGACTTCGGAAATGGAGAAAGAAAGGTAAAGGTTAGACTCTTTGTTTTCTTTCCCCGGAGGATAGTACCGGGGAGACAGAGGCCCAGTTGAATGAACGGAAAAGAATCATATCTTAGTCGTATACAACGCGGATAACAAAATAATACAAGCCCCGTAAATTTTTTAAAAACATTATGTGTTTACTAAAAAAATCTATTGCATCGTAAAAATAGATTTAATACCGTCTCCACGCAGCTTTACTGCTCTATTACAAAAATATTTACTAGATTTCATTTGTAGTTTACCGCTCAGATTTACTATAACTTTCACGTGACTTTACTGCTCTATTACAAAAATATTTACTACAACCTCCACGTAACTTTATTGTCATCTTAATCAACTAATATAGACAAGTAGATAACCAGCTAGCAAACAATCGATAGCTTGTTTTGTTTGCGAATGTTTTTTTATTTCTGCAATAACTTTTGATTGGAAGTTCTGATTCACGAACGGTTTTCACCGGTAGCTCGATGACAACGAGGGTAACAATATAAACCCCTTTGTGTGTTTACTAAAATAATATTTACTGCATCGCTAAAAGAGAGTTACCACAACTTCACATAACTTTACTGCTTTCTTGAAAAAAATTATTAGCACATCCAACTATACGCGTATGAAACTATACTCCTTTGTAACTTTGGGTATACTCATGAATATAATTTCTGCCCCCTGCCTGCATTTGCAGCTGTCCTTTGTTCCTGGCATGCCCTGCTTTATTTCTTTTGTGTGAGACAGTGAGAGCAGGATCGATAGATCTACATTGGGATTTGAGGATTAGATGCATGCATGCCCATTGGCTGGTTCTGTTAAGTTTGCCACAGTATTAGTTATTTCTCGTTAGTTTAGTTTTTCAGTTCTAATTTCTCTCCGTGAATTAGGCACCATTTCGAACGCTGGAATTCCTGCGGGTGAATTAGGATTGGTTTAGAACGCGGGAGTTTTGTTCAATTCGTATAGGGATCGAACTGTTTTATATAAAATTTCTGCAAAATTTATATGTTTCAAACAGGCCAGCCGTAAGCAGAGTACTAGCTAGCTGCGTATGCGTAGCAGAAGTTTTTCGGGTTTTAAGCTTAGCTTTGTTCGTAGAAATTGGTATGTAGCGGCTCACGTGCAAACCAAGCTACACCGAGTACAAATTCTGGTACACGCTGCGGATGTGTTTTGCACGATTGTTTTGTATGTAGGAAAAATAATTAAACATGTCAACAAAAAATTACTAGTTAACGTACTGATTAGTGAACGTAATTAGGTCTGCATTGCCAAAGTTTAGTTGCTCTGGCAGTGTAGGAAAATGTAGTCCTTTACAAAGTTTACAATGTTGCTCTGGCAATGTAGGAAAATGTTGCTCAAGATTAACGTACGGGCGTTTAGTTGCTCTGGCAGTGTAGGAAAATGTAGTACGCGATAGGTCTGCATTGCCAAAGTTTAGTCCGCACGCTAGCTAGCTAGCTAGCTGCATGCATGCCTTTACACTCAAAGATTGAAGATGTGAGGCATCTATAATCTTGAGCGCTCAGATCCATCCGTGCAGCAATTGGGCACAAGGGGGGGTCTATTACCGCTGGCTGGCTATCCAGTCAAATCAACCCACCGTCCG
The DNA here is from genome assembly GCA_036346395.1 of Hsuehochloa calcarea. NCBI lineage: Eukaryota > Viridiplantae > Streptophyta > Magnoliopsida > Poales > Poaceae > Hsuehochloa > Hsuehochloa calcarea. Next base: position 1,423,684 of record CM070607.1, read on the forward strand.
CAATGCATCCATCCAGCTAGAACACACAACAAAAAAACAAGATAGATACAACCGGCACATCGTAATCCTGTATTACGAGGAGAAGAGAGTCCATCCGATGGCCCAGACTCAGAAAAAGTGATGGGCACTCGGACGTGTTGCCTCTCCCGTCCACGCAAATCTGCTGTTCTGGTTATTACAGTGTCTAAGAAAGACGGATCAATAAAATTACTATTAAATATCGTTATCCTATTCTTACGTTAGATGATATATTATTATTCAATAGGGAATTAAAATTGATCAAACCAAGATTGAAGCAGTACATAGTTGGCCGACTCCTAACACGGTCACATGGGTGCTGAGTTTTTTTAGGATTTACTGGATTCTATCACCGCTTCGTGAAGTATTTCAGCACCATCGCTGCACCATTGAATGAGCTCACCAAGAAGAGTGTGTCATTTGTTTAGAACGTCGCACAGGAGAACGGTTTCACCACGTTGAAATATAAGTTAACGCATTCGCTACTACTCCAACTCCCTGATTTTAATAAGACTTTTGAACTTTAGAAACTTGGCAACATTATTTATAGGCTAAAGAATTTGTTATGCATTCTTATCATGAATCTTTAAAGCACATTCAAAGTCAAGGTAAATTAAACCGTAAAAAGTGATGGGACAATGGCACTCGGACGTGTTGCCTCTCCCATCCACGCAAATCACTTGTATGCGGGCTTAGGTTCAAGAATTGTGCTGTTCTGGTTATTATAGAGCAATCGATAATATCACCATTAAATATCATCATCTTATTCTTATGCTAGATGATATATTATTACTCCAAAGGGAATTAAAGTTGATCAAGCCAAGATTAATGCACTACAGAGTTGGCCGACTCCTAACACGGTCACATGGGTGCTGAGTTTTTTTAGGATTTGCTGGATTCTATCACCGCTTCGTGAAGTATTTCAACACCATCGCTGCACTATTGAATGAGCTCACCAAGAAGAGCGTGTCATTTGTTTAGAACGCCGCATAGGAGAACGGTTTCACCACGTTGAAATATAAGTTAACACATTCACCACTACTCCAACTCCCTGATTTTAATAAAACTTTTGAACTTTAGAAACTTGGCAACATTATTTATGGCCTAAAGAATTTGTTATACATTCGATTCAAAGTCAAGGTAAATTAAACCGTAGACATGCAAAGTGGGTTGAATTTATTGAATCTTTTCTTTATGTCATAAAACACAAGAAGGGAAAGGAGAATGTTATTGCTGATACTTTGTCTACGAGATATACCATGCTTTTCACAATTTGACTTAAATTTTTTTTTGGATTAGAGACTATTAAAGATCAAAAAATGTGAAACTAATTCGTCATTAATGATGGGTTTGTGTTTAGAACTAACAAGCTATGCATTCCAATTAGCTCCGTTCGTTTGTTTTTATTACAGGAAGCGTATGGAGGTGGGCTGATGGGACACTTTAGCGTGAAGAAAACAAAGGATATACTTGCCGATCATTTCTTTTGGTCAAAGATGAGACGGGACGTTGAGTTTTACGTTGCTCGCTGCACTACATGTCAAAGAGCTAAGTCACAACTTAATCCTCATGGTTTATACATGTTTTTACCTGTTCCTAGCATTCTGTGAGAAGATTCATGGTTTATACATGTTTTTACCTATTCCTAGCATTATGTGAGAAGATATTTCGATGAATTTTGTTTTAGAATTGCATAGAACAAAGAAGAGGGATAGTATATTCGTAGTTGTTGATAGATTTTTTTTAAGATGACCAGCTTTATACTATGTCATAAGAGCAATGATGCTGTCAATATTACTGATTTATTCTTATGTGAAGTTAGTATGAATCAGAGATACAAGTCCGACAAGCATGTAAATAAATTAAAGTACCAACATATATCAAGATAATCATGTCCAACCAAATTATCCAAGATACAAGTCCATAGTTTCAAAATACAATTACATTAATTCCAAGCTAAGGCGACGGATGTAGCCAAACTATCACGAAATGAGTCCATAGTCACAAAGCTTGATTCCGAAGTGGATCCATCAGAGGCATGTTGAGACACATCATATTTGTTGTACCTTTCCGGGATAGTAGGCACATAGTTCGGATCTCGATCGAAATTCGCAAAGTCCACATCCCCACTAGCATGCTCACGTATGAAATTGTGGAGAACCATGGTAGCAGGCTACAATCTTTTTGTGTGAGCATGGAATATGGAGGCATCTTATAAAGAATTTGCCACTTCATTTTTAATAGTCCAAATGAACGTTCAATAACATTACGAACAGATGAATGGATCCGGTTGAACTTCTCTTTTGGAGTGTTTGGTTCCATACCTCGATGCCACTCAGGTAAATGATACCTTTCACCCTTGTATGGAGCTAGGTAACCTGGACGATTAGGATAGCCCGTCCACAACATAGTACTTGCCTACACATGTGAAAAAGAAAATAAGAATTGCATGGTACAGTACACATTTGAGGACAAAATGGAGCCTGGATAAAATATTTTTTTACCTTGTGGAGGATGTGGGAAGACTTCCGCATCCACTTCCATTGCATGGTACAGAGACACTAGTGTCATGCAAAGCTCCGTGACCATGACCACATATGTGAATCGCATATCAAAATCACAAGCAGCAAGCACATTTTGAGTAGCAATTCCTGTCTTACCAATGTACCTCACTTGTTCCTCAGGTGAAAGAGAAACACGAATATGAGTTCCATCTAGTGCTCCTATGCAATCCCTAAAGTGTGGATATGCTCTTTTGTCATCCCTTATTCTTTTGTGAATCTGTCCAGAAAATTAGGATCATTTGGTCTCAAATAATCTTGACCATTGCAACCACACTATCAAGAACTTCATGGAATTTCCTACTAATGGTTTCACCAGAGTGCTTAAACCTATTTTGCCCTCTTCTATTTGACTCACATCCACCACATGTGAATAGAAAAATTGCAAGCATTTCGTAGGTATTCATGTGTTTTGACGGTCTCAAACCATACCTCTCAACCAGCACATCATGCAGATCCAAAAAGATATCCTTGTTCATCCGAAGCATTGTGTGGCATTCCCCCGGAGTGTTTAGGGTCTCAGTCACCCATCCCATTCCACTGAGCTGTGAGGTCCTTGGCGGTGCCTTGTCCATACAAATGTGAACATAAGCTTCTACAAGTTTAGCACCACCTTGAATGAGAGAAAAAAATTGATGATCATCATCGCTATTTTCATCACTCTCACTTGTAGACATCTGTAAAATAAAATGGTATAGCAAATTATAAAATGCGTTCATACAAATGTAAAGCATAATATAAAATGAGTTCATAAAATGAGTTCATACAAATGTCAAGCATATTATTACAAGTCTTCAATCATAGGAAAATAAAACATATTGCAGGATACAAGAGACAAGCCATAGGAAGCACTACTACTTTCCATGCTTGTCATTATATTTCCTACTAAGCCACTTGAACCTAATGTCATCAGTAGGCAAGGTCATAAACATCTCCCTTTGCTCCTTCTTCACAAACAATTCAGTGGCCATGTAGTGTTCATTAGTTTCATAATCGGCACCACAAGCAATCACACCTCCATCACTTGATCAATAGTGAATTTTCCTTCTTTCTTGGAAGCATATTCATTTGCTGAACTAGCCATACTAGTGATGACTTCTTGAATGAGGATCTGCATTATTGTCTTAGCTTTCTTACTGTATCTTGGGCAGGCCTTGCCGCTCTTTGGCACTACCGGGGAAGGGTACCCTCCTCTACCTCCTCACCTTGAGCCAAACCTTCACGCACATTCTGCACCTTCCTCACCTTGTGCCGGTTCTTGTGTCGCACTATCAAGCTGTAGGTGTTGCATTGCCGCCACAAGGGGACCAATGGTCAACACCAATATTAACGATGCCTTGAAAACAAGTCGTCAACTCATCTTCATTTTGAAGGGGTTGCTTCCTAAACTTCCCGCAGCCTGGAATGTCCTGAAAATATCCAAGAGAGCAACACATATTAGTACAAATAATAACAGCAACTAATTTAAAAGGTAACATTCCTATAAATACATATAACACTTACAGCTCTAGCTTTCTTCCACCATTCATCGTCCATATCAATAGTGCCATTATTACGGTTCCAACGGTTCTGTTTACCTCATCTTAAACTTTTTCCATGCCTTGAAATCTTCCTTCAATTTATCCCATTTATTCTTGATTTGCGCCTTGGTTAATTCAATACGATCCTATCTTTGAATCCTTTTTCAACCGCAGCATAACCAACTGAATTCAAGAATGTATTTGGCCGATTTCCTTTCTCAACTTGTTCGGCCATCAAACCACATAGGATCCGAGTGTTCTCTACGTTCCAATCAATTTCCGGCATCTATAGCAACTCAGCACGAGCTTTCAGAACATACACAGATTGCTAACATGAACATGATCCCCATGAGAGAAACAAATACATGTTTAATAGCACAATTAATTTAAAAGGAGACATCACACCATTGTCACATAGGTGAGCAGTGGATGGCGCGGCGTACTGGGCTCTTCATATGTTTAGGCACCTAAAAGGCATACAAAAAACCAGTTAGTTCATTGTAAAGTCAAAAGAGGTAAAGAGACGAAAGGTGATTTATGAATTGGTCGAAATGTATTTGATTGTGTATTATCAGAGTATGAGTGAATGAGCTGCATGTTTTGTGTTGTATGAAGGATCTAAATGTATGTGCTAAGTTTTTTTGAATGAGAGCATGGACTTGAATGTGTAAGCTTATTCCCAAAAATGACTAGTCAATTGAAGCAACATTGTGATTTTGTTGTCTGAACCTGAAATGCTTCATGGCACTGCGTGTGCCAGATTTGTTTTCTGGCATTGTCAAGTAAATACCTAATAATAATGTCTGGTTCATGAATTTCTCATATTCTCATGCAGATGGTTATTGCACATTGATAAGGGACGATATTAGAAACAAAACAAGGAACCTTGGTATTGTAGAATGCACGCAAGGAATTTTGACATTGCTAACAAGAAACTGAGTGAACAGAACTTAGCAAAACCCTGATACTGTAGCATTACTTTGTCCACTAGGGAAGCAAGAACCGATCTGAATAGTTTCAGGACTGAATAGTACAACACAAATTTATTCACATGGAAACTTACAAGGAATCACCATAGAAACAAGAGTTGATGTCCACAAGGAATGGCTCACACACAAAATAGGGCATAAAACTAGTAGTTCACTACATCAACGAATTGATTCTTATATACTACATCGGTTCAAGATAGGCATGCCATCAACCAAGCACCATGTTGTATTTTCACATGATTCTAATCGAACTCATGATTCTCCATGCCCGACCCTCACTCCGTGTGCGCCGCCTTAAACACCCCTTCGCTTGCATGTTGTGTCTAATACTATAGTTTCAGATCGTGATGTTAAATTCTTTAGCCAATTTAAAAAAAATTTATGGGCTAAATTAGAGACTAAGTTGTTATTTTCTCCTACGGATGCCGCCTAGCATTTTATTTTACCAGATAACTAGTTAGCTTGCTAAAATCCTAGTTTCTTGCTTTTTCTCTCTTAGGCTTTTGGCTTCGGCTTGGTCGTCGTCTCCTCTAGACTCCACCTGCGCTCCAGAGTCCAGGGTTCGTCTCTCTTCACAACCAAAACCCTAGCCGCCGCCGCCGCCGTTTAGACTCAGATGGGAGGCAAGTGCCCGCACCGCAAGGTCAAGAAGCGCCGGCTCTCGCACAAGACGGCGCGCCGCGGCAAGTTCCTCATCAAGGCCGACGACGCCGTCTACGACGAGCTGCTCAAGCTCGCCGACGAGGGCAAGGGCGCCGACGCCGACGCCAAGAATCTCCCCGTCGACGAGGACCTCCCCGGCATGGGACAGTTCTACTGCCTCCACTGCGAGTATGCCTCTCAACTCTCCAATTCGTCAGCCTGCTTAGATTTCCTCCCTTCATACCATCAGATAAAAGTAGCATCTTTTTGTGGCGAGAATGTGATGGTCTTGCTTGACTGAGCACTATGCAAATCTGCGTAATGTTATCTCAACATTACGCCATTTTGGGTCAATTAGGCCTCGTTTGGTTTGACCAAAATCGCTGCTTGCTTTGACCAAAGTCCCTGCTCATCATCCACATGGATATGGATAGGCCGGGATTTTAGTTCAAATTCCCGGTCCATCCATATGGATCCCGGCTGGGAATGAGCCCTTGGGGTTGGTTCCTGTGATGAATTGTGCACAAAACAAATTAATGAAATTATATGCTGCTGCTGATATGTCAGATTAAGCTGTAATCTCTTTTTTTTTGTATTACCCGAGTGAGTTTTGAGGAGAGTTGTGGTATAGATTATAACGAGTGAATCCTTAGTGATGTCCCGGTGGTTTGGACGGTGCCTTGAATTGAACTGAGATAGCTTGGTAACTCTTGTGATGAATCAGGGTTGTTATTGTTTGCTGTGCTTGTAAGGAGCTACAGTTCTCATACAACAATCCAACATCTTTCTTCTCATCATCATATAATAATACTTGTTATGGTGGTGAGTGCAGTCGGTACTTTGCAAATGAGAGCGTGAAGGAGGATCACTACCGCTCAAAGCGCCACAAGAAAAGGTGATTCCCTTGTTCTAAGTCTACTTATTACAATAGAACCCGTGTTCAGAGAGAATAAACATGTTGTTTGCCACATTCTTGTGTCGCAGACCCTATTTAATTGAAGAATGTAAGGTATCAGTGTGTATGTAGCCATCAAATTAAGTGAAATATAGAAACTTCTGATTTATATAGTTGCATACATATATGTGCCTTGTTGCATGATGTTGTAGCTGAGCAGACAAGATTCTGCTCTAGAGTTTCTCCTACAGTTTGGATGAAGTGACTTTTTGTTTGAATTGTGTGTACATGTCGCGAGTTTCAGATGTTCGAGAGCCATGTTTATATTGTTAGGCCAATGCACTTGGTCAGAACAGTGTAATGCATACATATCTAATCACGATCTTTTGATACTTGTAGGGTCAAGCAAATGTCTGGACCAGCCCCGCACACACAACTTGATGCCGAACTTGCTGCTGGAATGGGAATGCCTGACAATGGCCTGAAGCTCATGTCCATGTGAACCTCCTAGTCCTTGTTTCATGTTTTTCCTATTGCCATGCATCTGTACTTGTTTTGCTTCGTAGCTAACGCTGTAGATGGTGCTTGGTGGGCCATGAGCTAGTACTATGGAATAGAACTTTACAGCCCATGGTGAATTATTTGCGCCGGCTTAATTTCCAAGGGGCTTTGATTGTTTGGTAACCTTGGCTGTGTCTCTTGGGGCTATCATTTTGGTTGGGCTGTCTATGTCTGTAGAGACTTGGAGACAAGTCTCTCTCTCTCTCTCTCTCTCTCTCTCTCTCTCTCTCTCTCTCTCTCTCTGGGCTATCAAATACTTTTTACTTCCGAGTGTAGTTACTTCCATTTCTAATATACCATCTAAAAGAATTTGATCTACTCTTTTATCACTTTGGGTATACTCATATACTAATTATAAGATACTCCAACGCGAACCACATGAAAAAATTGCAAGAGAGTCCATAGTTTTTAGCATACTTTATAAATTCCTTCATATTGGCATATAAAAAAGGAGTATATTCAAAAAAATGTACATACCACCCTTTAAAATGTATAAATATCACATAAGTGGTCTTATATACTCGTATACTACATATACATACTCTCGATTGCACAAAATACTCCTTACGTTGTGAGATACAGAATAGGGAGTAACTACACCCAGGAGTAGTAAAAAGGCTTTCTTAATACTTTCTACTCCCGGGTGTAGTTACTCCCACTTTTGATACACCACTTAAAAGAATTTGATATACTCTTTTATCATTTTCGTATACTCATATACTAATTATAAAATTCTCCCAAGGGAAACACACACACACATATATACACCATTGCCTATTGCCTAGTGTCTTCTATGGCCACGCTTCCTAAGAGAAGGGCATTCGTTCCCTAGCTAGGGCCATGCTTCCTCAGAAAAATTTCTTGATACACCAATCGAGCATTTCTTGATAAGAAGCATACTTCCGCCTCGTCGTCGTCTACACCTGCACCGTGGGTCATCCAGGACGGATGCAGCCCCGACGTCTCTCTCGCCTTGCGATCGGATGCCCCTCCTTGATCGGCTCCAACATGCGCTACCATCTGCTCGTAGCAAATACCACCGGCTCCAAAACTAACAAGATTCACCTGATACATAGCATAAGATTTGGAATCAATGACAAAACAAAAAACACTAAGATTCCTACCTCTTGAGCCGGTGTTTCTTCTGCTGCCAATACAAGGCTGTCGCTGGTGCATCTTATTATTGATATTTACGTATACTGAGAGTGATAAAGAAGTATAATATGTTCGTTTAAGTGGTATCCAACTTACACGCCCACATACATGACAGTAAAACACAACGACCAACAAAGTAATGTCTTAATGTTTTTTTACTGTCGAAGCATACATAATTGTATTTTTTTATCGGGCCACGATCCCACGATCCTCCCGATGCATGAGGTGACATTCGGTAGTAACTTGGAATGTGTGTGACAGTAATTACATCGAACATATTTCAACCTACTCATCATGTCACAACGGACTTTTAGTTTATATTGGGACAAGGATCCACAAACTCCCCCGCGTGAGACGTGAGACATCACGTCTGATAGTAACAAAAATATAGCACATGCGAAGTAATTTCTGTGATAATAAGTCTACTGCCAATGACCACCCATCCATCATTGAATTTACCACATCAGGCATTTACTTTTACTTGTATGTATACAAAAAATTACTTTTACAAATATGTGCTGCTCTGTTTAAATATGAGCAGTCCAGTAAAGTAAGTATGACAGTAAAAGCTCATTTATGTAGAGGTAAAATGGATTGTAGAGAGAAGTAAATGTGTCTTTTTTCTCTAGCGTTCTCAACGATACCACCTCTTTTGTGTCAATAGTAAAATAAAATGAACAATCTAATAAATAATTTTGTAGACAACAGTAAACTGAAGATAGAACTTCTTAAATAAATTTTTTTGGGGAATAGTGTGGCTGGTCGCTTTTTTACAAAAGACCATCCCCATTTTTAACATTGCATGAGAAAAAGAAAAGAAGTAAAAAAGGTAAAAGATGAATGTTCTAGTGTCCAAGATATGACCCTATCCCAGTCTTCAAGGATTCGTAAGCCTTCTTGTGGGCTTTGGTGGGGTGGGATTAGCAAACATATGGAGAAACGCCTCCACTTGCTTCTTCGCGCTGTCTAGTCACGCTTGGAGCCGTTCGTACCAAGGAATCAAGTTGACGATAGGCCAGAAGAGATCGTTACCCTCGTCCACGGTCTCGGCGAGGGCGGCCCTCGTGTGTTGCCTGCTGAGGTAGTCATCGAGCCTCCGGATCGATGCTTCCACTTGCTCCACGTAGTTCGAGAGGACGATCTTGATTGTGAGGTTAGCTCGTCGGACGTCAGAGACCATGACATTGGTCCAGCGAAGGAGGAGACCCAGCTGGCGGATGATCGTAGCTACGCTCTCCGGTAGACCTGGGGGTGGAGTATGGAGGAGGTCGCATACATAATCATTGTCCGTAGCCAGGTCCATTGTAACGTCCCATTTTTTAAATTGTCCAAATTTGAATTCAAAGTGTGCAACTCAAAAATTTCAGGTTTTCAAAATTTCAAAACCCCTCTTCGGGATCGGTTTAGCCCACCCCTTCCTCCCCTCGGCCCAGTGGCCTTGGCCTGGCCCAGCTTGGCCTGGAACAACCCACGCTATCCACCTTGCGTCGTGCCAGGCGCTCACGCCACCGCTCCCGACCAGCTCCCACCGTGTCCGGCCGTTGCCGCCTTGCCTGCTCGCGCCGGTCGTCCACAGTAGCCGCCCGGTCGTCGCCGCCCTCGCCCGAGCTAGCGCCGTGCCTAGCCCTCTCTCTCTCCCCCTTCAGTCCGCGCTCCCGACCCACGCCCGTCTCTGCTGCTCTCTGGTGTTGCTTCGGCTGGGGAAAGAAATGAGGGCTTGTGAATGGCTTTGGAAGGAGAAGAATGGTTTTATGGGGAGGGAGCTTTGGCTGGTTCTTACCCTTAGCCATGTTCATGCCATTTTTGCCCTTGCCCTTATCCTCTTGGCTCTCACATGAGAATGTTTGGTTGAGGGCCTTTTGGTCTATTAGGCATTGTTGGATTCTTCTGCGGTTCAAGTACGTCGGTATGACGTGGGTGTCAGATCTAACAAATGCCAGGTGATGAAATCTACGGAAGTGAGACGGTGCCGACTAACCTAGGTTGGTCTGGGAACCTCGGTGATCTTTGGGAAATCTGACGACCATTCTTCTCTACTCCTAACTTTATTTTACTGATTTTGGCCTACGGCTGGTCTATTGCTCTTTGCGGAAAATGTGTGCAGTGTTTTTGGATTAGCCGAAAAATGGGTTTAACGACCGACAATAGATGGGCAAGGAAGGCTTCAGCGATATGCATGCAAGATTATTATTTTATTCTTTTTGTAATATACTCATAGTGGTAATTTGTATATTATAATCTGGTGTAATTAAATTCTGTAATTAATTTAGAGATTGAATTATTATTTTATTTCTGTTTGTAGCGGATTCTTGTAATTAATCATGAGTTTGTAATATTTTACTTTTGCTTGCATTGAATTTTTTTGTAAATGACTATGAGATTATATGGATGATTTATTATTGCGGCAATAATTTCGGTTGTAATTTCTATTGTTGAATTCTGATTGTATTATTTTATATGAGATGGTCTGGCGATGTGATTGATATAATTCCGAGTTTATGTTTTGTTCTTGTCTTAAAAGAATTTTGTTTTACTGCTAATTAGCGATTTGTGTTGTCTTAGTTTAATCTAATTTAGAGGTGGAGCCAGATCTGTTAGAAAGAGGACAATATAAGCCTCTCATCAAGTACTCGTGGAGCTCCAACGGACTCTGCACGTGTGAAAGTTATGCACGTTTGAAATCAGAGTTGTCTCCAGAGTCTGAATTGAATTCCAAAACGTGTTCAGCTCAAACTCTTGCTTGGCTTGGACAAAAAGTGATGTGGTGCCGCAAAAAATATATTTTTTCATCATTAGGTAGTATCGTATAATTCATATAATATAAATACACTCTTAAAAACGAGCTCACCTGATAATTTAAGTGAAATGTACGAGCTCTTGTAATTAGAACAGCAGGCATAGCAAATATAATTGTATCTATAGGGTTCATGTCCTCATCATCCTCTCATTCTTGAAAACAAAGCCGTCCTCGGCTTTTGATAAGTTGAAAATAGAGTAATAAAGAAGCCAAGGTGTATACATGGTATATGTATATGTTATCTATTTTAACGTTCTTCGTTGTTGCACAATTAATGTTATAAAACAACAGCGATCATACAAGTTCATTGTATTATTACCTGAAGAATAATCATATATGTTAATGAGTAAAATAAAATTTCTTATACAATAATTATTGCAACTACTTTTGCAATTGTAAGTAAAGCATATATGCAATACAAATATCTGAAGTTGTAAATTTGCCGTGGTAGCTCATATGGGCAAGGCTGCATAATTTTTTGGTAGCTGGGCCTCATTTTTTTGGGGCAATTTTAGCGGGCCTCATGACACACCGTACACAGCTAGGAAGGCCCAATTTACGAAAGCCGCCGCCTCTTCTTCTTCGGCTTGGGCTTGGTCGTCTCCTCTAGACTCCGCTGGCGCTCCAGAGTCGTCTCTCTGCCCTACCGAAACCCTAGCCGCCGCCGCCGTTTAGACTCAGATGGGAGGCAAGTGCCCGCACCGCAAGGTCAAGAAGCGCCGGCTCTCGCACAAGACGGCTCGCCGCGGCAAGTTCCTCATCAAGGCCGACGACGCCGTCTACGACGAGCTGCTCAAGCTCGCCGACGAGGGCAAGGACGCCGACCGCAAGAAGCTCCCCGTCGACGAGGACCTCCCCGGCATGGGACAGTTCTACTGCCTCCACTGCGAGTATGCCTCTCAACTCTCCAATCCGTCAGCCTGCTTAGATTTCCTCCCTTCATACCATCAGATTAAAGTAGCATCTTTTTGTGGCGCGAATGCGATTGTCTTGCTTGACTGAGCACAATGCAAATTCTTGGCTTCTTATCTCAACATTACGCCGTTTTGGGTCACTTAGGGTTGGTTCCTGTGATGAATTGTGTACAAAACAAATTAATGAAATTATATGCTGCTGCTGATATGTCAGATTAAGCTGTAATCCCTTTTTTGTATTACCCGAGTGAGTTTGAGGAGAGTTGTGGTATAGATTATAACGAGTGAATCCTTAGTGATATCCTGGTGGTTTGGACCGTGCCTTGAATTGAATTAAGATAGCTTGGTAACTCTTGTGATGAATCAGGGTTGTTATTGTTTCTGTGCTTGTAAGGAGCTGCAGTTCTCATACAACTATCCAACTCTTATCTTTCTTCTCATCATCATATAATAATACTTGTTATGGTGGTGAGTGCAGTCGGTACTTTGCAAATGAGAGCGTGAAGGAGGATCACTACCGCTCAAAGCGCCACAAGAAAAGGTGATTCCCTTGTTCTAAGTCTACTTATTACAATAGAACCTGTGTTCAGAGAGAATAAACATGTTGTTTGCCACATTCTTGTGTCGCAGACCCTATTTAATTGAAGAATGTAAGGTATCAGTGTGTATGTAGCCATCAAATTAAGTGAAATATAGAAACTTCTGATTTATATAGTTGCATACATATATGTGCCTTGTTGCATGATGTTGTAGCTGAGCAGACAAGATTCTGCTCTAGAGTTTCTCCCACAGTTTGGATGAAGTGACTTTTTGTTTGAATTGTGTGTACATGTCGCAAGTTTCAGATGCTCAAGAGCCATGTTTATATTGTTAGGCCAATTTAGTTGGTCAGAACAGTGTAATGCAACTAGCCACAAGCGAGACATTTTTTTGGGAATTACAGCCAGATGAAAGACCTTTTTGTATGTTGGATGCAGTCAGTACATATCAGCATAGCTTAATGAGTCTTCAGTTCTGTACTGATAACAACTTGAGCTTGAATGGTACTATACTAGCTTATGAGCATGCTCTTCCCATCGATAGAAACATCTGAGTTATCAGCTTTAGAGGTGGTCTCGGCGTGTCTAAGTGGCACAGTTTAATCTACTATGTTGTTGCTGTATCTAATCACGATCTTTTGATACTTGTAGGGTCAAGCAAATGTCTGGACCAGCCCCGCACACACAACTTGATGCCGAACTTGCTGCTGGAATGGGAATGCCTGACAATGGCCTGAAGCTCATGTCCATGTGAACCTCTTAGTCCTTGCTTTATGTTTTTCTTACTGCCATGCATATGTACTTGTTTTGCATCATAGCAAACGTAGTAGATGGTGCTTTGTGGTCCATGAGCTACTTTAAGAGGTCAGGGCTAACTATATTTTGCCTGCCTCATTTTGTCCAACTTGTGTTTGAAAATCTGTTACTGATCAACATTCGTGACAATAATGTCTTCGTGATTTAGCTGCACATGATCTGTCTTATCAGCTAGTGCTATGGAATAGAACTTTACAGCCCATTGTTAATTATTTGCATCGGCTTAATTTCTAAGGGGCTTTGATCGTTAGGTAACCTTGGCTGTGCTTTTTTTTTTTTGGTGAAGGTGTGCTTCCATGAGACACTAGAGACTGTAGGTTCTCTCCTTTTATGCCGAGATCTCTAGGGTCTATCATTTTGCTTGGGCTGTCTATGTCTGTAGGGACTTGGCCAGCAATGCCTTGGTATTTCATAGACAAGTTTATATAGGTCCAGAGTGTTGGTCACATAGGGCTGTGCCTTTACCTTTACCTTTACAGGTGTATGGATCTATTTTCACACCCCATGATACGATTTTTGCTCAATTTTGGATCTACCATTGTCTACTGTCTATGGCCATGCTTCCTCAGAGAAGGGCATTCATTCCCTAGCTAGGGCCATGTTGGTAGTGTCTAGTGGAGCTTCTTACAGTTTAAACACTTGTTTTAGCATATCTTAGGTTGCGCTGTCACCGTAAGTCTGTAAATATGTGGAAACGGATACTCCCGGCTGTCACTGTAAGTCTGCAAATACGTTGAAAGGGATACTCCCGAGGTCATAGACAGATACAGCGAATTGAAAGCGGTGAGCTTGCTGCTCGCTAGCAAAGGTCAAAGAAAACAGGTGAGGTGGTAATGTTTGTTGTTGAAACGGGCAGGAAGATGGAGGAGAGCAGAGACTCGCGGGACCGTGTCACATGTGCGCGCGCGCGCAAGCGGACATCAAGTCACACATGCGTACAGAGGCTGAGAGAGACGGTGAATGATTTTGCCTCCGAACCGATTCAGCAATGCCCACTGACCGTGAAATGAAAATGACAAGATACCATTCGATTGTTATAGCAGTGCTCTGGACTTGTTCTGGTGGACTTCCTGCTTGGTTAGCTTGGGTCTTGTATTTTACATGCCGGGACCTAGCGAAATTGTTTGCGTGATTGATGCCTGTTACTAGTAATAACTTTGCATGCGTGTCCTTTCTTTCTACAATGGAATATTGGAATCCCTTTCCCTTTCTTTTGCTTCGTCCAGTTATTTTCCTTCACAGTGTGTGTGTTTCAGCTTTCGCCCCACCCCAATCATGCTGCTCCCACTCTGTACTACTAGAAGCCCAGAAGTAGACTAGTGCTCTGTTCGGCTTCGGCTTTTCGCACTATCAGGCTGCTTTATCCACTGGTTTTTGGAAAACCCGGAAGCTATTTACAACGTGGGAAAGCCTAAAGCCGAAAGCTGTCCGGCGGCAGCTTCCTGCGGCTTTGGTGGGATTAACTTCCGACTTTGCCTCTGAAGTGTGGAGGTAATTACCCGCTTTTGCTATGAAAGAAAACCCTCTCCTCCGGCCACCCACTCGAAACCCTAGCCGTCAGCCCATGCGTTCCTTCCTCCGTCCTCCCGTGGTGCTATCCTCCTTCCTCTCTCCTCCCCTCCCTCATTCCCCCCTCTTAGTGTAAATATGGCTGTATTTTTATTCTTTTTGTAGAAATATTGATGAAATGACTCAACTGTACTAAGTTACAAACAATTGAGCAATATTTTGCAACGTTCACGTCTCTTTTGATTTTATGATTGTTTTTTATTATGCTTTGCAAAAAATGGAAAAGGCAATATGTATATTCTTAACTACGGAATTTTATTTTATTTTACTTAGCAAATTAATAATAATGAAAATGAATTAGAAAGCAAATATCGTTCATTGTTTATAAGCAAGCGCTATCATCGCATATCAATACAACTAGTTCGTTGATCGTAAAAATGCAATTTAGCTTTGAAAGGTATCGATGATGAAGGATGGATCAAAATTTGTATGCTCTTATATTGCCTTTTCTAATTGCTGTAAAAAACATAAACACATGATTTCCGTGAACACCCAAGATGATTTTTTTAAAATAATATTAATTTAAAAAAATTATAAAACTAAATACTCAATTTTTTTACAAAGCTGGCTCATGCGTCATTTCAAATGGCGACAAGAACCTCTACGACTAGTGACAGGGGGCTCAACAATACAGAGAGGTCCCTGTCGCCATTTGGAGTGGCGACAGGTCTTTGCCGCCAATTCAACTGGCGACAGGGATCTCTGCACTACTTTTTTACCGACTATTTTCGAGCATATATTTTGTCGATAAATCACACTGATATTACATAACATTTAACACGACATCATAACATCTTTTGTTGATAAATCACAATGACATTGCATAACATTCAGCGCAACGTCGTCACATATTTTGTCGACAAATCACAATAACATTACATAACATTGAGCGCAACGTTGTTATATATTTTGTGGACAAATCACACTGGCATTATAAACTATTCACCACAACGTTAGCACCTAGTTTTTTGACAAATCAAAGTGATATTACAAAGCATTGGACACCACATATTTCAACAGGATGAACCTTTCCCGTGACCGCGACCTCAACGTCCGCCATGTGGACCGCCTCGAGTGGGGTGGTCGGATGAGATTCCCGCGGCGACGTCCGGACTGCCGATGTCTCTTTCATTTTGTGGATTTCTCGCAGGACATTTCTTGAAGGTGTGTCTAGACTCCCTGCAAATAGAGCACGTCGTTTCTGATGCGTCGTACCTGTCGTCGACCAACCTTTCCTTTCAACCTATCAATGTTCGCAGCCTAGATATGTTGCTTCCAGGTCGGATGGCCAGTGAAATGGCCAACCGCGCTGTAACTATACATATATGCACTCTAGGTTTGCATCACCAACTCCTTGTTAAAATAGTCAGAGAGGTACTGGCCGGGACGCTGCGCCACCGTCGAACATGCGGCCATGACATGGGAGCAGGGCCTATGCAGAAGAAGAGGGTTGTTGCAAATGCATATACAACTAACGCGGTGTAGCGTGCACTCGTGGGTGATCTTCTCGCGGTTCGTCCCGCGACATCCTTTATCCCTGCGCAGTATCTTGAATGCCCAATGCATTTCACCCTTCTTGCTCTTCTCCTCTATGTACTTGGTGATCATGGCAGAGTAGAGTACTTTGTCATTTGTCACGGCAAGCGACGCGTTGTTGTTTCTGTCAACAAAGTAATTTATATTATCGCAGAGCAAAACTCCCTTGTGCCCATCTTGAATGCCCAATGCATTTCACCCTTCTTGCTCTTCTCCTCTATGTACTTGGTGATCATGGCAGAGTAGAGTACTTTGTCATTTGTCACGGCAAGCGACGCGTTGTTGTTTCTGTCAACAAAGTAATTTATATTATCGCGGAGAATTGCCTCCACAAATACCAATCAAAGGGAGGCCCCTTGCGCCGTGCATGACCCAGTTGTACACCTAGGCTAGATTGGTTGTCATGATACTATATTGAGCATCACCTCTGTCATGTAGTAGCGACTACTTCTCCTTAGACTCGTGCTCAATCTTGCCCAAAAAATATTTCACCTACGCCCACGTCTTCCTCGTCACACTGGGATCATCTGTGGGTACCTGTGGCAATGCTTTGGAGGCCTGGTCAGCACTTGTAGCAAGTCTTTTTCGTTGCCTCCCTTCTATGCTTCGGGGGCCTGGTCATCCAGAATCTTCCAAAGTGCTTCAAACCGTCGCTCCTGATTCTGGTTGCATAGCCGCTTGAACAGGTTCATCAAGTCCTTGCTGTGGAACTACTCGTAGAAGTTTGCACCTAAGTGCCTCATGCACCACCTGCTCTGCAGATCTGCCTATGGAAGTGGTTTGTTCTCTCCTTATTGTAACTGAGTTATTGCACTCAATAGGCATGCATGCCGATCATGTATAACGCATACGTTAGGACAGCCCTGTACAACAGAAATCCTCAAATTCCTCAGAAACCACAACCAGTGTCTGTGTTCTCGTTTTCAACGAAAGCGAATGCCACATGAAGAACTTGATTGTTCCTGTCTATCGCTATTGCAGTCAGTATTTGGCCCTTGTACTTTCTAGTTAGGAATGTGTCATCCACGCACAAGATTGGACGGCAGTGTCGGAATACATTGATGCATGAACCAAAGGCGAAGAATGTTCGCTTCAATACCCTCTTATTGGGCCACTTCGGATGCGTGGAATCTTGAAGGTCAACATGAGTGTCGGGATTCCTGTCTTGTATGACTTGGAGTAGTCCGAGGAGGTTGTGGTAGTACTCGAACGTACCGAATCTTGTTTTCAATGTCGTCTGTTTTGCCCTCCACGCTTTAGCATAGCTGACTGTGTACTGGAACCTTGCCTCAATCGCCCAAATAATGGAGCGTGGCTCAAAATCTAGATTATCCACGATCTCACCGTACATGTGGTTCACGATGAAGCCTGATGACCGGTTCCTATAGGACTGCATTGACTCAACAACGATACATGTGTGAGGGACCATTGTAGAGCATCTGCAGTAGGTGTCCCACTTAGGTTGAAATGTATGCACTCACCAAGGACATCCCTCTATGTCGTACTTCACGTTGTAACATCTTGGGTTAGACTTAACAACTGTGAATGCACGCCGCACCGACAAGGCCCAGAATTTGACTGCCTCCTGCATGTTCTCCTTGCATTGGTACATAGCTCCTTGTCTGACCTCGCTCTGGTCGTATTCCCACAGCACACGAGAGCCTTCATTAACAACAAGGTTGTCGAACTGGCATGTGTTCCACTCGGATGGAATGACTGCTGGTCCACAGCATCCTCGTCGTCAGATCTTTTATCTTCTGACAATACCTTGTAGTCCTGGTCTTCGAGATCCATTATTTGGGTTAGGGCTTCTAATTCCTCACCCTCGTCAGCAAGCCCACTAGCTTGCCTGATTGAAGGAGCTCCCTCGACAGGGTCTTCATCGACATCATCAGTAACTCCCAGACCTTCGGCCATTGTGTGCACCGCGCTGTGGCTGGAGTCCCCGATTTCTTTTTCGGCAACACCACCCCTTCTTGTCTAGCCACCGATGTAGGAGTGGGCTTGACATATGCTTGGGCCAGAAGGACCAAATCCCACTGTTCCTCCCTCGCCCTGCGTACATATGACTGGCATGACCTTGTTTCCTTGAGTTGCACTAATTCCCGATATGTGCCCTGTGGTGCTCGGTTGGCAAGACAACTTAATTTCAGATCATACACGACATAGTCCAAATCGAATAAGTGGAACAACCACCACATCACAATGCCCTATGTACGCTGCTTTGGTCTTATTAGGATCATGGTCGCCGATTAGAAATAACACAAATCAATCCCCTCAGGACCCTCAAGAATAGTCCCCTAACCGTAATAAATTTTGAAATTGGTGGCGTTCGATATATTTGACGTACTGCACCGTGAACAAGATTTTTATGATTAACCACATAAACCACATATCTAAAACTAAATTACCCATCGAAAAAGATTATGTACAACATACTGCACTACGTAACCACACATCTAAAACTATGTAATCCATTCAGTTAAAAAAATTATCTGAAAGGAGAGCGACCGAACAGGCAGTGCTTCGCTAGCTTATCTCCTCCCCTCTACTCCTCTCTCTTCCCTTCTCTCTCTCTTTTTCTGAATAAAATGAGTTATACTAGAATTTTGGGGTCCCTAACACCATTTGAAATGGCGGTTTTCCATATTTTAATATTAAAAAAATTTAGGATGGCGACAGAGACCTATCTGTACTGTTGAGCTCCCTGTCGCTAGTGCTTAGGTTACTGTCGTCATTTGGAACGACGACATGCTACAGTAGTCTAGTTTTGTTAAAAAAAATCGACTATTTGTTTTTGTAATTTTCTAAAATTAATATTATTTTAAAATTTTTTACACACATGAGTTCACATGAAACCATGAACAGGACATGCAAGAACACACAATGATTTCAATTCTTTGAACATGACAAATTTCCAGGTAACCATTTTTTTATATCAATATGTCGAAAGTTCATAAATTTGCAAAGAATCCCACAAAATTCTGTAAAAAAGGAAAAAAAATTCTAGATCTAGTCGGGTCGCCGCCTCACCTGGCCCACCGCCATCTCCAGGTTGCCGCTTTCCGCCTAGCCATGTCAACGCGTTGCCCTTGGCCTCCGTCATTGCCAACTAAATCTGCGAGCAGACGATGTGGCGGCCATCGGGAATGGGTCGGCGTCGGGAAGGAGATCGGATGGTGGGACATGAGCTCCGCCGCCGGCCGCCCAGCCTAAGGATTGGACTAGCTCCACGAACGCCAACATCTCGAATCTACTAAGGTTGCTTTTCATTCGCTCCGAAGATGATGAGTATCGAATCACTCACATCATCTGAATCTTCTCAAGACTTTCTTTGAGAAGATCACTGTCACAACTCTTCCAAGCCGTCTAGGAGACGGAAGCCTCTAAGAGTAACAAGTTGGAGACATTCACTTGAACGAATCAAGTGCCGAAGCTCGATGGATACACGATCTAACACCAAGTGCAACGCATGCACATGGATTTGCCTCTCCAAGCTCACTAAATGCAGCACATGCAAACAAGAAGAGAGGGAGAGAGAGAGCTTGCTCTTAGCCCAAAAAAGATGAAAATAGCACCAACACTTGCACTCAACGGGCCACAAGGGGGGTATTTATATACCACACAAAGAAACTAGCCGTTTAGAGTAAGATACCAGAAATTTCAGCCCATGATGCTTTCAGCGGTATAACGGTGTGGGTGGCCAAGGGGAGATGGGTGGGGGGTTCTGTACGCTTCCGGTGGCGGTGACTGGACAACGTTGGAGGGGGGATTGGGGAGCGGCGGCGGTGACTCCCTAAGGTGATGGGGGATGAGTGAGAGAGAGAGAGAGAGAGAGAGTTGAGGGGATGAAATAAAGACATAGAGAGGATGCAAATGGCTTTTTAAATACCTCTCCCCTAACCTTTGGCTTTTCCTACAAGTTACTTAGAAGCTAGTCCATGCTTTTAGCTTTTTAGAAGCGACAGCCAGCTTTAAGCCCCCAAACAGCGCCTACTATCACCCTTGGAAGGCATGGGAATAATACTAATTATTAATAGGAATCCATCAACATTAATTTTCACATCTCCAGAACAAAACCAACGATTCCTGTCATGCTCTCTCTCTCTCTCTCTCTCTGCCGCTCTTGTTTTCTAATCGACACGAACTCATGGCCAGGCCAGCTCTGGAAAAAGAAAAGATCATCTTTATTATTTTCATCAGATGAGCGTGTCCTTTTGGGATCAAAGCCTCCCCCAAATGATTAGCACGGCAACCTTTGATCCGAAGCAATGGCTGGCTATGGGGGAACTATTGATTGATCCATTTGCAGTTAGTTGATGTACAACACATGAGATTGAGATGGCAAGGACAGGTCCCTTCCCTTCTCTGACACACACCAGCTCGTCTAGACTCTTTTAATCTTCGCTTCCTTCACAAGTGGAAGTGGATCGGGGTACTTGCTCTGGTGCAGAAGGGGAGGAGAGCCAGCTCAGACTAGCGATGGCATCTCAGGCTCAGGCTCAGGCTCAGGCCCAGGTCCTGTGGCAATTCAATTGACATGGAGTATCCAGATCCAGCAAATGAAAGACAGGTCATCGTCTTCCCTGGGTGGTGGTTGTATCCAGCAAACGCAAGTTTGTTTCATCTGCTTGCTGCTCATACCTCGTGCTCATTGCTTATCGGAGCCGGACATCCTCCTTGCTTGAGCACTTACTCAATGCAGGACTGGACAGTCAGTCAGTCACACCACCATGTCTAAATTGTCTAGCTGCCTACAGACCACCGCTAGTACAGTACAGTACAGCAGCTTTTTTTTATCTTTCCATTCACTCACTCGAAACATTCATATCCCCATGGCCATGGTAGTAGTACATTGGTACCCCCCAGAAGAAACTACGGGCCGGTTACTGCCTGCAGCTGCAGGGACAGTTTCTGGTGAAGGGCAAAGGACAACGAGAGATGGATGCATGGGTTGGAGTGTGGTTAGGCATTAATTTCATCTCTCCAGCCTGGTGGACAGTCACGGCAGATCTCCATACTCCACACATGTTGTGATAGGCTGGCTTAGAAGATTTGACAGTGGCTGTCATTTGGGCCATCCAGAGACAGAGAGAGAGAGACCTCATTTTCTTCTCTTACTTAGTTCATAGGGACCAATGCGTGTGCACGTATGATTCGTATTCATACTCATATGCTGCTGCCTGTTGCTGCTGGGGCACACAATCATGTGCTGCAAGAGCAACAAACACATCAAGATTAAGCCAGCCCAGCCCGCCTGCATGTGACTGACAGACACTCTTCGAGTCAAACCTTGGGGGTCCAGGTTTTCCGCAAATGCTTTGCTGCCTGCCTCCGACACTTTATTGTACTACTCCGCATGATATGAGTAATCAGGAATAAGATTGCTTCCTAAATCCCGGGTCATATGGGGCTCCTGACTTGACATCACATCATCAATAAAAATATTAGATTAGGATACTCTCCTTGGATCATAGCTGCATAGGCATATAGCATCTATCGTATGTATATATCATCAGGAGAAGGAGAAGGAGATGGACCTGTACTAGTAAGATGTTTCGGAGTGCATTATTATTCTTCTTCTTGTTTCGCCTCCTGATGTTTCGGAGATGCTAGCAATGCAGTAATCATCCATGAGCTTTCTGTGAAATGCACAACCACTTAGTGCTAAATACTAATAATATAAGTCTAAATAAATACATACATACATATATATATATATATATATTCCTTGGGGGAAGCCGTCTAGTTACAATGATCGATCTGATTCTGCTTTTCCACATTTCATCTCATCGCATCCAAAAAGAAGAAACAAGAACAGGTTTCTCTTAACAAGATGATCCTAAAACCCAAATGAAAATGTAGAGCTAGCCACCATTAGTAACTCAAGTGAAGTGAAACGAACGTGGCTATAATCATATCAGACCCGACGAGAGATCCTTCCTTTTCATCTTTTTTCTCTCTCATCGATCAAGAAGCTAGATCGATCTTCTAGTTGCCGTTGGACGACGACGACGGTCCCAGCGCGCCGGCGCTGTGCGTCAGCCGCTGGAGCTGCAGCATGCGCGCGTAGCAGCCGTCGGGGTGGTGGTTGAGCAAGTGCGAGTGCGACCCCTGCTCCACCACCTTGCCGTCGTCGATCACCGCGATGGTGTGGGCGTTGCGCACCGTGGCCAGCCGGTGCGCCACCACGATGGTGGTGCGCCCCGACCCCGCGCGCTCCAGCGCCTCCTGCACGCACCGCTCCGACTCGGCGTCCAGCGCGCTCGTCGCCTCGTCCAGCAGCATGATGGCCGCCTGCTTCACCAGCGCGCGGGCGATGGCTATCCGCTGCCGCTGCCCGCCGGACAGCTGCACCCCGCGCTCGCCGACGTACGTCTTGTACCCCTCGGGCAGCGCCGATATGAACTTGTGCGCGTTGGCCGCCGTCGCCGCCTCCACCACCTCCGCCTCCGTCGCGCCGTCCCGGCCGTACGCAATGTTGTCGTGGATGGTGGCGGCGAACAGGAAGGGCTCCTGCGGCACGATGGCCGTCACCCGCCGCAGCGCCTTGAGGTTGTACTTGCGCACGTCCTTGCCGTCCAGGAGCACGCGCCCGGAGGTGGGCTCGTAGAAGCGCTGGACGAGCGCGAGCACCGAGCTCTTGCCGCACCCGCTGGGGCCGACCAGCGCGAGGGTCCTGCCGGCGCGGGCGCGGAGGCTGAGGTCCCGGAACACCTGGATGTCCGGCCGCGACGGGTAGGAGAAGTCGATGTGCTTGAGCTCAACCTCGCCCCTGGGCCGGTCGGGGACAGGGGCGGCGTCCACGTCGTCGGGCTCGATCTCCGTTTTGCGGTCGATGGTCTCGAACACCGAGTGCATGGCGCGGCCGCCCTTGATGAAGTCGGGCGCCAGCGTCAGCGTCTCGGCGGCGCCGTTGGCGGAGACCATGAGCACCATGAAGACGCGGATGGTCTTGGAGAAGTCGGAGATGCCGTGCTTGACGAGCCACGCCGCGTACCAGAGGCCGAGCGCGTAGGACGCGTAGAGCAGGAACTGCGCCACGCCGTAGCCGCTCCCGGCGATCTGGCCCTTCCAGAAGCACCGCCGGGCGGCCTCTGCAGGTTGGCCTCGAAGAGTCTGGTGATCTTGGCCTCCGAGTTGAAGGCCGCCACGGTGCGCAAGTTGGCCACCGCCTCGCCGGCGATCTGCGTCGCCCTGGCGTGCGCTCCCTCCAGGTCGCCGGAGAAGCCCTTCATGAACATATTCTGCAGGACCGTTGCGCCGACGACGAGCGGGAAGACGGCGAGGAGCACGAGCGCGAGGCGCCACTGCAGGACGAAGCCCGCGGTGCAGGCGACGAGCATGAGCGCCGAGTTCTGGACGATGACGGAGATGCGGTCCCCGATGGCGGAGCGCACGTTGTGGGCGTCGAGCGCGAGCCTGGCAGCGATGCACGCGCTGGCGTTCTCCTCGGCGTCGAACCAGGCGATCTCGTTGCGGAGCACGGAGGCGAGCATCTTGTCGCGCACGCGCTTGGTGAGGTTCTCGCCGACGGTGTCCCAGAAGAGGTGCTGCACCGTGTTGAAGAGCAGCGCGGCGGAGGACATGCCGATGAGGAGGTAGCAGTACTTGCCGATCTCGCGGTTCATGTACGTCGGGTCCGGCGCGTAGTAGATGCTCAGCACAGCGCTGAGGATGTAGGCGAAGATGGCGCTGAACGAGCCGCACACCATGGAGCCGACGGAGCCGACGAGCGCGTAGCCCCACTCGGGCGAGTTCATCTTGGCCAGCCGCCAGAAGGAGCTGGCCTGCGCCCGGAACGCCAGCTTCTCCATCCGGTGGTGGCCCGGGTCGTGTATCGACAGGCTGAAGTCGGACGTGGAGAAGTCGGACAGCCGGCGGGAGTAGGGAGAGCGGCCGTAGGACGAGTTGCGCGTGATGATGGGCGAGCTCACCGAGTTGCGGGCGCTGGAGGGCCTGGCGCTGCTCTTCCTGGCGTTGATGAGCGCCGCCTCGTGCGCCTGCTCCTGCATGCGGATGAGCTTGGCGTACATGCCGTTGTCTCCTTTGGCCATGAGCTCGTCGTGCGTGCCCATCTCCGAGACGGCGCCGCCCTGCAGGACGGCGACGACGTCGGCCTTGCGGATGGTGGAGAGCCTGTGGGCGATGACGAGGGTGGTGCGGCCGATCATGAAGCGGTCGAGCGCCTCCTGCACCAGCTTCTCCGACTCGGAGTCGAGAGCGCTGGTGGCCTCGTCCAGGAGGAGGATCGCCGGGTTCTTGAGCATGGCGCGCGCAATGGCGATCCGCTGCTTCTGGCCGCCGGAGAGCTGCAGCCCGCGCTCCCCCACCTGCACCACCCAATGCCATGCGCGCGCGGTCGGAGTAGGTCAAACAAAAGAGTTGACTTTGAATCATCACACCCTCTCAACTATACAAAATAGCAATTTAGTTTTACTATACAAGAGTAGGTTTGCTGAATTAAGCATGCATGTCCTGGGTTGGGTTGCCTCAGTATTCTAGCAAAATTCCGCAGAATAATCCCAGCTTCGATTACTAGTTAAACCGCCCGCGATTACGAGAAGAAAGAGGTGTCCTGTCCCGTCCCGATCAGGAGGCGATGCTGCTGCCCTGGCAGAGGACAAAGAGTGAGTGGTGGTTCATTCTCGGGAAGGATCCGATCAACCTGACAAGTTCATGAATCGAGCTTTTCTTCTCCAGAAAGCCAAGTTCCTCGAGCATCGTGAAAGGGAATGGCGCAAAAAGAGCGGCAGCATAACAACATCTAGGGTCGGGTCAGGTCAGGTCGGGTTTCTAGTGTGTTGAGAAAGAATCTTGCTTTTGCAAACTCGCAACAGCATTTGAAAGCAACATGCTCCGAACACAGTTTGCTGCCCTCGACTCAATCAATTCTATCAGTCCCACCAAATACCCATGCTGTGATGGAGCCCGGCCACAAGGAAGGTGTCTGTCCTACTGAGTCCTGACTCATGTGTTGTTGTTGCCTAAGCCTAAGCCTAACAAGGAAGAGAAAAGTTGGTGCAGCCAGGCCCAGGCAGGGCGGAGCGGATTAAGAAGAAATCGGCGATGGCGCGAGCCAGTGTCAGTGGGAGACACCATTGAGACTAGAGACTGGAGAGGACTGAAGGCAAACCGAAAGAGACGGACGGACCTGTGTGTCGTAGGCGTCAGGGAGCTTGATGACGAAGGAGTGCGCGTTGGCGACCCTGGCGGCCTCCTCCATCTCCACCTGCGTCGCCTCCTCCCTCCCCAGCAGCAGGTTCTCCTTGATGCTCGTCGCGAACAGCGTCGGCTCCTGGCTCACCAGACCGATCTGCTGCCGCAGCCACCGCAGCTTCAGGTCCTTGAGCTCAACACCATCAAGCGTGATTTGCCCTTCACATAGAATGAAAACACAAATGCCGTATTTCAATTTTCAATACATAACAGCTCCGGTCCATGCAACACTATCTTGCCATATAGGTTTATAAACATCATATATGTATGCGCCCAAAACCGAGCGGGCAGCAGCAGTGTGGGGGGAGAGAGGGAGAGGGAGAGAGAGAGAGAGTGTGTGTGTCTTGCAGCTATGACCGACCAGCGGTAAACAGTCCAATTCAGTTCTGCTTTGCACAGTATGCGGAAGCCAGCTGCTTATTCCAACTAGTGACAATGATGAATGATGATGCCAAACAAACAGTCAAATGGTTAAATTCACGGATTCAGAACCAATATTACGAGTATGTCCATCCTTTAATTTATTTACCTGAATTTGGGTCGTAGAACCTCTCGATGAGCGACACAACCGTGCTCTTCCCGGAGCCGGAGCTGCCGACCAGCGCGATCGTCTTCCCGGCCGGCACGCTCAGTGACAAGCCGCGCAGGATCGGGGTGTCCGGCCGGGACGGGTACGCGAACTCCACGTTCCTCAGCTCCAGCCGCCCGCTCACCGACTCCAGCTCCACGCCGGCCTCGCCGTCCCGCCGCTCAGTGCCCCCCTTGTGGTCAATGATCCGGAATATCTTCGCCGCCGCCACCCTCGCCTTCGCGAACGCCGCCATGCTCGGCGCCGACTGCCCAAGAGCGCTGCAGAGCAATGCAAAGCGTGTCAGGGGCAGCGAGACGTACATACATACACCAAGGCAAAAAAAAAAGAAGTGAAGACGAGAAGAGTGCGCGTTTTCTTAGTTCTTACAGGCCGCCGATCATGACGGAGAACATGGTGGCGATGGCGAGTCCGCCGTTGGTGTGGCGGCGGCGGACGAGGTGGCCGCCGTACCAGAGCAGCAGGGCGTAGCAGCAAAAGACGGTGAAGTAGGTGCCGCCCAGGCCGATGCCCTTTGCGAAGCCGCTCCGGTATCCGATCCTCTGCGCGACGGCCAGCGCCGCCGAGTAGGCCTGCATCACCCGCTCCTCGCCGACGAAGGACTGCACGATCCGTATCTGCGCCAGCGCCTGCTCGGCGATGTTGCTGGCGTTGGAGAGCGCGTCCTGGCTCTTGGAGGAGAGCTTGGCGAGAGTGGCGGCGCTGAGGCCGCCGATGACGGCGATGAGCGGCACGACTGCGAGCGTGACGAGCGCGAGCTGCCAGGCGGCGGTGAATCCGACGATGAATCCAGAGACGAATGTGGCCATGTAGTGGATGAGGTTGCCGAGCTTCTCGCTAATGGCGTCCTGCACGATGACAGCGTCGGCGTTGATGGCGTAGATGACGTCGGAGGTGCGGACGTCGGTGTCGAAGAAGGAGACGTCCTGCTTCAGCGCCGCCTCCAGGTAACGGATCCGCATCCGCGTGGACTGCCGCTCGCCGGTCCACATCCAGCAAGAAATCTCTGACGAATCCAATCCCTCGGATTTATTAGTGAGCTGATCCTCATTACCACCAATGCAAGCGGCAGCACAAGAAGAAGAAGACGAAGAAGAAGAAGAAGAACCAACAAAGGAGTCACCTGCCCAGGAAGATGCCCAGATTGCGGCTCCGACGAGGAGGAAGTAGAAGGCGTACTTGACGACAAGGCGGACCATGGTGTCCGGGTCGTTGGCGTGGGAGCCGAAGGAGTCGACGAGGTCGGCGAAGAAGCGGAGGAAGACGGGGAGGGAGCAGCCGTGGACGAGGGCGCCGAGCGTGCCGACGGCCATGAGGAGGCAGTCGAGGCCGTCGGCGAAGCGGAAGAGGTCGCGCAGGCCGGCCGCGGGCGCCGGCGGGGAGGGCTTCTCGTCGTCGGAGGAGGGCCTGGCATTGGGAGGCGGCTGCTCTGTCTCGAGTGGCGCCGTAGGAGGAGGAGGAGGGCTAGATGTGGTAGTGTTGGTGGTGGCCGCCGCTGGTGCTGGTGGTGTGGATTGCTCTGCTTCATGGAGTGGTGGTGGTGCTGCTGCTGCTTGTGGGTCCAAGAAGTGGGGGGACTGGGAGGTGGAGGGGAGGTGGAAGGCCTCGAGCTCGGGGCGGGCCCACTCGTCGGCGGCGTCGGTGCCGAGGACGACGACGCGGGCCTTGATCTCCTCGGGGTCGCTAGACATGGGGGGCGGAGCGGAGGGGGGAGAGAACAATTCCTCTGATCTACCCCTCAAAACACTCGTCCGACTCTGCGACTCCTCTCCTCTCCTCTCCTCTCCTCTCCTCTCTAGCGTGGTGGTGTGTGGTGGACGGATGGACTTGGCCGGGGGGTTGGGCAGACTAGTCCTTCCAGTGCAGCTCGCAGCTCTTTATAATGGCCGGCCTCCTCCTCTTCATTCGCTCGCAGCTCTCTCTCCATAGCTCTCTCTACGTCTTTGGCATGTCCTACTCCAGTCCACTACTAGTGCTACTGGACTAGTAGTATTTCTTTGCCTTCTTTTTCCTTTTCTCCCATAAGTTAAATTAGTAGAACGCTACGAGTACTAGTTTTATATATATATATATGCTGCTATACGTGTAAGCCCTTGTAGAATTCAATAAGAACAGCGTTTCCTGATAAGCAGTCACAGAGCGCGATCTAAAAATAAAGGCTTTTCTACAGTATACTGAATTTAATATAGACCGTCTATTCTTTTTTGTGCACTGATTTAATTCAGATTACTTAGGATTTAGTTATACTAACATGAAAGTATGAACAGTAGAACCCTAATAAAGGTAAAATTGTAAAGAGAATGCATTGGTAAATGTAATTTCGGCAGTGGCGGTGTGGGGATTAGGTTTAGAGAAAAATATTGTTAATACCTTTCGAAAAAATAATTAGATTTACTGCAAAAATTCTAAAATATCCTTAAGAAATCATCCATCGGATCTGATTTTTCGTACTACCTGCCAGTTGCCAGTAGAAAGTATTTTAAAAATTCTAAAAAATAAGCGGAGATCAAAAGCCATTGCTAGTAAGCCCCATGTTCCATGGCAAGACAATGAAGCTATTTGGCCACTTAATTGAAACTTAAAGAAGGAATCAAGGAGCGAAACTTAGAAGCAACCATGGGTAGCAAAGGCTAAAGAAAGAATGAAAGGTACAGAATACAACCAGATGAAAGAGTAGAAAACTATCGCCTTTGCTACCAAAAGACTAGTACAGTGAGACGTGTGGCAAGTGAAGAAGCCTAGGCAGGACTTGCTTGGTTGGTTTCGTGCTTTGACCCAATAAATTAATAACAGCCCCCCCTAATACTGCTCCGCCTCCTCGCCAGTGGACATCACACACACACGTATTGGACTAGTACACGGACAAAGTATCTTATGCTCGTAACACTTAGTTTTTTCTTATTTCTGTATTGGCAGGTCCTCCCTTTATCTGTCAACCTACGCCACCATGGATCCTTTGCACGTGCTACTGCAGCTGTAGAGATAAGAGCACTTCCCTGTTGGACGGTCGACCTTTAAGAGAGCGGTGTGCTCATTCGGTGAGTTGGACGACCCGATAGATGGGCCCACTATGGATTTACGGTGAATCGCTGCTGTGCGGTCCAAGCACGCATCGGGCGAGGTGTCTTTGCTTGTTGTTTCACAACGAGTTTGAGTCGTTGCATGATAACGACATCATTTGGGCTCCATAGACTCCACATTTCGTAAACGGTAGCGCCACACCTGCCGCCGTCTCGCAATGCACCGGGACGTCGATTTATGGCGACGACACGCGGATGGTGTTCGAATATATGGTAGAGCCTTACGCGCCACATCACGTAATGCGATAGTTTTGTTTGTACCAGTTCATGCCCCCTCCAGACGACAGGGTCCTACAGCGAGCCGTATACCTGTGAGTCAAACTTCATCCGAGTAATCTTTACACTTCTTATGTCTTTTTTTCTAACGTCAATCCTTTCGAAAACGTAGGCAATCGAGGGCGGGCTGGGGAAGTGCGTATTGGCAAGCAGTCCAGCACGAGTGGACTATAACATGGACGGAGACGGCCTACTTGGAGGTCTTGTAGGAGCAGCATCCGTACGACGTTCAGACATACGATGAGTTTCTAGAGTGGTACGTGCCACGGTCGCGCGCCAAACTCACCCTTCCTCCATCGAAGCGCTCGGAGCAGGTGACGTACCATGAGAGCCTTTGCCACTTGTTCGATCTCGATGTGACGATACCGTAAGACACTTACAACCTCTGATTGTTTTATTTATGATATTTGTACTCTTCGTTACTGAACCTGTTATGTATATCAATTTAGTTGGAGCGGGCGCAGCGCATCGCAAGCGCATCGGAGACCGCCATCCACAGCCCAAAAACAACACCGGGGCCGCTAAAAATTTTCAAGTACATCTTCGCGGAGTCGAAGAAGATAATAAAGAACTTGAGCTGCGATCATCTGACGGACGACATCCTGCGCATCGGGCACCAAGCGAGTCCGACCGGTGTCGCAGCGCTTCCTGTCGGTCATCCACGGGCCAGATCGGCGGGGAGGTAAGTTATTTACAAATCTACGTTATATTTTTTGGTTATGCCTTACGTTCTGCTAACATTGTATCTGTGGATATAGTGGGCATATGTGCATGATCTTATAGTGATGAGTCAATTGGCAATGACGTTGTTGGTTTGACAAATCTCGCGTTTTCGGAAAACTTCAGTGCTGTCAGGTCATTGGCGGTCCGACCGGCTATGCCGCCGGTCAGACCGGCCGTGTGGCAGTCCGACCGGCGATGCTTGCCGGTCCGACCAACCACATTTTATGATGGAGTTTGGGGCTAGGACAAAAATAGGTTATGTAGGCATGAGAGGGGGGTCTCCTGGATGTGGTCACATAATTTTTGGAGCCCCCAGTCAAAAGTTCCATCAGTTTAAAAATTCCAGAGAGCTTGCGGATTTCCGAGTTGAAATTTGGCTAAGTCTTTTGGGGCGATCAGACCGTCCTTATGGAATCGGTCCGACCGCTGGGAAATCGGTCCGACCGGCTTGGTAGGGCGGTCAGACCGGCTTCCACTTGGACTTCGGCCATTTTGGCATTGTTCGATTGACCTTGGGGGTGACGATCAGTTCACGTCCATGACACATGGCATTAATCTCAGCAAGAATCAGTGTCCTACGACCACTAATGAGCGAAACAAAATGAGTAGAATTACATATGCTTTGGCTATTGGATCTATCATGTATACCATGATATGTACACGACCAGATGTATCGTATGCTCTAAGTCTTACGAGCAGATATCAGTCAGATCCAGGTGAAGGTCACTAGATAGCAGTCAAGAATATCCTTAAGTACTTGAGAAGGACTAAGAATGCATTCCTTGTGTATGGTGGTGAGGAAGAGCTGGTCGTAAATGGTTACACTGATGCTAGCTTCCAAACCGGCCAGGATGATTTCAGATCGCAATCAGGGTTTGTGTTTTATCTTAATGGAGGAGCAGTGAGCTGGAAGAGTTCCAAGTAAGGAACGGTTGATGATTCTACAACAGAGGCCGAGTACATTGCGGCTTCGAAAGCTGCAAAAGAAGCTGTATGGATTAGAAAGTTCATTTGTGAACTGGGTGTGGTCTCAAGTGCTTCTAGTCCAATGGATCTCTATTGTGATAATAGTTTTAGTGGAACCATTGCACAAGCTAAGGATTTTAAATCGCATCAAAAGTCTAAGCACATACTTCGGCGATATCACGTCATTTCGTGAGATCGTTGAGAGAGATGATACGAATATATGCAAGGTGCACACAGATTTGAATATTGCTGATCCGTTGATAAAGCCTCTCCATAACAAAGCATAAGACACACACAAGAGCAATGTGTATAAGATACCTATATGATTGACTCTGGTGCAAGTTTGACCAGGTATAGGCTGGTCGTATAGTGATACGACCAGATCCAGACTAGTCGTATGGAGATAGGAGTGGTCGTAGGCCGTCGAACATGACCAATCGCACACAAAAAGCCTTAGGTATTCGATACCTATTTGATTGACTCTAGTACAAGTGGAAGACTATTGATGATATCCCCTAGAGAATATCATAGAGATGATTGTATCACATCTATGTTTATGAGTTATTAAATAAATATTATTCTGTTCCTTGAATGAATCATCATTTATAAAGATTAACAAGTATGTGACTTATTGGTGAAGCTCTTTTAACTTATGATGATGTCGTTCTAAATGTATCCCTGGTCGAAAGTCACTGATCGGAACACTAGTGACTCTATCGACCAACACATGTATTGATTGATGACCATATTTCACTGGTCATGGATATATGGATATCGAATCAATAATGTGAACACATGTTAAAGAACATGGTGTTCGATTGACCCACCTTGAGACACAGCTGAGATTGTTATGATTTCATATGTCATCAGTTGGTCTCAAACAATGATGATGTATAATCCTTAGACGTGATATCAATATAGTTTTCTACATGTGTAAGAGTACACTTTGGGGTTGCCAAAGGCTACTCCGTAACCGGGTAATCATAAAGGTAGCTTTCAAGTATGCTATGAAATATACGAATAAATATGACTGGTCGAATATGAGATTTGCCCTTCCTAACATAACAGGAGAGATGCCTCTGGGCCTCTCGATGTGGTCATATAAGGAAAGTGCATGGCCATGCCACTGGTGGTCGAAGAGTTCGACCACATGAAGTTATCTAACACTTGATGAGAAAGTATTGAACAGTCTATGGATAACACAACGTCTTACCTAGAGTTCATCCAGATATCGTGAGGCAAAAGGAGAATACAAATATTGGTCGTTAATTTTGATCAGATACGGACTAGTCGTATGGAGATACGAGCTAGTTGTAGGCTGGTCGAACATGATAACTAAGTGGCGAAAACCTGGTCGTAAGGATTTACGAACTGGTCGAGACGAAATATGAGTTGGTTGTAGGTCGGTGAAACACGGTAAGTGAGTTCGAATCGATCGAGACCAAATATGACCTAGTCGTAGATCATATTGCATTAAGGTTCGTCTGATATAATTCGTGTGTATTCGGGAATCGTTACACTACAAGAAATCCGCTGAACGGTGACAATCAGAATTCATCACGGATCCGTGTTTTTTTGTCACAGTATGAGATCTGTGACGCTCCCATGACGAAAAATTGAATCATCACCTATAGTGCGTCGCTGATAGGTTTCTGTGATGAAGTAGCGAAATCGTCACAGACTTAGTGACGAAACCATTGTCGTCAATAATTTTATGACGCTGCCACATCAGATTCTTATTGTCATTGGTAGCCTGGTCAGGCCACGCAGGATCTGACGGCTGTTGGTTTGTGACGATGTCTACCGTCATAATGTGAGTTAGGCCCATGTTAATTTTCGTCATAATTTCCACAAGGCCCATTTTGATTCCATTCTGTAGGCCCAACTTATTTTAGGTTAGCCTAAATTGCAGGCCTATATTTTTTTGGGTGTAGCCCTTTTTGACGTTTTTTGGATGTAGCCCATTTTGACATTCTGAAAAGCGCAATATATTGCTAAGCTAAAACTATTTTAGCCCAGATAGCCCAGTTTTATCAGGGCCAAGCCCTTTGCCAATTCAGAAACCCATTTTCCAATTTCACAACGGTTTGGCCCAGCACATCCATACGGACAAAAACATTACAAGCATATACAATAAGATCATGTCATGTCATAATAGCAACATCCAACACATTGTTCCCAGGTTACATGCATCCAGCACAGTTCACAAGATAACAGTATCCCAGATCACAGTGCCATCAAACCACAAACTACATCAGTTTAGGGAGTAGGGTTCACGACCACGATTGTAGTTCAATGGCAACGAAGGAGGGCATCAGTATCTGCAATCTTATCCTTCAAAAAGCCAATCTCTTCTAAGCTCTTCTTCCTAGCTACTTCGGATTTTTCTGCCTTCTTCTTCAAGGCATCCAAGTCTTGCTGCTGAGCTTCAAGTTGGTCTCGAAGTTGGGATGCTCCTTGCTTCTCAATGTGAAGTTCAGCTTCAAGCTTTTCCACACGCGAAGAAACGCCTCGTCTCGAGCTTTTCTGTGAGGGTGTTTGAAGGCCCACATGTTGAAGGAATTTGGTTGAGTCACCGAGCACTTCTGAAACAGCTACAGTAGGAGACTTTGATTCTGGTCCATCTTCCACTGGTTGAGCCACGATGGCTTCCATATCAGCCTAGCAATAGATGGACTACGCGTAAGTGTTATTATTTACATTATACTTATGTAGAAAAGCACCAAGTTTCTTGCTATTATGACACTCTTTGAAGAGGTCAATTGCAGTGGGCTCTACATCTTTATATTTCTCTTGCTTGTGAAATATTCAAATCATTGCAAATTGTAAACTTCCAACATGGTATGGAAGGGTTTCATAACAAATGTATAAGAACATCATTTCTGTAAGTACTTACAATAGCATGACAGTGTGCAATGTCCTCCTGAGGAGGAGCTCCAGTCGACAGATGATGGCCGCTATGGTCTCCGGTAGATCGGATGGCCTACAACGGATGACATTACGAACAGAAGGCTTGTCCGCAGCTTGGGCTAGGTTGCGACCAGAGGGGTGCGAGTAAACAAACACAATGTAGGCCAGTACAGCCGGCACGAGAGGGGAAGCCATTTGGAGTTTGTGGAGAAAGGGGATCAATGTAACATCCCGTTTGTCCAGAGTTCTTGGAGTTTTCAAAAGTAAAAAGAACCAGTCGGCTTAGATCTGACCGTTCAGGTCCTCCCCCTTTGCAGATCTGGCCGTTCAGGTCGTCCCTCCTTTGAGATCTGACCGCCGGATCTCCCCTTTGGAGATCTAAGCCGTTCAGGTCCTCCCTCCTTTGAGATCTGACCGTCGGATCTCCCCTTTAGAGATCTAAGCCGTTCAGGTCCTCCCCCTTGTAGATCTGACCGTTCAGGTCCTCCCCTGCGGATCTGGTATTCGGTCCTCCTCCTTTGAGATCTGACCGCCGGATCTCCCATTTGGAGATCTAAGCCGTTCAGGTCCTCTACCTTTGTAAATCTGACCGTTCAGGTCCTCCCCCTACTGCAGATCTGACCGTCAGGACCTCCCCGTTGCCTTGGATCTTGACCGTTGAGGATCTCTTTTTGAGATCAGAGCGTCAGGACCTCCCCTTTCTTGAGATCTTGACCGTGGGTTTTTGAGTTGAGTTCCTTTCACTTCAAGATCCAGCAAAGTGCCATAAGATGGTCATCACAAAAGCCAATCAGTGTGCCTTAACCCACAAGGCAACCAACCGGACTGCCAAGCTAGTCTTCGAATCCAAAGCACATCTCACAAAAGTGAAGCCCTTGGGGCTCACCTTCTTCCTAATTTATGTTTGGCATTTT
Organism: Hsuehochloa calcarea; assembly: GCA_036346395.1. NCBI lineage: Eukaryota > Viridiplantae > Streptophyta > Magnoliopsida > Poales > Poaceae > Hsuehochloa > Hsuehochloa calcarea. The sequence continues at coordinate 1,458,873 of CM070607.1, forward strand.
TCAAGTTAAATGAATTTTTAATGCAATAAATAAAGCCTACACACAATTAAAGTTATTTCCAGATTTTTCTAGAGCCATACTAAGCTTAAAACCATTTTTATATTAAATTTTAGTTGAAAACAGAATTATTAAAACTTGAATCAACCGAAAATGAATTAATATGAATTAGTTATACATTTTCAAAGTTTAATGCATTTTTCAGTTGTGAAATAAAGCTTACCGGGAAAATAAATAATCTTTACCGAAAAGAATATACGTGGACAAACGTGCGCCGCAGATCTGGAGATGAACGGCCACGCAGCGCCGAGCGATCTTGCGCCCGCTCGAATGGCCTAATGGTTACGGTAGTTGATCGAAATGGAGGGTTGAGATCAAGGTAACCTTGGACGGTCCGAGCGTTACCTCAATCCCGTACCGTAGATTGGGAATCGGACGGTAATGCGTGATTGAGCGATGGAGTGGTCCGAACGGCCCAATGAATCTCGACCGTTGGATAGCGATCCAACGGCTGGAATCGCGTGAACCACTCCTCGGTCGAAAAACGCGTTTGGCTCGGGCTTTAAAAATAGGTTCGATTCTAGGGTTTGGCCTCCACGCCCAAATTGATTCTAGGGTTTGGCCCTGCACTCCCCAAAACCGGCGACCTGAAGCGTCGCTCCGTGGTGCGCCTCGACCGCCGCTCACTGCAGTCACCGCACCATGGACAAGCGTAATGTCGCGGAGACGACTCAGAGTGGTCACCACGAGCCCTAGCGGTGGGCTACCTCTCGTCTGCGTGCCCAAAGTGCCAAGCCACGATGATCCGGGCCATGTCCGGAGCTCAAGAATTGAGGAAATGAGTACTACAAATGCCCTAGAAACGAAGGGTTGAAACTCCTTTTACGTTGAATTTGGTTTTGGTTTTGCGGGCAATTTATGGTTTTGTTGCTCGGATGTATTCGGGTGAGTGCGACATATTCATGTGGAAAGACCAATACCTGAGCCATTTGAGTGGGCTGCATCATGTCGAACACCAGAGAAGAGATGGAAATGAAGTGGTTTTCACGGTGGACCACCGTGTATTGGAACAACATTTTGCTCGATGAAGAGCTCATTGGACCGATCAAGACTTCATTGGGCGAGATAAACAATTCATTCAGGAAAGCTACTTCTGGAGATGAAAAGTTAAAAATGGTTGTAGTTGCATTTCTATTCTTGCTATTAGGAATTTGCATTGAGAAGATTGTCAACTGATTTCCTAATTTAGTTATCTTCAAGTCTTTTGTAATGTAATATCTCGTTTGTATAAACTCTGCCTGAAATGGGAAATGAAATCAAAAGATGTCTCGGTGTAATATCTTCAAGTCTTTTGTCAACTAATTTCCTAATGGAATGTTGGAATGCATTTGAAATATGGTTCATACAAATTGATTCTTTGGATAAATGGTTCTCTTGTTGTAATATTACATATCTATGTCCACATTACAACAAACTAACAGATCACCAACTACTCCTCATTGCTATCTATCTCAGGAATTGCGTGATCTTCATTATCACTACAGTACTGCATGTAAGTTTCGTCGTCTTCATCAGACTCGCAATTGACATCATCCACTTGGTTGCGAGCATTTTCAATGACACTAGCAGGGACAGTATGACATTCTCCATCATCAGCATGTAAATTTTCAGGAATAGGTTCATTTTCTTGTACTGGACATTGTGTACAGTCATCATCTTGGTATGTAAGTTCCTTCTCAGTTTCTGCTTCGGTGACACTCCACAAATGCCTATGCTTAAACTTTTGAATAGCTCTCCAGTCTCCACCAAACTTTGTGTCCTGCAAGTAAAATACCTTTGTTGATTGTGCGGCTATAATAAAAGGATCTCTTTTGTACTAGTAACTTACAGTGTTGATGCTTTTGAAATATCCATCATCTTTCAATCTTTTCTTCTTGCCATCAAGATCAAACCAGCCACAACGAAATAAAACAACTGTTCGACGGACATCTTGGCTTGAGTTATACTGCAACTCGATAATGTCTTGCAGACAACCATAAAAATCAATATGCTCACCATTATATGTACCCTGAACCATGACTCCACTGTTCTGAGTCTTTCTATTTTTTTTCACGGTCAATCGTGTGATATCGAACACCATCAACAATACATGCTGAATATAATCTCAATCGCATATCTGGTTGGCATGCCAATGAATATAGGTCATCACTGACCTCTACTCCTTCCACATAACACAATCTTGCCATCTGAACAACAGAAAGGTCAGCATGATGATAACCTATACACGTGATCAGAGTTCCATACAAAATTGTAAAGAAAACTCACATGCTTCTTACACCATGTGGCAAATTCATGCTCTAGCCTTTTTTTCCACATCATGACTACCTTCTTTCTCTAACTCTTGTCTACATAACCTGCATAGTGGCTTCAGAAATTACAGATAAATAGTATATTATATCTGAAACAAAAGTCAAAAGTGTTAGAAGGGATCACATGCTCCATAAATGGATGAACCCCAGGACAATTGTTGAGCACATACCAAACCATCTTATCATAACAACCTTCAAGATATGTCATCCTCGAGGCTCCAATTAAATGAACACCATGCTGAAAAACAGAGAGGTCACCTTCTTTTAAGTCAACACGCTCTCTATTCCTACCCTCTTGATTGAATCGTGTCTCCACATCATTCAAGTACCTTGAGCAAAAAGTTAAACACTCATTAGCAACATATGCTTCTGCAATGGTTCCTTCAGGTCTAGCCCTATTCCTCACAAGATGCTTCAGTGTACATAGCCTTCTTTCCACTGGGTACATCCAGCCATATTGCACTGGGCCTCTTAGGATTGCTTCATCAGGTAAATGAACAGCCAAGTGCACCATAACCTCAAAGAAAGCTGGTGAAATTTTTTTCTCAAGCTTGCATAAAATGATTGGGATTTGAACTTTCAATTTATGCGAACATCTAGCTTTAGAGTTTTGCAACATAACTATTGAAAAAGAAATTTCCCGGCCAAAGAACCGCTTCATATATTTCCTTACTCATGATTCCTCGTAGGGCAGCAGGTAAAATTCTTTGTAGAAGAATATGACAATCATGAGTTTTTAATCCTACCACCTTGCATCCATCCGCACTAATACATTTTGCTAAGTTAGAAGCATATCCATCTGGAAATTTCACCTCTCTTATAAATTCAAAAATTTATGCTTTTGGTCTTTTTCATTTCATACGGGCTTTAGGATACTTGTATAAATCTCCTTCATACTCCAAGTGTAAAAAGATTTTATGCCCATGTCTTCCAAATCTAGCCTAGCACTCGATCGTGTCCTTTGTCTTTCCATCAATGTTGAGAAATGTACCAAGCAGGTTGTCACATATTTTTTTTTTCAATGTGCATTACATCAAGATTGTGCCGCAACTTCAGACTCGACCAATATGGCAAGTCAAACAAACAAACTCTTCGAGTGTAAACTTGACCATCGGCTTGCCGCTTTCTTATTATCGCTTATGATGCTTTCTGGTCTAACATCTCTTACATTGGCGATTCTTGTAGCCTCCTCTGCACTAAGTTCCCAAGGCTTCGCACGGTTTCATTCTCACCATTAAATTCTTTCCTTTTTCTCCACGGATGATCCCTTGGAAGGAAACGACGATGGCCAATGTAACATATCTTCTGCCTTAATTTCTTTGAGCAGGGATCTTTGTCACAACGCACACATGCATAATAACCTTTTGTGGTTCGTCCCGACAAGGTGCCAAGTGCTGGATAATCATGAATGCACCATAAAATTGCAGCATGTAGATCAAACATACTAGCACTACATGCATCATAAGTACGGACACCCTTCCAAAGCTCCAGCAACTCTTCGATGAGAGGCTCCAAGAACACATCAAGATCCTTTTCTGGACATTTTGGACCTAGGTAGGGCCATTTTAGATCATTTTGGATCATTTTAGATCTACTACATGCATCATAAGTAGGGCCATCATGAAGTTGGACTGTTTCATACATGCCGAGGGTGGCCCGTTGTAAGGCACGACAAATACTGACCACATGCTATAGGAGGAGCTCATGTTGCCAAATGGATTGAAACCATCTGTAGCAAGGCCAAGCCTCATGTTCCTTGCATCTTTTGCAAACCACCCATATTTTCTATTCTAGTCTTTCCATGCCTCACCATCAGCAGGATGGATGAGTTCATTGTCCACAGGTTGCCACTTCAACTTGTGCCATTGTGCCTCCTTCACTGTATTTTTGGAAGCAAACATCCTCTTCAGCCTTGGAATCAATCGAAAATGCCGCAATACCTTCACATGAATCTGCTTCCTTCCTTCTACATCTTTCCATCTAGATTCACCACATACTGGGCACTCATCATTGTTGGCATACTCCTTTCGAAACAAGACACAATTATTCTTGCAAATATGGATTGAATCATATCCAAGTCCGAATGCACGGATAAAGTTCTTTCCTTCATTGTAAGATGTGGGAAGAAAGCAAGCTGGGAACGCTGAAGACAACAGCTTTAGCAATGCAGTGAATGCAACATTACTGATTCGATAGAATGACTTGATATGAAGTAACTTCACAACAAATGTAAATCTTAAAAAATGAGCACATCCAGGATAATGTTGGCACTGCAACTCTGCTATTACACTTCCAAATATTGAATTCCGTCCACCTTGTTCTTCAGCTGTGTATAACTCCTCTACCATATCTGGAATTCTATCATCATCATCGTTGTCCTCGTTCAAAGCAACATCCTCTTCAACATCATGTTCCATAGTATCGAATGGTTCATTCTCATGAGGTGCATTTTCATGAATTCCATCATCCAATGGTTCTCCATGATGGATCCACCTATTGTATGTGCTTGACATCCCATGAATATATATGTGATCCTCCACAACTCCTTAAGGTCTATGAGCCCGATTCAAACATACACGACATGGGCAAAGTATTTCAGCATTCTCATCAAATCGGGCACTAACAAATTGCATGAACTCTTTCACCCCATTCATATGTGCAGTGCTAAACTCTTTGGATTTAATCCAAGATCTGTCCATCTGTCAGACACTCAAACAAGTATAAATTAATCAAAATTATTGCCCATCTATCAGCCATTCAAACAAGTAAACCTTAATCAAAGTTATGGTCCATGCTGTTCACATCTTCATACTGTTCAACTTCACAAAACATAAATATTTTGCAATGACCGAACGGCTTGTAAAATTAAGTGTATTATAAACTCTCAAATTGGTAATTCAGTGGCATATACTCAAGTTAAACCCTGGACCAGCTAAAAACGCATAAAATCTACAATAGCACTATTATTCAACCAAACCCGAGCCACTAAGAAGCAACAAAAGGAGGATGGAGAGCATCCTTACCTTCAATTGAAGACTACAATTGAGAATTGCCTATGTCTGGCCAGATCTAGGTGTCGGCCTGTGTGGCGGTCGACCACCGTAGCAATTGTGGCTGTGCCACGGAGCTGTGGCAGATGGGACGAGCAGCCGTCGCCGACGGGAGGCGCAGCCGTCCCCTTTGCTCAGCCGTTCAAACACAGTGGCCGCCACCGTGCTACTGATTTTTCTATGTAAGTCACTGCCTCTCATGTAATAGCTTGTCTAGATATTCACATACGATTTCAACGAATTCCTCTCGATGGTGCAGTGGTGTTGGAGCAACTATGATGCAACAGTCCCTGCTCAAACTCGCGACTGGTTTTTATTTGCGCGTGCCACATTACATTTTGCAACACTTCCTGACATGTGGGTCCCACTTCTGTTCGTCCACGGTGGCAACAAACCAGCTTGTCACCTGTGTAACTTTATCCAAAAAAAACTCTAAGAGGATTACGACGATATGAGATTGTCACCTGTGTAACTATGACAAAAGCAATGGCGTCACAATGCCAAATGCCATGTTTATGACAATTTGAGGATTGAGAGTTAGTGACGATTTTGACATTTTTCGTCACTACAAGTAGGGTCCCAGCCCCGAGATGCTCTTTATGACGCAGCTGCTGAACAACGTCATAGAATATGGTCATATAATGATGATTTACCTAGTTGTTATAGCAATTTTGTCATAGTTCAGCAGGTTTCTTGTAGTGTTATGTCATGCTAGGTGTCGTTGACGACTCATGATCGGATATCTGTAATGAAGGACTCGAGAAATCCAGGCCTGGATTGTCGCCCCCAAGGTACGTTCTGTGCAAGTCCGATCATGCGGAGGAGCTCTGGCCTCGGTCGTGCGAAGTGGTAGCGATTTCGGAGGAGCTCTGCCCTTCATATGGTACTCCGTACTAGCCAACGTACGATAGGGGTGGGTGCCCTGGGTGCCACGATCCAAACCCTGACGTTGTGTACTGCTCCCCGGCAGTAGTACGGATGAATAGAGCTGGGACTTGGGCCGTGCTTTTTTGGGCCAGTCCGAAGCCCGGTCGGCACAACACGGTCTAAGCATGGCACGGCACAGCACATGGTGGGCTGGACTGGTACGGCACGAATAGCGGGCCGGGCCGGGCCTGAGAATGTGGCCCGTTGGACGGCACGGCACGACACGATCAGTTGGGCAGTGTTTGGGCCGGACACGATCAGTTGGGCAGTGCTTGGGCCGGCACAGCACGAAATAGGCCCAACCTTCCCGTTCTTGCGCAATCCCTCCCTCAGCCTGGCCCAATCACTCCCCCACACCGGCCTAGCCCAACCAATTATCCCCTTGTGCCACCCGGCCTGGCCCACGGGTATCTTTGTCTTCCTAGACGGTCGAGGTGGCGGTTGTCGTCTTCTTAAGCGTCTATAGTTACTTAAGGCTGGGCTTGGGCCGGCACGGTACGATCCCAAAATGGCGAGCTTTGGACCGTGCCTGGGCCTGATCAGAGCCCCTAGCAGTGAAAGTGGTAGCAAGCTTGTGAAGCAATTACTTATCCACATGAAAGCCACCACTGCATCACTAAGCATCATCAACATCATGCAAAGAGTACTGGACCTTAATTAATTAATTAACTAACTAGATATGCGATCGATCAGCAACACTAGGTAGTACTAATCATACACTGCAAATCTGCAATGCAACACTGGAGAGTGGACTGCATACAATCCAAGGAGAACAGATAGATATATGGAGGCTAGATTAATTCAGCTGAAATTAAGCAGCAGTTTTACTTTGCTTTTCCTGGGTGTAAAGCTAGCAGATGGAGACTAGCTCAGTGATCGATCAGTAGATGAGAATGGGATCCCCGTGCTATATATATACTTTTAGGTTGTGTGGCATCTGGCAGCTCTGACTCAATGATGAAAGAAATCTCGGTGACTGATTGATTAATCAGCACTTAGTTAACTCGATTGATCGATCCTGCAGCTTGAATTCTGTTGTCATCTAGCTCCTGTGACACGCAGCTGGTGGGGCTGGCTGGCTGGCTGGCTGGCTTTAAATTAAGCAAGAGAATTGAGCTCAGATCGATCAGCTAGCAGGTCAAAAGAAGCATCCATCCCTCCAAGCTTGTTACTCCTACCTTTCTTCTTTACCTTTGGGCTTTGGCTAATTAAATTAAATACTACGTTGTAGTATAATATATACAATTAATCAGCATGCACTGAAGCCGTGTGATGCTGAGACATGCATGCATCCAAGATATGATATAGTAAGAACTAATTTGGTGGGTGATCGATCCGTCCAGCTAGGATCACATACAGCAACCTGAATATGTTATAAATAAAGGGCTCTAATGAATTTTTTTCAATCAAATTGCATTGAAATATCTTATAATTAGTATTTAAGTGTACTAAAAGTGATAAAAAAAGTATAATATATTTGTTTAAATGGTATAGGATTAATACTTTCTACTCCCGGGTGTAGTTACTCCCACTTTGATATACCACCTAAAAGAACTTGACATACTCCTTTATCACTTTGGGTATACTCATATACTAATTATAAGATAATCCAATGCTAACCACACGAAAAAATTGTAAGAGAGTCCATAGTTTTTAGCATATTTTGTAAATACATTCATATTCGCACTAAAAGGAGTATGTCTAAAAATTATACATACCACCCTAAAAGGTGTGAATACCACCTAGATGGTCTTATATACTGTGATACTACACATACATACTCTCGATTCATAAAATACTCACTACGTTGTGAGATACGAAATAGGAGTAACTACTCCCGGAGTAGGAAAAGGCTTCCTATATATATATATATATATATATATATATATATATATATATTTTTGCTTGTTGAGTTTGAGTTTTAGCAATCTAGGGTTCCCAGCAACTAGCTCTAATTCTATGATGCTTCCGATGGAAATCCAACAAGTGTTGTTGACCCAGCTTAATTCTTGTGTTCTCCAAACGCCTTATTCGTTTGGATTATATGGGGATGATAGATCAGCAACAACTTGCTAGTGCAGGCGGTTTGTTAGTTATCTGGAACTTACTTAATGTAATTAAGGAAGCCACGCCACCATTCTATTATCCTATGATCTGATGACGCTACCTGTTTGTATATAAACTAAACTAAACTAAACCTGACCTGACCTGATTATTAGTTAGTTAGCCGTCCGGGATCCATTAGAAGATACTGATCATGAAATACTTTTTCTTTCTTTCTTTCTTCTTGGTCCTGCTTGACTGCATGTGAGTAGTAGCTGTGTCTTTCTCGTGTACCAAGTCATTAAGGTAGCTAGCTAGCTGCATTTTTCATCAATTAACCCTAGCTTCCTTTTTTTTTCCCCCTTTTCTTTTTCAGGTTAGGGCACCTGCCTTAGCTTCTCCTTCCCTTTAGTTTCTTCTACTACTTACTCCTTTTGAATCTCACCACCCTGCAATTAAAATTATATACTAGTAGGTCAGATGGCAGTATGTTGCAATGCGTATGAATATCTGGGTGCGCATAAGAGTGGATATAGCGAGGTAGCATTTCCACCCGCAATTGACCTCAGACTTTGTCTCTAGTTTATTTTGGGTTGTTCTGACATTGAGATTGTAAGCTGAAATATGTATAATTCTTTTTTTTCCTTATAAATTAATGATACACTGCTCTCCTGCGAATTCTTGGGGGCTCCCTAAAGCCCAAATATCTAACGAATCATAATAACCAAAATCAAATTATTTCTATTTTTTTTTTGTATCCGGCAACTGTCCTAGCCTGCACACCATGATTCCTAAATTGCTACTAAGAATTGTAACGCGGTACACTGGTACTATAATGACCAACTAAAAGTAAACAGTACCATGGTTACTAATTAAAAATGTAGGTTCAAAGTTGCTTTGGGCAAAATACACCTTATTTTCAAGCCATACCTTAATCTACGCCTTCATATGGATTCGTAAATATGCCTATTGGTGGTAGCATCACAACAAACATAATTTTTGCTGAGCCAATTGGTAGTATGCAGAGTATTATGAAGCTGTGACAGAGTAAGGGTCTGTTTGGTATAGCTCCTGCCCCTAACACTTTTGGAAGACTTTGTGGGCTAAGCTTGGGATAAAGTTGCTCTTTTTGACAACTTATTACCCACAAATCGATGGACAAACGGAGGCGGTGAACCATACACTCTCAATGTTGCAGTGGACAATGATAAAAAATAACTTAAAAGAGTGGGAAGATTGTTTACCCCACATTGAATTTGCATATAATCGGGTGGTGCATTCTACTACTCAATTGTGCCCATTTGAGGTGGTGTATGACTTCAAACCGATCATGCCACTTGATTTGCTACCACTTCTATTGCAAGAGCGTGCTAATATGGAGGCTTCCAAGCGTGCTGATTTTGTAAAGAAACTCTATGAAAAGACTAAAAAGGTAATTGAGACGAATGTACATTCTTATGCTTCCAACGTTAACAAAACTAGCAAGAAAATATTGTTTGAACCAGGTGATTTAGTTTGGGTTCGTCTTCGCAAAAAACGCTTTCCGGAGAGGCGTAAATACAAGTTGATGCCATGTGGTGATAGCCCTTTTAAAATGCTTGTTAAAATCAACGATAGGGTATATAAGATTGAGCTTCCAGTCGATGACTATGCGGTCAGTGCTACTTTTAATGTTGCTAATTTATCACCATTCTTTGGGCAAGACGATACAGGGTTGAGGATGACTCCTTTTCAAGAGAGAGGGGATGATGAGGACATTCATAAGACTACTACATCTTCCACTCCAAGTGTTCATGAGGTTATTCATGAAGCACCAAAGGGTCCAATGACTAGAGCAAGAGTCAAGCTTATAAACCAACATATGCTTTGGTTTCTTAAAGAAATTCCTATTGACTTTGATGCGAAGTGGATACCACCTCATGTAAATACATTGTGTATTATCAGGTTTGAACATTGTAAAGCCTTTGGAACCGAGAGAAGGGAAAGGGAAGCCGGGGCCATAGCAATGGAGGAGAACCATGGAATATCAAGGCAGGTCCACGACCATGTCCACAACTAGGTCTCTTGTCACGATCAGGTCCACAATCAGGTCTTGGCTGAAGGTTGTAGTCGTGCAGGGCAGAGAACACCAGTCAGAGTCTACAACCAGATGCCGCTATGCAGCGCTAAAGGGGAAGGTCCAAGCAACCCAAGACTTAGAGAAAGAAACCAAACCGCATGGAGGCACAATGCGTGATCGAATAGTAGGTGGTATGAGCAGTACTCGGTGTGAATAGTACATATCATAAATAGTAATCCGAACACTACGTTTAGATTAGGAGTTGGATTCGAAATCCTTTGACCGAATCAATTAGGAGCCGGCCTTAGGCCTTGGTGCGTGAGTTAGGGGGGGGGGGGACAACATAAATACCACCGTGACCCCCTGTATCCCTTAGACCATGTTTAATCTATTATTTTTCGAACATCATATACTTGTTTCTTCTGTTGTGCTCATAGCCAAAATAGCGAGAATTGGGCGTTCTGAACCAAAGAGCGTTCTTGATTTTTCCGTTGGGAATTGAGGGTTCGACGATCTTTGCTTTGTGGTCAGCGAGGATCCAATCAAGTGTGTGTTTGAGCGAATTTTGCAAAGAGACTACAAGTCTGTGCATTGATGCGGGGATCAAATAGCGGTTCGTCAGGATACATAAGTTATCGAGAAGATCGCAATTGCGCTGAAAGGAACCAAACATATTGGGGACTAATGGCGCATAAAAATAGAACAACATGATAAATTGGAAAAGGCAACCAAAACCATAGATGAATTAGTAATGCATACAACAAAGCAAAGATAGGGTCAGTACCTTAGCAGTGCAGCATAAATAACAGAATTATTAGCAAATCGCCCAAGGAACTAAGCTGCACCAGTAAAAACGGCCTCATGAGCAAAGGAAAGGAATACATGTAAATCAAGCAAGAAACCCTTGGCTTGATTGCGTCCAAGCCAAAATAGCCGCTGCGCTCGGTTGGCGGACGCGAACACGGCCGCCGCCAGCCGTTAGTGCAGGCGCTGCTCGGTTGGTGGCCAGCGGTAGGGGTGAGCGCCGCTAGGATTCGAGCTCGGGCCATGGACGCAAGCATGGCCGTCGCCGGCGATAGGTGCAACCTACGTGCGTGATCCAAAACGAACTGAATGCACCATCGATCGATCTAGATCACATATGGTAGTATTCAATATTAATATGACGATTATATATGCAGCATCCTTTTCATCGGCCGGTCGCCCACCCCCTCGGACTTGTCGAGCACCATCTTCCCCTCGCCATTCTTCTGTCTGCAAAAGAGCCCAACAATCAAGAGTTTTTTTTTCGGAGAACACGCGGTATTGTTGCATGTATCTCTCATCTCTATAGAGAGGGATGGTCCACAAAAGCAGAATAAGTCCTTCCAATGCACCATTTGTTGGGTTTGCTAAATGTGGATGTTACGGGGATATGCTTATGATCTTATGATGATGTTATAATTGGCAATGACGTTGAAGGTTTATTGAATCACGTGTTTTCGGTAAAGTTCAGGTGTTGTCAGGTCGCTGGCGGTCAGATCGGCCACCTCTAATGGTCAGACCGGCTAGGCCTTGGGTCCAGAGGCTGGTGGTGAAACCGGCCATTAAGTGTCTTTGAATTTAGAGCTGGGCCAATAATAGAGGGTGTAAGTAAGAAAGGGAATTCTCCTACATTTGGTCCATAATTTTTAGAGCTTCGAGTCAAAAGTTCTATTCGTTTGAATTTTCCAGAGAGGTCTCGGATTTCCAGAGAGGAAATTTAGCTAAGTCCCCTGCTGGGCGGTCAGACCGGTCATGGGTGGCGGCCTGACCGGTTTTGACTTGTTCGCCTGCCAGCGTGGCGGCGATGTTTGTTGGTTAGGTCAAGTTCATGGGTTTCAGTGCATATGTGTTACATGATGCATATTTTGACTAACGTGGGTTAAGTTGTAAATAACTTGTTCCCGAAATTGATTTATTTGTCTATTGTATATGCAGGAGGCTTGGAGGTCAACAACGAGGATGATCAGGATTAGGCTTGGAGAGCTGAGGTTCAGAACTGTAGCATTACGCTTTTTCAGAGTTTTTGAATTTTCAAAATTTTAAAAGAGAACTATTTGCTTTTAATTGCCAAAAGCTCAATTGGGAATTTCAGAATTAATTTGTAGTTTAATATGAATTAATCAAACTTTAATTAAATTAAAGTTAGTTTAATTGGGTTTTCTGGTATTTAAAATAAAATTTTTTATTTTAAGTGTTTTCTTGGATTTATTGGATTTTAAAAATTGTTTTTCCTTTTACCCGAAATTAAAAATTAATTTATTTGAAAAAGTTAAGGAAAAATTAAAGTTGAAACTATTTTTATTAAGTCCAGAATGATTCAAGGAATTTTTGTGAATTTTTCTAGAATTTTTGGACTATATTTGCTATTTTCTAAAATAGCTTTTCATTTGTTTGAATTTTTGAAAATCAAAAGTGTTTAAAAACCTCTTTTACTGTGCGTGGGCCGAATCTCTTCGGCCCAGCTCCTGTTCTTCCGGCCCGGCCTGCCTCCCGCGGCCTGCCCACCTCTCCGCTGCCACCCATCGCTTTCGCTTCCCCTCCTCCTCAGCCGTTGGATCTTCCATCGTGCGCCCCGCTCACCCCGCCCACACCGCCTGATCCTCATCCTGCGGCTCCCATTCGCCCGCCCTATTCCTCCTTCTTCCCGCCCTCCTCCTCCATCTCTCTCTCTCTCTCACACGGCGCGGCTGCCGCACAATCTCGCCGCCACCTCGGTCACGCTCCATGCCTCCTCTGCGTCAACGCCTCATTGCCGCTCCCTTTCCTCGCCCCTAAGCTCGGCGCCTCGCCTAAAGCTCCTACCACCGCGCCCCTCTCTCCTCGCCTGCCAGTGCTCTCCCGTCGCCCTCGCCTCGTGACCCTCCGCCCTATTTAAGGCACGCCGTTGCTCCTCCTCCTCCTCTCCCATTTCACCCATCCCCTCCTCCTCGCCTCCGTTTCGCGCATTTCTCTTCTTCCCTTTCGGCCGCCGTGCTCATTGTCGCCATTTGCGCCGCCGCCGAGCTCCTCCGCACCGTCGACCCGCCATCGCTTTCCCTAAGCCGCCGCCGTCCGTGCGCTCCTCCCATCGCCGACCCGCCTCCGAGCGCCGCGACTCTCTCGTACGCCACCGCCGCTTTCCTCCCTCCTCCGGTTCGCCGCGTGGCGCCACGTTAGTGCCGCGTCGCCATCGCCAGCGTGGTCGCCACTGTCGCCACGACGCATTTTCTGGGATTTTTGATAGAAAAATAATTCCGTAAATCCAAAATCCAATTTTCTATCATTTTATGTGATTTGAAACTTCAATCGGCCATAACTTTCTCATCCGAACTCCGATTTGGGTGATCCAAATTTCTATATTCATCTAAAATCGAGCTCTTTAATTTGGTTTTAGTTTTGTAATTTTTGGAGTTCATTTGGTACTATTTTATTTATTTGTCCTCTTTTCGCACGTGTAGACTCCGGCGTTTCGTAAGATTTCTTCGACCCGACGATCGAAGACCCGCTCCTCGTCAACGAAGGCAAGTCGTAGGCCTTTGACCATGTTGTACCTATTTTGTAAAAGTATATTGTTTCAAATTATCATGCAATGGCTAGTTTTATTAAAAATGGTTTTGGGAGTAGATAATTACCAAATTACCATTATGCCTCCTTGATAAATTGAAAATGAAATGTCCCCTTGAATGACATAAATCTATGAACACCTTAGGATGGTTAATTACTAGTTGAACATTTGTATTACCAACATGGGCGCGTAATATTGCTTAGCCTTGCTCTAGTTACCCGCTGGGTTCACTATCATGTTCAAAGAATGAATGAATTTGACTAATGGAACTATGGAATTGTGGTGTGAGTCTACTTTAATTAAAATGTGTTGAGCCATGGCAGGGATTGCCATTTGGTCGGGATGAACACAAAAATAATTTATGCTCGGGATTGTGGATGGTGGTGAAGGTGGGTGCGTGAGGCACATTGGGATGCGGAAAGTCTCGTCTGAGCAGCCAATTAAGGACTTAACCTTGTACGCCATTGGTCTGGGTCACATTGTACAATCACAAGTCCATTATGGGGTGGACCTGGCCAACTAATTAGGGAAGTTTTGAGTCGGTTCTGCTTTTGGATGGGAAAGGCGCAAGAGGGGCCGTGAGGCGAAACCTTAGCGAAAGCGTAACCGAGGCAAAATGGACCTTTGTAAAGTCCTTGTGATAATCACTTAGTCGCACACCTCGGAAGTGTGTGAGCGGACAGTACGAATGATTTATCTCTTGTGGGTAAAGCTGTACAACCTCTGCAGAGTGTCAAAATATATTCGAATAGTTGTGTCCCCGGTTATGGACATGCCCGGATTCTTTCACGCAAGGGGTAGCATTTTAAAAAATATGGTATTGGTTCGATGGAAAGGTTTGGTTGGAAAGTGAACGGGAGGTTCACTATTTGTTTCAAAGAACTTGGTTATTTATGTATTATTCTTTTAAACTCCTGCTCTGCAATCTAATTATTGTATTTACTGTTAAACTTGCTTTCTGCAAATTAACCATAAAGCCATCCTTGCTTAAGCCTTGCATGAATATTATGTGCATACATTTCTCTACGACTTGCTGAGTACTTTATGTACTCACAGCTTTATGCCCTTTGTTGATCGGTCAGTGAAGAATCGAAATGTTGAGTTCTACGTGGAAGGCTACTTTGAAGACTTCGCGAACTAGGTCACGTCCTCCGATTGCCTGTGGGCATGTCGATTGGGCTCCACGTATTTTGGATTTCCGCTGCAAGAACTCTGTATTGCTAAACCCTGTGAGGCAACTTTTGTAAAAACTTGACCATAAGGTCTTCTGCCGTTTACTAATATTACTTTGTCTGCTTCATTAGTTCGTTGTTGAATGGTTATGATAACATCATTGTTGCAGCTGTGCGAGCTAGTTACTGATCATGGGACTAGCTTGGTATGCACAGAGGGTCTTGGGGTTGTGTGATACCCGGGGCGCCGACAAGAACGATCGAGGATGCCGGGTGAGGTCGATGGACTCAAGTATGGCGCAAAATGGACAAGGATGACCGAACGGGAAGTTCGGAGCGACAAGTTGCATCAAGCGGTGCGGGGGTCGGTGCAAGTGTCATGGTGGTTTCAGTGGGAGCCGGATTGGAGAAACTTGTTGACATGACTAGAGCCGTTGATTTACCTACACGTGGCGAAGTATGGGATTGCTTCATGAAGTTTGGACCCGGTCTTTGAAGAAGGATCAAGAAGAAGTATTTTGGTAACTTCACCAAAATACCGGCTTGATGGCTTTTGGCTAAACCGCGGCGCAAGACGGCACAAGGAGAAGTAGTTTAGGTTAAGAGAAGATGAAGATGACGCTTTGAAATGTGTGCGTGAGTTAAACCCGTTTGTGTGTGGGCTTAACGGGTGCTCATTAGGAATATTATTCTAGAAACTAGCCTCCACTATAAATAGGAAGTGTGCTGGTTTTACACCTTCAAACTTTTTTATTTGAAGAAACCTTAGTTTGTGTTTAGGTAGAGGTGGTGGAGAGGTTAGGGTTCTAGAGAGTTGGATTGATTGTGTGCTCAAGTGTTGAGTATTCGTCCTCCATGATGGAGTAGCTGTAAACTAACATCTATCTCAAATCAATCCAAGTAATATTCCTTAAGATGATCTTATTCTTGTTCTTACTTTTTATTTTGAGATTTTGGAGCTTTCTTTGATCCTTCGGTTTTCCTTTAGTTTCTGGTCTGGATCTTGCTTGCTGTGATATGTGGGAATACATCTATGATCATCTTTAACCCACGAGCAAGTTTTTGGATCATATTTTGGCTTTAGCTCGGTTTTGGAGCAATCTCCACTCAAACAGAAAAGGTCGGAATTTTGGCAAAGATCTTCGCGATCCTTGATTGGAATAGATTCCTGACATCCTAGAGAAGGTGTGTTCCAAGTGTCGTGAAGTTTGAAGTTGTGGATCAAAAGTTAGACCTATTTGTGATTTTATTTTCGGGCTAATTTTACTGTTTATCATGCTGGAGGTCAGACCGCCCCCTGTGAGGGGTCAAACCGCCAATAGAGAGGTCAGACTGCCCATGTTAATAGGTTTGACCACCCATGTTAAGAGGTCTGACCGCTCAACTCATTGTGAATTCAGTTTTTGGTTGTTTTACTTCGGGGTTTCGATTGGATTCAATACAAGTCTTCCGCTATGCTTGTACTTTGATCTTCATAGCTCTCATAGCTATTGGAGTGAAAAACGAGTTGAATCCGATCAAGGTGAAAAAGAGATTTGCTCCTATTCAACTCCCTCCCCCTCTAGTTGCCGTTTTGGCCAAACACTAAAAATATTTGATATTTGCATGTTGTATGAGTATCAAGCTCATTCTCTCTCCAGCCTCAGCAAAATTCCGACGAGGCATAGCTATACACCGTCAAGCACAAATAACTACCAAGATCGGAGCCACCAATGGGAGTATACATGCATGGTGGATGAAGAAGCTAGCTGCGGCTAGTAGATCACGTACAGATCCAACGAATTGTCTCATCAGCTAGCTCCTATTTCCATTTTTTTCTTCTATCTCATGCGTTCATGCATTAGATATAGAGCGTTCATGCATTAGATATAGATTTGGCTATTCAATAATATATGCTGGTAGATTTGGATTTGGCTATTCAATTCCGGAGGATAATCGACCGATGGAACGTAATCTCCTGGAGTAATGTATATACATAGCACTAAGCAAATACAACCGATTTGTCTTCTAAATGTTGGTTTTAAAATATTTACTAAAGTGGCTACTAATAGAAGGTGTAGCTCAAAAGGTTGTTAGATCATCCCAGTCGACTTTTATGCAGAGGAGATTTATTCTTGATGGAGTTGTCATCCTTCGTGAAACCATTAATGAGTTACATAACCAGAAAAAATGGATGGTATAGTTTTTAAAGCCGATTTTGAGAAAGCTTATGATAAGGTAAAATAACATTTTTACTTCAAACTTTGAGGATGAAAGGTTTTTCACCTAAATGGTGGTTCTGGGTAGAAAGTTTCATTAAGGGAGGGAGTGTGGGAGTAAAAGTTAATGATGATCTTGGGTCTTTTTTTCAAACTCAAAAAGGTCTTAGGCAAGGTGATCTGTTGTCCCCAATTCTTTTTAATTTTGTTGAGGACATGCTTGCCATCTTTATTTCAAGAACTAAAGAAGAAGGACTGTTATCGGGAGTAGTTCCTCATTTGATTGATGATGTGTTATCAATTTTACAATATGTTGATAACAATATCCTCTTCTTAAATAATGACTTAGAACAGGTAAAAAACCTCAAACTTATTCTATGTGTCTTTGAACAATTATCGAGTTTAAAGATTAATTTCTACAAGAATGAGATTTTCTGCTTTGGCAATGCCAAAGAAGTTGAATCGCAATATACTATGTTATTTGGTTGTGAAGTGGGTAATTTCCCTTTTATGTACTTAGGTATTCCAATTCACTTCAGGAAATTAAGACATAGTTATTGGAAAGGAGTCGAGGATAGAGTTGAAAAGAAACTTAGCGGGTGGAAAGAAAAAAATTTGTTTGTTGGTGGACGTTTAATACTTATTAACTCGGTACTCAGCAGTCTACCAATGTTTATGCGATCTTTTTTGAAATTGCCAAAGAGGTTCTGAAAAGACTCGATTTTTATCGATCGAGATTTTACTGGCAAAGTGACAGCCATAAATGAAAATATGGGCTTGCTAAATGGAGTTTAGTGTGTACACCCAAAGATCAAGGAGGTTTAGGCATTCAGAACTTATACAAAAAAAACTAAAGTTTACTAGGAAAATGGTTGTTTAAGTTGCTCAATAAAGAAGGGGTATGGCAATCCTTGCTAACAAGAAAATATTTGAGCAACAAGAGTCTCTCACAGGTGGTTAATAAACCTGGAACTTTTTAGTTTTTGTCGAGTCTTATGAAAATTAAAGATCAATTTCTTCGATTTGGTTCATTCGAGGTTAAAAATAGAATGCAGACTAGATTTTGGGAAGATAGATGGTTAGGAGACACTCCTCTGAAAAATCAATATCCAATACCTTATAATGTGGTGAGGAGAAAGGAGATACAGTGGAAAATATACTGACCGAGTCCTTTACATATTTCTTTTCGACGACCTTTTATTGGACCTAAGTTACATGCTTGGAATGAGTTAACTTTGAGAATTTCTAATTTAATATTGAGCTCTCAAAAAGATATTTTCAAGTGGAATCTGAATAAGTCTAGTCTTTTCTCGATACCATCTTTCTATGGATCACTAATTGGAATAGATCAAGCTCCCATTAGGAATTTTTTTTGGTTCATTAAAATTCCATTAAAAGTGAAAATATTCATATGGTATCTCAAAAGAGGGGTGATATTAACTAAAGATAACCTGTTTAAAAGAAATTGCAGGGGAAGTAAAAAGTGTTGTTTTTGTATTAAAGAGAAAACAATTCAGCATCTTTTTATTGATTCTCCCTTTGCACATCTTGTATGGCGGGCTGCTCAATGTGCATTTAATTTATCCCCTCATGTGAGTATAACGCACATGTTTGGGAATTGGTTAGACGGTATTCCAAAAAATATGTTTGGGAATTGGTTAGACGGTATTCCAAAAAATTTAAAGTCACAATTCCTAGTGGGAGCTAGTGCCTTTTGTTGGTCTATTTGGTTATGCCGAAATGATGTTGTTTTTGACAAAAAAAGATTATCACTAATCCATTGCAGATTATCATCTTGAGTGGACACTGGATGAGTGATTCGGCAAATTTACAGAAATTAGCTCAAAAGGAGTAATGCTAGCTGGATGTGCTAGATTGGAGATTGTGGTGTAGCAAATTCTAGGCTTTCATGGGTGGCGATTTAGTCACAGTATTTTGTAATAATTTAGTTTAATTTTCAATAGTCTTATGGTTGTAAGGCTCCAGCCACTTTTTAACCATCTTTGACTCTTATGGTATATATATTACCTCTTAATAAAATGGACTATGTACATCTTGATGCAGAGACCTAAAGTGATTTTTTTTTTCTCTCTTCTATTATCTGAAAACCTGGGTAGCAAGCGTTACTCCGATCCCTACTCAAGGCAGGTCAGTGAAGTGCGCTATGGACTCCTCTCGTCGTCATGATTCGTGTGACACAGCATACGGAAGAGGCTGGCGATTCTGAGGAAGACACAATTATTAATGTTGGCCCGGCCCACAACTAATGCACATCGATCTTGGGTTTGCGCCCCTTTTATTTTGGGCGCAGGCCCACCAGAGCATCGATCGGAATTATTTAATTTCTCACACGCCATGTTTAGTGCAACAATATATATAGATGAGCCTTTATTAATCAAGTGTCAACGGTTTTCAAATAAATATAATGTAAGTTATTAACTTAGAAAACCAATATCCATAAGATAATTATCCAACATACATAATTTGCATCTAATTATTAATAAGTCACCTATAATCTGTTGGTGATATGTTCTACAAATCATTGTATCACGTCTATGTTTACGAGTTATAAAACAAATGTTATTACGTTCTTACGATGAATTATCATTTATAAAGATTAACAAGTATGTGATTTGTCAGTGAAGTTCTTTAATTTATATGATATCATTCTAAATGTATCTCTGATCAAATGTCACTGGTCGGAACACTAGTGACTTATCGACCACCACATGTATTGATTGATGACCATGTTTCACCGATCATGGATATGGGGATATCAAAACAATAATGTCAACACGTGTTAGATAAAATGTTCGATTGACCCACCTTGAGACGCTATTGAGATTGTTATGATTTTATGTGTCATCAGTTGGTCTCAAACAATGATAATGTACAATCTTAGACCTAACATCAATATGGTTTTCTACATATGTAATAGTATACTTAGGGGTTTCCAAATGCTACTCTGTAGTTGGGTAGTTATAAAAGGTAGTTTTCGGGTATACTATGAAACATGCGGGGGATGTGACTAGTCAGATATGGGTTTCGTCCCTTCTAAAATAACATGAGAGATATCTCTAGGCCACTCGATGTGGTTAGATAAATAAAGTGCATAGCCGTGTCACTAGTGGTTGAAGAGTCGACCAGATGAAGTTATCTGTCACTTAATCGAGAAAGTATTGAACAGTCTATGGATGACAAAATATCTCACCTGGAGTTCGACCAGATATCGTGAAGGTCCTACCGTGCGCGTTGGTGTTAGCACACCAGCGTGTGGCGTTCCACCCCTAGATGTCTAGATACCGTAGAGCCGCTGCTGCGATTGTTGCTACGCTGATTAAGGACGATCCATGACCTACGCAAGGAACATGATAGGTTACTGGAGAAGATGATCGATGCCGAGGAAGTTGGACGATCGACTAAGACCACTATATCGACACGCTCGACGTTGGCCC
Source organism: Hsuehochloa calcarea (assembly GCA_036346395.1). Lineage (NCBI taxonomy): Eukaryota > Viridiplantae > Streptophyta > Magnoliopsida > Poales > Poaceae > Hsuehochloa > Hsuehochloa calcarea. The sequence goes on from CM070607.1 coordinate 1,479,711, forward strand.
AAGTGGCTCTAACTCTTCTTCCGCTGCACTGCGCCTCTAGTGGTAACGATTTATGATCTCTTGCTTACATGGCTTCCTAATTTACTTGGTAGAATTTCTGAAATTGCTAGCTAGTATAGCCTACCCATATCCCTTCATAGTCCTATCATAAGCCACAAGCACATATAATTTGGAAAAATATCCATTTGACCCTCCGAAGTATTGCGCTCCAGACACTTAACCCCCTCACCTAAAAACCTATATCCCTTTGACCCCCTTCACGTTGCTAAATCAGTGCACTTAACACCCTGAGGTGGTTTTGAAGATGGTTTTGTAACCGTGGCGAGTGAGGTGGCTGCGACGCGGCGATGACTCAATAAATAAAAGTTAGAAATTTTATTATGCTATGGGGCCCACATGTTAGTGTTCCTCAATCTCTGTCTCTCTCTCTCTCTCTCTCTCTCGCTCCCCTGCTCTCCTCTGCTTCCCACGTCAGCTTGGGGAGCAAGTTCGCCGACAACAAGGGTCAGGCAAGGGCAAAATGGAGCGATGGAAACAAGGTGGGCAGCTAGGTGGCCACGATTAGGCTTGAGATGGTCGGTGGCGTGCTAACTACGGTGTACGGCGGCGCAGAGGGTGCTCGAGGTGCGACACAAACAGGATCGGGGTGCGGCGCGAAGCCGGCCTATGGGCAGGTGAGGGCGTGCCTGGAGCCCAGAGGCAGTCGGGGCCATTGCCGAGCACTATCGTCGAGCGCCGCCCACATCCACCAGCCGTGTGGCCACGTCTTAGATCCGGCCGGATCTGGGCCCTCCTGCTCGAATCTAGCAGTGGCCGGAGGGGAGGAAGAGAGGTAGTGGTGAGCGAAGCGGTGAGGGATGGAGCCGTTGGACGTCGGAGGTGAGGGAGGGCGCCGGCGAGCGGAGAGGTAAGGGAGGAAGCCGGTGAGGCACAAAGAGAGTATGTGGAGAAGAGGAAGAGGGAGGATGGTGACGCTGTGGGGCGAACGTGATAGATGAGGGGGTGGAGCTGTCAGTGTGTGTGGGGAGAGAGGATGGGAGTGAGGAGAGAGAGGGCAAAGTGTTTTTTATGCCACCTCATCTTGCTAACACATTAGTCCATGTGGTGAAACCGGGTTGACTACGTGCACGTTGGCAATACCACCTAGAAAAACAACTTGGGGGTTAAGTGTACCGTTTTACAACGTGGGGGTCAAAGGGCTGATTTTTTAGATGAAGGGGTTAAGTGTCTGGAGCACAATACTTGAGGAGTAAATGGACATTTTCCTATAATTTAATTATCCACGGAAGATCCTTCAAGTAATTTATGCATGTATACACAAATATATCCACAAAAGATCCTACCAACTTAAAAGGTGGGAGGAAGACTCAACACCACCACCAAGTCCTTCTTTTATAACACAAAAGATATACTCCTCGCTTCTTTTTATACACAAGAGAATTTAGATTTACATTTGGCAAGATGAAACATATGTTTCTACATTTATGACATTAATTTGAATTTGTCGTCAAAAGTACTTGGACTTGTTATATTTCTAATAGGTACTCCGTTTCGATTGTCAAAATGATAATTAAACTATAAAAGAAAAAAATGGATTTAGGACATATTTCATGCTCCGAAAATGTTGTATTCTGCGTTTGCACGCCCACCTTATCCCTTCGACGTGACGAGACGAGCAAGGCACGCACGACACACCCTATCTCTCTCTTCTTGGCTGCATATTAGAGTCGTCCGCTACGATGCAGCGATCAAGTATGTCTATCTTGTTAACATGCATAACGTACTATTTCAATATTTTTATCTTATTCACATGCATAACGTACTGTTCCACAGGTCGTACACCCCTTTGGGATGAGGAAATGGTGTTGCACAAGGGAGCACAGACCTCGGACTACCTTGACGATGAGTGGGCGCTACGACGAGAGTACGGTGGGCCTTTGCATAGCGAGAGCACTCCCAGCTATGTCACCGTTAGGGCTTCACAGCTGATGGTGCACCCGGAGGGAGCCGGCCAAGGCAGCACCCCATCACGACACCCTTGCAGGCTACTCGCGGTGGTAGGGTACATCGGCTGCCAGAGCCTTTGTCGTACTCACACCAACACCCGCAGCCGGCCCATTGGACGAGGCCAGGGGCCACACGTGGGATGCACCCCAAGAGGGTCCGTGAGTAGATATATCAATATTGTTATGTAAATATTATTTTGTGTACGATATTATTTATTCTTGTTATGTGTACAAGTAACCATGTGAGGGAGTTAGCATCGCTACACCCCGCACCACCCTACTTCTAGCCTTTTCGTATGTGAAATGACCACACCCTTGTTACCAAGTCATTCTCTCTCCAATATTTCGTTCTGTACTCTCAAATAAATCGGTTCAGCAATGTGACAATTGCATTAGAAAATGGCACTTCAATACTTTTGTTATTGTGTCGCTGAAGTAGGCTATTTTTGCTATTGCGCCGTCAAAATTGCATTCCAAATATGTTTGGTCAGACCGAAACTCCTAAATTGTTTCATATTTCCTTATATTTTTAAAAAATTGTTAGTTGCGCAGACAGTTAAAGATATTACCAGAATATAAATATAATTTCATTTTCATTTTCGACCTCCTGTCGCCATTTGCATCCTGCTGTTAGGTATATGCGCAATTTTATGATTACTTTAATTCCTAAAACAATAATCGATGCAACAATAGCATGCATACTATACATATTTGAAACTATAAATAGTAGCATGACCATGAACTCAAATACATCTATCTCGTATGTATGTGCTAACAAGCAAAGCATAGAACCAGAACACTACTAAGAGAAGTAGGAATCATCATCATCACATGATAAATATCTAGGAAGCTAGATCTATCCATATCAAGTGATATCGCCGTAACTTACAGATAATCGTTGTCGACGATCGGGTCGCCGATCTTACGAAATAAAATAGAGGAAAATGGCAAAGAGTTCTTGGAAGAGAATGATATTGCTCTTTATTGCTATGAACTGGATCCTTTACGAGGGGTGCCTTAGACAAGGCGATGGACTAATCCTAATTACACTGATGTCAACGATCGAGTCATCGATCTTACGAAATAAAACAGAGGAAAATGACAAAGAGTTCTTAGGAGAGAATGGGGTTGCTCTTTATTGCTATGAATTGGATCCCTTAGAGTGGATGCCTTCAACAAGATAGTGGAGTAATCCTAATTACACCAAACATAATGCTTGCTATTCTATTGAATCAGAGTTGAAACATGAATCTAGTGTTGATTGCGATGCCTCAATCTGATGCTCTTGTTCTTCTGTGCTCCGTATTTCAATATTTTATCTTATTCACATGCATAACGTATTGTTCCACAGGTCGTACACCCCTTTGGGACGAGGAAATGGTGTTGCACAAGGGAGCACAGACCTCGAACTACCTTGACGATGAGTGGGCGCTACGACGAGAGTGCGGTGGGCCTTTGCATAGCGAGAGCACTCCCAGCTATGTCACCGTTAGGGCTTCACAGCTGATGGTGCGCCCGGAGGGAGCCAGCCGAGGCAGCACCCCATCATGACACCCTTGCAGGCTACTCGCGGTGTAGGGTACCTCGGCTGCCAGAGCCTTTGTCGTACTCGCACTAGCACCCGCAGCAGGCCCATTGGACGAGGCCAGGGGCCACACGTGGGATACACCCCAAGAGGGTCCGTGAGTAGATATATCAATATTGTTATGTAAATATTATTTTGTGTACGATATTATTTATTCTTGTTATGTGTACAAGTAACCATGTGAGGGAGTTAGCATCGCTACACCCCGCGCCACCCTACTTCTAGCCTTTTTGTATGTGAAATGACCACGCCCTTGTTACCAAGTCATTCTCTCTCCAATATTTCGTTATGTACTCTCAAATAAATCGGTTCAGCAATGTGACAATTGCATTAGAAAATGGCACTTCAATACTTTTGTTATTGTGTCGCTGAAGTAGGCTATTTTTGCTATTGCGCCGTCAAAATTGCATTCCAAATATGTTTGGTCAGACCGAAACTCCTAAATTGTTTCATATTTTTTACAAAATTGTTAGTTGCGCAGACACTTAAAGATATTACCAAAATATAAATATAATTTCATTTTCATTTTCGACCTCCTGTCGCCATTTGCATCCTGCTGTTAGGTATATGCGCAATTTTATGATTACTTTAATTTCTAAAACAATAATCGATGCAACAATAGCATGTATACTATACATATTTGAAACTATAAATAGTAGCATGACCATGAACTCAAATACATCTATCTCGTATATATGTGCTAACAAGCAAAGCATAGAACCAGAACACTACTAACAGAAGTAGGAATCATCATCATCACATGATAAATATCTAGGAAGCTAGATCTATCCATATCAAGTGATATCGCCGTAACTTACAGATAATCGTTGTCGACGATCGGGTCACCGATCTTACGAAATAAAATAGAGGAAAATTACAGATAATCGTTGTCGACGATCGGGTCGCCGATCTTATGAAATAAAATAGAGAAAAATGGCAAAGAGTTCTTGGAAGAGAATGCGATTGCTCTTTATTGCTATGAACTGGATCCTTTACGAGGGGTGCCTTAGACAAGGCGATGGACTAATCCTAATTACACTGATGTCAACGATCGAGCCACCGATATTACGAGATAAAACAGAGGAAAATGACAAAGAGTTCTTGGGTGAGAATGAGGTTGCTCTTTATTGCTATGAATTGGATCCTTTACAGTGGATGCCTTCAACAAGATAGTGGAGTAATCCTAATTACACCAAACATAATGCTAGCTATTCTATTGAATCAGAGTTGAAACATGAATCTAGTGTTGATTGCGATGCCTCAATCTGATGCTCTTGTTCTTCCGTGCTCCGTATTTAAATAACCTACGAAGAGGTGGCGGTTACTCCTGGAGAAGATGCCTGTTAGAAGTGACACGTCTGCTTGGACATACAGTTGCTATTAGTGAAACAGTAACTAGTCGTCGGTTAGCGTCTGTGAGACACTCAACCATATGGTAGTTGTTGTTAGTGTCTTAGTACCATGAACCATCGCGTGGTATGGAGCAAATATGACATGTGTTCCATTTATCACACGGTAAGAATATACTTGGAGTTAGATCCAGATACCAGTTGAAGGGTTCTACGAGCGATCATCCGTCGGTGATCGAGCACAGACCTCGTCAGGCTGTGGTACCTATAAGTAACCTCTGGAATCCTTACGACCATGGGGTCGTTAGCCTTAGGGGTTATGACCACGAAGGCATATGATTTTTTAATTATGTATTAAAGTAATACATAGAGATTTTAATCCTCGTCAGGTAGCCCCCGAACTTTAAAATGAATTTGTCGTGTGACCTCTGATGAGAAGTTGTATCGGACAGACCCTCATTTAATGTCATGATAAACGAGGTGGTCTGTATTCGCTTTAAAGTTGAGAAACTGTCTTGGGAATGGAAGAGTTTTTCTAACTGTTGGACTTTTGGTTAACTCCTTTTTGCAGTTAAGGAGTAGCGGCTATAAAATCCCTTCGACACGCCACCTAAAGGACTTTATGCTCTCAGATTTTCTTAAACTTCCTCTTCATCTTCCTACAAATGATTTATTCCGACCTCCTCTGTCCTCTTAGCTCAAAACGTTTCTCCGACCACTTCTCATCCAATAAGGTCGGACTCAATCACTAAGTGGTTGGTTTTAGATCTGAGCGGAAGAAGCTCAAGGTTTTGGAGGAGATCGGGATGCTTCCGTACAAGAGTCTGATTAAGTGGAGACCAGCGACTGGAGAGTATTACTCGAGCATGGAAGAAGGAGAAATTCATGTTTTCCTCGCCTACATCAAGTGCGAGCTCAGATTTCTGGCACACAAGTTCCTTTTGTAGGTTCTTGAGTACTACAACATTGAACTGATCAACCTAACTCCCAACTCAATCGCCAACTTCAGCATCTTTGTCTACCTTTGTGAGGCGTACATAGGGATCCGACCAGATCTAAAGGTCCTTAGGTATTTTTACAAGATGGCAAAGTCATGGAAGACGATGGGAACCTCTAGGGAAAGCTCGCTACGCCTTCACGACGGGAAGGCCGATGAGTACATCAAAATGTACTCAAAGTCCTTGTGGTCGTCATGGAAGAAAAGCTGGCTCTATATGACGGTCACGAAGTAGGACGGTCTTTTCTTCGTCGGCAAATTGGCTAGGGAGAAACTCAACTGGCATTCAACCGTAAAGAAGGGAAGAGTCGGAAGCTGTGTCGAAGCAATTCAAGACCTCAGTGCCAGGGGCTTAACCGCTTGGCATGTGGTTAGGGATTTTTTTTCATGCATGAGATTAGTCCCTTGAGGCTCCGATCATGTTTCCTGCTTTGGCATGTGGTCGTGACGAAGCGACCAAGGATACCAGGGAAGGTAAGTTCCAAGAATTCCATCCAGTATAGTTTATTAGTTGCATGTTTTTAACCATGAAATCTTTTTATTTATTGAAGCGATTTCCCCTGATGAAATTAGAGTGTGGATCAAAATGATCTACGCTGGGGAGCCTGATGCTAAGGCTGCATTTCCCAACATCTTGGCACATGTCTCTTTAGAAGAGAAAGTGAAGAGACTCGATGTAAATAACAGCTCATTCTTCACCGTTTATATATTCTTCGATTAGTATATAATTCTGCTCTAATTATGTAGGCGGTCGGGCTAAGGATGAAACAACCTGATGCGGAATCTCCATCATCACTTGTTCCGACCGACTCTGCCTTAGAGATAAGTGAAGATGATGATCTCCCAAAGGTAATAGAGCTTTTGATAAGGAGTATATATTTTAGATGGAAAGAATTCATCACCTAATTAAAATTAGCTTTTAAATTAGAAGGGAGAAAAGGAGGACCCACACGTCGAGACGAGAGAGGTCGCATGCCCCAAAGTGGTCGTTCACGACCTCACAGTTGCTACTAAAGCAACTTTCCCAGAAGCCAATGAAGGCACCGTCTCTGACTAGCTGGTCAGGGATCTCAGCCATCTGGTCGAGGATGTAACTTTCGACTGGAGGTCAGAGGACGTGAGGGGTTTACCAACCCTACTGGTTCAGAACCAGTAAAATTGGTGGGGAAGAAGAGGAAGGTAAGTGTCACAGAATATGCTCCCGAGCGTTTCAACATTAAGACCAAGAAGATGACCAAGTGTGTATACATGAAAGATACATGTGAAAGTGCATACCTGTTCGTATCTTCTAGTATCCTGAAATTTTGACTTTGCTTTCTTCCATTTTGATAGGTCTTTTGGTGTTCTGGTTGTTTTCGACCAAAACACCCCTCTGGAAAACATCCCTAGGGAGGAAGAGGTTGAGCCAGCCTCCGAGGGTGGCAGCTCTAGATGCTCCAGTCTCCAAAATGGCTCCAAGCATGCTTGAGGAGACAAGAGTCGAAGAAGAGCCTCAGCAGGTTCCGCCTCCTGTTGAGATTGCTCAAGGGTAGAGGAGTTCTTCACCAGTCGTAAGGTCTCCATGTCCCAGTTTTTTCTCTAGCCACTGTCAAATTCACAGTTACCGCTTGTTCGTGGAGGCTCGAAGAGGTTGTCGGTCGTCGAGACTGATCCCACCCTTATCTACTCCCAATATGCTGATACAGCGGTCGAGGTAAGCGTACCCTCTTTGTCTCTTCTTAAAATTCATAAAATTTTAAAAAAAGTCTGCTATCTTTGGCAGCATATGATTGAGAATATTGTTTTGGTCGAAGGACTGACTAAGCGAATTTCTATCTTGGAAAAAGAAAATTCCGAGTTAAGAAGTAAGTACTTCTTCCTGACTCTCTTCTTTTCTTCTTGTTACCTCTTTATTATTTCTGAACTCTCCTCTTATCATGATTGACAGAATTGGAGGCAAATAAGAAAGAGATCATGGCAAAAGATGCCTAAATAACAAAGCTAGAAGAAGAAGGCCAAGCTAAGGACCGGTCGATCGAATACTTGACGACCAGCAGAAAGAACTCCTTGAAATTTGCGAGGAGAAAATTCAAGGTAACTTGTCGTAAAACCTAACCAGTTTACTATGTATTTTAAGTTATATATTTTTTAACTTTGATCTGCTCAAGCAGAGTAAAATGAGAAGCTAAAAAGAGTGACATAGCTCTTGAATTTGAGCATGACATGGACGCAGCTCTTGGGCAAAGTCTTGATGAAGAAGTCAATGCTTTTAACAAGCTGATTTTCGACATGTGGTCGGGATGAAGTCCGTTTACCTTGAGAGATCCAACGGATAAGTTCAGCTATCTTGTCCAACTCCTTGAAGATCTCAAAGGTTTGCTTGCATCTACTCGGGAAAACCATGCCCGGACTATGAAAGACGTCATTACCAATGGAGTCAGCATTGCTTTGGCAAAGCTGAAGGCTTCCAACCCCCCTGTTCATCTCCAAGCTATTGAAGAAGACTTTAACTGTTCATAGGATGAAGCAGCCAAGTTTGTAGAAGAGATTTTGCCGATTGGAAACAAGGTTGGCGATGATATAGATGTCGGATCTCCGCCATGTAGTGACCAGTCTAACAATCCCGAGAAGTAGATGACTGTAATTGTTTGAATTGTGAATGTAAAAAAAACTTACCATTTTATCATTAGTAAAGTCTTAGTTTTATCTTTTCACTTTGCTACTCATATATTTTCTAATCCCCGACTACTTGTATTAGTAGAAGAACTTGCTGAAGAAGCAGTAGACCAAGAAAAAGAGTAAAAGCTAAGACCATAATACAAAGTATGTACTGATTATGTTTCGAAAAAAGGTCTAAGTAACACTAGGAAATCAACTTGGTCGGAACCAATGTGTGACTTTGACTAGCTATAGATCTATTTCCATAATAAAAAAAATACTATATAGTACATTTCATGGTCGAAAGATGTTGCAAGACTTATCTTAATGATTAAAAAAACCATGCAAAAAATGTATGCATAAATGATAAGTGGTCTTATTTATACACATTGTCCAAAACTGGTCGTAAGGATTGCTAAGATTAAAAGACGTAATAGGTACTTCGCAAAATGTGCTCATGTTCAAGCCCGACTGGCAGCGAGGATCGTAGGAAAAAGGTCATCTCTAGGAAACTCTTTCTAGTGGGCAGGATAACATGCAGAGAGGACAAATTTCGACTATGAGATTTTTCGTGTCTCGACTAGTAGCCAAACAATAGTAGACCATAATATTGAAATAGAGAAAGATAGTTTTCAAATTCTTAAGCATGTAAATAACCATAGCATATTGTCTATTTTACACTCTCTTACTTATTTCTTTTAAGAAAATAGTGTATGGTCGCGTGTGAGAACCATAACTGAGATGGTCACGACTATGACCCTTATGGCTTGTGACAATCATGTCATGGCCAAAAAGTAAAAATAGATCCTTTTGGAAGGATATCGGAAGGAAATAGACCTTTTCATACTAGTTAGACAGCAATAGTATTCGACCAGATAATGGATGATAGATATATAAACAATATCACTCATCGAAAAAAAGAAATGAATATGTATTGAAATTGAAATGATGTAAAAAATTATACAAAATACTTACGTAATTGATCAATGTTATAAGAATTTGACAAAACACGTCCGTCTGACATTGCTAATAGTATTGGGTCAGGTCGGGTAACCGACGACCATCGTAAGGGCCTTCCCATTTGGCGTAAAGTTTATTGTGATTGGCTTGGCTCTGAATTTTTCTTTGAACCAGATCACCTACAGCTAGGCTGTGAGGTTGCACCTTAAGATTGTGGTACCTTCGCATAGCTTGTTGGTAGACCGCCGATCGTATCAGGGCTTGGTTTCGTTGTTCTTCAAGGAAATTAATGTTGTCGAGCCTTCGTTGTTCTTGATCATTTTCGTTAAAACAATCGGTTCATGTAGAGCCAATTTTTAGTTCCAGAGGAAGCATGGCTTCAGCACCGTAAACTAGAAAGAATGGCATTTCACTGCTCACACGACTGGTCGTGGTTCGAACAGCCCATAATACATAAATAAGTTCTTGAACCCAAGCCCCTGACCGTTTTGTTAATCGCTTGAAAACTCGACATTTAACTCCTTACATTAATATACCATTAGCTCGCTTGACTGCTCCGTTGCTCTACGGATGACCGACAAATGCGAAATGTATTTTTATACCTAGATCTTTGTAGAATTCCTGGAAATTTCCGCTGGAGAACTAGGTACCATTATCCTTGATTATACGACTGGGTATACCAGATCGTGTGATCGTGTTTTTTGTGAGGAACCTCTTAGCAACCTCAGTTGTTGTTTTAACAACTGGCTCGGCTTCTATCCATTTTGTAAACGTGTCAATCATGACGAAATGGAATTCAAAGTCCCCGGGTGCCCTTGGGAAAGGTCCCAGATTGCCTAGTCCCCAGGTCACAAAAGGCCAAGAAAGAGGAATTGTCTGCAAAGCTTGTGCCGATTGATGTACTTATCGATTATAAAATTGATATTGTACGCACTTCGTCGCGAGCTCTTTTGCATCATGAAGGGTAATTGGCCAATAGTATCCTTGCTCAAGGCTTAACCGACTAGTGTTACAGAGGAATGATGTGCTCCACGACTCCTCCATGAATGTTGGATAGCAATTTAATGCCATCCGTTTGAGATATGCATCTCATCAACACTTCGTGAGATCCTTATTTTTACAAAGTACTTTCGATCAGAGCATATGATTTGGCCTTTCGAGCTATACGATTGGCCTATACATCATCTTTATGAATAATGCCATGTTGACGATAATTGCAGAGCGACATCATCCTATTTCTACCCATGGTCTAGTTGTACGACCTCCTGTGTAGCATCCATGTTCTCAGGATCGATTTGTACGATCTCTAGCGAAACACCTATATCCTCGGAATGCTCAACCACCGAGGGTGAATCGAGTTGCTCCAGAAAAACTCCGGGCGGGATAGGTGACCTTGTGGAGGCCATCTGTGCCAACTGGTCTGTCATAAAGTTTTCCTTTCTACGAATATGTTGGATCTAGAAACCGAAGAAGTGCTTTCAAGTTTTTGTACTTTTGCCAAATAAGATGACATCTTGGTACTTGTGCATTGATACTCTTTTCCGACTTGATTCGCTTTGAGAATATCCTTTCACTAGTAATCTGCGAATCCCGAGCAAGCTAGCTGCTCAGAGCCCTGCCAATAAATCTTCATATTCTATCATATTATTTGTGGCAGGAAAGTTTAACTGAATAGCATATTTGATATGTTCTCCAGTGGGGGATATCAAGACAACTCCCCCCCCCAGCCTTAAACATCAAGGAGCCATAAAAATACATTGTCCACTCATCGTGGTGTTCGTACTCGAGCCCTTGGTTGGGTTCAGGGTTTGTCCATTCGGTAATGAATTCTACTATTGTCTGGGACTTAATTGCTATTCGTGAGATGAAGTGGAGGTCAAACACCCCAAGATCGACCGCCCATTTTGCTATTCGTCCTGAAGATTCCCTATTTCTGAGAACTTGACCAAGGGGATATCCGGTAAGTACGACCACTTTGTGGGCCTAAAAGTAATTCCTTAGTTTCCTTGAAGCCATAAGGAAACCATATAGCAACTTTTGTACCTATGGGTATCTTTCCTTAGATCCATGTAAGACTTCGCTTACATAATATATCGGTAATTGGATGTTTTCACGTTCTACAATCAGTACACTACTGACTGCTTGTGGTGTTGCAGCCACATAAATAAGTAATATTTCTCCCGATCTCAGAGATACTAAGATCGAGGCACTCGTATGGTACCTCTTAAGTTCTTCAAAGGCGTCGTTTACTTCTTTAGTGCACTCGAAACTTCCGTGTTTCCAAATAAGCTTAAAGAAAGGTAACCATTTTTCACCTAGTCATGCTATGAAACGACTTAGCGCTGCCATATAGACGGTTAGTTTTTGGACTTCCTTCTTTATGGTCGGAGGGTGCATCTGGTCTATGACCGATATTTTTGCTGGATTCGCTTCAATCCCTCTAGCAGAAACTAGGAAACCAAGAAGCTTTCCAGAAGAAACTCTGAACACACACTTATCTAAATTCAACTTAAGGTTATGCCTTCTTACGTTGTTGAAAGTCTTGTGTAGGTCGGAAATGTGGTCGCCAGCGTTGATGCTTTTCACAAAAGTCATCAACATAGGCTTCTAGATTTTGACATATATGAGGATTAAAGGTTTTTTTGCATTAACTTTTGAAAAGTTGCACTAGCATTCTTGAGACCAAATGGCATCTTAACGTAGCAGTAAGTGTCATATGGCGTGATGAATGGTGTTTTCTCTTCATCATCTTTACTCAAGTTAATCTACTGTGTAACACCCCAACCCAACACTGGGCCTGGAATGCCACTAAACTACCCGAACAACTAAGATACATCAACACACTATGAAATATAGTAAAACCCGTCGACGGGTCACGATAGAACATGAATAAACATTGATCAAGAATGAACAACTAAGCAAGGGAAACACAACCAGGCAAGTAGTCCAAAACAACACCCAACTAAAGAGTCTGAAGCACTGAAACAAATAGACTAATCCAAAACATTGACCTAAATTTATTCAATGTCCAACAAGCCCTAGAGTAATCCAGCAATAAGGAATAAAAGGTTCTCATGGCAATTAATCATGTGTCTGAAGTATGGAACTATCCCATGTGCTCTATTCGCTCTCAAACGTGGTGCCCTCGAGGATCACCTAAAGACAACAAAAGAGCAAGGGTGAGTCCACGACTTAGCAAACATATCAATATTCAACGAACAATAATAAATCAACAGTATTCCATAACTTCATTATCATCACATGTACTTCTATTAATATTCTCATGCTTTTCTCTTCACTTTGTTTTCACGTCCATTCATCTCATATCAATGCAACCCTACTCTACATGTCCACATGCACTTCTTTCGTGTATAAAGGTATAGCGTGAGAGAATGCTTGCGACAACATTCACTCTCAAGCCCGTTCCTCCTCAAAGATCGGGGACCTCCTCCACTTTCGTGGAGTTGTGATCAATCATGATCACCTGCTCATATGCAAAGATGCTTATGAATACAAAAATGCAAAATTTCATCATACTCATCATAACTAATTTTCCCCATGTTCGTTAACAAGATAAAGTCATACCATTCCATTACTTGCAATTAAATAAAAATAAAAGCACAACAATAATGATATTGAAAGATAAAAAATCACAGTGATCAATCATTGATCGCTGTCTACCATGCACTTGCCTTTACTAGTTGCGACGCACGGTTTGGCTAGAAGATGGCAATAAGCACGACATCTCTCCTACAATAAATACTCAAATTCGAATACAATCTACGGCAACATAAGAACAATCAACAATCGACATCGCTCCTACACGCCTCCAGGTCTACCACGCTTCCCCTGTACCGAACAGTTACCCTTTGCTGTTCTGGTACTAAAACGAGCGTAACCTTTGACTCAAAAGCTCAATAATGGCAAACCACCCAGTTCTGGATTCTTCATAAAATTCCCCATATTTTCTTAGATTACCAAGACTTCTAATTAAATCACCTAACCCTCCGTTTTTAACCCAGAAGACCGATCTGTCCCCTCGACAGACAGTGGTACTAAACTATTCATAACTTAATGACCAGAGATCCAAATGAGGACTTATTAGTCTCTCTAGAAAGCTTATCAAATTCCCCATCTAAATCTAGTTGGTGAGCTTTCCATATTCGGCCATCTTCTACTCTTACCAAACTGATTAACAGAACAGATAATTCTCATCAGGGTTTCTGAACAGCGGCACTAAATTCAACGTAACTTTCAGTTCACAAGGCCAAATTTTATGGTATTTAGCTTTCTGGAAAGCTTGTAAAAATGTATACAACATTAGTTATGGTGAGATCCCCTAATTCATCCATTAACTATTCACTAATGACCGATTACCAAAATCTGTCAGAATTAAAACAGAACTGCAGAACAGCAGCGCTACGAAAATCATATCTCCCAATTCGTACATCCAAACGACTTGATCCAATACTTTACGGAAAGCTAGCGGCGTCGTCCACAATTCTCCAGGAGACATCCTGGTCAAAATCTGCCGCTAACTACCCCAAATCACACGATCTCCACAGACTACCAGAATCAATCAGCTACCGACATCGCCTAATCACGAAATTTAAACACCAATCCAAAGGGATTCGGAGAATTACCCTTGGAGACGAACTTCACCGGTGAGCTCCCAGCGTGTTGCTTCTCCCTCTCTTCCTCTCCCCCCTTCTTTCCCCCCTTCTTCCTTCCACGGCCAGCCACCACAATGATCCCGGAGGCGGGGCACTCGGTTGTGGGGAGGCAGGCGCCAAGACACAGGGAGGGGCGGCGAGGAGGGGATGGGAGGCGGCATGGAGGGGAGAGGGAGGGGTGGCGGCTTGGTGGGGGTGGGAGAGAAGGGACTAGAGTTTGGGGGGAGGCATCCCCGCTTTTTGGTCGACCCCCCTTGGGTCTCCTGGGCTACGACCCGAGGCCCAGGTTGGCGGGATTTTTGCGGGTACCCCCTCCAACCCTCTGTAAATTCCACTCTTTAATTGGTTTTTCTCCTCCCGAATTTTTTAATAATTGCCCGATTAAAATTTCAGGGTATTACATAGTGGTACCCTGAATAATCATATAAAAAACTTAACAACTCACACCCGGAAGTAGAATCTACAAGTTGATCAATGCGTGGAAGGGAAAAGTTATCCTTCGGACAAGCTTTATTAAGATTTGTGAAGTCAATACACATTCGCCATTTTCCATTCCTTTTTCTAACCATTACAGGGTTGACGAGCCACTATAGGTGGTCGACCTCACGAATAAACATAGCCTTGAGGTGCTTGTCAATCTCAGACTAGATTGCCTCCTTCCGATCAGGCGTGAAACGCTTTAGCTTTTGCTTGACCCGTTTTTTGTCTGGTTGGAGAGCTAGCCTGTGCTCGATCACTTCCCTAGAGACTCCGGGCATGTGAGACGTCTGCTAGGTGAATACTTCTAGGTTTGCTCGGAGGAAGAAGATGAGCAACTTTTCCTATTTAAGGTTGAGTCCTCCTCCGACTAGTACTTTTTGGGAAGATGCGTTAGCATTTCCTGACCCAGACGGTATTTTGGCGCTTTCCAAAGAAGCGTCTTTGTCGAGTGATACCTCCTTGGTCTGGTTGGAGGGCTTTGGGGTATTCTTGGGTCTTGAGTGCTTGACCTGGTTGAATCGACGGGATGTGGCAGTCTTCTTTGCCGAAGGAGACAGTTGTCTCTAACCACCTGGATGGCTTGATGTCGATCGAAGACTCAGCAAGGTTCACTTACCGCTCCTTGGCCTTCAGATGGTGCCTTGAGTCGTACGAAGAAGATCCTCCGAAGATCATATCCATGGTGTTTTGCTACTCCTGATACTCCATTTCTTTGTGGCCATCTTTGTTCTTCTTGGAGTTTGGTTCTCCGAGTTCAAGTATAGAGGGGAACGGACTTTTACCTAAGTAGTAATCCTCCAGTTTCTTTTGCTAGGCTCGTGTCGGACCCAGGAGTAACACCCCAGAATCCTCTGTGCATTTCTGAACTAGTCCCATGATCAGTAGCTAGTTCAAAAAGTAAACAAATATGATAACATCCATAATTCGCATAACTTTATTAATAATCAATAGAGTTTATTATAGAAGAGGCTTACAAGCCAACAATAAACAAACACAGCGGAAGACGAATAAGTAGTGGAGTCCAGCTGATCTGCCACAGGCAATCGACTGGGGTAGCGGCCTAGTCGTCGAGATCCGAAGTCCTTCTCCTTTGAAATTTATTTGCATGAAGTAAGGGTGAGCACAACTACCGTACTCGCAAGTTACACCCAATAACAGAGTTAATGCAATGCATGGATATATCAAAGGAATGCTTATGGGTTAAATTTGCATAAAGCAATGTTTTCTTTTAAATATTTGTACAAAGTTCCAAAGCATTTATTTTATAACCAAAATTCATTTTATAAATTCTCAAGTTTTATAGTAGGATAACCTCCATATGAAATATGGTGATGGATACCCTCCTATCACATGGCTTCCTGCCCAACTTCCTATTTGGATAGAAATCCAAAACCATTTGATTAACTCTTTTGAAAACAAAATCAAAGTCTAACTTTGAGTGGCTTTGCTCAGCATGTCCATGACCGTGGACACGGCTATTCGAATAGTTTTACACTCCGCAGAGGTGGTACAACTTTACCCACAAGATATAGATTCTCTAGTTTGTTTGGCATCCGTCGATACCACTGCTCACTACCTTAGGTAAGCAATCTAGAGCACGTGTCAAGGCCTTTACAATGCGTCATTCCACCGTAGTCCTGCCTCGCTAAGGATTCACCCCCTTTAGATAGAAACCTGCCGGGTTCAGGCCCCCTCTTGCGCTAGGTGGGAATACATAAAAGTAGGTCATTCTGACACCCACACATCAACATGGCACAACCACGGTGAAACGTTGCAAATTAGTTAGCCAGGTCCCTCCCACTCGAGACATGTGGAAGTACTATGTGGCTTAGCAAGATGCGGCTCGAAGACCGGTCCTTAACTGACTTGGACGACTTCCAAAATAACCCCTGGGCCTCAATCCTATCCAGATTGAGCCCGTGCAAAAACCTTGACCCACCAAGCATCCATTTCGCCCAAGTACAAACCAACTTTTCATTTTTGTTTTTCAAAATCATTTGCAAAATCTTCAATGACAAACCAATGCTATAGACTTTTAAACAATAGTTAATCATTTGGCTAAAATTTTCCAAACTAAACATTATTGGTCTAAACATGTCTTTGCATAATATTTTCAAATGATCCCAGTTCATACTATCGTATCAACTAGGTTTTTATCTAGGGTGATAATATATTCGATTCAAATATCAACATTAGCCATACAAAGGATTTAGGCATAACTATAAATTTAAAACAGGTATTTAAATTACATTGAATAAAAATAAGCGTGCAATAATAATTTAAAACAAAATTTAAATAATTTTAAATAATAGGATCAAATATGATCAAAGGTATAACTTGCCTTACTTGGTTATATGTTATTCTCAAACGGCGTCGAAATCCGGTTGTCCGAAGTCGTCGAAATCTATACGTGTAAACGATCCAAATTCAAATAATATTCAAATAAAATCCAAAAATTAAAAGATAAATACTGGAAGTAAGATATCGACTTTATATGAATATAGGAATTTGAATCGATGGAATTGGAGTTCGTATGAGGGAGAACGAAATTCTGGAAGGATTAAATGGGAGAGTGAATAGTAGTTTGCATGACACTATTTATTCTCATGTAATGCATGTGAATAGTGCAACGCCAAGGAGGAATTGGCCGCGACGGCGAGAGGAAGGGCGAGGTGACCGGCGAACAACAAAAATGGAACCCCGGCGAGGTACTTTACCCGATGGTGGTGGCGGTTCGGCCGGCGACGACTGGTGGCGACGGCGACGCGCAAATAGAATAAATAGCATAAATAAAATAAATACTAAAAATAAAGGATGATTTTATATGATTTTACGAGCAAGAATCATCGGATTCGGAGTTTGCAATAGAGAGGAATGATTTTTGAAAGGAATTTTCTCAACTAATTAATTTGCTACAGTATATACATGACTAATAAGCATGCACGGTACTTCTTCCTTCTTGCTTCGACTCAACAGAGAGAAAAACAAGGCCATGGCACCAGCTGAAGGACAAGGGAAAGCGGCCGGCAAACTACCAAAATGGGTTGCTCACCTTGAGACGAAGCCGTAGGAGGAGGCGGCGCGATCGGAGATGGCCGGCGACGGCGGCGTCAGCCATGGAGGTGGGCGGGTGCTCCGGCGATCTTTCAATTAGGCGAAGGTGTGTACGTGTAGAGTACGACGTCGCGGTTTCGGCGGTGGTGACGAAGATGGCGGAGCTTCACCGGAGGAGACGCTAGAGCGCAAAAACGGCGAACGACCGAAAAACTTCACATCGCAAGTTCGGCCAAACTATGGGGAGAGGGGAGGAGAGGTTTTGGGGGTGGGTTGAGGGTGGAGAGGAGCTCCTGGTGGTCTCTTTATATAGGGGAGGGGGTGCCTGGATCAATAGAAATTTGTCAAAGAAGATGCAACAATTTCGGGTGCAATAAAGAGGGGAGAAAACTGAAAACTGCATTAAACTCAAAGGAATAAACGGGCAATTGATGGTATAGTAACGTAGGTGAGGTTAATGCGGACGTTTTGGTTCAGAAGGAATTGAATTTGGTGCATTGAGTGCAAATAAATGAGGAGAGAGGTGAAAATCTGCCATTAATGGAGAGCTTGAGCTTCGATCATGGCTGCGGCCGGCAGGCACGGCGGCCGGGGAAGGGGCGGCGGGGTGAGGGGTGTCCGGTGGTGGGGTCGGCTGCCATTGAAGTGCTCGGGAGGAAGAAAACAACAGAGAAGAATGCATTCGGTCCTAAAGGAGTAGCTGCTGAGAAGAGCCGTCTTCCATCGTAATTCCCTGGTCGGAATCTATGAGGGGGTCTTGGTATCGCCTGGTCCTCCGTCCGACCATGTTGTCCCCTGTTGAGGGAGGAGCGCTGGGAAGAAGTCGTGGTTTGGCTTTGTGAATTCTTTTGCTCCTAGTACATTTATATACGCCGCATGGTTTGCTGGAGGATCTCCGACACCTATCCTACAAGTTGAACGTAATGCAAAGTCTCTGCCAGAGTAGGGTCTGGGTTATTCAAAATATCATGAACTCGTTGTAAGTTTTGCAGGCTTACCGAAGGTCTTGGAGGATTGCTTCTAGCAGCGGGCGTTCGATGAGCCGAAGGTCCTTCTGACCTTTCGTCTTGTCCTGCTCGACCTGTCACGCGTTGTGGGGTAGGAACTGGCGGATTAACTGATCGACATCCATGAGTTCGTTTGCCTCCGACAAGTGGTGTTTGAGCTCCTATACCATCTCGATCAGTACGTGGTGACGGGTTAAGCTGTGGAGGACTGAGCGTGGCATCTTGAGTGGTATCTTCGATTGTGTTAACCTCATGGCGCCAGCAGCGATCTTCTGACGATCTCCCATTGTAGCTAAGGGAGAGCCTTCCAAAGCTTCGGCAAGGATCCTCCACGACGGGGAGCGGTCGGAGATTACCACCTCCTGCAGGCTTTGTGGTGGATTCAACCTGATCCGGTGGATTACTAATCGTATCTCGAGGTTTATCATTCCCACTTGGCTTTCAACCAGTGGCAATGGTAACTTCATTGACACTCTCATCAAGTGTCAGTTGGCCCTTGGAATCCTTAGGATCCGTTGGCGAATACTGATCGCCCGTGATAACATCGAGAGTACGTTGATTCTTTGGGCTACTGTCGTCGTTCTTGCCGGTTGGATTAACCGGGCTTGTAGAGGCATTCGGATGTTCCGAATTGGTGAACGACCGGTTCCATCGGTGACACGGATGGTGGCGATGAATCCTCATCCATCGGTCGATCTCGCTAGTCTCGGTGAGTGGCGAGCCAATGAGGAGGATGACAACTTCCTTTTTCATGGCACGCATGCATGTGTCCATGTCGAGGTCGGAGTAGTCCGTCAAGTCGAACCAGTTTTCCTCATGTCAAGTCTCTGCTATGTTCACATGACCGATGACGGAGCGAAAGGGGCGAATGAAGAATGCTTGAGCGAAGTGATCTTCAAGAACCCAACGCCTTCTTCCCCACGGACGGCGCCAGCTGTCGACGATCGAGTTGTCGATCTTACAAAATAAAATAGAGAAAAATGACAAAGAGTTCTTGTAAGAGAATGAGATTTCTCTTTATTGCTATGAACTGGATCCTTTACAGGGGGTGCCTTCAACAAGGCGGTGGACTAATCCTAATTACACTGAGCGTAGTGCATACTATGCTATTGAATCAGAGTTAAAACATGAATCTAATGTCGATTGTGTTGCTTCAATCCGATGCCCTTGTTCCTCTATGCTTCGTCTTCAAATAGCCATCGAAGAGGTACCAGTTACTTCTGGAGAAGACGTGTATTGGAAGTGACACGTCCAGTCGGAAAGACAGTTGTTGTTAGTGAAACAGTAACTGATCGTTGGTTTAATGCATGTGAGATATCAAACCATATAGTGGTTATTGTCAGTGTCTTATGATCATGAAATGTCGTGTAGTATGGAGCAAATATGACATATGTTCCATTCGTCACATGGTAAGAATATACTTGGAGTTGGATCCAGATGTCAGTTCAAGGCTTCTATGAGCAATCATCTGGTCAGGGACTGGGTACAGGACCTCATCCGACCAGGGTACCCATGAGTAACCTCTGGAATCCTTACGAACACAGGGGTCGTTAGCCTTAGGGGTTAGACTATGAAGATATATGATCTTTTAATTATGTATTAAAGTAATACATAGAGATTTTAATCATCATCAATTGCTCCGTCGAAGGTCGCGGTAGAGTCTGAGCGAAGAAGACAACGCTGCGAATGATGGAGGAAGAGGAAGCCGTGAGCAGTTGCGCAAACACTTCCTAAAAACCTTATTTGCCCCAACCCAGAGACACTGCTCGCCCCACGTTAATGCGTGCCGAAAAAGGGATGGAGTAGACAAGGCAACTCAACACAGAGGAGGACATGGCAAAAGTTTTGAGGCTTGTCTATTTCGTCTACACTGAATGGAGATGCTCTCATCCTCATATGGAAACAGTGTAATTCAAACATTCGGTTTCTAATGCATATAGATTCCATTCATGGTTTTGAGGTGTGAAATCCCTGGACCATTCACACACATGTCGCGTGCGGGGGCGATGGCGTGGCAGAGTGAGCAAGCGAGCGTGTGTGTTCTTTTTTTTTTTTGCTTACTTCAACTAAGTAAGATCAACTCCAACTTATAAGTTGGTATCCTCCTACCTATACTACCAATATGGTAATAAACTTCCCACTTTACACCGTTGCCTGAGTGAACTTTTAAGTTTTTTTTTAGGATTTACTAAGAATATTTTTTGAACTAATCCTATAAACTCCACACATGTCGCCAATTCCAATGGGGGTGAGAACTATTTCCACGACGACAGTGTATTATCGCTATTACGGTAATCTAGTTCTGAAAAAAAAAAACGAGCACCACGTGAATGTGAACATGTGATGCTACGTATACTGCACGGTATTAGCACGAGCACCACGTGCTGCTTGTCAGTCGATCTAGTATGTGTAGTGAGAAAATGGCAGTCGATCTAGTATGTGTAGTCAAGCCCTGGCTAGCTTGCATGCATGCATGCATGCTGCTCTTTCACAAACTCCGACGCTGGCCTCTGATGCACTGCATCTGTGTCTGCATCTGCATACACGTTCGTCAGGTCAGGGCTTGAAAAAAGCGACCCGAAAGATTTCGGGGGCCAGCATTACGCAACACACTGACAGGCCAGACATTCACCGTATGTATGAGAGAGAGTTGACATTGTACACGTGTGCGTGCGAGAGAGAGAGAGAGATGGCAACTGGCTAGGGGATACGTACTGGAGTCTGCTGACTGAAAAGCACAACACCCTTTGCAAAAGGCAAAGGGAAAAGGGGCTCTCACTGACTTCTGAAACACTGATCTGATGACAACTACAAGATCCACGGAGTACAAACACGACTGCATGAGCCATGCCACAGACATACACCCGTATGCACACGACCACATGTCACATCACACGGAGAGGCATACATCGCCAAATATAATGCACCATGCAACCAAGCTAGTAGCTGCAGCTGCAGCCGCAGCTAGCTAGGCTAGGCAGAATCAGTGCTCCCATACCCTGAATAGTAGAGTATAATCGCCTCTCCCATGTCTCATGCATTCTCCCCTGGCTCCTTTCATCATGCATCATTTTTCTTATCGATGATCATTCTCCTAACCTCGTTCGCATTACATATGCGCACGTACTAAATCAAGAGCTACCTAGCTACCTGGATTTTGGGGGGGGCAGTATATGGATGCAAACAAAAACTAGTTAATTAATATAGGAACCTCCCTGCCTTGCATCAGCGTTTAGCAGTCTTAAGCTTGTGCCACCACTGCTTGGCTCCTCGCTCTGAACTAATGAATTATAAGCTGACACCAGAAATGGCTTCATCTCTTGCTCCTCATGTTGTGCAGCAGCAGCAGCAGCAATGTACTGATCATTCAGAGTAGAAGCACTAGTGATCACCCCTTGTTGAGAATGCAGAAGCCGCTTCCCGGTGTCCTCACGGCCGCACAAGAGGAGGCTCTGCAGACCAGAGTCATATGCATTTGCACTGCCATTATTGACAATAATGTTGCAGAGATCAAAATAGTTGCCATTAATCCCGGAGGAGGAGCTGATCAGGCTGCCGCGCCCGGACATGAGTAGGCTGCCACTGCCTGCTTGGCCACCGGGGTTGACGATGTAGGGTGACATCACGGGGAGGCTGCCCTGATCCAGCAACGCTTGATGTGGTTGTACAGAGATCGCCATGGGGAGGTAGCTGCCAGATTGGTGATCATGAGTACTGACGGCATGAGGAGGACGGGGAGGAGGTGGATGGAACAAGAGCTGCTGCTTGCTGTGATGCTCCCGTGGTTGCTGTAGCTGATGGTTCCATGATCTGGGTGATCTCTGTGTGGGAGGCTGCAGGCCCATGAGCTTCTTCTTCAGCTTGGTGTTCCAGTAGTTCTTGATGTCGTTGTCTGTTCTCCCTGGGAGCTGCGCTGCTATGATGGACCATCTGCATGCGTGTGTACATACTCAGTAACCTGCTTAGTACTAAGTTACAATGCTGCCTATAAGCATATATACCTACTACATATGATGCATTTGTTGGATATATTTTGCTTGAATTAATATCAAGCAATAATAATCAAAACAGGATTATTGTATTACTAGATCTCACATTAATTAATTTCCGTGTAAAGCTCTTTGTAGCATGATCTTGTTTTCTATAGGTTTGATTAAAAACTAAGCATTCATGCATGAAACAAAAGGAAAAGAACACAAGAATTCTGCATTTGCCGAATTAAGCAGGAGACAAAAGGGAAAAGGACTACAGTTCAGATGACCAGGATCAAGCTGACCCTTCATCTATCTATCTATCTATCTATCTGCATGTACAAAAAGTTTGCTCCATGAAAATTAAAGCCTAACAACTCCCATAGATGCATGCATGCATGTAACTTTTGTTTCTTCCATGTTCTATCTAGTTACGTAGAAGAAGGTTGAAAAGGAAGGATCAAATATATATAACCAGTGGAAGCAATTAGCGAGCTGGTGTTCATGTGCTAGCTAGCATTAACAAGCCTAAAAGGGGACAAGATCGAAATTAATTAAACATATGCAACTCGAAATCTAATTAAGCAGACAAGCGGCAAGAATGGATAAATATGTACGTTTATGCTGGTGGGTACCTGCTTCCAATGCTGGCAAAGAGGTTGCAGATGATCCTATCCTCATCGTCAGAGAAGTCCCCGTGCTTTATGTTTGGCCTGAGATAATTGAGCCACCTTAGCCTGCAGCTCTTCCCACACCTCTTCAGCCCTGCATATGTATGTTTTAATCGGTAAGGCAGGGGCAGTTAAGCTATCTAGGTAGCTAGTGAATGAATTTAACTAGTGATCATGCATGCGTGACACTAGATGATCACTGACCAGCCTTGTGAGGGAGAGCGATCCAGTTGCCAGCGGTGCCATGCTTGCCGATGTACTGCTTGAGCTTCATGTCCTCCTCGGGTGACCAGGGCCCCTTCTTCACATTGGCCTTGTCACAGCATGGAGCCCTCCCCATGGCGTCTGGCTAGCTTCGATCTTTAATTTGCAGTCTAGCTCCTTCTCTTCGGTGAAGCTGTGGCTGTACGTGAGGTTGCTAGATATATAGCACTGAAGCTGGTGTTGCTGTGTATGCTAGCTATTCCTGCCTCCTCCTCGATCTTCTATTGATCTTGTCTCTCTTCCTTTGGACTGACCACATGAGAGATACATAGGACTACTTAGACAGGCAGAGACTGATAGACAGATATGGATCGGGATGGATAGATAGGACGGAGCAAGTGAGGGAGGAGCTGGAGAGAGACAACATGTACAGAAAGCTGGGTATATATATTTGAAAAGAAAAGAGGAGCAGATCGATACAGGATGTGCATCAGTGCATGTGTGCACTGTGCTAGCTAAAGAAGTCAAAGCAGGAAGGATGGGCACTATTTGTCTAGTTTCAATCAGCTCCCTGCAGTACGTACCCTCACTCCCTCCCCTTCTTTTCTCCCCTCTCATCAATCTCAAACAGCTCAACAGAAGCTAGCTAGCTACACCTCATTTCTCATGAGTAGTCATGACCAACCCGGCCGGCCTTCTCTCTTATGTTTCTCGATATTTAAAGCTGGCTAGGTCAAGTTGGTGACGAGTTGTGGACTATTTTAGCTTGGTCGCATCATAAAGATTCTAAAAAATAACTTTTAAAATTTAAAATTTTCATAAGTGACCTCCTGCCCGTACTATCTACCGTTTCGGACGGCAGCAACCGAGGACATCCCCGGGTGCTGCCCCCTGTGGGGCCCGCAGCAAGGTGCTGCCGTATAGGTCAAGTTCGCGACGAGTTGCGGACTATTTTAGCTTCGTTGCATTATAAAAATTTTAAAAATAGCTTTTAAAATTTAAAATTTTCAAAAGTGGTCCCCTGCTTGTACTATCTGCCGTTTCGGACGGCAGCAACCGAGTTTCTAGAATTTTTATTCTATTTGGATTAATATAGACCATCAGGTCAAAATAATTTAATGTGATTAATCCCAACATCCACAATTGTCAAAACTATTTTATTTGGATTATATATGCTTAGATATATTTTCTAGAATTTTTTGGTATTTTTCCAAGTTCATTTGCTATTTTCTAATTACTGATTGAATTTTCTGTATTTATTAAAAAGAGAAATCTATTTTAATTCCCTGGAACAGTAGCGGGCCAAAACCCTATTACTATTCCAGTCCAGCCCGTTCTCTCTTGCGCTCGTGTCGTTTCCTTCCGCTGACAAGTGGGTCCCGCCAGCGTCGCCTTCTGCTACACACCTTCGCCCGAGTCGCAACCGCTGACAGGTGGGTCCCGCCGCCACGTCATCTTCGTCTTCGTTTCGTCCGCGCTCCGGACTCCACCGCCGTGTCAAAATCGGACTCCTTTGTGGCCCCGCCGCTACCACCTATTTAAGGCCTTGGTGTGCGCATCACGAGGTTCAACCCATTCCCCGCCGCCTCTTCTCTGCAGCCGCAAACCCAAGAGCACCAGCTTTCCTCAGGAATCGGAGCTCGAACCCTAGTACCCCTGCAACATTCATCGTCAAATTCAGCCGCCGTCGATGAGCTCCTGCCGCCATTGAGCATAGCGCCGACTTACAGATCAAGTTCATCGCCCAAGACGCGCCCTGGCCCGGAAACCTCGATTCGCCTCATGCGCCGTTCTCACCAGCCGCCCGCTCTTCGTGTCGCCGCTGCAATTTTGGTCATCGCCGGGGAAAAACAACCGCGTCACCAGGTCCGCGAGAGCGCGCTGAGTCGAGCGCACCCATCCGCTGCCGCCGGCGAGCCGTTGTTTCCCGTCGTCGTACCGGCCGCGGTTTCGCCGGCGATTCGACGTCACCTGTGATGTGGCCTCCACATGTGCAGACACCTCAGCCCCTGCGCTCATGTGTCGCCCATGTGGCATCCTAGTCGGAGCCACATGTGCGCTGACGCGGTAGTCAGATCCGAACCCTAAACCATGCCTCGGTGGACTTGGTCCACCGTGAGCCGAGCCACTTACATGTGGGTTCCACATGTCAGATTTTCTTTTAATTATTTTATTTCCAAAAATCTTCGCTGACGTCAACTGACGTCATAAAACCCTTTTTTAGTAGAAAAATAATTCGCTAAATTCATAAAATTTGATTTTCAGTATTTTATGCAATTTTAAACTTCCAAAGCCCATATCTTTTGCATTCAAACTCCAATTGAGCCTATACAAATTTCTAAATTTACATAAATTCAAGATCTATTTATTTATAATTTTTATTT
The DNA here is from genome assembly GCA_036346395.1 of Hsuehochloa calcarea. Taxonomy (NCBI): domain Eukaryota; kingdom Viridiplantae; phylum Streptophyta; class Magnoliopsida; order Poales; family Poaceae; genus Hsuehochloa; species Hsuehochloa calcarea. Next base: position 1,505,689 of record CM070607.1, read on the forward strand.
AATTTTTGGAGTTTATTTTGCCTCTATTATTTATTTGTTTTTATTTATTATTTCGTTTACGCGTAGACGTTAATTCTTCGGGAACTTTTGAAGAAGCAGAAGTGCCTCAAGACCAATATCAGTACCTAGACCTATTCCAAGGCAAGTTATACATTTGATCATATTGAACCCAGTTTTCAAAATACTTTGTTTCAATATATTGCATTGTATTTCAAATATTTATTTAAATATTTTTGGGTTTAGTTATTAATCCAAATTGTTATGCCCACTTTGTCTATTGCATGCCATGATCTTTGTGAAACTAAATGATAACTTAATATTGTCTTATTTGTTTTGAATTATGTTTTCAATCTATTATTGGTATTCAATTGCAAATGTTGCATTTCTGCAAAAGAACCACAGAAGCCATTCCTTTGGAATAAGCCATCATCTATAAATTGCATTCTGTGGTATGACTTGCGAGTACGGTTGTGTACTCATACTTGCTTCAAACAATCAATGTATGGAGTAGTCATCGCTGCGCTTTTGAAGAGGAGTTCTCTGAAGGTGTCGATCGTTAGGTCTTGATCCCAATCAGTTGCCTATGGTGAATTGATGGGATTCCTCTGAAGTTTATTTCTATTCCGCTGCTACTATTTTATTTATTGTCAACCCTGCGTGGCTTAATAAATGTAAACTCGACCATAAGGTTAAAAGCAATATTTGCTATTCAAGTTAATCGTTTATTCTATTAGTCATTTTGTGTGGATCGATATTCATCTATATTGGTACTGTGTGCACTAGCATGATCCTGGACAAGTGCAGAATACACAGAGGATCCAGAATTGTATTTTTTGGTCCCGACAGAGGTGGTATCAGAGCCATACTGACTGTAGGTCTTGCCCTTAGTTAGATCGGCCGTCTTAGAGTGTCCAAACTATTTTCTAAAGTAAAATTAACTTGCAAGATTAATTGAACTCCTTAACTCTTCTCATATCTTTCTTCACTCAACTATTGCTAAAATTCTTTCTCTCCCTGTTGTTTTAAGTTATTCTTACCCTCTTGTCTGTCCTAGCAGATGCCTCATCTTCAGAACTATGATGAGCGCAAGGGAGGATTTGCCACTGAGCTTTGGAAGTTGTTGCAAGTACTTGGATGATTCGACCGTCCAATGTACCGTGGCAGCACATGGGTTGTGAATGGCCGAGAACGTGGAGTGATCTGCCGCTTAACCATCTACGCCCGAAAGAACACCAAAACAAGTTAACCCTTGAACATCTCCGCAAGAAGGATGATTTGGAGCGACGCGATTCAAGAGTCTTCACGCCTCGCTATCCTAAGGATCTGCAATATCTACGCTCACGAGCTTCGAGACATTATCTTTTGCTACCACCCTCGTAACTTTGTGTTGGATGTTCCTGCACGTTACCCGTCTACGGAAGGAGAAGGCAACGCCACTGTCGTGCATCTTGCCCAGTTTGTCACTGCCCAGGAGGAGTCACTGGAGTTGGCCGCCACAGAGCTGGAGTGCGCCTACGAGACCTTGTAGAGAGCAGAAGAAAGGATCTCTATTTTGGAAGAGACTCTCTATGCCCAGCACAAGCACGAGGAAGACCCTAAAGAGGAAGATTCTGAAGAAGTAGAGCCAGAAGAAACCGAGAAACCGAAAGAACCAGAAGAACCAGAAGAGCAAGAGGAGCCAGCAGAGCCGGAGGAACCAGCTGTGCCTGCACCAGGGACACCTCTTCCTGTTGCACCAGTCCCGGGGCATCAAGATCAGTTTGCAAGGATGCCAGCTCGTTTCCAGGTCTACAGCAGTCAGGAGCACCATCAGGGCTATGGAGGCTATCTTATCGAGTAATCTGTTCGAGTTTTTAGGCCTAACCCGTCTTAAGGTTAGGAGAGTCACCCTGTAGGCGATAATTTGTGTGTTTAAGTTCATTCTTATTTTCTTGTGTGCAAGTATGAGCTGCAAAGGCCCTTAGGCAATTGTTGCAGCCATGCTAAGATCTTAATTAATATAAGTATTTCAGTTGAGCTTTCTTGAAGATGTGTTTGTTGGGTTTTACCTACCCCTACCTAGTTCCTAACTCATCTTGTGCTTGCTACCTTATCTAACCCATGGAGTTTCATCAGATGGTTCAAACTCGTCAAGCTGCTGCAAGTGGTTCTGGCACCCCTGCGTCAGAGGAAAATGAGCAGACCCCCGCAGGAGCAGTTCCACCTCAAGCACCTTCAGTTGACCTACAGAACTTTGGAGCTTTCATGGCAGCTCAAACTCAGCTGATATATACAATGATGAATCATATACAGATGATGAACAACCAGAACAACAGCAACCACAATCACAATGAAGCCCCAGTCGCTCATGGTCACCACGGCCATCCAAGCTAGCCGAGTTCATGAGAACTCAACCACCAACTTTTTCTCGACATGCCTCACCAGTGGAAGCTGATGATTGGTTTCGTGTTATTGAGAGGAAGTTGCTGATCACCCAATGCAGCGATCATGAGAAGGTCATGTACGCCACTCACCAGATGGAAGGCATAGCTGCGAAATAGTGGGAAAACTTCTGTGCAGCGCATGAAACGCAGCAAAACATCACCTGAGAAGAGTTCTCAACTGCTTTTCGCCAGTACCATGTACCGGAAGGGATCATGGATTTGAAGAAGGATGAGTTCCGTGCTCTCAAACTGGGAGGGGTGTCAGTGACTGACTACCTCAATAAATTCTCTCAACTTGTCTGCTATGCTGCAGAAGATGTTGCTACCGACAAGACTCGTCAGAATCATTTTCTAAAGGGATTGAACACTGGACTGCAAGTCAACTTAATTTCCCACACCTTTCCAGATTTTTAGGGGTTAATCAACAAAGTGTTGATTCTGGAAGATAAGCGCGAGGAATTGGAAGATAACCGCAAGCGCAGAATGACCTAGGAAGGAAGTCACCAGCCACAGCTGAAAGTAAGAACGGTTCCACCGCAGTTTAACCGTTTTCCCCGCAGAATTCTCTTAGAACGCCTGCACCAACCTCATCACCTCGTCCAGTTACCCAGAACTTCTGCAGTCATGTACCAGCCAACCCCAATCCAGGGAACAACCCATAGAATGGACCCATAGTTTGTTTTACCTACCACCAATAGGACACTTCGCCAATCAATGCCCTCATAATGGAATGATAACTCCAGTACGCTTCAACCTTGGAGCTACACCAGCGCAGAGCAATCCTCAAGGGACTTCTCAAGCTACCGGTCAAACCAGAGGAGCACCGCAATCAGTGGTCAGAGTCCGTGTCAACCACGTCACTCTGGAAGGAGCTCAAGAAGCACACGACGTTGTACTGGGTAAGTTTCTGGTAAATTCAGTACCTACATCAGTTCTGTTTGATTCTGGAGCTTCGCATTCGTTTGTTTCGGGAGTTTTTGCAACTAAGAAAAATTTGAAAGTTATACATCTTAAGCATACTCTATTAGTCCACCATCTAGAGCGAGCTAAGTTTTAAGGTGGGATGTTTAGGAGCTAAGTTACTCATAGCTGGAGTCGAGTTTCTAGCCAACCTAATTGTTCTAAACACCCAGACCATAGATGTCATCCTTGGCATGGATTGGTTATCCAAGCACAAAACTGTGTTAGATTGTGGCCGAAGAGCCGTAACAATCGAGGATACCAATGGAAAGAAAGTAGAGTTTCAAGCTACCTCCATCCGTGATGGACATTTGTTGGTCAACAACATGAAGGCCGTATCTTTGGAAGATGTGCCTATTGTTAGAGAATACCCATATGTGTTCCCAGAAGAGTTACCAAGAATGCCACCGGACCGTGACATCGAGTTCGTCATTGATCTAGTATCAGGAACATCACCAATATCGAAGAGACCCTATCGGATGTCAGCCGATGAGTTGGTGGAAATGAAGAAGCAAATTGAAGAACTTCTTGAGAAAGGTTTCGTAAGACCTAGTTCGTCGTCATGGGGAGCGTCAGTCCTATTTGTCAAGAAAAAAGAAAGAAGCATGATAATATGCATTGATTATCGTTCTCTGAATGAAGTCACTATCAAGAATAAGTACCCACTACCTTGAATTAATGATTTGTTTGATCAGATGAAAGGAGTTAGGGTATTCTCGAAGATCGACCTACGATCAGGTTACCATCAGCTGAAGATTTGTCCGAAGGATATACCGAAGGCCGCTTTCTCAACGCGATACGGACATTATGGGTTCCTAGTCATGTCCTTTGGTCTAACTAATACCCCTGCCTATTTCATGAACATGATGAACAAAGTATTCATGGAATATTTGGACAAATTTGTAATTGTGTTTATTGATGATATTTTGGTTTATTCCAAGCTAGAAGAAGAACAAGTTGAGCATTTGATAATAATTTTGGAGAAACTTATAGAGCACCAGTTGTATGCTAAGTTCAGCAAATGTGAATTCTGAAAGAAGGAAGTCGATTTCCTTGGTCATGTGATGACAGCTGAAGGAGTAGCCGTCGACCCCGAAAAACTTAAGGCAGTGTTACATTGGGAGCAACCCAAGACCGTAACTCAGATTCGTAGTTTCTTGGGAATGGCGGGATATTATCGTCGTTTCATCGAAGGATTCTCAACGATTGCTAGACCTCTTACGCAATTGTTGAAGAAAGAGAAAAAGTTCAATTGGACTATAGCCTGTGAAGAAAGTTTTCAGGAATTGAAAAGGTCTTTGACTTCAGCCTCAGAACTGATCGTACCAGATATTCGCAAGGATTTCGATATCTATTGTGATGCTTTGCGACAAGGATTAGGATGTGTCCTGATGCAAGAAGGAAGAGTCGTCGCTTATGCGTCAAGGCAACTGAGACTCCATGAGGAGAATTATCCTACCCATGATCTGGAATTAGCTGCCATAGTGCATGCTTTGAAAATTTACCGTCATTACCTCATTGGTAATCGTTGTGAAGTATACATAGATCATAAGAGCCAAAAATATATTTTCACTCAGTCTGACCTGAACATGAGGCAGAGAAGATGGTTGGACTTAATAAAGGATTATAATCTTGGAATCCAGTACCATCTTGGTAAAGCTAATGTCGTTGCAGATGCCTTGAGTCATAAGAGTTACTACAATGCCTTGGAAGTGAAAGAAATTTGTTCAGAACTTCAAGAGGAATTTCAGAAGCTGAAGCTAGAAGTTGTATCTGAAGGATTTGTGGCTAATCTAGAAGTACAGTCTACTTTAGAGAAACAGATTCGTGAAGACCAACCAAAAGACCTAGAAATCTCTGACATCAAGAAGAAGATGGCATAAGAAAAATTTAAAGATTTCACCTGAGACGATCAAGATGTACTGTGGACTAATGGACGTATCTGTGTACCAGACAGTGTGGTTTGAGACAGCTAATCTTGAAGGAAGCCCATGACTCAAAGTATTCAATTCACCCTGGTAGTACTAAGATGTACCAGGATGTCAAGAATAAATTCTGGTGGCCAAGTTTAAAGCGAGAAGTCACAGAGTTCGTTGCCTTGTCTGACGTGTGTCAGAAAATAAGGGCAGAGCGTCAGAGACCAGCAGGTTTGTTACAACCGTTGAAGATTCCAGAGTGGGAGTGGGAAGAGATCGGAATGGATTTCATTACCGGTTTACCCAGGACTCAATCGGGTTACGATTTGATTTGGGTAATATCGATCGTCTAACCAAATTTGCCCATTTTTTGCTAGTCAAAACCACTTACTCAGGAGATTGCCTTGCAGAATTATATATGGCAAGAATCGTCAGTCTACATGGTGTGCCTAAGAAGATAGTGTCAGATCGAGGATCCCAGTTCACCTCTCATTTCTGGCAAAGTCTGCGTGGAGCTATGGGAACTAACCTGAACTTCAGTACTACTTATCATCCTCAGACAGATGGACAGACTGAAAGATTAAACCAAATATTGGAAGACATGTTGAGAGCCTGTGCTCTAGCGAATGCTACCGGTTGGGATAAGAGTTTGCCGTATGCAGAATTCTCGTATAACAACGGTTATCAAGCCAGTCTGCAAATGTCACCATTTGAAGCCTTTTATGGTCGTGCCTGTAGAACCCCTTTGAATTAGTCAGAAACTGATGAACGTTTGGTATTTGAACCAGATATTATCCAAGAAGCAGAGGAACAAGTGGCCATGATCAGAGAAAGGTAGAAGATAGCTCAGTCGAGACAGAAAAGTTATGCTGGTAATCGTCACCGTGATCTCAGCTTTGAGCCCGGAGATTTTGTTTATCTCCGAGTTACTCCACTCAGATGTGTCAAACGGTTTCATGCCAAAGGGAAGCTTGCCCCTAGGTATGTTGGTCCGTTCAAGATTATAGAACGCCGCAGAGAAGTTGCCTATCAATTAGAGCTACCACAATCATTAGCAGGAGCGCATGATGTCTTTCATGTCTCTCAGTTGAAGAAGTGCCTTCGTGTGTCAGAAAAATAAGCTCTGTTGGATGCAATTGAGTTGAAAGAAGATCTCACTTACAAAGAGCAGCCAGTCAATATTTTGGATGTCACAGAGCACCGTACCAGAAACAATACCATCTGTTTCTGCAAGGTTCAATGGAGCAACCACTCAAAAGGAGAAGCAACGTGGGAACATCAAGAAGAGTTGGAAGCCGAGTTTCCTAGCCTCTTCTCTAACTAGCTTGAATCTCGGGGACGAGATTCCTTTAAGGGGGGAGGTTTGTAACATCCTAATTTTCTGAGCTCTAAAAATCTTTTGAATAATTACTTGTTGGAAAATACATTATTTGAATTTCTATTAATTTTTAGTATTTTTATTTAAAGCTTAATATAGACCTTCAGGTCGAAATGATTTAATGTGATTAATCCCAACATCAACAATTATCAAAACTATTTTATTTGGATTCTATGTGCTTATATATATATATTCTAGAATTTTCTGGAATTTTTCTAAGTTCATTTGCTATTTTCTACTTGCTAATTGGATTTTCTATATTTATTAAAAAGAGAAATCTATTTTAATTCCCCGGAACAGTAGCGGGCCGAAACCCTATTACTATTCCAGTCCGACCCAACTCCGCGGCCCGTTCTCTCCCGCGCTCGTGTCGTTTCCTTCCACTGACAAGTGGGTCCCGCCAGCGTCGCCTTCTACTACACACCTTCACCCGAGCCGCAGCCGCTGACAGGTGGTTCCCGCGGCCACGTCATCTTCGTCTCCGTTTCGTCTGCGCTCTGAACTCCGCCGCCGCATCGAAATTGGACTCCTTCGTGGTCCCACCGCTACCGCCTATTTAAGGTCTTGGCATGCGCATCACGAGGTTCGCCCCACTCCCCGTCGCCTTTTCTCTGCTGCTGCAAACCCTAGAGCGCCGGCTTTCCTCAGGAATCAGAGCTCGAACCCTAGCGCCGCCGCAGCCTTCGTCGTCAAATTCAGCCACCGTCGGTGAGCTCCTGCCGCCTTTAAGCAGAGCGCCGACTTCACCACATCAAGTTCTATCCGGTGTGCGTGTCCTTGGCCCGAGGGAAACCCTAGTTCGCCTCGCCGCCGTTCAACCGAGCCGCTCCGCCGCTCTTTGTGTCGCCGCCGCAGTTTTGGTTATCGCCAGGTAAAACCAACTGCGTCACCAGGTCCGTGAGAGCGCGCTGAGTCGAGAGCACCCATCTGCTGCCGCCGGTGAGCCGTCGTTTGCCGTTGTCGTACCGGTCGTGATTTCGCTGGCAATCCGACGTCACCGGTGATGTGGCCACCCGCGTGTGCAGCCACCTCAGCCCCTGTGCTCGCGTGTCGCCCATGTGGCATCCCAGTCGGAGCCACGTGTGTGCTGACGTGGTAGTCAGATCCGAACCCTAAACCATGGCTCGGTGGACTTGGTCCACCGTGAGCTGAGCCACTGACATGTGGGTCCCACATGTTAAATTTTCTTTTAATTCTTTTATTTTTGAAAATCTTCGCTGACATCAGCTGACGTCATAAATCCATTTTCAGTAGAAAAACAATTCGGCAAATTCATAAAATCTGATTTTTAGTATTTTATGTAATTTCAAACTTCCAAAGCCCATATATTTTGCATCTGAACTCCGATTGAGCCCATTCAAATTTATAAATTTATATAAATTTGAGATATATTTATTTATGATTTTTATTTAATTTTTAGAGTTTATTTTTCCTATGTTATTTATTTTTTATATATTTATTATTTTGTTTATGCGTAGACGTTAATTCTTCGGGAACTTTTGAAGAAGTGCCTCAAGGCCAAGGCAAGTTATAGCTTTGATCATATTGAACCCAGCTTTTCCAAATACTTTGTTTCAATGTATTGCATTCTATTTCAAGTATTTATTTAAATGCTTTTGGGTTTAGTTATTAATCCAAACTGTTATGTCCACCTTGTCTATTGTATGCCATGATCTTTTGTCACCCTAAGTTGGTTCATTTTTAGTTGGTATTATCGTAGCACCAACGTGGGTTGGTTAGATACAAGTAGATTGCTTAGCCATGCCATGAGTCATCATTTCATGTGACTTGTAAATACAAACTTGACTAAGTGATTATGGAACTATGTGATGAATCTGTGTGTACTGTGTGCTATTACTCATTGATGGCATGTGTTGCACTTAAACAACAGGGTGAGAAAAGATTTAGACTGAGGAAAGTGGTGGATTCTGTATGATATGGTGAAGCTATGTGCTAGGAATGATAATCTGTGCGACTTAGTTAGAAATTGGAAGTCTTGCCTTGGTCAATTAAGGACTTAAATTTGTGCGCCATTGAACTGAGCCTTACTGTAAAACCACATGCCTGGTATAGGACGGGCCTAACTTAGTAGGTTATGGAATCTTGCCATTGATAACTCAGGTTGTAGGTTAAGCTGTTTGATGAACTGGAGGTGTGTTTATCACATCGCGGGACGGTTCGCCGCATCCCTGTCTAACGGTGTGTGTCGTACCCAAACAATGTGTGTATCGGTTGGACGGCGGGAAAGCACGTCGAGAGTGTCAATGTTGAGATGAAGTTTCTGAAAGGTTTTGTTATAGTCAGTGTTGGCCATACTAATTATATCTTGTTGGTAAAGTGTACAACCTATGCAGAGTGTTTTAATTAATCTATTCGAATAGCCGCGTCCGCGGTCATGGATATGCTCAGGAATTTCACATGAGGGGTAGATTTTCATAAAAATATTTGGGAAGGGAGCTGTGTTATCTAAGTCATATGGCTGTGTGAATAACTTGTTTAGACTGTGTGTCTTTGTGAAATCAAATGATAACTTAATATTGTCTTATTTATTTTGAATTATGTTTTCAATCTATTATTGGTATTCAATTGCAAATGTTGTATTTTTACAAAAGAACCACAGAAGTCATTCCTTTGGAATAAGCCATCATCTATAAATTGCATTTTGTGGTATGACTTGCAAGTACGGTTGTGTACTCCTACTTGCTTCAAACAATCAACAGAAGTGGAGGAGTCATCGCCTGCTTTTGAAGAGGAGTTCTACGAAGGTGTCGATCGTTAGGGTCTTGATCCCAGTCAGTTGCCTATGGTGAATTGATGGAATTCTGCTGAAGTTTATTTCTATTCCGCTGCTGCTATTTTATTTATTGTCAGCCCTGCGTGGCTTAATAAATGTAAACTCGACCATAAGGTCAAAACTAATATTTGCTATTCAAGTTAATCGTTTATTCTATTAATCGTTTTGTGTGGATCGACATTCTTCTATGTTGATATTGTGTGCACTAGCGTGATCCTGGACTAGTGCAGAATACACAGAGGGTCCAGAATTGTATTTTTGGGTCCCGACATATGTTGTGTATGAAAAATGCTATTATTGAAAAATTGGTAGATGAAATCCTATTTGCTGCATATATCTCCGTGTTATATTGATCCATTACTATTGTATCCATTAGAATATGGGTTGTACAATATATAATGTCATTTGGGATTTTTTTTTAGTGCGATTATCGCACCAATGCAACTAAAACGATAGATTTTTCGGAAAACTGGTACAAGGACAATATGTTAATTTGAGAATTTAAGTTATTTTGAAAAATGTCCAGAGGAGGTACCTCTGTTACTTTGTATGAAAATAAAATGAAAACTTTAGTCTTTAGACGTGGGCGAGTTATATTGTTGTCGGTGTATTAGAACCGATCTTACGTAAAGATTGTTTGATTCGGGGGGTCTCCTAGAGATAAGATCACGCAGAGTGGATTGACACGGGATGTTTAGGCGAGTTCAGTCTTCTCGGAGAGAATAATAACCTAATCCTGTGTGTATGGTATTCTTGATGATCAAGTAAAAGACTAAGACTATTACAGAGAATAGCACTTGTGTTCCTACTTGACTAGCTCTTGTTCGCCCTCCCCCTATCTCTCTGATCGATGCCCTTATATAGTCGTGAAGAAGTAGCCATTTTGCCCTGCGGGAGATGCGCCTAATTAATCCATGAATGAGCGCATGATGGCGATAATTACCGCGCCTCGGCTTCTTCACGCCGTCGGCAATTATCTTCCGAGATAATGGGATAATTACGCACCATTAATAAGCGGAATAATAGTGCGTGCGAACCGTTCGGATTCTTTAATCAATTAGACCCACTACCGTAGGTTTGATTATAAGGTGGTCGTAGTTTACAGTCGTAGAAGAACTTACGACCGGTAGCGATCGTAGAAGGACCTACAACTATGTAGTGGTCGTAGAAGGACTTACGACCATGATATAGTCGTAGCAAGACTTACAAGCGTGGGGGTGATTGTAGAAGAACTTACAACCTCTTATTGGGCTTCTCCTTATAGATAAGGGGTATCTCTGGGACTATGTGACATCATATTTACCCATAATAAGAATTATAGATAAAAGATAAAATGAGGATTATTAGATCCTCGTCATCTAGCCCCAACTTCAAGTGAAAATAACTTACTTGGTAAAGGTTTCGTAAATGGACTTACGACCTTGAGAATGTCGTAGAATGTTAGTCGAAGGAAAAACTCTTCGACATTTGAGTGCTACTTTGACCAGAAATTTGCTTGGTCAGGAAGGTTGCTTACGACTATCAAAAAGTCATAAAAAACCCCTACGACCGTCTGATAGTCGTAGTAGGGGAATCGGAGAAAGACTCTTCCGATTGATACTTCCTTCGACTAGAAAGACTTGGTCAAGAAAGTAATTTTGCTTGGAGGTGACAATACGTACCTATTTTTTCTCGAACGGACCATCTGGGGAATTGCAACCGGCTCTCATAGACTTGTCCGATGAAGCGGTTCCCGAAGCGGTACAACCATCTCTCATAGGCCTATAGCCGAGACGGTTTCCAAAGCGGCGGAGATCGTGCGGTTATAAAAACTTACCAGGAGGTAGACTTGGGTTTTTACCTTTCCCCCAAATCACTCCGCTGTTCTTCGAGCTCTTGCTTTCTCCGTCTTCGACTAGGTTTCATCTTCTCCGCCGCCAACCCAAAAAAACTTCTTGCTTCTAAGCGAAATGGCCAAGAGAGTTTCTGAATGGGAGGAATCGGAGATGGATGCGGCTAAGATCAAGATTTTGGTCGATCTGGGGAAGATTCGAGAAGGCTCGTGAAGTGGATTCCGCTGTCGGGCGATCGCCATCGGGGAAAATGGGCAAATCCGTCTTCCAACCGTACAGTGAGTGCGACCTTCGATTGCTGCCCACCCTTTCTTCTGATGAGTACTCGAACACTTTGGGGTGGGCCGTGAACTTAGGTCCCAATTCCATTACCATGTTGAGTGTGTTCGTATATCATGCGAGGCGTGCACAGGGATTCCGCGGATCTCGAGTGTTCCAATATTATTATGGGATGGCTCGACAAACCGAATCGCCGGAAGCTGTGATGCAAGCTCCACGACTCGAAGTCGAAGGAGTACATTCGAGTTTCACTCGGTCTTCGTGGCGAGTGGAGGAAGAGGTGGTTCTCTTTGGAAGGTCACCTCAAGAAGACACCTTTCTTTCGTGGGGAAGGTCTGCTGAAAAGAAATCTTCATGGGATTCAACCCACGAAGATATCAGTAGGATTAGCCCTTATATTCAAGCCATTAAGGACTTAAAGGAAGAAGGGTGGACGGATGGCATGTGGTGAAGGATTTCATCACCGCCGAATTAGTCCTCTGAAGAAGCGAGCATCTCCTATGTGGAGGTACTCGGGAGAGAGACCCACCAGAGACTACGAGGAGGGTAAGCAATTGTCGACTTAGCTCTCGTTTGGTCTTTCTCAACCTTGTCTAATATTTTTATCTGCTTTACGGATCTTTCACAGTGAGGTTGACTCAGTCGACTCATCTCTGAGAAGTCCCCGCCACTCAGAGGCGGTTCCTCAAGTCATTGCGGTTTTGTCCGCAGATGAAAGGATAGAGCGCCTAAAGGTAATCAGAAATCTGATTCTTTCTTTAGGACTTTATAGTCGTAGAAGATACTTACGACTAATGGTGATCGTAGAATATCTTACAATCAAGAAAAAAGTCGTAGAAAAACTTACGACTTGGTACTAGTCGTAGAAAAACTTACGACTAATTAGTGATTCTTCTTTTACATTTTGCTTTACGAAAGTAGGCATGGAAAATCGCCGAGACGACGAAGAAGTCGCTTCTGATGACTATTGGCGCTGGGTTGTCGAAAGACAAAGGCTCGGCTCCTCCCTCGAAGAGACGTCGACTTGTAAAATCTGCCGACAAGGGGGGAGCAAGTTCGAGTTCTGGTCTTTCGACCAAACCCTCTACAAGGCCTGCGGCAGCTGTAGTTGTATCTGAAGCCGAGGCCGCAGCCGTCGAAGCCGAGGAGGTTGAAGCAGTTGAACCTCTCAAGCGCAAACCTCGCAAGGCTAAGGTACCCTTCTATTATGACACGGAATCTTTCGCAGTTGGTGCCACTCCTAGTTTTATTAAGCAACTTGAAAGGGAGAACTGGAAGGATTTTGTGTCTTTTATGAAGGACGATGCTGCATCAGCACAACCTGCAACTGAGGGCAGTGCTGCTTCTGGAATGGTCGAGACCGATCTCGTCCATCCAGAAGATCAGGAAACCAGAGCTCTGGTTCCTGTTCAAACTCTACGACCAGACGTGGTCGTAGCTGAGCCAATTGTTGAACCTCGACCAGACGTGGTCGTGGAGAAGAAAAGGTCCTCCGTTGGGAGGATTGCTCCAAAATTCCTGGTTAAGACCGAGTGCGAGGTATGTGAAATGTCTTGAAGTGTAAGAACGACATTTACCTTTTTCTTTTCACAACTGATTTGCTTTTCTTTATTTGATCCGACTCCTTGACCCCAGGAATGCTTCGCGAGAAGTCCATTGCTATCCCTTCACTCTTGGAGAGATAGCAATGGAGGTGTCAACATCACCCTTGGCCCAGTGGCCGATGAAGTCGAGACTCCAGTGTCTCCACATCTGCCAAGTCGTAACTCGACTCTTGAGGTAGCGGTATTCTTGTTGAGGTGGCCTTCGACTACTAAAGTCGTAGAAACAACAGAGGCGGTGTGGAAGCCTCGGTCAAGGTGGTGACCACCACGCACCGCTACGGGAAGGAAATCGTGGAGGCGTTCCTTCCCCTACCCAAAGAGAAATCACGAACCGTAAGGAGAAAATTTCAACTTCGTGGTGACTTCTTTGGGCTGCCTCCGTCGTAGGGTCTTACGCACAAATCTCGTGACCGAGTCCCCATCCCAAAGATATTCCCAATACGGAGAATACTTTTGACAACGCGCCTCGAGAAGGTGTGGTGGGACAAAGTCGCGAGGATAGATAAGCTGCAGACACCGGACCTTGTATATTCGATTTTTGCTAGAACGACTATGAATGTAAGTATCTTGAAATACTTATATATGTGGCTTTCCTTCCCTTCTCCTTGTTTTCTTTTTGCGAAAGCTCGAGCAAATTGTTTGTTGTCGGTGAGTATCATCGACAACTTTTAGAGCTAAGACAAGAGAAAGAACTACTCTGCAGAGGCGGAGAGGTGGTAAGTCACTTATCATTCATAGTTGTTTTTGACTTAAATACTCGTAAAATGTTTCACGAGAATAGTCATGGAAGAAACTCATGATTTAAGTATCGATCGAAAAGAACTTACGACTATTTACGACTGTAGTGGTCGAGAAAGACTTACAACCATATCTTAGTCGCAGAAAAACTTACGACTAGGTCGGTGGTTGTAGAAGTACTCACAACCATTCTACCGATGTTTATCTTCGCTCTGTTCTTTGTAGGTTAAACGGTGATACGAAGACCTTAGTGACTCACTCATTGTGAAAAGGAGGAGTCGAGGAGGCTAAGGAACGAAGTATTAGTCCTCTCTGATAGACTTCGAGACTGCTCTGCATCTAAAAGATTGCGGGAAAAAATAAGCGATAAGTTCTCAACTTAAGACGCTTTTGATCTTTAACCTTTACCCGACTCTCCTTTCTTCTCCGGATAAAGAAAAGAGACGCTAAGCTCCGCATCAAGTTCAAGAAAAATCTTTGGTTATTCAGAGTTTTCTCGCATTACCGCGAATAAGGATCAAGAACTCGAGGGTTTTAGAACTCGATTAACAGTAAGTAAATCTTTACTTATCCTTTTGAGTATTTTCCTTTTCTAATGCCAATTTCTTGTTAGAAATTGTCGCCCAATTGAGAAGCCTCGAGGTCAAATCCAAGCAAAGACCTTAATCTGCAATGAGTCCGTCGCATTGCTAAGATGAATCTGAGAGGACATCGAGCATGGGAGCAAAAGCATGTCAAACTATTGCTTCCCATCGAGAAGAGGTCAAGAAATTGGATTCTCAATTAGTAGGTAAGAAAAGCTTTTACCTATAATTATCTTTGTGTTATCTTCCTCAAGAAGTATATTTTTGTTTGACCGATATTATTCTTTTGAAACAAGTGGTGAAAACAAGAAGCTTAGCGAGGCTTCGACTTGTACCCAACAGAGATGGAGTTGATGAAGACTAGTCTTCAAGGCAACATCACTCTCTGAACAATGTGCTTAGTGAGCTACATTCGAGGGAAAAACTCCTCGAGAAGATACCATAGCTCACACAAGTACCATTGGGGAACAAGTCGGAAAATTGCAAGAAATGGTGACCACTCAAGACTAATCAAAATTTGAATCAATAAGGAAGCGATGGCTGCGAGTAAGTTACGCTTTAGCGAAACTTAAAGCTCAAGACCCCGCCTTAATGTTAAACCAATCGAAGCCGACTTGATCGTCTGAATCGAGGCAAGTCGTCGATTGAGGAAATGCAATCGATTGGTAAAAGGTGGCGGAGGAAATGCGGCTAGGCTCTCCCCTTCGAGTAGTCTTGTAACTACCTTGTAAGGCGACAATTTTTGTTAATGAGTAATATATGATCCGCCTCATTTCACGAAAATTATCTTGTCGAGTAGTTAGTAACTCAAAAGATAATAAACGAATGAAAGACTAAGAATTGAAGTCAAATTAATAACTTTATCCTAGCCCCGACTATTTGCTTAGATTGTTTAGACAATCTAAATAAATAGTGTCTAAAAATGGGGTTTCAAAACAAAGAGAGGTTTATTTAACTTATAGCTTTTGTTACTGGTTGTCAAGCAATCGGTCGAAAAGAGTAGAAACGACTTGACACTAGGAAGTTCCTTCTAGTGGCGGGACCACGTGCGAGAGAGGAAAAACTTCGACTAGGTGATGTTCCCATCTCAGACTAGTTTAATCAAACCAAGAACAGCAACTTGAGTTAAACAAACGTCTTAGAGTACTTTAGTCATTCGTTCGTCCTTTTTTGGTGGACTTCGATAAGTCTTTTCCAAAGAGCAAAAGTAGGAGATCGAGCGACACTAGGAAGTTTCCTTCTAGTGGGCGGGACCACATGCGAGAGAGGAAAGACTTCGACTAGGTGTGTCTCTTCCTTGACCGCTTAAAACAAATTGAATACACCAAAGGTGGTCGAACAAATGTAAAAAAGTGCACTTTGCTTAGAATATTTACTGAAAAAATAGACTAAGATTGAGATAGTTGGCTTTGAGAACATTACGACTAGATAAAACCCGAGCTCTTTGTATTGGCAGAAAAAATGAGTAACGAGTCGATGCTAGGAAATTCCTTCTAGTGGGCAGAACCACATGCAGAGAGGAGAAGTTTCGACCAGATGACGTTTCTCGCTTTTCGGCCAGTGTAAAGAAAACTGGGTGTTTTCATATCATAGTCGAAAGATTTTAAAAAAAAACTCTACTCAAAAAATAAGGCAAAAAGAGGTAGAAAGAACCTGGACTTTTATTGCCTGAGAAACTGGTCACACATAGAATTTGCGTAACTGGTCGATGTTCCAAGAGTTTGAGAGAACCTGTCCATCTTCCATTGCTAGTCGTACCGACCCTGGCCGAGTTACTTCGACCACTGTGTAAGGACCTTCCCATTTAGGGGAAAGTTTATTCCGATTAGACTTGGATTGGCAGAGCCTCAATACCAAGTCACCTCTGAGAAGGTCGCGAGGTTGGACCTTACGATTATAGTATCTGCGCAGGCTTGTTGGTAGACTGCCGAACGGATTAAGGCTAGGTTTCTCCTCTCTTCGAGTAGGTTAATGTCATCTGCTCGAAGTCGTTCCTGGTCTGAGTTGTTGAAGGTTTCAACTCGTGTCGACCGCAATTTTAGCTCCGGAGGAAGCATGGCTTCGGCTCCGAAAACTAGAAAAAATGGTGTTTCTCCTGTTGCTCGACTGGTGGTCGTACGAACTGCCCATAATATAGAAGGTAATTCTTGTACCCAAGCCCCCGAGCGCTTAACAAGCTGGTCGAAGACTCGAGTTTTAATTCCTCGCATTATTTGGCCGTTTGCACGTTCGACCGCCCCATTACTTTGGGGATGTGCAACAGAAGCATAGCATAACTTGGTACCCAACTCGTCGCAAAATTCCTGAAATTTTGCACTTGCGAATTGTTTACCATTGTCTGTAATTATCCGACTTAACTCCAAATCGACTAATTACGCTTCTCATCATGAACCTTTTCTTTGCTCCTGTTATCCCATTCTGAGTTCACTTGATCCATTTTGTGAACGTGTCAATAGCCACAAAAAGGAATTCGAAACATCCTGGAGCTTTGGGAAACGGTCCTAGGATATCAAGCCCCCAGGTCGCAAAAGGCCAAGAAAGAGGTATTGTTTGTAATGCTTGAGCTGGTTGGTGTATCTGTCTACCATGGAATTGACATTGGACACACTTTTTAACCACCTCCATAGCATCGTACAGGGCTGTAGGCCAGTAAAAACCTTGTCGAAAGGCTTTACCAACCAATGTTCTGTAGGAAGCATGCGTCCCACAGATGCCACTGTGTATATCGTGAAGGAGTGTTATTCCTTCGTTTTGCGGAATGCATCGCATGAGTATTCCTTGGGTTCCTCGTTTATAGAGGACTCCTTCAACCAAAGTATACATTTTGGCTTTTCGGGATAATCGATCTGCCTCAAGATCATCTTCGGGTACGGAACCCTTGTAAAGATACTCGTAGATGGGAGTCATCCAGGTATCCTCGTAATCTAATGAGGCCATCTCAAGAGGAGGTGTTTCTGGTTCTTCGACCAGAGACGGTTCTTGGAGTTGCTCCAAGAAAACTCCTTTTGGTACTGTGGATCGGGAAGAAGCCATCCGAGCAAGTTGGTCTGCGAGGAAATTATCCTTTCGAGGGATAAATTGTACCTCGAAACCTAAAAAATGTTTTTCTAGCTTACGTACCTCTGATAAGTACCGAGCCATTGTTGAGTTAGAGCACTGGTACTCTTTCCGATTTGATTCACGACTAGTTGAGAGTCTCCTCTCACGAGTAGTCGGCCAATTGAGAGTGCTTTAGCGGCTCGTATGCCGCCTAACAAACCTTCGTACTCTGCTACATTGTTAGTAGCCCGAAAGTTTAATTGTATGGCATACTTTAAGGTTTCTCCTTAGGAGATACCAGACCACCCGACCAGAGCCACTTAAAGTAAGTGACCGTCAAAGTACATCATCCACGGTCGGGAATCGTCTCGGGATCCCGAGCAGTTCAGATTTGTCCATTCGGCGACAAAGTCCGCCAAGATCACGGGATTTTATGGCCGTTCGGGACACGAAATGGAGGTCGAACTCCCAAGTTCGACCGACCATTTTGCCATGCGTCCCATTGTTTCCTTATTATGGAGGATTGCTCCCAAAGGAAACTCGGGCAACATGACTATTTTGTGCGCTGAAAATAATGCCGCAGATTTCCTCGAAGACATGAGGAGGGCATATAGAAGTTTTGGACACGAGGGTAACGCTCCTTAGGCCCGTGTAAAACTTCGGACGTAATAAACCGGTCGTTATGCGTTTTCACGTTCTCACGACTAATCTTGCGCTTCTTTGCTGTGGCGTGGCGACTAGGTAAATTAAGAGCGTCTCTTACGGCTTTGGAGAAACCGTAAGGAGCACTCGAAAGATACCTCTTGACATCCTCAAAGCGCGTTTGCCTCGTTCGACCACTCAAAACCTTCATGTCTCCCCGAGAAGTTTAAAGAAAGGTAGTCCTTTTCTCCTAGTCGTGCGATGAAGCGACTTAAAGCCGCCATGCACCCAAAGTGAGTTTTGGACTTCCTTTTTGTGTTTGGAGGACGCATCCGGAGGATGGCTTTTATTTTTCAGATTTGCTTGATTCCTCGTTCAGATACTAGGAATCCAAGCAATTTTCCTGAAGAAATTCCAAACACACACTTCTCTGGATTGAGTTTTAAGCGGTGCTTTCTGAGGTTGTCGAATGTTTCTTGTAGGTCGGTGATATGATTAAGTCTCTTAATGCTTTTTACGACTATATCATCAACATAGGCTTCCAAATTCCGGCCTAATTGAGATGAAAAAGTCGATTGCATTAGGCGTTGAAAGAAGCACCGGCATTCTTTAGACCAAATGGCATTTTGACATAGCAAAGGTACCAAATGGAGTAATGAATGCGGTCTTTTCTTCATCGTTTAAACACATATTGATCCGTGGTATCCGAATATGCATCTAAAAACTTAATATCTCACAACTGCGCAGCTTGAATCAACCAAATTGATCGATCGAGGTAAAGGAAATCATCTTTTGGACAAGCTTTATTAAGATCAAGAAAGTCCACGCACATCGCCATTTGCCGCTTGACTTTTTGACCATTACAGGTTAGCCAACCACTCGGGTGGTTGACTTCTCTTATAAAGCTTTGCTTTAAGTAGCTTATCCAACTCGATTTAATAGCATCTCGTCGATCGAGGGCAAATCTCCGTAATTTTTGTTTCTGGTACTTTATCGGTAGTAAAGCTAGCCTGTGCTCGATCACCTCCACAGGGACTCGGGCATGTCGGATGCTTGCCACGCAAAGACATCTGCGTTAGCTCGGAGGAAGGTAATGAGGCGTCTTCCTATTTGGGGTCGGAAGTCTCCCGATGCGAGCAGTCTTGAGGGTTCTTCTGCGTCGAGAGGAACCTCTTTGACTTGGTCGTTCGGCTTTGGTGCGACTTTAGGCTTCGACTTGCTAGTCGGTGACTTTCATCTCGAGTTGGTATTTGACCAACCATCTCGAGGATCGACGATCGCAGACTATACGCCATCTTTTGTCACAATCAATGGTGATCACTCCTTTGGGACTGGCATCTTAAGACATTGTGTTGGACCGTAAAGGCGACTAGAGGGGGTGAATAGGAGCACGCTCACTTTTTCACAAATTATGAACTCAATACAAATTAACTCAAAGAGCTATTAGGAAGCTATGAAGATCAATATACCAAGATCAATGGAAGACTAGTATTGAATCCAATTAAACCCTTAAGCAATATAACAAAATCAACTAAGATTACTAAGACTCACAAAGACAGCGGTGTCGACCGTTATACTCAACCGGTCGGACCGATTGTCGGGCGATCGACCGGCGTTAGTCTTTGGCGGTCGGACCGCTCCAAAATCGGTCGGACCGGTGATGACGGCGGATCGGACCGGCCGACTCGAACCGATCTACAATAATAAATCACCCAGATGACGAAGTTGCAATTAGGTGAAACTTTTGATTCTCAACTCCAATCTTTATGAAACTTTGCACACACCTTCTATATGCTATTGAGGACCTATTCCAATCGAATATTATGATAATTCTTGGAACGATCTTGAGCAATTGTCAATTGATTAACGTAAGGTCTAAAACCGCAAGAACGAAAACTTGATCCTAAAGCTTGTTCGTGAGAGATTGATGATCAAGATGATGCTAGATAGATTCACACATATCACGACAAGCTAATTCACGGAAAGAATCAATCACAAACTCGTGGATCAAAGAAAGCCCTAAAATCACCAAATTGAAAGCAAGAACGAAAAGAGACTTATCTCAAGCAAACCTTGCATAGATTGATTTCGTGATTGAAGTGGATTACATCCACACCATCATGGATCAAGAAACAATCAAGGATCACGAAATTCACCACAAACCATCAAGAGCCCTAGCCTCCACCTCAACTCCCTAAAGACAATTAGGGTTTTGAAACATCAAAAGGCGAGAGAGAGAGGGTGCGACCACCATCTCCTCCTATTTATAGTGGAGGCCTAAAACTCTTAGGGTTTGACTTAATTGGGCTCCGTTAAGGCCCACTAACAAACGGGTCACACACGCACGCTTCAAAGCGCCGTCTTTAACCTTTTGACCTAAACCGCTTCACCATGCATCATGGATTCGCCAATAGGTCACCCTTGTCCATCTTGTGTCACGCTTGAGTCGTTGACCTCACCCGCATCGCCGATCGCTCGACCTCAACTCTTCAAGTCTAGTCCCGATTCTCCTCGCCGCTGACCGTCGTTGACCACCAAGCTACCCGCACAACCACGCACAAGAAAACACGATTCGGGAACAAGTTCTTCACAACTTGACCCATGTTAGTCAAAACATGCATCATGCAAATCATATGCCATGAAACCAATGACTTTGACCTAACAAAACAACATCGCCACGGTTGGCCGACGTTCAAGTAATTCTGGTCCGACCGCTCAGTGAGCGGCCGGATCGCCATGGCGGCCGGACCGCTCCACAATGAGCGGCCGGACCGCCTTAGGACTTAGCCAAATTCAAGCTCCCAAAATCCAAACCTTCGAAACTTTAAACCAATAGAACTTTTCACCGAGACTCCAAAATCATGAGACCAAGTGCATTGGGATCCCTTACTTGTCTACAACACCTATTTTTGGCCCACTCGATTTGAACACTTTTGGTCATCGCCGGTCCGATCGCCCCATGGCCGGTCCGACCGATTTGGGACCGGTCGGACCGCCGTGCAAGGACCGGTCGGACCGCCCTGACGCATAAGCTCAGAACTTTGTCGAAAACGCGTGAAACGACAAACCGTAAACGCCATTGCCAATTGTCACATCATCCTAAGATCCGGAGCATATCCCCATGAAATCCACAATCTCCCCTTGATGAACACATTGGCAATTATCCGAAAAATGTAAGTAAGAGGTTTGAAAACGAGTTTACTCAGCAGAGCACAAAGGCACAACTTGGTCCATAAGCAAGAAAAAGCAATGAACATGACCAAGTGGCATCGTAATAGTATAGGCATGTGAGACAAAGCAAAAATAAGCATAAAAACTTTGATTTCGAAAGGGGTCAAAATTCTCACATAAGGTCCATATGAATAAACAATTGTTCAATTGACCTATGATCATTGTGAGTAAAAAAGAATGCAACTCAAGAACTCCCCCTCACTATGATCATCAAATTTCAAATTTTCAGTTTCTCCCCTTTGTATAAACTTCTCCCCCAATCTTCTCATTAACACATCTTCTCCAAATAAGAGTAGCAAAGAAATATTACACATCTTCTCCCAAAGAAATATCTTTTCATTTAACACATCTTCTCCCCCTTTGACAATGGATTCATCAAGGAATCACGCCTTCCTCTCATCCAGGAATAACAAATAGAGAATAAAGACAGAAGCAAAAACAAAAGAAGCATAAAGAGGAATATGCATGAAGTGCAATGGAGTGGCTTCAATTTTTGTATTTTTCAATTTTTTTGATAAGAAGCTTTGGAGATTACCCAAAAGAACAATGTAGTTTCTCTAATATTGCACAAACAGCATATCAAGCCTGACAACGCTAGCAAGATCATGGTAAGACATATATATCAAAGCTAAGCACAAAGGCTCAAAAGTAAAGCATTAGATTTTATCAATTTAAGCAACGCTTCAAATTCAAAGAAGTTCATCAACAGGATCCTAAAGTGAAATTGGCCATGTCAAACTGTCAAAGTGAGATCAAAAATCTAACAAAGACCACAGTAAGAGTCAATCAAGTCCCGTATTGAATCATTTTGCTCAATATTTTGTAAACGCCTATTTGTCAACATTTTTCTCATTTGCATTGAATATTGAAGTTGACTAATGATCTAACTTAGTGACAAGATCCCGGACTAGGAGCCATCCACAAACTCATCCTAAGCTTCACCAAAAGTTGATTAAAGGTATATCTTAGTAAAGAAGATCCCGGACTAGGAGCCATCCACAAACTCTTTCTAAGCTTCTACCGGGCGACAAATCTTGAGGTTCATGTCATTTCGACAAGCGGTCCCCATGAGATCGTTCGTTCATCAAACTATCTCCAAGTTCATGTCATTTGACAAGCGGTCTCGTAAGAATAGTTTGGCACAATTTAAGCATAAGACAATCTTGATTTTCATTTTTCACAAGAGCAGTTTTAGAATCTCAAGAACACAAAAGCTCAAGTAATGGTCAATTTTAGATCAAAGAGCTAACAAAGCAATTACAGACAGGCCAATGTCACAAGAGGAGCACTAATTACGCAACTCGCTAAAACATCCACAAATTGCAATTTCTTAGTTTGAGTTGTTTAAAAGGTTCTAGCTCATATAGCAAAGACTTAGCTACACATGTAAAAGCATGATAATTCTAGCAAGTCAAAGAACTAGACATGACATTGAGCAAGAATTGAAATACAAAAGCTCTAAAGGGTAATAGGCAAAGCTTCATCAATTTTAAAAGATAAGCAGAAAATCTTATATTACAATGCATTTTTTTGAATTTTTCATACCACTTGTTGTATTTTTCATATGAATGCAATATGACACAATGAGATGCAATTAAAAGGCCTAAAATCTAAAAAGTTCAAAAGATCACTAAGTTCGTAAAAGAACAATAAAAGATCAAAAGAACAAGGAAAGATAAGAAAAGATCAAACTCCCCTCAAACCAACCCATAAGGATAAATTACCCTAACTCACTTCTTAAGGAGGAAAATCTGGTTTGATCTAAAGGCTTGGTAAGAATATCTGCCAATTGAGCTTCGGACTCTACAAAGTGCATCACAATATCACCTTTTTCAACATGATCTTTAAGGAAGTGAAAGCGAATGTCTATGTGCTTAGTCCTAGAATGTTGCCTTTGGTTTTTAGCAATATTAATAGCGTAGTGTTATCACGTAAAAGAGGAACACTAGCAAAGTTTAACCCATAATCTTTCAAAGTGGGCGTCATCCACAAAATCAGCTCAAAGAACTAGCAAAGACAACATACTCCGCCTCGGAGTGGATTGTGCAATGTAAGACTTTTAGAAGACCAAGATACAAGAGACGTGCCTAGAAAGTGACAGTGCTCGAGGTACTCTTCCTATCTAACCGACTGACCCGCAAAATCGAATCAAAAACCTCTAATGGACAAAGTCAAGAGCAGAATACCAAATGCCATATAAGAGGGTAGAGTGTAAATACCGAATATGCGCTTAACGGCTTAGCGATGGGAAGTTCTCGGAGACGCTGAAATCTTGCACAAAGGCATCTGAGTGAAGTGAATGTCCGGTCTCGAGGCCGTCAAATCTGAAGGGAGCCGATCATGTCATGCGGTACTCGCGTTGATCCACGACTTCTCCTTCCTCATCCGGATCCAAAACAGTTGAAGTTGCCATGGGAGTGGAAATTGGCTTGCAATCACCCATGTTGAAGCGTTTGAGAAGATCTTTAGTGTACTTCGTCCGATGGATGAAAGTTCCTTCCTTGCATTGCTTGATTTGAAGTCCCAAAAGTAATTAAGCTCTCCCATCATACTCATCTCAAATTCCTAGACATAGTGTCGAAAAAAATGGAAACAAGAGCATTAGAGGAACCACCAAAGATAATATCATCCACATAAATTTGAGCAAGCAGAAGTCATTGTCACGTCTAAGAATGAATAGGGTTTTATCCACTTTACCCATCTCAAAATTATTTTTAAGCAAGAAGGTCTTAAGTCTATCATACTGTGCTCTAGGGGCTTGTTTAAGACCATACAATGCTTTAGATAGCTTGAAAACACGATTTGGATATTTAGGATCCTCAAAACCGGGGTTTGCTTAACATACACTTCCTCATCTATGAAACCATTTAAAAGGCACTTTTAACATCCATCCGATATAATTTAAAACCTTTTGATGCAAAGAAATGCAAGCGTAATGCGAATGGCTTCTAGTCTAGCAACAGAGCAAATGTCTCATCAAAATCTAACCCCTCAACTTGGTTGAAACCACAGAGCTACCAATCTGCCTTATTTCTAACCACGTAACCATCCTCACCTTGTTTATTCTTAAACACCCAACGGGTTCCTATAACATTATGACCACTAGGAGGTTCTACTAGGTTCCAAACTTTGTTTCTTTCAAAATTCTCTAACTCCTCATGCATGGCATTTACCCACTAGAATCGATAAAGCATGTGATATATCGCGGGGTTCAAAAGAAGCAACAAAAGCCGAATGAGAGTAGAGATTTGGATCATTATACCCGAGCGAGTGACTCGCTCATGTAGATTACCTATTATCCGCTCCGAGGATGCCGCTCTGAATCGCGGTGGAGCGCCCGGGTGAGATGTCGTTTCTTCGACCTCCGCAGGTACTGCTGATGATGATGATGCAGCAGGAGCCTCAACTGAAGGTGAAGTAGACGTAGCAGGTTCTTGTATCAATATGGGCGCTTCGGCAGCAGCAGATGAGGGAATGACATTAGCTTCGTCCTCATCTTCCTCCACAAAAATACTCTCACACTGTAAATCATCTCAGAGTAATTGATCTAGCTCTGTGGCTAGTCTCATCAAAAGTGACATTACAAGTCTCCTGAATAATGTTAGTCTCAGTATTAAAAACTCGAAAACCCCTCGAATGAGCAGGATAACCCAAAAATACCCCATCAAAAGTTCTTGATTCAAATTTATCTAAATTGCCTGTCTTAAGAATAAAACATTTTGATCCAAAAACTCGAAAATGCGAAACAGAGGGTTTTCTACCAAAGCGAAGCTCATAAGGAGTCTTGCCTAAAGAAGGTCTCAAAAGACACGATTGGCAATATGGCAAGATAGCAATA
This sequence comes from Hsuehochloa calcarea, assembly GCA_036346395.1. Taxonomy (NCBI): domain Eukaryota; kingdom Viridiplantae; phylum Streptophyta; class Magnoliopsida; order Poales; family Poaceae; genus Hsuehochloa; species Hsuehochloa calcarea. Next base: position 1,530,947 of record CM070607.1, read on the forward strand.
GCTTCGGCCCAAATCTCCTAGGTGTGCTATACTCATCTAGCATCGTCCCTAGCCATTTCGACCAAGGTCCTATTCTTCCTTTCCACCACGCCATTTTGTTGAGGGACGTGTGGAGAGGAGAACTGATGCTCAATACCACGCTCAGCACAAAAAGAAGCAAAAGAAGCATTTTTGAACTCCGTGCCATTATCACTGCGAATCGCTCTCAAAGCACCAGGAAGCTCAGAAGCCAAACGAAGAACAAGATCATGAAAATAACCAAAAGCTTCATCCTTTGAAGTAAGAAAGAACACCCAAGTATATCTTGAAAGATCATCGACTATGACTAGAATATACCATTTTCCACCAATCGATCGGACTCTAGCAGACCAACAAGATCCATATGAAGCAACCTATCACAGTCCGTCACCATAACCATAGTCACGAAGGGTGTGAGGCAAGAACTTGTTTGCCATGCCTACAAGGCGCACATACAAACATCTTTGATACTTTGAGCTTAGGCAAACCTCTCATGAGATCAAGGTTGCTAACTCGCGTCAAATGATCAAAACCAATGTGCCCCAAACGTCGATGCCAAAGCCAAAAATCGAAGAAGATGTAAGCAAACATTTAAGAGATCCAAAGAAGAGATTTTGAAAAGTCACCCAAAAATTCTACCAACTCTAGAGATTCCAAACACAAGCTCACCAAGAGAATCAAGCACACGACAAGCATTTTTCTTAAAAATAGCCTCATACCCATCATCAAGAAGTCGAGAAACAGAAGGAGATTATACCTAAGCTTGTCCACAAGAGCGACATCCTTTAGAATGAATTTGTTGTTTACCCTAATTGATCCTGCCCTTCAATTCGCCCTTGTGTATCATCTCCAAAGGTGATGAAGTCATCACCGTTGCTCGCGTGAAAGAGGTGAACCATTTTGAGTTCCCGGTCATGTGGCGTGAACATCCGAGTCAACGAACCACGTGTTCTTCCCTTTCCGCGGTAATCCTAAAAATCAAGGAGCAAAGAACGATGTGTCTCAATCACGGGATTAGATAAACAAGATTTAGGAATCCAAGATCGAGACACACGTCTAAAGGAGTATACAAACCGTAAGTACTATCCTTGATTTCATTTAACATTTGGTTATGAGCAATGTTCAAATTAAAATGAGACTTGAATCGTCCATGGGCGGTCGGCGACCGCTTTGTCTTTGGGTCGATCCGGTGACCAAAGCGGTCGAGACCGGTGAGCACCGGTCGACCGCCATCTGATACACATTAGAATTAGGATGTCTAGAAACATAATGATTTGCATGAGATAAAAATCCTAATCCATGTTTATTCTTTTCAGTGTTACCATGTCTCATAGAAGCTCTAGGTTGCATGAATGAAATTCTATCAAAATTTTTCCTATCATTTTTCAACCTCACGCCAACAAGATTCAATCAAATGTCCACCTTTTTGCAATAAGTGCAATGGTACTTGGTACCACTAGAAGAAGCACCATTTGAATTAATACAAGGTTGGGCAAAACCTGCAGATTTAAAAGATGTTTTTGCGGTTGGGTTTTGAATTCAATTAAACCTTTTCCAAGACTTGAATGACTTTTGGGTTGAATTGTCTTGAAAAGAATTGAATCCTAAACCTTGCTTCTTATAAGGAGTTTTAGACTTGTCAAGAATCATGTTTAATTGTTTCTTACCTTTAGAAAATTTCTCTAATGTATCATGAAGGTAAGCATTTTCTTTTCTCAAGTTGACACAAGAATCACAAGTTTTATCCATAGATTTTTCCTTATACAAAGCAATTTCAAGCTTAAGAGTGGAACATGAAGCACAAGTAGTATTTTCAATATTGTCCTTAAGCTTAGCATATTTGACTCTAGCAGCTTCTAAGATATCTTTGATTTCACGTTCTTTTCTAAGCATGAAGTGCAAGGGCTAGAATCAAAAACATCAAAAGCAATCAATTTACTAGATTCTAAACATTTTTCACAAGGAGCACTTTTAATTTCATTTAGTTCAGATTTAGCATTCTCAAGTTGTTGTACACAAATATTATGAGCAGATTGTAACTTGGTAATTTCGAATGCATAGCATGACAAGATAAACATTCATCGAGTTCAAGAGTCTTAGCAGTTTTAAGCTCTACTTTCAGTTTGCTAATTTTTGACTCTAATTTCTTATTTTTTGTCATAACAAATTCAAGCGCTTCATCTTGACTAAGCAATTGCTCAACTATAGAATCATATTTAGCAGAAAGCTCATCATAAGAAAAAGATACCTCATTATCATCAATGTCGTCCGTGTCACCATGAAGCACATGCCGTGAAATCTTTGGCCTTCCTTTCTTTTTACCTTGAGGATCTCCTCCTCCTTGTCCTCCTCACTCCCGGTATCCACATCGCTCAAGGATTGATCCTCAAAGCGGCAAGGACCCGGTGAGCGCCTTCACAAGCTTATTTGCCTCATACCTTGATTTGTTGAAAGGAGGCTTCTTCCAAGTCGGCTTTCCTTCCTTATGATTGCTCTTACCTTTCGACTTGGGGCAATTTGTCTTGATATGATTGAGCTCACCACATTCATAGCATGTTACCGGACCACCTCTCTTTTGTTTCTCACATTATTGTAGGCCGTGTGAATTTCTTAGCTAGAAGAGCTAACTCTGCTTGAGAATACTTTCAAGCTCCTCTTCATGAATAGCGGATAAACAAGCAAATGAAAATCCGAAGAAGATTCACAAGAGTCATCAAAAGCCTTTTGAGAGGATCTGCTACCAAAGCTAAATTATCTTTCTTAGGATGATCAACTCTTTTAATTTCATGAGTCTTGAGTTTACTATAAAGCAATTCTAAAGTAAGACTTGAAAGATCAACATTTTCTTCTATAGCAAGAGCTTTCATCTCCCACTCCTTGGTGTTGATTGCACCAAGAGATGGGTGGCATTTTCAGATTGAGAATATTCAATATCAACAACTTTCATTTGATTAATTACTTTATTAAAGCGATTGAAAATGTCATCGATGCTCTCTCGGACGCATCTCGAATTTATTGTACTCACGCTTGTAAACAGCTTACGCACCTTTTTGATTTGGGACGAACCTCATGATATGTTTCGAGAGTGTTCCAAATTTCATCTTGCTTGAAAGATTGCAAATTCTATCATATTCTTGTCTACCAAGTGCACCATATAAAAGATTCTTAGCCTTATTGTTGTTAGCCAAAGAATTGCGTATGTGTAGCAATTTCAGAATAACCGGTGGGCTCTAACAACATCCCAAATAGCTTGTCCTCGCTCTCAAGAAAGACGCGCATACGATTCTTCCAATAGGCATAGTCGTGCCCATCGAAGATATGCGGTTTAGTAGAAAACTTATCCATCGCCAAAGTTCAAAGGACCGGTTAAGATCAAGATTGAACTAACCGGCTCGATACCACTTGTTGGACCGTAAAGGCGACTAGAGGGGGTGAATAGGAGCACACTCACTTTTTCACAAATTATGAACTCAATACAAATTAACTCCAGAGCTATTAGGAAGCTATGAAGATCAATATACCAAGACAAATGGAAGACTAGTATTGAATCCAATTAAACCCTAAGCAATATAACAAAATCAACTAAGATTACCAAGACTCACAAAGACAAAGTGGTCGACCATTATACTCAACCGGTCGGACGATTGCCGCGGTCTCGACCGGCGTTAGTCTTGGCGGTCGGACCGCTCAAAATCGGTCGGACCGGTGATGACGGGCGGTCCGACCGCCGACTCGAAACCGATCTACAACAAGAAATCACCGATGACGAAGTTGCAATTAGATGAAACTTTTGATTCTCAACTCCAATCTTTATGAAACTTTGCACACACCTTCTATATGCTATTGAGGACCTATTCCAATCGAATATTATGATAATTCTTGGAACGATCTTGAGCAATTGTCAATTGATTAATGTAAGGTCTAAAACCGCAAGAACGAAAACTTGATCCTAAAGCTTGTTCGTGAGAGATTGATGATCAAGATAATGCTAGATAGATTCATACATATCACAGCAAGCTAATTCACGTGAAAGAATCAATCACAAACTCGTGGATCAAAGAAAGCCCTAAAATCACCAAATTGAAAGCAAGAACGAAAAGAGACTTATCTCAAGCAAACCTTGCATAGATTGATTTCGTGATTGAAGCTGGATTACATCCACACCATCATGGATCAGTAAACAATCAAGGATCACGAAATTCACCACAAACCATCAAGAGTCCTAGCCTCCACCTCAACTCCCCTAAAGACAATTAGGGTTTTGAAACATCAAAAGGCGAGAGAGAGAGGTGCAGCCACCATCTCCTCCTATTTATAGTGGAGGCCTAAAACTCTTAGGGTTTGACTTAATTGGGCTCCGTTAAGGCCCACTAACAAGCGGGTCACACACGCACGCTTCAAAGCGCCGTCTTTAACCTTTTGACCTAAACCGCTTCACCATGCATCATGGATTCGCCAATAGGTCACAATTGTCCATCTTGTGTCACGCTTGAGTCGTTGACCTCACCCGGCATCGTCGATCGTTCTGGACCTCAACTCTTCAAGTCTAGTCCCGATTCTCCTCGCCGTTGACCGTCGTTGACCACCAAGCTACCCGCACAACTACGCACAAGAAAACACGATTCGGGAACAAGTTCTTCACAACTTGACCCATGTTAGTCAAAACATGCATCATGCAAATCATATGCCATGAAACCAATGACTTTGATCTAACAAAACAACATCGCCACGGTTGGCCGACGTTCAAGTAATTCACGGCCGACCGCTCGGGTGGCCGGTCGATCGCCCCATGGCGGTCGGACCGCTCCTCGTGAGCGGTCGACCATCCTAGGACTTAGCCAAATTCAAGCTCCCAAAATCCAAACCTTCCGGAAACTTTAAACCAATAGAACTTTTCACCGAGATCCAAAAATCATGAGACCAAGTGCATTGGGATCCCTTACTTGTCTACAACACCTATTTTTGGCCCACTCGATTTGAACACTTTGGTTATCGCCGGTCCGATCGCCCCACTGGCCGGTCCGACCGATTTGGGACCGGTCGGACCGCCGTGCAAGGACCGGTCGGACCGCCTCGAAGCGATAAGCTCAGAACTTTGTCGAAAGCGCGTGAAACGACAAACCGTAAACGCCATTGCCAATTGTCACATCATCCTAAGATCTGGAGCATATCCCCATGAAATCCACACATTGATACCCATAATGAGTAGCCATTAAGAATTTTGCCAAAGTTGGTCGTCCGAGTATGGCATTATATACCGTGATCGAAATCGACCACATCAAAGGAGACTTTCTCGTCTCCGAAATTACTTGGTGAGCCAAATGTTAAAGGAAGAGAAACTTGGCCAATAGGTTTGGTGAAGACCCCAGTACAATTCCATGAAAGGAGTATCGCAAGCCTTACCTTTGTCCCGGTACTTGCATCTCACGGGGCATTAGTAAATAATATGTTCAAAGAAGCGCCACCATCAACCAACACTCGATTGACCCGACGGTTGTTGATGGTGGGTTCACCACTAATCGGATATCGACTGATCGACTCGTAGTGATCGGGCGGTCATCCTTCTCAAAAGAGATGGTAACTTCCGACCACTTGGTAATTTATTGTGAGAGGAGTATGTATAGAATTTACCTCTCGTCCGTGACTTTAAGTTGTCGTTTGAGTCGTATCTGATGATCCTCCGTAGATGTGCTCAACGGTATGTTGTGGATCTTGGAACAGCATCTCCTCATCATCCGAGCGACTTTTGGCCACTCGTATGTCCTACACGCCGAGAGTAGGGAGTGGTGCTTTGCCGTTGTAGTAGTCCTCGAGCTTTCTTTGGAAAACTTCGGCGATTCATGAGGTCATGTCCTTCCTTTTTATGAAAAGGACACCACCTTGGTTTGTCGTTCCTACGATCAGGGCGCTTACCTTTGCCTTGATCGAGTGCGACTTGGTGGTTTGGGGCTCTCCATCTTTCACGGCGAAACCTCCTTGGAACCACTGGTTTGTGGTTTTTGACTCTTTATTTTCTTCTTGGACTTTTTTGCTTTTTTATCCTTACCAACTTCACCTGGCTCTCGAGGAGTATATGTTTCTCGATCGATAGTGTTGTTCCACTCGACTGCCTCAGAAGCAGTTGCATATCGATCGGCCATCTCGAAGAGTTCGGCAACAGTGTTGGGAGGATTTAGAGCAATGTCCTCCGTTATTCTTCTACTGCGGACTCCTTGCTTAAAAGCCCTGATCACAGAGGAATCAGAAATTTCCGGAATTGAGTTACGAACCTGGCTAAAGCGTTTGATGAATTGACGCAAAGTCTCGTTGTTGTTCTGTTTTATCCGGTGCAAGTCGTCTTCTTTTCCAGGGCGGTTGTATGTGCCTTGGAAATTCGCCTGTAGAAGATCACAGAGGTGTTGCCAAGAGTAGATCGACTCGAGTGGTTGGTTTAATAACCACGATCGAGCGGATCCTTCGAGCACAGTCGGAAGGTAATTCGCCATTACATGCTCTCCTCCTCCTGCTGCTCGGACAGCTGTTGTATAGATCTGAAGAAATTCAATGGGATTTTGAGATCCATCAAATTTCTCCATGTTCACTGGTCGAAAATGAGGTGGCGTGATTGCTTTCGAAGGTCGGCGAAAATGCGGCATCCGTAATCACTTCTTGACGCCTTCTTTGTAGAAAAGAAGGGTTAATGTCACCAGGTGATCGTATACGACGATACCCGTGTGGTGACTGATGCTCGTAGTAGGCCTCAGTTCTACGAGGAGAATACTCCTCGTATTCCACTCGTTAGAATTTCTTTGTCGAAGTGGTGAATGATCACATCTCAGGGGCTTCTTGATCTTGGTGATCGAAGGTATTTCTCGAATAGGGATCGATTCGACTTATGGCCGTGTCGATTCCTCGTGAAAATATTCGATTGATTGGTAGCCGAGGAAGTCGTATTGCTTTCGACTACAGAATGTTGTCGATGAGGTACCTCCAGTCTTGTCATCACAGTTCGAAGTCTTTGCGTAATCTCTTCAGCAAAGAGATCGTACCCTGGCGTTCGAGCAAGCTCTTGACTGGGATTCTCGAGCAAGTCGTTGATGTCTGGAGTTCTTGTACCTCCTCCGACTGATGTTGAATCGCGCCGAGCAAGTTCTTACGGATCGCAATTTTCTTTCTTCGGCGACATCAAAATCCTCCTCATCGGTCTTTGAGGCCTTCTTAGTGGAGTGCGAGAATGTCGAGGATTTCTCGCGTTCATCAGTGTTGGTCCTCTCTCGCCAGCGGTGGTGCCCTTGCCATTACCACGGGGCGCAGTGTGATCTTCGGGAGTGTTCTTATCTCGGCCTCCATGAGGTGACCACGATTTGGGAAGGGCGAAGACCTCCGTTGATGATTCTCACTTGCGCTCGAGGCCTCCCCGCTTGAGGAGTGCTCGAGGGACACCATCTGGCGACTTGGAGTAATCCCCTCCAGGTAGGGGAACTCCGGGTTATAACTGTCTCCGTTCGCAAATGAGATCTGCGGGGAGATGGTCGAATTTGTAGGAAAAGCATGCTTGATCCCACCCTCTCCGAGTTATCACGAGAGAGGATCACTAGATCTTTGGTGGAGTCTGGAATGGTGGCTCCCGAACTTGACTTACCAAGTCGGACCGTCTTAAGGGGACTTGAACACTTGGGGAAAGAACTCGTCGTGTTGTGAGTCCTCCCAGGAGCGGTCTGGTCGGATTGACCCTTGTCCTTTGAGAGAATTGGCTCCTCTGTTGGATGTATTGTTGTGGGGGATAAGGATCCCTCCTCAACTCCATTAATGGGATGGTTTCCTGGAGAACAATCTCCGGAGGCAACATCACCATCGTGGATGCATCACTCGGCTCGTAGTCGAAACCGGCATCCATGTCGATGTGTGCGTGTCCGCCAAGTCAAACCAGTTCTCCTCGTTCCATTCTCCCGCCATGATTGCATGAGATTGGAAAAAGAGAGTATGTTGACAAGAGATTACCGAAGATCCCCACAGACGGCGCCAATCTGTTGGTGTATTAGAACCGATCTTACGTAAAGATTGTTTGATTCGGGGTCTCCTAGAGATAAGATCACGCAGAGTGGATTGACACGGATGTTTAGGCAGTTCGAGTCTTCTCCGGAGAGAATAATAACCCTAATCCTGTGTGTATGGTATTCTTGATGATCAAGTAAAGACTAAGACTATTACAGAGAATAGCACTTGTGTTCCTACTTGACTAGCTCTTGTTCGCCTCCCCTATCTCTCGATCGATGCCCTTATATAGTCGTGAAGAAGTAGCCATTTTGCCTCAAGGAGATGCGCCTAATTAATCCGATGAATGGCGCATGATGGCGATAATTACGGCGCCTCGGCTTCTTCACGCCGTCCGCAATTATCTTCGAGAGATAATGGGATAATTACGCACCATTAATAAGCGGAATAATAGTGCGTGCGAACCGTTCGGATTCTTTAATCAATTAGACCCACTCGCTTTGTAGGTTTGATTATAAGGTGGTCGTAGTTTACACGGTCGTAGAAGAACTTACGACCGGTGGCGATCGTGAAGGACCTACAACTATGTAGTGGTCGTAGAAGGACTTACGACCATGATATAGTCGTAGCAAGACTTACAACTGTGGGGGTGATTGTAGAAGAACTTACAACCTCTTATTGGGCTTCTCCCTTATAGATAAGGGGTATCTCTGGGGACTATGTGACATCATATTTACCCATAATAAGAATTATAGATAAAAGATAAAATGAGGATTATTAGATCCTCGTCAATTGTATTATGAAAAAAAGTGAGGATTGCGACTCACTAGTAGCTAGGGTGGAGATTCTCGCCTGTAGTCGATTAAGGACTGAAGCCAGCAAATCCGAGACTAAGACCTAATTGTACAACCGTATGTGCTAGGATAGGGTAGCCGTAGCTAACTAAGTTATCGAATCTTAGCCCTGCATGATTAGCAGGCAGAAGTAGTGCGAGCAATTTCTATTGCCGTCACAACAGCGGATGCCTCACTTCGACAGGTTTCTATCCGGGCGAAGTGAGGGACTCACTCGACAGGTTTCAATCCGAGCAAGTAAGGCTCCTCAGGCGACGAGTTTCTATCTGGGTAAATGAGAATAATGATTCGTTGGGCTAGTGCAAGGTTAGGGCTAGATGATGTAAAGGTTGCGTCGTAAACTTTAGACTGCTTACATTCGGTAGTAAGTAGTGATATAGAGATATTCCAGGTAACTGGAATACCGCATACTGTGGGTAAAGTTGTACACCTCTGTATAGTAAAAAACTATTTTAATAGCCACGCTCACGGTCATGAGCATGCTTAGTACGACTAGTATGACTGTAGTCTTGTTTTTCAAAAACTGGGTTGTCACTGTGAGACCCCGGTTTATTGGGCTTGTAATGCTTAACCATCCATTTGGTCCTAGCATCACAAATCGAATAAACCGAGACTCGAGACATGTATACTTCCCAGAAGTGCAGTATACATACCCCTTTACAAAATTCATGCATCAATTCCATTCATTCACATAAAACCGAAGCAAGCAACAAACCAGAAGTTAACATAGATAAAGGATAGTTATTACAAAAGAGAGGCCGATCAAACCAAATGACATATACATACGTAAATTGAGCAATGAAGCAAAAGTGTCATAAGATGGCCATAAACAAAAGAGCCAATCAGTGTGTCTTTAACCCACAAGGCAACCGACCGGACCGCCAAGCTAGTCGTCGAATCCACAGCATATTTCACAAAAGTGAGGCCCTTGGGGCTCACCCTCCTCCTCTGCAACAAATAGTTAAGCAAAGAAAATGAGTATAAAAATTGTACTCCATAAGACTTACGTGTAGTAAATGAGACCTATACATATGCTACATGCAAACTTATTTAAGTGGAGGCTGTATGTTTCATTTTCAGCACAAAGCAATGTTCATTTGCAATAATATAGTACATTTAAAAGCAAGTTGACAAATCTGTTTTTAATGTTCAAATAACAGCGAAAGACAACATAATAACAGTAGATAGAAGACAACAACAATCCTGAAAGTGACCAAACCATTAGTCACCACAACAGTAGCATGAATTACCCATTCATGACAACCATGTCAAAATTTTAATTTAAAAGGTTGTAGTCTAACTCTTGCAAAACCTAACCAAGCGTGTCCATAACCTAGGACGAGGCTATTCGAATAGTTTTATCCCTGCAGGGGTGTACCAATGTACCCACACGCCAGACCGCCTTTTTACCACATGATTAGCACACTTCCTTTGGTATGCCGGCACAGCTAAGTCCTACGAGACATTTCCAATATTGTGCATTAGCTACGAGTCGCCCGTATGGATAGAAACACATACGTTGTGTCGGAGTCATCGTAAAGCCTCGGTCAACTACCCGTCGCAGGTAAAGCCTTGGACGACTACGATGCTCCTCGAGGTGGAGAGCCTACCCGGAATCTCCACCACCGCACACCCAACACAAGAACACATATCCTTTTTCACACAACACACACAACCCCCTCCTGCGACTCGGAGATAACACATGCCAAAGTACTTAGTCAAGAGAGGTCCCATATCCCTCTCGTGTGGTTAGCACGCAAAAATGCTTGGAGAGTGTGACACAAGATGTTTGGTCCTTGTTGACTTAGGCAAGACATCCACAAACCCAATAACCCACCATCCAACCTCTTGCCCAAGTCTAAAACAATGTTTCATTTTCAGATTTTTACTTTACAAAATAACAAAGCACAAGTGCTAGACATAATAGAATAATAATTAGATGTGTGATCAAGATCATCGACTAAAATCGATGATCGTCCATTACTACCGAAAATAAGCATTTCTAAGCAAATTTCAATTCGTAATCTACTAAGTGACAAGGGCTCATCCATCGAACTCAAATCACAGCAAATAACCTAGGCTCATGGTAGTAGACGATAATCAATTCCTACAGATTATGCAACTATAGGATACTAACCATAATTTAAAAACAAAATAGCAATGCATACATACAAGTTGAAATCAATATATTAGACTTGAAAAATACTAGGATTAACATGATCAAACTACTTTTTGTTTCTTTGTGGGTCAAGATGTTCTTGAGGATCAATTATATTGTCAACGTGCTCTTCGGATCCTAACGAGAAAGCGAAAAAGAACCGATAAGAACGAAGAAAACACAAAGACTCAATAGCAACCTTTCTCCAAATATTTTGAAAATTTTACAGTAGCAAGAGAATGATTTATAAGGAATTTAGCAATAAGAACCAATTGATTTGGATTCTTAATGCAAAGATACTGAAACAAAACAATTTTGCTCATCCTAAAATCAAAAATACTACTATTCATAAGTAAATTTTCTGGAGACATACTGAGGTTAAAATTATTTTTAGATTAAAGTTTAGTTAAAAAATATAACCAGTAAAATTTGAATCAACCGAAAAGGATTTAAAACGAAATAGTTATGCATTTTACAAGTCACAACATTTTTCAGTTGACAAATAATTCCTTTCGGAAAAACCAGAAATTGAAATGACGTGGACGAACCTGGATCGTTGATCTTGGATCCAACGGTCCAAGTTCCTGGGATGACGCGCGCGCGACCCCTAAACCCTTAACCGTTGGATCTGGATCCAACGGTCCACGCGGATCAGAGCGTGCGGGCGGTCCGAACGTTCACACGCACACGAACCGTTGATCTTGGATCCAACGATCCATGCGGACTCGAATCGGGACCGTTGATATTGGATCCAACGGTCCACAGATCGAGGCATGTGATAAATTCAAATTTCCGCGCGATCCTGGGCCGTAGATCTTAGGATCGATGGTCCGCATCGATTCACGTTCAAATTTCGTCCCTGTTTTCGTCCGGCAAAAAGCGACGGGAAGAACGGCTCACCGCCGGCGACTCGGCACGCGGTGCGAAAGCAAATGCCCAAAATGGGTTCCAAACAACATTGCGCACCCAATGGTACCAACGGTTTTGGCTGCGGTGGTCCAGAAGTCCGGCAAGCCGGAGACAACCGAGGCGACTGAAAATGACCAAAACGAAAAACGGCAATAGAGCTCAGCTGCGGTCCAAAGGAGCGGGTGCCAAGCCATTAGGGACTAAAAAGAAGTTACCTGAGCGCAAAGAATGCACAGAGAAGGGTCGGATTTGCCCGGGCGAAGAAAAATGGAGATTTCGGCCGAAAAGGGGGAAATCCAAATTCAGCCAAGCCCTGAGCAAATAGAACCAAATTGAGTGAGGGTTAAGCTTCAGAGAGTAAAGGGGGAGCAGAGGGAGCAAAGACTTGAAGAAGAAAACCCCTGCTGCACCGCCTTCACCGAAGCTTCCAACTCAACAATGGCGGCCGAGTTGATTTCGAATGATTGCAGCTCAAGCGAGCTTGTGAGTGCTAGCTGCAGTTGCGGAAGTGCTAAAGGAAACCAAGGGTGAAGCAATGGAGCTTAAGTATAGCAATGGCAGAGAGCAACGGCCGGATTTTCCATTCGGGTCAATACTGTCATTAGAGGACGAGAGAGCGACGGGAGCAGTTGGAGAATGAACGCCTGAGGGAGGAGCACGACGGGCATTAAATGCGCACAGAAATAGCCGTTTAAAGTCGATCACAGAGGGGACTGCACACCGCTTCTTTTCTTCTCTGCGCACGCCATGGCCGACGCAGACGCGCGCGCTGACCGGAGGAAGGAGACGATGAATCAGCCGTTGGATTGAAATCGAACGGTTGAGTTAGAACGAGTGGGTTAAAACGATTTGATCGCTCGATTGATCTTGGGTTATTGATTTGGATCCTACGGTTCACGTTGCGCGAGGCGTTCGGATAGTCCGAACGTTCACGCGATTGTGGACCCTCGATTCAGAATCCAACGGTTCAAATGGATCGGAGCGCTCGGATGGTCCGAACGTTTCTGCGAGCGTGGGCCGTTCGATGCCGATCCAACGGCTCACAACCCTCGCGCCCGAACGACCGAGCCGGTGCGTTTAGTTGACTGAACCAAATCAAGTGGCTCGAGCCCGAGTCTAATTCGAACCCGATGAACAGTGAAAACCAGTTAGGATTTGAATTTGTATAACTGATTTTTGAGGAATTAGTTGAGGTAGCAAACAAGCTCCAAAAATTATGACATTTTAACGGAGGTTGCTGACAGCAGGAGGAACCTCTCATAAAATTTTCAGAGATTTTCATGCACTGAATTTTTCTCCAGAAATTCCAGAAGGTGAAAGCTATAGGTTGACCAAGCTTTGACTTGCCTCCAAAAATTATCAAATAATTTCTAAAAAATCATGAGATAATTCAGAGGTGTTACCAAGACTCCCTAGAACTCAGAAAAAATATTTTCACGGGTTTGACACAAGATCTATGCTAAGGAGGTTTTTGATTGGAGTCAATTAAAGATTTTGATTTTGATTTCCATAATTCCTTTACCTGAATTACAGAAATGATCAAGGACTTCGAGATGCAAGAAAAGTTTTAATTTCTTCTCATTTTCTTACATTTGAAACACAAATCCACATTTGGGATGTTACAGTCACAAAACTTGGGCAATGACATGGGGTTTTTATTTGTTGGATTAACTGCCATGTCTATAGCTGGATTGCTATGTCTATAGTGGAACTACCATATTTATGGTTTGGTTGCTATGTCTATAGCAGAACTACCATTTCTATGGCTGAACATGAATTTGTCAATGTCATGTCTATGGCTGCAAATGAATATATTTTTGCTTGCAACCGAGTAGTGTTGCGGGTGTTGTTATTATTTGATTCAATTTCTTACTTACTATCATGTACTTATTTAAACTTCTCCTTCAAATTTCATTGTAAATTATTACTTATGATTATTGCAAATAAAAATGGCTTTAAGCAAAATAACTTATAGACTAAAGCTTCATCTTTGATAGCCTTGCATTTACTATAACTTTGTGATACACTACAAGTCTTGCTGAGTACACAAGTACTCAATCTTGCTAATATTGTTATTCAGAGATCGAAGATGAGCAGACGCCTGACGACGCGTTATTTTCTTCCAGCACGAAAGGGTTCAGTGACGGGTCTACCTAGATCTTGTTCCTTGTCAGTTGTCTGCGGGATCGGATGGGTATGCCGCTGGACTTTTGCAACTTTTATTATGTCTTCCGCTGCTATATGTTTACTCTTATAACTGTTTTTATTTGGTCGGTCGGCCGTTGTTGTAATAACTTGTAATAGCTTAAGTAGAGTACCATTTTCTTTACTGTTAGTTGTGATTGTATGGATGTAAATATCAAATATTGTGAATGTGTGTGCTAGCCAGTGATCTAGGGACTGGCACAATATACACATAGGATCTTCGGGTATTCCATGCTCAGGGGTCCTACAACGGACCCGTTGTTGTTGGGGAGTCACAACCCTTCTTCACTTAGTATGATAGGGGTGCATGTCTTTGCGTCGAAACTAAGCAGAGTAATAGGCCAGGTCTATCACATAGTAGACATGTGGTTGTACTGCTTAGTGAGTGTGAATGGAACACATGACTCGAACCTTAAATGACCCAAGCAAGATAATCCACCAAACCATTGCGGGCTCAAAGCACCGATCTCAATCATCTATTCACCCAAGTCTCAACCATTTATAAATACATTTTGTTGTTTCCAGTAGTAATCCATGTCACCACACTGCGGCACAATGTATCTAGGTTCTCGTTGTAGTAATGTCTGTGTCCTATTCATATTCCAATACTAAGAAGTTTCTAAGCACAACCAATAGTTAAGTTTATTTATTCAAAAGTTATGGGTCAAAGATTACAAGGTTTGACTGATCAAAGGCATGAGTGTCAAATATTCTGAAACAAAGGAAGTGGAAGTGATCAGACCTTCACAATTTTGAGAGTTATATATCTTTGTAGATGGTTCTCTTTGTCATGCAATATGTCTAAGGGGTTGTCTCTATATCAATCAACTAAAAATTTGAAGGATTTCAATCAAATTTTGACCATTGGATCAAATTCACACATATCCTGATGGCTAACACGTGTCCGACTTCTCAACCCTATTTCTCCACCTCCTCCATCGATCCAATCCATCAAGTGCCACCGCCCACGAGCCCCTCCGGCTCTTACTCCTCTACCTGGATCCGCCATCGCGACTCTTCTTTCCCCGCTCCGCAGTCTCACAGGGGTATCAACAAGATCCACACACCAGTAAGTTACTTCGAGATTTGACTGTGGCGGTAGTAGTGGGTCCAAATTTCGACTGAGTGATGGTATTCTCAAATTGGGGACCCGAGTATGGGTGGGAAACAATGCACAAGTGCAGCAAAACATTCTGCATTCTCTACACTTGTTGAGGATTAAAGACCATACGTCTTCGTGGTCGTAACTTCTAAGACCACCGACCTAACTGGTCGTAGGTATTACAGAAGTTATATAATGAATACCCTGGTCGGACAAAGTTCCAAGCCTAGTCCACGACCAGGTGAGTGCTCGTAAAGCTATGAACAGGCGTTTTGGTCAAGTCTCCGACCACGCCACTCGCTATGTGATGAATGAACCACGTGTTTCATGTTCCACATAATACAACACTATTACGGCTAATGATTTAACGTCTCCTAAATCATTAACCGCAGAACAGTTGACGTTTTCACCAACCGCCTTTACAGTTAGTGGAACCGCCAAACTGCCGTCTCTTCCCGACCAGGTGCGTCGCTCCCCAACGGATGTCTCTTCATGGGATAACTGCCACCGCTTCATCAACTATTTAAAGAGGGTCATGGAAGGACGGAAAGAGGGAGGACACGGGATACAGCATAGACAGCACAAGCAGAAGACATCAAGCAAGATATAGCAAAGTGTTGTATTTTTAGATACTCCCAGTGTTTGTAATTGTGAGTTCATAGCAATAAAGAGCAAGTTAGATCCACTCCCAGAAGTCACGCACATTTTTCCTCTTTTCATTTATATATTCATAAGATCGGCGATTTGATCGTCGACAACACTCAAGTGCACTGGGAGGGCATTCAGGTTTCCAAGTCACTTACCACTGGATTCGAAAATTGTTTGCATGGCCAGGACTCAAACGACATGTGAGAGAATTTGTGGACCAATGTTCAGTATGCAAGCAAGCGAAAGCAGAGCATGTGCGTTATCTCGGATTATTACATTTACCGGTCTGGGATCACGCTGGCGATTATATCTATGGATTTTATTGAAGGTTTGCCACGGTCTGCAGGCTTTAACTGTATCATGGTGGTGATAGACAAATTCTCAAAATATGCTCATTTCTTAGCTTTGGCTCACCCCTTTACAGCATTTCAAGTAGCACACGTCTTCATGCAGCATGTGTTTAAGCTTCATGGGCTCCCACAGTCAATTATTTCTGATAGAGATCGGGTGTTTACCAGCTTGCTTTGGAAAGAGTTGTTTCGAATGGCACATATTCGATTCTGGATGAGTTCGACATACCATCCATAAACCGACGAACAACCGAGCGAGTCAATCAATGTGTGGAGACATATTTAAGATGTTTTGTTCATGCTTGCCCCAGTAAATGGTATAACTGGTTAGCTCTCTCGAAGTATTGGTACAATACAGCTTTGCATGCTACTCTAGGTAAATCACCTTTTGAAATTATGTATGGTTACAGTCCTAGACACTTCGGCATCCGGGGTACATCAGTATGCCACGACACTGATTTGTCAGCATGGTTATGAGAGCGATGGCGATGACTGCTGAAACAACACTGACCGAGCTAACCAACATATGAAGGCACAGGCAGATAAGAAAAGATCAGACATAGTTTTTCAGGAGGGAGACTGGGTGTACTTAAAGCTTCAGCCTTATGTTCAGAGTTCAGTAGCAATGAGAGCTAATCACAAGCTGGCATTTCGTTATTTTGGTCCGTTCCAGGTAGAAAAGAAGATAGGATCTGTGGCATATAAACTCAAACTACCAGCCACTACCGCCATCCATCCGGTGATACATGTTTCTCAACTCAGGCGGGCTGTACCACCTTCCACAGTGGTACAGGCTGATCTTCCGAACAACACTGATGATCTTCGTGTACCACTCCGGATACTGCAGCAACGACTCCATGATAAGGGGGCAACGTCGACTACTCAAGTTCAAGTGCAGTGGTCCAGAAACTCGCCGTCTACTTCAACCTGGGAGGATCTGGAGGATCTTCAGTCCTGGTTCCCGTTTGCTCCAGCTTGGGGACAAGCTGGCACTGAAGGAAGGGGGAATGTCATGTACCCAGCTGGTGTAGTCGGTAAGGAGCAGCCAAGAAGCAAGAGGGTTCACAAGCCAAGCTCTCTCTTCCCTGTAAGTGAGTGGGCCGTGTAGAATGGGACGGCGTATACGTGAGGAGCAAGAATACATAGTACATTACCGTATTGTCATTTTGTGAACAGTATGTAAGGTCAAGTTGGTCGTAATGGGTACGAAAGAGATTGAACTCCTATTCTGTTATACTATCCCCAATCTTCCTCTTCCTCTACTACCATCCCCTTCCTTTCTTCCCATAACTGACGTTCATCCCGAACCAGAGATTGGGTACGTAACAGTCCTCTCCTCCTCCTTTCCTTGCCGTTGCATTTGATGATGGTGGTGGGCGCATCCGGCTCATCTCCTTAGTATAATTAAAAAAAATGGGAGGAGACTTTTGGTGGGGGCATTCGGCGTGTCGAGGAGCAACGACAGTGGCGGACGGCTTCATTGGAGCCCAACCCTAGGCGCCGGCAAGTCAGCTTCGCCAGAGGCTACACACTAGCACATGGTTGACTTCACCAGAGACGGTGTTGGCGCTGTTGGCGACGATGGAGAAGGAGAAGAAGGTGGTGCGGTGCGCAAAAGAAAGATCATGCAAGATGCAGCTAGGGCGTCGATGCAGTCGATCGTGCAGCTAGCGTGGATGTAAAAGTGTAGAGTAGTGACGTCCATATATGATATGGCCGGCAATGAGTCACGAGGAAATATGCAAGAGTCAATTGCTGCAACGTGCAATTTAAGAAGCGTCTAATTTAAGGTCACGTACGTGTTGTGGTGAAAACCGATGGGTTCATCGATGTGGTCGAGCTGGTCGGCTAACTACTGCTCCAATTTTAAGTTTTTTTTAATAAAAAAAACTGGAAATGGTTTAAACGAAGCAAATGCATAAAAATCATGTGTGTCACTTCCCAAAAAAATCTCAAAAAAAACACCCATATAGGGGAGATATTTTTCTAAATCTCTGATAAATTTAAATTTAATCTCATTTTGAAGATGCGAAAAAGACAGATTCTTCAGTGAATAGTGGATACGAAAAGCCAGATTTGAACTGAGGACTCGACCCTCATGGAGAGCTTGAGTAAATATGAGAAGTTCCGGCCCAGCAAAGGCCCGGCCCATGAACGCAAGACCAGAGGAGGAGGAGTACTTGTCCTCTTCCGCTCCGCCTCCGCCGCCGGAAGGGTTCCAATAGAAATAGGCAGCACAGGACAGGAGAGGAGAGTTTGCTGCGGTCGCCGCCTCCGACTTGTTCGCCTCTTCCCAACTCCAACTCCCCCCGCCCCGATCCAACAACCAATCTCGATCTCGACCACCATGGTGTCGGACGCCAGCAAGAAGAAGGCGGCGCAGAAGAAGGCCGCCGCCGCCGCCAAGAGGGGAGGCAAAGCAGCCTCCTCTTCCTCCTCGTCTTCATCGTCGGCCGCCGCCGCCGTCGATAAGGCGGCGAACGGTGTCTCGGCGCTTAAGCTCTCCGATCGCACCTGCACCGGGGTCCTCGCCTCCCACCCGCTCTCCCGGGATATCCATGTCAGTCAGGATCAGATCCCCCTTCTTGTTTTTGTTATTACTATTGCTCTTCATCCATCGCATCGTTACTAGTACAAGATGAGATTGTTGTTCTCTCTTCTGTCGTCTCGCCGCGCCGCACGGATGGTGCCTCCACAGATGAGATCCGTGTGCTATGCTATGGTTCCACAACCTCTAGTTCCTTGGGAAACACCACGCGGTTGGTCATGCTGCCGCCGCAACATACCATGTATAATATAGGCAAAATAGCGGGGAAACCTCCTATAAATTTGATGCGTTTACTTCTCTGTACAAGACTCCTCCACCGTCCATCGCTATATATGATAATATATCTATGTTGACGGAAGTAGTCATTCAAGATGTCATGTTTGCTATGAAATGCCATGCACCCTGGCGTTTTGCTAGCGCTATGTTTTCCATTCATGTCTGGGATTAACTCAGCCTAGTTCCCATCAAAGGAATCAGTGCACCATGTAGATATTAGCCACTTTGCTATGTCCGACGAATTTTTTAACCAAGCTGCGTGCTGGCACTACCGGATGCACAGTTCTATTTTGTTTTCTTTAGAAACCAATTGATACACAAATAGTGCTGGTGGCCTGGTGGGATTAGAGCCATAACTACAGCATTCTTGAAAGGAAGAAGTCTGTGTGGCCCCCTGAAAACCCGGCTACTTGATCCCCTCACGTTGCAAAACCAGGTTACTTAACCCTGGAGGTGGTTTTGCCATCGTGGTGACCGACGTGGCTGCGACGTGGCAGTTCATATGGCATTCTTCTCCTCTGTTTCTTTGGCACGCATGGTGGGCAGACTACGGAGCAACACCGAGGCAGTACTGCGCCGCGGCGGCGACCTCATTGTACCAGGTCATGGCCGCCGACGAGGAGCTGCCGTCTCCATCCTCCGCTGACTCTGGCAGTGGCGAGAGCACGCCGAGGAAGCGCTACAGGGGTGTGAAGTAGCGGTCGTGGGGGACATGGGTGGCGGAGATCCAGGTCCGCCATGCTCCCTAGCGCCCGCCTCCATCTACTTAAGCCCCAACCGCGTGCACCCTTGCTTCCTCTTGCTCTCGCCTCCATCTTCCCCAAGGTCCCTTCCCTCTCCCTCCACAGCAGCAGCGAGGCCAAGCTCATGTCGCCTCGCCGTTCCAGCGAACCCGGTGGGCAAATCCAAATACTATTCACGTCACAGCATGTTCCACCACCCGTTCACTATTTCCCCCCTCCCAATTTCAGTGTTATGCCATTGCGCTCACCGGAACGTCTTCTTCCACGATTCTGGCCGAAAACCGTCGCTACCGTCGCCATTCCTCACCTAGTGAGCTTCCCTCTAATTCCTCCCTCCTGGAGCACCCCTTAGCCTCCCTCGTCCTCCCCCAACCTCTAATTTGAGCTCTTTTCACCTCCAGGTCGCCGCCACTAGCGAGCTCGCCTCGCCGCCCCGTGTCTTCGTCGCTAGGCTGTCTCGGAGCCCCTTCGCCACCACCATCTACTTTGGTTCATTCCACTCACCCCACTGATGCTTGTGCTCCCCTTGTTCTTGACCCCCTTTTGTCCCGAGTGTCGCCACCCCTTAGCTTTCCCAGCGCCGGCCGCCGTACGCCGCAATTAGCACGCCACTGATCAACTCAAGCCAGGCTGTGACCACCTAGCTCCTCACCTCGCTGCCCTCGTTCCATTTTGCCCATGCCCGGCCCTCGCCGTCGCTGTTGTGCCGCCGCGAACTCCTCCCGAGCCAGCCGTACCCCTCCTCCCTTGCTCTGTTATAAAACAGAGCAGAGCCCCCCCGGTCCCTTCTCTCCCCTGTGTAAGACAAAGTGGTCTCTCTCTGTATGTGACTTGCTTATGAGTCCCACTACTTAAAATAGTTTTTAAACTGAAGTCATTGCCACGGTGGCAAAACCGTCTCCGAAACCACCTTGGGGGTTATGTGACATGGTTTTGCAACGTGAGATGGTCAAATAGCCTTTTTTTTAGGTCAGAGGGTTAAGTGACCGCACAACCATACTTCAGGGGGTCATATGGACTTCTTCCTTCTGAAATTATTCTTCCTTTTGTATCGCTTATGTGGCTGTATTTACATGCTCCCTTTCATACCAATCGATTCATTTGACACTTTAGTTGTTGATTTCCTAATGTAATCTTTGAATGTTGCAGATAGAGTCCCTTTCATTAACATTTCATGGCCATGACCTCATTGTTGATTCTGAGTTGGAGCTCAACTATGGCAGGTACAGTAATGCTTCTGTTTATTTCCATTCAGTTGTTATGCCCAAGTATCCTGCTGGAGTACTTCACTGATGGTTTTATTTAAATCTCAGGCGATATGGTTTGCTTGGCTTAAATGGCTGTGGAAAATCTACTCTCCTCACAGCAATAGGCTGCAGGGAACTTCCTATCCCTGAACACATGGACATATACCATCTCTCCCATGAGATTGAGGCTTCAGACATGTCTGCACTGCAAGCTGTTGTTTGTTGTGATGAAGAAAAAGTCAAGTTGGAAAAGGAAGTTGAAATTTTGGCTGCACAGGTCAGCTCTTCAACTGTCACTGTTGTTATATTTGTGCTCCTGTCTTCTGTATATCCTGCCTTGTTGCTGTTGGAAGTTATAACTGGACACCGAAGATGTTGTAACATAGGTTTTCTTTGCTGACATTTTTAGGATGATGGTGGTGGTGATGCTTTGGATCGTATATATGAGCGGTTAGAAGCAATTGATGCATCAACCGCTGAAAAGCGTGCTGCTGAGATATTGTTTGGTTTAGGTTTTAACAAGCAAATGCAGGCAAAAAAAACCCGAGATTTCTCTGGTGGTTGGCGTATGAGGATTGCTTTGTCAAGAGCACTTTTCATGAATCCGACCATCCTTTTGCTCGATGAGCCAACAAATCATCTTGGTGAGTCTTGTAAAAATTCTAAAATAAATGGACATTGAATTAGAACATTGGGTTTTCAGTGGAAACATTTTTCTTTGGCATGGTCTTTTGCCGGCGACTGCGAGGAAGAAAAGTTGGTACTCTACTAAACAGTCAAAGATCCATTTACATACCAACCTGCAGTCTCTTCGTGCATCATATGCATTTACACATAGCAAATTGTATTCCATATGCTAATACCAATGCAATTTCCTTTTCAACTATAAGTGCTTGAATGCATCCAAATATTAGATTTCTTGTGAGTTTTACCCAGTAGATGATGTGAAAGAGACAGCCATGTGCCTTTGTTTTCTGAAACATTACAGAAAGTGACTGCAGTGTTACTTTACCTGTTGGGCTTAAAGGGACTTCCCCCCATGGCTTGGTTGGCAGTTACATGGTTACATGCCCAAAAAAAAACTGTATACTGTTTCGGTAACTTTTTGCCCATCCATACTAATTCTTCATTTGTCTTTATTTTCAGATCTTGAGGCATGTGTCTGGCTGGAAGAGACATTGAAGAAATTTGACCGTATACTTGTTGTCATATCACACTCCCAGGACTTTCTAAATGGAGTGTGTACTAACATCATCCATATGCAGAACAAGATGCTCAAGTTATATACTGGTAATTATGACCAGTATGTTCAAACCCGCTCTGAGCTTGAAGGGAATCAAATGAAGCAGTACAAATGGGAGCAGGAGCAGATTGCTTCAATGAAGGAGTACATTGCACGGTTTGGTCATGGATCTGCAAAGCTCGCTCGTCAGGCTCAGAGCAAAGAAAACTCTTGCAAAGATGGAGCGTGGTGGTCTCACTGAGAAGATTGTGAGGACCAGGTTCTGGTTTTTCGCTTTACAGATGTTGGCAAACTCCACCACCAGTTCTACAGTTTGTTGAAGTCAAGTTCGGTACACACGGATAATCTCATCTACAAGAATCTTGAGTTTGGCGTTGACCTCGACTCTAGAATTGCACTGGTCGGTCCCAATGGGGCGGGGAAGAGCACTCTTCTGAAGCTCATGACAGGTGACCTAGTTCCATTGGATGGCATGGTCAGGCGCCACAATCACCTGCGCATTGCGCAGTACCATCAACATCTCGCTGAGAAGCTGGACCTGGACATGCCAGCCCTGCAGTACATGATGAAGGAATACCCTGGGAATGAGGAGGAGAAGATGAGAGCTGCAATTGGTAGGTTTGGCCTGTCAGGGAAGGCGCAGGTGATGCCAATGAGAAATCTGTCCGATGGGCAGAGGAGCCGTGTCATCTTTGCGTGGCTGGCATATAGACAGCCACAACTACTGCTGCTTGACGAGCCGACAAACCATCTTGACATTGAGACCATTGACTCCCTAGCTGAGGCGTTGAAGGAATGGGACGGGGGTTTGGTCCTGGTGAGCCATGACTTCAGGCTGATCAACCAGGTTGCTCATGAGATCTGGGTGTGTGAGAATCAGGCGGTAACCAAGTGGGAAGGTGATATCATGGAATTCAAGGAACACCTGAGGGCGAGGGCTGGTCTATCGGATTGATTAGGAGGCCTTGTTTTCTTCTTTCTTGGCCCTTTGGAGATCTATAGCCAACCAAAGTTTTGCCATTGTATCACAAAAATTTCAGTTATTTAGAGTGGCTACAAGAATGACCATTATTGTATCGAATTGAGAGGTATCTCTCCGTATGATGCTTGAGAACCAGTTAATTCGTACTTGAAATATTATTTGTCATATGTTTTGGTCCATTGGCTGTTTGTTTGTGATTAGAATCGGCTAGCGTAGCGGCTGCTCCATTCGATACACCTACTAATTTGGTAGGAGTGCATGCAACTCTTATTCCTTGACCAGCTCAGCTGTTGATTACTCTCATTCCGTTACGAGATAAACATTGTATTCCCCTTGAAAGAAAGTACCATGTACCGATGATGTTACATCAGTAACACGTGGTTTCAACAGAAACAGGTAAAAAGTTTGCACTTCCATTTTGGAAACGAAGCAATCCAGCTAAAAATGGCCACGGGATTTCCACTGATTTTCAGGACAACGCGGCTCTTTTCCTGGAAATCTGGACTGGAATGCATGATTGACGTACATGATATATGCCACTGCAGGCAGACACACACCAGCTCGATCGATTTATGCCAAATATTAATGGTCCCCAAAACGAAAGGAAAAATAAAAATAAACGGAAGAAAAGAATTGGAATGAAATCCATGATATGATTGATACATAGCCGGAAGGAAAATAAAATAGCCAAATACCCTTTGCTTAATTCCTTGAGTGCTTATTATTCCTAAAGCGCCACCATCGCTTCTTCTTCTTTGTTTCTGAGGTCGGAAGATCTGCATCATCACCAATGCAAAGAAAAGCGCATTGTCATGTCAGGTGATAACAGGAATATATACTAGATGGCAACATGAGCACGGTTAAATTCCCTGTAACTAGATAGGCGGTCCTGTAATTCAAGTGCCTGCATGTGCACAACAGCATGAAACAACAGTCTTGAAAACTGAATTTGTTATGTGTGCATGTTGTTCCAGGCCAGCACAAAACTGATCTGCCGATGGCACAGTAAGCCATTGAAATACCAGCTTCAAATCTTTCAATTCCCAGTTGAATGAATTGTGCACATTACATTATTACTATTGACCACTGCCCTGTCTTGCTTCAAAAACAAGAGAGAATAGAAAACGCAACTCCAATAATCATGTACATACTTACCTCCTTCAGGATAAATGGAATTGTAGTGGACCTCTGCCCAGAAGCTCAAGAATATTACTGAAAATTACAAAGCTGTGATTTAGCATTTGCACGGGTAATAAGCCCATTAGCAATACAATACAAAAGATTCCGCGTTCCAAATATATGCCGGCCCTAAAATAATGAGAAATCCTAAATGCAAAAAGGAGGCATGGATTATCGTAGCCTCTTGACAATGGACTGGAGAATTCTCCTACCTCGATTGGAATTCTGAGCTTTTGGAAGAATCTCAATATAACAGGTATCTTTGAATGATGTAATCACAAATATTTTTACTCCATACTGCAGAAGAACATGCCAACCGATGATGCCATTGATAAAATAGAAAAGGCAAGATGCGGTGAATAATTCAAAATTACTATTTAGAAAGGAACGCACACCATGTCTGCAGCAGCCTGCAAAGTCAAATGATCACCCCACTCACCATCTCTGTTCAGGTACAACATGGAAATTTAGTTAGTCAAATTACAAACAGAATGTAGATCAACCCGAGAATTTCACTTCGAAAGAAAAGAGCATACTGTGAGAGTTTTTCTAGATAATCACTGTATGCCATCGGGACATATCCTTCATAGATCTCACGATGAGACTCAAGCTACGAGAAACAAAAGCACATACTAAATTAGGCATGCTGAAAGCAAAGCAACAGAAACAAACACAAGCATACATCTGAGCTAAAATTTACATCAAACCAAAATTTAACCTTTATCACAAGAAAATAACAAACGGACCTGGTTTATGACCTGTTGCCTAACAAATTTGTGGTGTTCAGGGCTGCGGTAGAATTGATCAGATAGCGCACGGAACTGAAAAGTCAGAGCAAATCAGTTTTCGTAGAAAACATAAGGAAAATCTTCTTAAGGAAGTGGCTTCAACAAAATAAGCTTATTTTTCATGTATGATATAGTGAAAGGGACAATGTAACTAACCTGGCAATTACCATCTCCCTGTACCTTCAGCTCAACAAGATCATAGAGCCGCAACCTACAGAAGCAGTCTTGTGAAAAATCAGGTAATTGCTTGCAGCATAATACAATTTTCGCATATTTTTTTTTGGAAGGCGTGCTTTGTAATGCAAATGCTCCGTATTGACATCAAACCTGTCTATGAGCCTTTGATGGTCTGATGTGGCTTCATCTACAGAGGGTATCTCCCCATTTATCCTTGGAACATGCTACAAAAGGCAAGCAACTGAACTTGCAGGGATGTATATGTAACTCGAAGAAGCTACAAGGAATCAAATAGTTGAAACAGGAAGACTGGGATCATCTTAGTTTAGGTCAAAACGTTTTTTTAGCCTCGAGCAATCTTAAACTTCAGATTTTGTCAAAGAAGTGGAATATTAGCGTTACAAAGTTCTGAAATTTCTGAAAAAAGCAACTTCTAACATAAGTGGTTAAGTACAACTAACTGAGCTTACAGGGATAGGCACCATCCGATTCAACCTTTTGCCTACTTCACCATCTATTTCAGAAGAATCATCATCAACGAGCTCGAGTGCCAAGTCCTCTCCATATGGGTTTATCCCCGGGCTCGAACATGAGCTGGATGGTTCCATATCATCAACTTCTTCTTCACCTTGGTCATAGCCTCCATCAAACCGACATTTGAAGATGATGGAATGGAAATTGTAACGGGTATATATCAGAAGAACCTTGCATTGGGAAACAAGTACCTGAATAATAGTTCCTAGGCGGATCAAACCAACCACTGGGGCACATTTGTAGCCCCAACTGCTCTTCATCTGCATTTGGGTGATACGCAATGTCTGCAACAAAACCAGCAGAACTCTCAACTAAAATAAAAACCGGTAACACCACCATGACTAGCGAGACAAAGCAGCACTA
The DNA here is from genome assembly GCA_036346395.1 of Hsuehochloa calcarea. Taxonomy (NCBI): domain Eukaryota; kingdom Viridiplantae; phylum Streptophyta; class Magnoliopsida; order Poales; family Poaceae; genus Hsuehochloa; species Hsuehochloa calcarea. The sequence goes on from CM070607.1 coordinate 1,557,245, forward strand.
CCTTCTCTGGCATAACAGCCAATGTAGAAACCGGCATCGTGCTGAGCGTTTGCTCCGCAATAAGCAGCAGAGTTGGCATACGTATCATGGAAAGGGTTGAAGTTCCAGCGAAGATTATCATCGTCTTGCTCGTACGTAATCATCAGTTGGCACTATTTCCTTTCACTGCCGAAAAGCACATTTCTTTGGCTTCAGTTAGTGTAGCTATATACTAGTCATCAATTGAAGCACAAACATCAATAGGCAATAGGTGATGCCATATAATGTAAGTGGGCGATTGATATTGTTCCGGTCATCAAACTGACTGACTGGCCCCAAAAATCAAAGGCATGTCCAGATGGTGAAGCAAGCAACACTAACCTTGGGAAGAACGTGTGTAAGTAGTACAGAATTGGCATCCAACTGTTACTAGCTAGGGATTTGGCAACTTTATTAAAGGGCAAGAGAGAGAGAGAGAGAGAGAGAGAGAGAGAGGAATAGGATGCAAGATCGACTGGAGTAGAATGGAACAATCTCTCTCTGCCTCCCAAATTGCTTCAGCGGAAAGGAGGGGAGTAGGTCAGGCCAGGTGCTCTGCCTCCGAAACTGCTTCTTTCCACAAAATTTAAGCTGCACGCTTTCCACTCTCTCAGTAGTCAGTATCTCTCCCCCATAATTATAAATTTCTAATGGACGGACAGGACAGTGACTTTTTCCTGTCATCAAGATGCTGCCTGCCTTTCAATCAATTGAAGGTATCGTGCATGAAGGAAAGAAAAGGTGCTCAAGAAATTAAAGGGCATGCACCGACCGACCGACTACAGAATTACAGATTGGTCAAACAATCAAGCCCGGTTATTGTTTATTTACGCCAAAGTAAAAAACAAATAAAGGAAACGATACGGGGCGGGGCGGGGAGGGGAGGGGTATAATTATAAAATTAACGGAACGGCGCTCGATCTCTGACTAATAATTAGTACAAGTGCAAAGGTGGAGGGAGGTGGGTGTTCTGTTGGGGATGCAGATCTGCTTAATTTGCTGTGCTCAACGACACGCATCTCGATCCCTAAATCGAAAATAATCAACCCTATATCCTATTCGTCAGCATTCACTCATGGGTCGAGAATTTGGTTGGAAATCATGAAATAATTAATTGCTGGCTGATCGAGTAGGTTATCCCATGCCAAGCCCCAACAGCAACAGGGTACCATGATGACCTTAATTACTACTGCGCTGCTAGCTCCTGACTGAATGGCCGTACGCACACGGTGCACCACAGTACTCGCGCGTAATTGAGAAGCACGTGTAAAGAAGATTAAGGAGAAAGAAAACAAGAGCAAGAAGAAAGATATGTCGAAGCTTTACATATGTAATCGAGTAAGATGTGGGCATGCAGATAAGTGAGTCAAGGAAGAAACAGGATTTGAAGGTATCGATTAGGAACTCACTCACCTAGCACTATCACTAGCAGGTAGTTCGACTCCAAGTTGGAGCGGCAAGACGATGGGGCCGGGAGCCGAGCGAGGAGGTGGCAAGAGGCTAGCTAGCGCGGCCACGCAGAGGCAGGAGGCGAGCGAGTTAGCTGGGTAGGGAAGGGAAGTACTGTGGTGCACCGTGTGCGTACTGTGAATGGGGGATGCTGCCGCACTGCGATTAAGCGTGAGAGATGGAGGAGGAAGACGAGCAGAGCTCCTCTCCTATGATGGTGGTGGTGGTGACGATGAGGCCAAGGCGCAGGCTCAGGAGGGAATCTCGCGCGCGTCACGGGAGGGCTGAACAAAAGGGAAGGGGCCAGGCAGGCAGGCAGGCTGACCCCTTGGGGCACCTCTCTCTCCCTCTCTGTGTGTCTGCACTCTGCAGTAGATTCTCTCTGCCTAGGCTATCTCCATGCTAGCTGCAGAGCACAGGTACACTGACGACTGTAGGATCAGGACGGCTCCATATCCATGCTCTGTACGTTACCAGCCCAGCCCAGCCTAACCAAGCAGATGGACTCATGATGTGCGGCCCAAAAGCAGTCTCTCGCCCGACTCATCCATTCTCCTCTCTCTCGGAAGAAGAAAACACCAGACCAGAGGAGATGCGAAACCGAGTGGGTTGTGCAATGCAACATCGTGCGAAATACATACAGCACTGGTACATTATTGTACTGGTACTAGTAGTGCTCTGCTCCTGCAATTCAATTCCTGGTGCTGCAGCTGCTGCTAGCTCGGAGTATCATGCCGTCGCTTGATTCATTCATTCGTTTGTTCACTTTAATCTGGGCAGCGCCGGCGCGCCCGATCGACGGAGCACGCACGCACGCGGCCGCGAGGACCAAACGAACGCTAGGTCGCAAGAGCAGAGCAAAAGAAAGGTCCACATCTCAAGAAGAAGCAAGCCAAGGAGAAACTAGTGTAACAGAGACGCAGCAGCGAGGAGAGAGATGAATAGATACTGTATGTACTGACTAGTGGCAGTGGCAGTGGCAGTAGCAGAGTAAGGAAATGCTATTGCTACGAGCAGAGCAGAAAGACTAGGTACGTCCAAGAAAGCGACACGCATAAGATCCTCCTCCTCCGATCTATTCCTATCCCTATCCCTATCCGCGCTATCTGCATCTGCATCTGTTCATTGATCGGAACCACACACGACAAAAGCTCCCTCCCTCCCTCCCTGCGTTTGCTTGCGTCGCCCTCCTCTCTCACACCGGCAGGACGCTAGCACTCATGGAGATGGAGGATCGGATCTCTTGAGTGTAAACAAAGCATGCAGAGACCACAGTCGCCCATCACAACATGCACGAATCCAGGCCGTCCGATCCAACAGCGCACTAAGCTTGGCTCGGCTGCTACCGTTTGTTGTTTTCTGCCCTGCATGCGCCTCACCTCACTGCAAGACTCTATCTACAGAGTGTGGAAGAGCTTGTATTAGATCTAAGTAATGAGTTGTATTAGAGTTGAACTCTAATTTGATACTATAAATAAAGGGTATGAAATTCTACGAGATACACACAACAATTAAACTCCAAAATACAACATGGTATCAAAGTCGTTCCCCACCACCCAACCCTAACCCTAATCTGGTACTCACATCAGATCCAATCCACCACCGCCGCCGCCTTACCTCCAGCGAGCCGCCGCCGCGTCGCCCCGCGGGAGAGCTCGCACGTGAGCACGGGCTGCGGCTAAGGTGGGCCGATGAAGCAAAACCAGCATCGCCGCCTCTGGTCACCGCCATCGCTCTCCCTTGCCGTCCCTCGTGCCCGATCTGCCATCGTCTCCACCTCTGGCCGCCGCCATTACTCGCCATCGCCTCTAGTCGCCACCTCTGGTCGCCCTCGCCTCCGGTCGCTGCCTCATCTCTTCCGGTGAAGGAAGAAAGAAACCGAGGTGGTCGCTGCCTCGCCTTAGTCGGTGGTGGGAAGAAAGAAATAAAAAAGGAACCGATCGATTGGGAGCTGGTTCAGTGGGAAGAAAAAAAGATGTCGGTTCATTTTTTGGAAGAAAAAACAAATTATCTGCATGTTTTGGATAACCGTGAAGGCAGTCATTGAGGTCCAGCAGAACGTTAATACGTGAAGAATTGCCATGATCGTGGGAGATACGCGCGGTATATCTTGATAGTGATTGACATTACTCTGGTTGTTTGAGAAGATGACCCCTGAGGAAATTGAGGTTGCGAGGAAGGAGAAAGAAGCCGCAGTGAAGATAGTAGAAGAGAACATGAAGGCAATTATTGAGACTACTTCCCCGCTAGTAACACAAGGTGACATGAGAAGCATGTTACAGAACCTCTTCGCTTCAGGTATGATAGGTCCGAAGACTGGTGTAGGGTCATCTGACTTAAAGCTGGAGCTGATGTCGAATGATGTAAAGTTGGAGGGAAATAAATATTACCTGAGTTGATCTAGAAGAGCTCAGATAATTCTGAGGACGAAGGGGGTGAAGCACTACCTACGGGAGACTTGTGTTGAGCCTGCAGACAAGGCGAGCATTGACTGGAGGATGTGGAACACCACCAATTCTGTGGTGGTAGCTTGCTTGCTAACTTCGATGTCTCCATCCATCGCTCGGATGGTGGAGATGACGCAGGGTGCGCCGGCAATGTGGAAGACGCTAAGCAACATGTACTCCAGGGTAGGAAATGTGATGATGATGGTGGAAGTCCACGGCAAGGTGGAGGTCCTGAAATAGGAGGAGAAGACCGTCCAGGAGTATGCTAGTGAACTGCAGCAACTGTGGATAGATTAGATCACTATGATCCACTGTAGTTGATATGTGCTAGTGATATTGAGACTGGTAGGGTGTGGCTGCAACGCAGACAGGTTACACGCTTTTTAAAGGGACTGAATCTAAAGTTTGAGAGTAGAAGAACTACCATGTTTCACTTGACAAACTTGCCTACCATGGAGGAGGCTATTTCGGCTATGGTGCAGGAGGAAGTTCACCTACGAGTAATGGGGGACAACAACCCGGTCAGATCCGCATATACCATACCTGATAATAGAGGGTGCTACAACTGTGGGATGAGAGGACATCTGATCCGTGCTTGTCCTTCTCCAAAGTATGGAGGTCGAGGTGGAGACTGTGGTGGTCGTGGAGGTCGAGGTGGAGATCATGGTGGCCGCAGGAGCCTTTAATTCCAAAAGCTACGACTCTTACTCCATATTTTGTAGCTTTCATGGACGAGCACATCGTCCTGAACCTGATCCGCACTATTTGTTCATAGCTGCAGATGCTCACTCCTACGGTTGATTGCGCAAATACACGACTAGTGAAGGGATACCGGTAGGCTATATTAGCACCTAATTCATAATTCTATCACGTAAATCAACAAGTTATGTGAGTAAGAGATCATAGATTATTACCACTAGGCGCGCAGTGCAGAGGAAGAAGAGTTGAAATAGTCTGATCCAACTCGAGCGCGTTGATGTAGTGGTCGTAGTCGACCGTCTGCTCCAGCGGCCTCTCGTGTTCTTTACGTAGGTCGCGAATCATTCTCGATCAGTGCAACAGCGCCTCTATAGTGTCCACACGCCGTCCGGTGAAACGTCATACGCCGGTGTCTTTGTCACCGGTATAAGCAGCGGGGCCTTCGAAGAGGTGGTGACTAGGGTTTTTGTGGATGATGCAACTCGAACTCTTACGTTCACTAGCATACACGCCTCCCATTATAAATAGCCCATAACGGATTTTATCCGAACTAGTTTGTTCTAACTCAGAAATGTGCAACCACAGAGGTTGTGTGCAATCGGTCGTGACCCAAAAATTCATTTTCGATCACAAAGTTGGTAACAGTTCCTAGCAGAATATAGCGACTCCCGAATACACATAAAGATTATATCGGACGAACTTTATGCAATATGATCTGCGACCAGATCCTTATCACCCACGTCTAGTTCGTATCTTCATATGACATGTTCATAACACCTTACGACCAATTCGTATCTGACCGGACTAAATGACCTGTTGTGTATTCTTATTTTGCCCCACGATTATACAACAAGGGACTAGTGGTCGTCGTTGGTGGTGTTTGAGATGAAGATGACGCAGAGCAGAAGGGGGTCGCCATAGTAGAAGCAGGGGTGGAGGAGCGGCGCGACTCGAATTGTGGACTCAATTAGCCCCATTGCGCAGTAAAAATTCCAAAAATAGCCCCATAAATCTAAAAATTCCAAAAATGACCTCATCGTAATAGGTGTCGTTGTCGTCCCGGGCAGCACCTTGGTGTCGCCTCGTGTGGCCCGCGGCAGTGTCGCCGTCCCAGCACGGCAAAGACTGCCGCGGCCCGATGGGTCGGGCGATCTTCTTATGCACGTGGCGTAGCCGCATGGCGCTGCACAGCGCATGCGACCACGCGCATGGCATGGCGCATGCGTCTTGCCGGCGCCTGGCTCGGCCTCGGCGCGTGCATACATACACCACACGGCATGGCCACGCTGCACACACAGCGTCACTGGGCCGGGCCGGGCGCTGGCGTGCGTAGCAGCATAGCGCCAGCCTAGGCTCCGGCGCTCGGGCGCTGCGAGAAGGCAAGCGGCCGGCATGGCGCCTTGCGCGCCTAAAAAGGAGGAGCAGTGAGGGAGCCTCCCTCACTCGTGTTGACACGGTTAGAGTGAAAAAAATTTGTGAAAAAAATCTACGAGTCCGAAAAAACCACGAGCACGTAGAAAATAAGCTTTGAAGCTCGCTGCGAGCACCTACAAAAGGTAAGTGTCATTCGCATTCGATTAGTATTATCGGTATTTTTAGCAATGTGATTAGGATGCAATTAGATAAATTGTAGCAACAGAGTAGTTTTAGTTGTGTAGTTAGTTTATTTTGAAGACCTAGTAGTTAATAATGTCATTATGCCATAATTAGTTGACTTAATGGACATGTTGCTAGTAGTGTTGTAAATTTCCTTTCGAATTTTTTATAGTTTCATGAACTTGGTTATAAAATAGTAAAATTTTTGGAGGTCGTTAAGCAAAATAGAAATAGCCCCACTGAACGCTTTGTATATGTACTCTTGATCGGGCATATCGCGTTCGGTGCATGCACTACGATTTTAATGAAAAAGAATACCTTGTCGTGGACCACACATGTCTTTGGTGTAAGTTAGGTCTAACTCGGGTATGGAAGCGAGAAATGCAATAAGAATTTCAAGTGAATTATTTTTGCAATCGTAATATCGAACTAGTTAAAAATTCAGTAACTATGTAGTACCACGAAGTTTCAAGTGTAACATAGAATATGCTATGGATTATTTATACTAGAAATAATATTAGCTTGGACATTTCATTGATAGAAAAATCATACGAACTCCAATCGGGATTGAAAACATGTACGACAAAACGTTCGGTATACGATGTGGGCATAACCAAATTTGTAGAAGCGTTCATTACGACAAAAAATCCCGCAAATAATTCGATGGTTTCATATGCACATGTGTTAGGTACTTTATGGCGGAAATTCAAGATCTGCTTCGTGTTCCACGGGACGGTCTCGTCTGCTGACGGACCGTGACGGTCGCGGACTGCCAAATTGTCACCGCACCGTGATCCGGCGCCGACTCTGAAGGACATGAGCCTCTGGAGCTAAGGCGGTGCGTGCGTTCTTGCGCTCGATCGCGCCATCGAAGGAAGAAGTCTGCAAGATCGAGGTGCCGCCGTCCCAGGAGCCTCCTCGTAATAGGTGCCGCCGTCCCGAGGCGACACCTTGGTGCCTGTGGGCCCGGCGACACTTTGGTGCTTCCCGGCGGCAAAGCACTAATCGATGAAGCGAAGCGCGTCAACGATATTTTTATTTTTTGAATTTTTTTCAAAAAGTTATTAATAATATTTGTTGGAAGATTTTTAAAATATACAAAATGAGCTCAAACAATTATGAAATTTTTTGTGAAGCCTCCTGGCATAGTTTTTATGCTTTTGTAATTTTTTTGAAATTTTATGTATTCTTTTTTTTTCGCAAAATTCTTTAAAGTTTAATGTTTGTAGGAATTTTATAATATAGCAAATGAGGTCCAAACATTATGAATTTTTTTCCATACTCCCTACACAAAGGACTTGATTGTGTAAATTTTATAAAATTTTATATGCTCAAAATTGTCTCGACAAATTCAGGGTTTAGGTCTCAAAAATTAGGACGAGACGTTTCGGAAATTAGGGTTTCATGAATTCATGTGACTTGAAATGTGGGAAGTATGGTTCTCCATTACATTTCTTGTGTGAAAGTAGAGTACGGAAAAGCAGAGTACAGAAATTAATTTAACTGAAAGGGCTTAGAACGTTGCGATTACGGAGAAACCCTAAAACATAGCAGAATCGAGACCGATGTGAATGGCTATACTTTGATGGCTCAGCGGAGGCACAGCACCAGAACTACATTGCAGCCCCCGTGCGGACAGAAGCACGTTACATGTGGTCACATGGCATGATGGTTCGGCTAATTACTTTACCATGGACGCTACTACTACGGTAACTCGCGACACGAGCTTCCGGACCATGTAAGTACGCATGCCTTTAGGGGATAGTTAAAACATTGCGAATAGGAGGTGTAGTACTACGGACTAGTCCGACCCTCATCACGTGGACCGGGGCCATTTGCCCTTTCTTGCGAGCTCGGCATTGTAGTCCTCGCCTGCCGCTCCGCCTCGGCCGCCATTTCCCGCTTTTTCTCGCGCTCCCTCTCGCGTGCCTCGCGCTCCCTGCGCCTGCACGCCTCGAGATGGGCCCGAGTCTCCCGGCGGATACGCTCGTTGTGCTCTTCAGTCCGACGATCCTCCTCCCGGATCTCGCGTCCCCTTTCTGCATTCCACTCCTCGAAGTCGAGCTGCCACTGGTCGTGTGGGTGGATCTCTAGGTCGATCCACTTGCGGAAGCCACATAGCGGCTCCGGGGACTGCGGGTAGACGGAGAGATTGTTAGTGCATACTCTGAAAGAGAATTGGTACGATATATTACTGTTAGTACTCCTTACCGGCTGCCGATAGCTGCTCGTATCCCAACGGCGGTCGGGATAGTCAGAGGAGTAGTTAGGACATCCCCAGTAACGCATGCCGAGGCTGAGCTGGTGCTTGGATTTGAAGAACTTGCATGTGTCCCTGCACCAACAGATGGGCGGCGTCTCCCCCTCTGGCGGGTGTTGCGGCGAAGGCTCGTTTGGAACGTTCTGACAGGGGTTGCTGGTACGCGGGGTTTCATTGCGGAGAGCTGCCATCCTGGCAAGCTGCTCTTGCCGGACCCGGGCCTCAGCAGCCCTAGCTTGTTCGGCCCGTGCCGTTGAAGCCCTTGCTAGATCACGGATCTCGTCCCATTGCTTCTTGAGGTTGTCCATCCCGGCGTGGTGAAGCAAGCTCTGGTGTAGTGTTTGGTTTGGTTGTGTGGTTTTCTCGTAGATGACTTGCACCTCCTTTTATAAGCGGAGGTTGGCATGACGTGGTTGGCAGAGTGTTGTCTAATCTTTCTGCGCAGAGTAGTCATGGCCCCTTTTTAAGTCTTTGTATTTTTGTAGCAAAAGCTCGGAGGCGAGTGTTGTCTGGTTGTTGCGATGAGTTGTCACGTCTTGCTCTGCAGAGTCTTTGTCATTTCGGTCGAAAAGTCGGCGAGGCGATGAGTTGTCACGCCTTGCTCTGCAGAGGCCATTTCGATCCGGAAAGTCGGCGAGGCGGTGAGTTGTCACGCCTTGCTCGCAGAGTGATGTCATTTCGGTCTAAAAAGTCGGGCGAGGCGGTGAGTTGTCACGCCTTGCTCGCAGAGTCCGCTATCATTCGGCCTCGAAAAGTCGGGCGAGGCGTTGAGTTATCACGTCTTACTCAGAGGTCTTTGTCATTTCGGTCCGAAAAGTTTGGCGAGGCATTGAGTTGTCACGCCTTACTCGCAGAGTCTTTGTCATTTTGGTCTCAAAAGTCGGCGAGGCGGTGAGTTGTCACGCCTTGCTCTGCAGAGTCTTTGTCATTTCGGTCCAAAAGTCGTAAATTTATTTTGCAATTGAAGTTGTTTTGAAAGCCATCTGCTTCTTTGTTAGGATGATCGGTAGTTTCGACGATATAAGTGCGGAAGTACCTCTCGTGAACTCCAAAATCCCGCGGAATATTTTTTTTTTTACAAAGAGCACTCTTTTGGGACTTAGCTGATTTTCTACAAGCGTGGTTCTTACCGCCATGTTTGGAGCGGTAGTCCTGCACCGCGGAAGTTCAGATTTTCGCGCGGAACGATAATTGCAAGTACCGCAAATTAGATAGCCGTAGTTCCGCACTGATTTAGAAATTACTGTTTGATTAATTCACACGCAAAGTGTCCACAACGGAATTAGATAGATGCATACTTGATACAAACTAGTACCACAACGCCGCAAAGGCATACATCACGTAGTGCGGGGATGCATAGATAAAGAGTGGATATTACAATCTTATTAAAACTGAACTTCTACTTAGCAAGAACAAGAAATAATAGAAGAAAAATTACCAAACTGGCCATGTTAACTAATTTCTGTAGCGATTTCTCAACCCTTCCCATCCTTTCATCCAGTCCTTTAAGAACATTATCTTTATTTTCCATCGGTTCATCCGATGGTCGAGGCACTGATTTAAATGCAACACACGATGTGTGTCCTCTTGCAAGGCTGCAATTTGCATTGCAATGCCTCCAACGTCTGGCACTGCTTCATCAGCCCACAGCCAGAATCGACATGTCGTCGAGCAGTTTAAAAAATTAATGTGTAATTTTCTCTAGTTTTTTTAAATATAAAGTACATGTGCTTTCTTAATAGTTATATATATATATATATATATATATATATATATATATAAACACATGAATGATGCTTCTTTCTTAATAACTACTATAAGATGGTACGTAACCTGCAGTTTCAATCATAGGGATCAGTGAAACTCAACTGTCGCGAGTGGAGATCATCGTCATGTTCTTGTAGTTTCATCTGTGCTGTGGCGCTGAACCGCTGACAGTGTAAAGAAGCAACTCCATCCAATGACCCAGTCAGTAGAGATCAAAGAGTCCAATCCAAACATCCAATCCAATGCCTTAATTTTCAGAGAGTGTGACCAAACAAAGGAGAAAGCAGAGTAGCAGACTCGCCGGGACGGACCGGGGTAGAAACCAAAGCAAGAAAGAAGCAAGGTCAGGTCGTGTAACGCGCACGCTAGCTTCTGCATGCAAGGCAGCCAAGCTCTTGCAGCCAGAGAGCCCTCGGTAGAAACGCCAGCGCCAGTTTATCCTTTCCCCTCTCCGAGAGGCCGGACACTTTTACTTTTTTACACCCATTTCACACATCACAAGCTCATCTGGTCTGCGAGTGCTGATTCAAGCACTGTCCCGGGCGAGCAGTAAAAGATCTTGTGCGCAAACTGGAGCACACAGACAGCGATGCATACAAATCAGTATCTTTTCTTCGCCTTTCTCTGCTAGCTGATTCTGCCTGCCGCTGCGCCGGAGGTCACGTGACGTCACTTATCCCCACCACTGTTCTTCCCCTATCTTTCTGCCGTCTGGAGGACGCCGTTGGGAGGGAGGCTGGTTTCCCGTTTGGGTTCTGCTCCCTGATCCTCCCTGCAGATGCAATTTATATGTGAGGTGCCACCATCTCGTCTTCCCTGACTGACGTGCATGCGGATGATCAGAATCAGAATCAGAATCGGATCTGCAATTCAATGTCAAGCCGAGCTGGAATCGGGGCTGCAATTCAAGTTTTGTTGTTTGGTTGCCAAAGGAATTGTATTACGGAAATGGGATCAAAAGCCAAATCCAAATGTTGCTTTGTTCCGAACAAAGTTGATTGATGCCAACTGAGAAGAGTCCTCTCCGAGACACCATGGATGGATTATATTACTGCGTTGTAATTTGCAGGATGAGGAGGAATCACCGAGTAGCTAGCTAGCTAGGTCAGGTCAATCGGGGTCCTGGAATTTGCATGCACAAGTGCAGAATATGCGCGCGGTGCATATGTCTACAGTGCCCGGGAATACCTCACCTCTTGCTCTTTTTCTTTCTGCTACCCGGCTCTTTTTCCTGGCTACCTAGCTGCTCCAGGAGAGGAGACTGGTCAGCTAGGAGTACGTAGGCAGGTGTCTCTGGTTGGCTAGCTTTGATTTCGTCAGCTTTGCTTGTGCGCAGACTGCGATGCACAGCACTGGACTCACTGGCCATATATACTCAGGCAGTGCAGCAGCAGAATTCACACAGTGCAGAAGCAGAATTCACACAGTGCTGACAGGAAGCTAGCTAGCTAGAGAGATGCGCAGCGCTTTCCTCCTTGTCCGGGGGTAAAAAGCACCTTATTCCCCTGCACTGCACTGCCCGGCCGTCTCAGAGTTCCCTCCCGTTGTGTGCCGCCCATTTGCTCACTTGCTGTACCATACTGTCCAGTGCTATCCGTTTCAGAAAAGAAATATATATATATATATGTGCAATGCTATTTTGCAATTCAACTTCGTACCGATATACTTAATACATTCTCCCTAAGCATTTTAAATTCAGAATATAATAAAACATTGTATCCTGCTAGTAAAATTCCGAATCTGACGTTAAGATTTCAATGTTCTGAATTTTTTTTCTACTATAAAAGGCTGGTTTTTTTTTTCTCTTTCTTTCTTGAGCAATATTATTGGAGCCATTTAAGATCTTTTTCTTCTTTCTGTAACCAGGTATAGAAGGGCTAACCTTCTTTTTACGAAAACAACATCTGGATTATCAACAGCTAGGATTTCACCGTCGCTGCTCTCACGTCTAAAGAGGTAGACAGACACCTTAAAAGAGCTCAAGTAAGCATACATCAACTAGAAAAACCTGCACTAGCAATGCATACGAGACTTGAGAATTACACTGCAAGTATAATAATATATATACGAGGAGTGCCAGTGTATATATCGTATTAGCAGTATATAAGGTAAGGAGTACGAGGTCCGGACAGGCAGGCAGCACACTAACAGTAGTTAGCTAGGCTAGGTACTAATGTACAGTGACCTCCTGAGCTCACATGTCATGACATGCATCTGTGTATTGGTTGTGGTTGTATGATCAGATCGATGATCAGTCTCAGGTGCCCACTCCACTGCACACACAACATTATTACTCCATATGGGCAAGGACAAGACAACCCACTCGTTGGGTCCGCCAGCTAGCAGCGTACCAGGACAGGAGTGGCTAAAATCAGGGGTACGGTTTTTCGCTCCAAAAATAATAATAATCAGATGGTTTTTTTTTTCTTCCGTATCGGCTTTTTTGAAAACCAGAAAAAAAAATTATACGTGAAAAAATCAATAGTCGAAAGCCGCTACAATACAGCTTTCTGCAGCCCCGTTTTAGATTTACCTCCCAAGTTCATACGTAATTATCCACTTTTATCATCACATAAAACTCTCCTCCTAATCCTCGTGCCCCTGAACCATTCCATTTCTTCTCCCCGCGCGCGGCGCTCCCCCCTCCTCCCGAGCGACGTCGACGCCCTTCCTCCTCCTGCGCAGGTGACGTCGCCTCTCCTTTTTCGCACGCGCCACCGCTTCTCCTCCCCACGCGCCGCCATCTACTTCTCTCTCCCGTCGTCGCCTCTTTTTTTCCTTCTTTTCATTTCTATTGTAAATATACGTTTTGTAATAATATTTATTTTATTAATTATTTATTGTAACAATGATTCATTGTAATAATTATTTTTAGCATCGTTAATTACGCTAGTTGACATCAATTGCATTTAGCATCGTTAATTGTAGTTAGTTCTAGTTAAATATTTTTAATTGTGTTAAATATTAACAGCATCAAATGAGTTATTACTGTTCTAAAAGGCATTAAAAAAAATCGTAATCGTGCTGAACACTCAGAGGAGCGCTGCCGCTGAGGAGATGGAGAGGGAGGGCATGGCCATATAAAAACAAACAATCCACAGGGAAAAGAGATCGATGGTACACTCAGACGGACGGCACCTCGTCACTAGCTACAGTACAGGCTACCTCCTGCCACCTTGCCGCACTAGCGCAGCTGCTGCATCCCAATCCCCTTCCCCTTCCCCTCCTCACTTCATCTTCCCCGCTCGCCTTTCCTACCTCCAAGTCCAGCTGGCTGGAACACGCACCAACCGCACGCCCTCCTCCATCCATACATCTTCTGCTTTAATTCTAGCTAGCTAGCTCTTCCATCCATCCATCCATCCTCGCTTCTCCTTTTAATCCATCTCTTCCAGGCAAACAAATATAATCTCCATCGATTCGATCCATCACGGCTACACTTCCATCCATCCCATACATAGTAGGTCATGAGTGTGGCTGCTGGATTCGCTGACCCGCCGCCGCACGTCGCCCAGCGCAGCCGACGCGACAAGCTCCGCTTCCCGCCCGCCTCCGACGTCATGCTCCCTCCGCCCTACGATGACGCCGCCGACCTCGGCTACCTTGACGCCGTTGTCGCGCCCCCGCCCAGCGACCAGTGGCTCACGCCGCAGTACGACGCGACGCCGTCCTGGGCGCGCGCCAAGCTGGAGCACGGCGAGGCCCGCGGGTTCACGACCCAGCAGGCCGCCGCGCTCTCGCTCACACTCTCGCCGGCGCCGCAGGAGCTCCCGCCCGCGTACGGCGGCTCGCTGCAGAGCGTCGTGGGCGCGGCTGCTGCTGCTGCTGCGGCGGCGAGGCCTCTCGGCCCGTTCACGGGTTATGCGGCGGTGCTCAAGGGGTCCCGGTTCTTGAGGCCCGCGCAGCAGCTGCTCGACGAGATCTGCGCCGCCTTGGTGGGCTCGGAGGGCACCAGTCGGAGCGCCGGCGCCGGCGGGAGTTACTCCTTGCCGTCGCCGTCCTCGCTGGCCAGCTCCACGGACACTGGCGACCGGCAGCGTCAGCGGCCGGTGTTCCGGGAGAAGAAGGCCAAGCTGCTCTACATGCAGGAGGAGGTGAGCCTGCCTGTTTTATACGTACGTACGGGAATTAATTAATTCATTGTACGCCACTAAGTAAGCTCCATATGTATATCGCCGTTGTCACTTCTGAATTGCCATGTTAGTGCTGCTACATGTTTTGCAATATGTTATGTGTGTGAGTATGCGTGTGCCCGTGTTGGACCGTGTGGTGATTTCATGCTATATGTCTTATAATTTTGCATGTTGTCACATGCATTCTCTGTAGATCGATGTAGTACAATCGGTAACATTTTCATGCTTGCAGTGCTGTAATATGAAAGGGCAGGAATTGGTTGCTGCTCCTCTTGTCAAAGCTGTTAGTTTGCCGAAGAAACTGCTACCATATATTCTTCCCGACCTGCCTGCCTAGCTGTCTAATGTTGCTCCTACCATTTCTCTGGCAATTAATTTTGTTCATGAAGAGTATTGCTTGTCTTATTATGCTGCCATTTTTAGTAATAAAGCCATTAGCATTTTGGGTTCACAACATATATATATATATATAGATCAAGTAGGGGCAACATTTCAGATTATCTTCTGTCAATACGATCTATTCATATGTGGTAGTCTTGTGGTGATTGGTGAGCACCTATATATATGTAGTCACCTGTTCATGTCTAAACTTATGTGACTTGCAAGAGAATCTTACAGTTACCGCATTTGTCTTCATCGAAAGTACTTCGTGGAGCAGTCCTTGTCTTGCATATGTTGTCATTTAAAGAGTTGGCTGATCTGGGGTACTTTTGATTCGAAACAGCAAACGTAGTCTATGTTCCCACATAATAATAAAAATGACACCGCGGAAGGCTAGGTTGCCGCTACGTGTAACTTGCGGTGCTCTCGGACCGTGGCAAGAGAGTAGTAGCGCGGCGTGACGGGAGGTCACGTAACCGCGCTTCCGATCTCGGGAGTAGCTGGTCCAAGCATAAAAAGCCTTGCATGCATGTGTGTTGCGTGGACTGGTGGCGCTGTAAGTTTTTTCCCACGGTCCGATAGCACGACATCTCCGCTACTACGACTGCACGAGCATTGCAGGTGACTAGCGGCTAGGGTGGAAAAAAGCGCGTTAGTAGGGCTCGTTGGCTGGGTTTAAAATTACTCCAATTACACTCGTTAATTGGTTAAATATTGAAATGAGTCAATTTCTAATGAAATTATATTTCTCTCTAGCTCGGCTCTGTTCATTAGCTCGATTCTAAAAATACTTCCAAACTATAGATAAAATGATATTAAATTAAATTGTGTCAGTTTCGGGAAAAACTCGATAAGACGAGGACTTGGCCCTATGTCCACCACTACACACGACACCTGCCTAACTTTCCGCGGTATTGTTTTTGCTAATTCGTGCGAACAGGAGCTAGTTTTGCTACTACCAATCAAAAAGCGGTGAAATCAGCCAAAGACTTGTCATTTAAAAACTAGGTTGTGGTACGGGTTAAGCTCAGGATAAAAATAGCAAAAAAAAGTGAGTATTGTAGTAAAATACGTGGCAAAAATTGCTATATGCAAAATTGGAAGTTTTGTAGCAAAATAGACAGGGCTGTGCAAGTATATATATAATTAGTTTTGTTTTAGACAGTACTTAATAATTAGTCAGTAGAGATAAGTTTTTTTTTTGCTTACATTTCTTCGTATATTCGGTAAAACTTACAATTGAAAGCAGTAGATCACGCCCCTGGATTGGTAATTAAAAATGGTCAAGTCTGGACTGAACAATATAGAAATTCCCGGTCTTGTTTAATTATAAGGTTTACTACGGATTTGACCCTTTCTTTTAGAATTTTGAGCTGAAGTCAAGTTTTCGTGCTCCCCCTATTGTTGTGTCTACCAGTTTTCTACACCTAACACTGTCAATGGTTTCGCTAAATTTAAGGTGGTTGATATTTTCTTAAGTGAAAGTCGGTTTTTGTGGCCACTATTCTTGTTTGGAGATATGTGTACTGTTTTGATGTAATGGATGTTTGCCTTTTACATGGTAGTTGATCCATTTTGGTAGACGTGGACTTGTATTTCCAATCTAACGCCTGGGAGTTGTGCGGGATCACAGGTGTAGATCAAGAATTGGTATATGAATAGTGGAGACATGTATCATCTGATGTGGTAGTTGCAAAATGTATATTCAAATCTTATACTAGAGAAATAATAATAACAAAGAGGATTTCTTAGCTTCATATATAGTTTGCAACAAGAAGCAGATTTGCAATATTGGATTCGATTTGAGTTGTTTAAACGCATGTTACATATTAGGATAATCGCATATAGTATGTGTAAATGTGTTTCTACGAATATATATATATATATGGAGGCTTTTTCATGTCAATCGATGTTGAGATCGAACAGCGTGTTTTCTTTTTAAAATGTTGTGCTATGTATTCCAAGTGATGATGAGATTGGATTGCAGGTATGCAGAAGGTACAAGCAATACCACCAACAAATGCAGATGGTGGTGTCCTCATTCGAATCGGTTCCTGGGCTGAGTTGTGCCACCCCTTATGCATCATCCGTCCTCAAGGCCATCTCCAGGCACTTCCGACGCGTGAGGAGCATCATATCGAGCCAGATACAGTACATGAGTAGGCTCCTGGGAGAGGAGCTGCCGAGTTCTTCTAGCAGTGGAGGCAAAGCAGTGGCAAGGTCGTTAGGGCTTACAGACCAGAGCCAGAGCCAGCCCCAGCCCGTGTGGAGGTCGCAGAGGGGCCTACCGGAGCGTGCCGTCTCCGTGCTGAGGGCCTGGCTCTTCGACCATTTTCTTCACCCGTAAGCATCAATTAATTCCCTTTCGCATTTTCCTTCTCTCTTCTGTCTTCTCTTCTCTCGTGATCCAAAACCACCCACCCGGTTTGTTTGCTTGCTTGCTTGGAGCTGTTTTTTTTTGTGTGTAGAAAGTAGCCAGCATGAAACTCAAGTAATGAGGTTGTTTTGGATGTTGATTTCAGGTATCCAACCGATGCAGATAAGCACATGCTGGCTGCTCAGACCGGTCTTTCTCGGAACCAGGTAGTTATATATGATGATTTTATTTTATATACAGCAGAGAGAAGAGTGGCCAATTAATCATACGACGATTGGCGTTTGTTGCATGCATGCAGGTGTCCAACTGGTTCATCAACGCGCGCGTTCGGCTGTGGAAGCCCATGGTGGAGGAGATCCACATGCTGGAGACCCGCGGCTCGGCCAGCACAAACGCCTCGTCCAATCCTGGCGCCGCCGCCTTGTCCAACCACACCGCGGGGCCGCTCCCACTTCCCGTGGCCGCGGGCGGTCACCAGCAGCAGCCGATGCTGGAACAGTGCCTGGACGTGGCGCCGCCGCCGATGGGCATTCAGGTCGGTGGTGGGGGCGGGCAGCTGATGATGAGCTTCGGGGCCGCGCCGTTTGCCGGCCCGGCGGACATGGGAGGGTTGGGCGCGGTGTCCCTGACGCTGGGACTCCGGCGCGATGTCTCCTACCACCACCAGCAGCAGCAGCACTTTGGAGGGCACATCCTGGGCGACCTCGTTGGCTAACTGCTCGACGACACGTACGGTCCATGCCATCGGTCGTTTAATTCGACCGATCGTTTTGGAAGCATGCAGTCATTCAGCAGCTAGCTAGCAGTAGCACCATTATCACCGCATGCTCTCGGTTGTGCTGCCTGTGTTAATTTGGCTACCACGTACGCACATTGAAAAATCTCCTGTATTTGGGCCTTTCCGCTCTGTGGTGGTTCTTACTTTTTTATCTGTCTCTCCCTCTCCCGGGGGAGAGCAGAGTGTATCTTCTCTGACCCACTGCTATCTGGAACAAACGCGTCCTTCCTTCTTTGCATATAGCGCTACTGGTTTGTACGTGCTTGTTGTTAACCAGAACGACCAAGGAAAAAATTATTGACTGTAGACTGGTTTTCAGCTCTTGATTCTTCTTCTGTTACTGTACACAACACAATTAAAGTGCTCATTCTTCTCCCCTGATGTTGCCTCCATTCTTGAGGGAGTCAAAAGGGCCACTAGCTTGATGCATGACCAGTGACCAGTGGGTGTGAACACAGCACGGTACAGTAGTATCATGGCATTAGGTAGATAGTGAGGTGAACATGGAGTTCGATCGAAGAGGCCCTTTCTGTCCGCCTAGCAAAAGCTTGGGCTACAAGAGATTCATACTATAATGTTGGATCCATCGAGCACTATCGATCGTTCCCTTGTGCGAATAAAGGGACCCCTCAGCTTTCTCCCCCCCACCGGCCGGCATATTCTCAAGGAGCAAGAGCATGATACCTCCTCCTCCTCCTTTCAAAGCGGCAACAACACCACAAGTCATAAAGGGTCAGAGGCGCTTTGCATCTTTGGCCAATCTTGATCTCCATTCGCGTTTCCATATACACAGTGCAGATCGAGTAGCTACTACTCTGTGCCGCAGTGATCCACTGACATACAGTTCCATCCATTCCTGGTCTTCTCGGTGCCATTGTCGTCAGTTCATGTGTAAAACTCAACCATATTCTTCCTGCGCACAAGTGAAACCGACAGTAAGTAGCGTGTAAGAGATCTCATTGCAGATTAGAATCGCTAAATGATGCGTACGTACGTGTTTGATCTCACATCGGCGTACTTGATGATGTGCATGCTTGACCACCAGTTAACAAGGGAGGTGGTGGCCCCAACCAGCACGCGCAAACAATCGACTCGATCATCAGCCTCTGTGTGCGTGCCTTCCTAGTCTCTTTATTCCATTCCATCCCGAAATGATGATTTGTTAGTGAGTTACTACTGCAGATGGCACTAGCATAGTAGCCTCCTCTTCTGGACCCACATGCAGCATCGACCGCGAATAAACCAACCCCTGCTACCGTGGCATCATCAGCTCAGCTCAGCTCATGGTCATCTCACACTGTCAGGTCAGGTTCCAGTCTCTTTTTGTTTCTTCCAAGGTATTAGTTCATTTTACAACTATCATAGAAGTTTGGCTGTCCTTTGAACTTCAAAATCGGTTTTTTATTTCCTTTAACTTTGCAAAATTCTGTCACCGAACCCTTACGCTTATTTGAAGAGGCGGTTTTGCTGATATGGTAGTGGTTTTACATGTTAGCGCTTATGTCACTAAATTTCGCTGGGACGTAACGTCGTCGGCAAAAACGGGTCCCCGAGACCGTGACGAGTCAAGCGGTGGTGGCGGCACTCTTCGAGGTGGCCCATGGCAGCAGGGGCGCAAGGCCGAGCGACGGCCGGGGCTGGGGAAGGTGATGGGCGACGGCGCTGGCAGGGGAGAAGAGGAAAAAGAAGACACACACGAGTATCTATGGGATGAGAGGGACTCACTGGTGCAGACGGTGGGGGCGGAGGAGAGCCGAGGTGAGCTGGCAGCGTGGTTGGCTCGTCGTGGAGGCTGCGACATGGGGAGGGAGGGCACAAAACAGAGGTTTGGGGACGAAGAGGGATGCTAGGGGGTGCTCTAGGTGGAAGGAATCAGAGGGGGACGACGAGGATTAAAATCTCCATGTATTACTTTATTACATAATTAAAAGATCATATGTCTTCGTGGTCGTAACCCCTGAGGCTAACGACCCCGTGGTCGTAAGGATTCCAGAGGTTACTTATAGGTACCCTGGTCGGACAAGGTCATATACCCGGTCCCTGACTAGATGACTGCTCACAGAACCCTTGAACTGGTATCTGGATCTGACTCCAAGTATATTATTACCGTCTGACGAACGGAACACATGTCGTATTTGCTCCATACCACGTGCCGGTTCATGGTCCTAAGACACTGACAACAACTACCATACGGTTGAGTCTCTCACAGACGCTAAACCGACGACCAGTTACTGTTTCACTAACAGCAACTGTCCCTCCGACCAGACGTGTCCCTTCTAACAGGTGTCTTCTCCAGGAGTAACTGCCACCTCTTTGTTGGTTATTTAAAGACGGAGCACGGAGGAACAAAGGCATCGGATTGAGGCATCGCAATCAACATAAGATTCATGTTTCAACTCTGATTCAATAGCATAGCAAGCATTATGCTTGGTGTAATTAGGATTAGTCTACTACCTTGTTGAAGGCACCTCTTGTAAAGGATCCAGTCCATAGCACTAAAGAGCAACCCTATTCTCTCCCAAGAATCTTTGGCCATTTTTCTCTATTTTATTTCGTAAGATCGGCGACTCGATCGTCGATAGCTGGCGCCGTCCTTGGGGAAGAAGGTGTTGGGTTCTTGAAGATCGCTTTGCTCAAGCATTCTTCATTCACTCCTTTCGCTCTGTCATCGCTTATGCCAACATGGTAGAGACTTGGGATGAAGAAAACTGGTTCGACTTGGTGGACTACTCCGACCTCGACATAGACGCGTGAATGCGCGCCATGGAAGAAAATGGTATATCCTCGTCATCCTCCCCGCTGGCTCACCACTCGCTGAGATCAGCGAGATCGACCAGATGGATGAAGATTCACCACCGCCACCCATGGTGCTTCCTGAGGAACCGATCGTTCCGACCAGTTCGAAACATTCGAATGCCTCTACAAGCCCGGTCAATCCGATCGGCAAGAACGGCGACGGTAGCCCAGCATCAGAGGGTCAACGTACTCTCGATGTTATCATGGGCGACCGGTATTCGCCAAAGGCTTCTACGCATTCCGGGAGCCAACCGACACTTGGTGAGACGTGTTTGGGCATGGTTTTCCCGAGTAGATGCAAGCAAACCTCTGAGATCTTCAAGGAGTCGGCCAATATAATTGATCTTCTCTGTTGGATCTCTCAAGGTAGGCACACTTGATCCCGATCCCATATCGAAAATCATCTTGTTAAAAGCATGGACTTGTTCATTAAGACTTTGCCCAAGAGCTGCCTCCTTGTTATGCTCAAATTCAAGAGTTTTTTCTACTATTTTTAGCTTCTGATTTTGCTCTATTTAAGTAGATCAAAGTTAAAAAGTATATAAAACTTAAAATACATAGCAAACTGGTTAGAATTTATGACCATTTATCTTGAATTTTCTTTTCGCAAATATCAAGGACTTCTTTCTACATGGTCGTCAAGTATTCGATCGACTGGTCCTTAGCCTGGATTTCTTCTTCAAGCTTTGTTATTTTAGCATCTTTTGCCATGATCTCTTTCTTATTTGCCTCCAATTCTATCAATCATGATAAGAGGAGAGTTCAGAAGTAATAAAAAGGTAGCAAGAAGAAAATACGGTAGTCGGGAAGGAGTGCTTACTTCTTAACTCTGAATTCTCTTTTTCCAAGTTAGAAATTCACTTGGTCAGTCCTTCGACCACACCAATATTCTCAATCATATGGTGCAAAAGATAGCAAACTTTTTTAATTTTTTAAATAAATTTAAATAAGAGACAAAGAGGCTGGTCAACGACGCTTACCTCGATCACCGTGTCAGCATATTAGGAGTAGATAAGGGTAGGATCAATCTCCAATTAACGACTTGACACCCCCTTCCAAGCCTCCTCGAACAACTGGTTATCAGGAATTCGATGGTGGCCGGAGAAAAAACTGGGACGAGGAGACCTTACGACTGGTGAAGAACCCCTCTCCCCTTAAGCGATCTCAATAGGAGGTGGAACATGATGAGGCTCTTCTTCGACTCTTGTCTCCTCAGGCACGATTAGAGCTGTTTCGGAGATTGGAGCATCCAGTGCTACCACCTGCTCGGGGGCTGGCTCGACCTCTTCCCACCCAGGGTTTTTTTTCCCAGAGGGGTGTTCTAGTCAGAAACAACCGGAACAACAGAAGACCTATCAAAATGGAAGAAAGGAAAGTAAAAAATTTCAGGAAACTAGAAGATACGAACAGGTATGCACTTTCATAAGTCCTTTTCATGTATACGTACTTGGTTGTCTTCTTGGTCTTAATCTTGAAACGCTTGGGAGCATATTCCGTGGCGTTAGCCTTCCTCTTCTTCCTTACCAATTTTACTGGATCCGAACCAGTAAGATTGGTTAAACCTCTAATGTCCTCCGACCTCCGGTCGGAAGTAATAGCCTTGACCAGATGATTGAGGTCCCTGACCAGCTGGTCGGAGATAGCATCTTCGTTGACTTCTATGACAGTTGTTTTGGTAGCAATCATCTGGTCGTGAACGACCGCTATAGGGCCTGCGACCTCTATCGCCTCGACCTGCGGGTCCTTCTTTTCTCCCATCTAATTTAAAAGCTAATTTAAATTAGGTGGTGAATTCTTTCCATCTAAAATATATGCTCCTTGTCAAAAGCTCTATTACCTTTGGGAGATCATCATCTTCGCTGATCTCTAAGGCAGAGTTGGTCGGAACAAGTGATGACAGAGATTCTGCATCAGGTTCTTTCATCCTTAGCCCGACCGCCTACATAGTTAGAGCAGAATTATATACTAATCGGAGAATATATAAATGGTGAAGAATGAGCTGTTATTTACCTTAAGTGTAACACCCCAGCCCAACCTGAGCCTGGAATGCTACCACCGTAACAAGTCTACAAATAGAACTAAGACATTTCTTTCTAAATTTCGGCCAGAGTCTCCTTTGTAAATCGAACTATCCGGACATTCGCGCAATTAACAACAATAATAAGCCAATATCCAAACACGCGTACTAAACATGTTCATAAAAGAAACGACCATAAAACGCTATCCAACTCCAATAGAGGTTGTCCACGACATAGAACGTAAGGAAGTAAGCCTCACATAAAGCTATTCAAAGTCCAAGTTATCACTTAAATGATTTATTCACTTTATTAGTGCCAGTGTGCAACCGTGATAATTCCTACTCCCGCCCATGCATGCCGTCCACAACAAATGTACCTAAAAAAAACAACACGGCAAGGGTGAGTCCAAGACTCAGCAAGGCCAATGATACATAACATAACAAAATCATTCATTATCCAACAGTGTATCAACATCATGAATCAAATCAATATACGAATGAATGAATGCACATGCACTTCTCTTTTACTCATACCGGTATAGCGAGTGAACACCCGTCGGTGTTCACTTATGCCCGCGTTCTACAACACGCGGGGATCCAAAACCCGTTTGAGAATAAGTCAACCGGGGATCCATATTGCCCACTTTGGAATGGTGGATTTTACAATCACCACCCACTCCCGTGGGTGTCGTAAGTCCACAACTTGCATTCATGAGTGCACATGATGAATAATAAAATGACAGTAATCGAATTTTAGTAATTTAGCCATCATGAATAAATACATATCACCATAAATCAGTACATCGAACAAGCATATGTTACCATGATTCATCATATGGAACAATCACATAACAACCACAATATAGGTGCACTTGCCTGTTTCTTTCTTTCCCGCTACGGCACACGAGGAAGCAAAATTGGTGTCTCTACTCTGGAACTCCGCCTCCTACACAAGCATAGCGGTAACAATAAATACGATGACTGATAGACTCCGTTTACACCCCTTAATCTAACTCCTCAAGATCCATGACTCAAAGAGAGGTTCTACCCAAATTTCCCGGCAGTCTAGCATAATGCTTCCCGGGACAGCAGTACGAGAAAAATCGTAATTAAATATCTGTAACTCCGAATGACTTGAAACTAGTGCTCAAATACTCTTAACGTAACAGGCTATGAAACTCTAGTTGGTGGGGTTCTTTGATTCGGCCAAAATAGTGGTCTAAACAACCGTTGACAACAACTGACAGACATCTGTCTAGAATACAGCACAACAGTAAATAACAGGGCATAACTTTCACTCTACAGATCCAATTGATATGATCTTTATCAATTTGGAAATATTATTAAACAGGCTACAATAACCTAGTTGGGAAAGACTCCTGATTCGGCCTTCTATTAACCCTAATGTTCTGTGCGGTTTGTTGTTCCTCAATCGACAAATGACAACAGCGACGGTAAAAATTCAATAACTTTTGATTCACACCTCTAAAAAATATTTTATTCATCAATCCTGAAAGCTTACTGGAATGGCTACAACTTTCGTGTTGGGTGACCCTTCAGATTCGGCCTAAAAAAATACAAATTGGCTAGACATGCAGACTGCCAAATCTCGTCAGTTTTCCTGTACAGTTGTAGAAAAACGGTCATAACTCCTAAACTATGACTCCAAATTAGGTGATCTCGGTGCCAAAAGAAATATAAAATTGAGGGCTACAACTTTCTAAGAGATGGTAAGATCAGAAAACGTGCGCATCTTACCCAAAACCGACGAGCAACGACGCTGCACAAATCAGATCTGCTTCTGCTCCTTGTTCGACCCTCCAAAAGTCGCCTCCTCGCCTCCCTTCCAATGGACCACCGCAACGGGCTTCGCCGGGGAGGGGGAAGGAGCTGTGGAGGAGATGATGGCGCAGGGGGAAGGTGAGGAGGGCGCGCAAGCAGACAAGGGGATGGGGCGGCGGCTACTAGGGGGAAAAGGGGGAGGGAGAGGAAGAGTTTAGGGTTTTGGGGGGAGGTGGGAACCCCCCCCCCCTTGGCCGGCCATAGGTGGGCTGCCCCCTGTGCCGCGGCCAGCGGCCCAGGTTGTCCAAATAATGCAGAAAACCCCCTCTTAATTTTAGAATTTTTACTCCTTTCTTTTCCCTCTCTTCTCCCAGCTGAATTTCTAGTTACCCGATTCATTTCTGGGGTATTACATTAAGTCTCTTCACTTTCTCTTCTAAAGAGACAAGTGCCAAGGTGTTGGGAAACAAAGCCTTAGCATCAGGCTCCCCAGTGTAGATTATTTTGATCAGCTCTCTAACTTCATCAGGGGAAAGAGCTTCAAGGAATAAAAAGATTTTAAGGTTAAAGAAACAGACAACTAAAAAACTATGCTGGACGAAATTCTCGAAACTCACCTTCCTTGGTATCCTTGGTCACTTCGTCACGACTGATGTACTAGAGCAGAGAATGTGATCGGAGCCTTAAGAGACTAATCCGACACATGGAAAAGTCCCGAACCACATGGCAAGCGGTTAAGCCCCTAACATTGAGGTCTTGAATTGCTTCGACATACCTTCTGACTCTTCCTTCCTTCTTTACGGTTGAACGCCAGTTGAATTTCCCCCTCGCCAATTTGTCGGTGAAGAAAAGACCGTCCTCCTTTGTGATCGTCATATAGAACCAGTTTTTCTTCCATGATGACCACGAGGACTTCGAGTATATCTTGATGTATTCATCGTCCTTCCCGTCGTGAAGGCGCAGCGAGCATTCCCCTGGGGTTCCTGTCGTCTTCCCCGAACTTACCATCTTGTAAAAAATACCTGAGGACTCACAGATCTGGTCAGATCCCTAGGTACACCTCGTAGAGGTAGATGAAGATGCTGAGATTTGCGATTGAGTTTGGGGCTAGGTTGATCAGTTTGATGTCATAGTACTAAAGAATATACGAAAGGAACTTGTGTACCGAAAATATGAGCCCGCACTCGATGTAGGCGGGGAAAACATGGATTTCCCCTTCTTCTCCGCTCAGATAATATTCTCCGATCGCTGGTCTCCACTTAATCAGACTCTTGTCCGAAAGCATCCCGATCTCTTCCAAGGCCTTGAGCTTCTTCCCGCTTAGATATAAAACCGACCACTTAGTGATTAAATCCGACATGATTGGATGAGCAATGTTTGGAGGAAATTTTTCGGCGAAGAGGACAGAGGAGGTCGGAAGAAATCCTTTAAAGGAAGATGAAAAGGAAGCTTAAAAAAAATCTAAGAGCATAAAATCCTTTAGGCGGTATGCCAAAGGGATTTTATAGCCGCTACCCCTTAACTGCAAAAAAGAGTTACCCAAAAGTCCAACGGACAGAAGAACTCTTCGATTCTCATGGCAGTTTCTCAACTTTAAAGTGAATATAGACCACATCATTTGTCATGATATTAAATGAGGGTTTGCCCGATACAACTTCTCATCGGAGGTTGACACGACCAATTCATTTTAAAGTTCGGGGGCTAGCTGACGATGATTAAAATTTCTATGTATTACTTTAATACATTATTAAAAGATCATATATCTTCATGGTCGTAACCCCCTAAGGCTAACGACATTCGTGATCGTAAGCGTCGTAACCCCTAAGGTTAACGACCCCCATGGTTGTAAGGATTTCAAAGGTTACTTATAGGTACCCTGGTCGGACGAGGTCCTGTATTCGGTTCCCGACCAGATGACTGCTCACAGAAGCCTTGAACTGGTTTCTGGATCTGACTCCAAGTATATTATTACCGTGTGATGAACGGAACACATATCATATTTTCTCCATACTACGTGATGGTTCGTGGTCCTAAGACACCGACAATAACTACCATACGGTTGAGTCTCTTACAGACGCTAAACCGATGACCAGTTACTGTTTCACTAACAGTAATTAACTGTCCCTTCGACCAGACGTGTCCCTTCTAACAGGCGTATTCTTTAGGAGTAACTGCCAACTCTTCGTTGGTTATTTAAAAACGGAGCACGGAGGAACAAAGGCATCGGATTGAGGCATCACAATCAACACCGGATTCATGTTTTAACTCTGATTCAATAGCATAGCAAGTACTATGCTCGGTGTAATTAGGATTAGTCCACCGCTTTGTTGAAGGCACCCCTTATAAAGGATCTAGTTCATAGCAATAAAGAGCAACCATATTCTCTCCCATGAATCTTTGACCATTTCCTCTGTTTTATTTTGTAAGATCGGCGACTCGATCGTCGACAGGAGCTCACCGGGAAAGGAATGGCCATGGTGGCGACGCTTTTCGGTCGGGAACGGGGAAGATGGAGTGGCCGATGACTTCCTGCGAATGGGAGGTGAAATTGAGTTGGGGGAAAAGAAGAGGAGACTGGGGAAAACAGCGTGACACAATCGGTTTTGGACGAAGCTAAGTAGGTTGACGAGGACGGTGAGGGTGAGGCGGCGGCCACGAACTGGAGGAGGGAGAGGATGGTCCATTCCCAGTGCTCCTGCTCAGGGAAGAAGAAATGGAGGTGAGGGATGGATTGAGGTGGCCGCGGCAGTGCTAGAGGGCACGACGGCGGCGGTTGGAGCTCATCAGGGCGGTGGTTGGGCACGTTTTTTGGTTGACGGGTTTTTGGGTGGCGGCAGTGGCGGCGCTGAAGGGGGAGGAGCCATGGCGCCGGGGGTGGCGAGGCAGTGGAGGCGGAGGTGGGGGCGCATGGGGAGACAGAGGAGACGGAGGTGGCGGTGACTGAGCACAGTGAAGAAGAGGAGGGGAGTGGTAGCAACGGGGTGGGCAGAGTCCGGGAGGGAGTGCGAGGAGGCCGGGCGTGGCATACCTCGTAGAAGGCATGGCTAGCGACTGCGGGGGACGGGAGGCCGAATCGACCCGTGGCTGCTCGTCATGCCGCTCCCCGACGACATCCTCCATTGCGCCTCCCTCAGCCACCTATACCTCGGCGTCTAGCGCTTGCCGGACACCGCCGCCCGCCCTCCCGCCTTCACCAACCTACACGAGCTTGACCTCTTCGAAATCGTCATCAACGATTGCCATGTTAGCGAAATCACTGCCATATCAACGAAATTTGGTGACATAAGCGCTAACATGGTAAAACCACTACCATGTTAGCAAAACCGCACCTTCAAACCGGTATGAGGGGTTTAGTGGCCGGATTTCGCAGATTTGAGGGGTTCAAAAACTGGTTTTGAAGTTCACGAGCTTAACCAGACTTTTACGAAAGTTGAAGGGAGTAAAACTGAGTTATTCCTTTTTGGAAAGGCGATCGGGTTCCAGTGCCGCCTTGATGTTTTCTTCCGCGTCTGGACTGGACTATCCGACTTTGTAGTTGCTTTTGTCTAGCCATGAAATGCGTACACAACTTTATCAGAAAGCTCCCTTTTTTTCTTTCTTTCTTTCTTAAGAGCACATTTGAGCCTGTCTTTCTTCCCACGTGTAAAACTTGCCAGTATTTGGTTTCAGACATATATATTTGGCCCATCTATTATTAGCAACCGACGAGCATTACGAAAATCTGCAGGAGCATTCTGTTTCATCTATACAGAGTCGACATTCTTCAGAAAGGTTGATGAGTTGTGCTAGCAGCTTAGACTATTCTGCTACAGATTGAACTTCAAGATTTTCATGAAGAGAGAACTGCTCAAGAAAGAAAGTTTGTTTCGATTTTCTTTCTGAATTCTGATAATCGTCAACTAGATATGGTAAAACTCTGGTAAAATACCAATGCGCGCGTCCTGCAACATACGCAAATTCAGCTAGAAACGAATTTGACAAAGCGCAAAATATCGTAGGGAAGAAACAGGTTCTTCACCGATTTTTCTAGATCGCAAATACATTGGCCACCGATTTTTCTAGCAAATTAAGCCCCGATTATATATATATTCAGGTTGAGAACCTGAAGCGGGGTTCTATTCATTTTAACTTTTTAGACTGCAGATACATTGACCTCCTATTTTCTAGGAGGTCGTAATGGAAGGCGAAAGCTACAGACAGGCAGCATCGACCACGACAAGCTCGACAAAAGAAAAAGAAAAGGTACAGGACAACAACAAAACGAGAGGACTCTTAACGACAACCGCCGCAACGCACGACGACATCATATATAATATAATAATATATGTTGGACTGCTTCCATCAACCCCTGCGTGCATGCAGATAGATATCGAAGCGGCTACACAGGCACCGTCCGGTTGTAGCCGGCCGCCTCGCCGCCGCAGCCCTCGTTCTCTCCGGACATCTCCTCGAGCGACTTCCCCTTGGACTCCGGCACGAGGAGCGTGAAGAGCAGGCCCAGGAAGTTGCAGCCGGCGAGTAGGAAGAGCGAGTTGCGCACGCCGATGCCCGGCGGGTACCCGTGGTCGGTCTTGGCCGGGTTGGGGTTCTGCGCCAGGTACAGGAACCCGAACGAGCCGACGATGGCGCCGAGCTTCCCCGACGCGGCGGAGATGCCGTGGCACGTAGACCGCAGCCTCGCTGGGAAGATCTCCGCGGGCACGATGAACGTGGTGCTGTTGGGCCCGAAGTTGGCGAAGAAGAAGGTGAAGCCGTACATGACGAGGAAGCCGATGTGGTTCCCCGGCGTCGTCCAGTGGTGGTAGGGGATGGCCAGCCCCAGCATGAACACCGTCATGCACAGGAACCCCATGATCTGGATGGCGAACCGCCCGATCACGTCGATGAGCGCCACCGTGAACCAGTAGCCCGGCACCGTGCCGCACAGCGCGATCAGCGACTGCGCGCGCGCGATGCGGAACAGCTCGTCCAGCGCGCCCATCGTGGCCGCCTTGGGGATCCAGCCCACGGCGCTGAAGATGTCCTTCTGGAACAGGTTCTGCGAGTAGAAGGCGATGTCCAGGAGGAACCACGTGGCGGACGTGCCGAGCAGGTGGAGCCCGTGCCGGCGGAGGAACTCGCCGGAGAAGAGCCCGAACGGCGCCGCCTTGGTGTTCTGCTGCCCCGCCTCCGCGATGGTGGCCTGGTCCTCGGTGATCTCCATCTGCAGCACCTTGGACATGTCGGCCGCGGCCAGCTTGGCGTTCTTGGCCACGAGCGCCGTGTACCGCGCCGTCTCGGGCATCTTGGTGCGCCAGTAGTAGGTGAGCGCCGCCGGCAGCGCGCCGAGCATCAGTATGATCCTCCACACGAAGTCGGCCTGCGGCGGCGTGGAGGCGACGGGGTCGACGTCGTAGGCCGGGGTGGGGAAGCGGGCCCTGAAGGAGGCGGCCACGACGATGGCGACGAGGCCGCCGGCCATGATGCCGAAGCCCTGCATGGCGAAGACGGCGGCGATGAATGCGCCGCGCGTCTTCTTGTTGGCGTACTCGGACATGATGGTGGCGGAGAGCGGGTAGTCGCCGCCGATGCCGAAGCCGAGCCAGAAGCGGAAGAAGCAGAGCGTGGCCATGACGGAGGCGGGCGTGTGGGCGAAGGAGAGGCCGGAGGCGACGGAGCAGAGGACCATGAGCATGAGCGTCATGCCATAGACTTTCTTACGGCCGAGCTTATCGCCCAGCCAGCCGAAGAAGAGCTGCCCTGAGAGCGTGCCGATGAAGGCGACGCCGTTGACCGCGGCGGACACGTGCGGCGGGAGGCTGCCGGGGGTGGGCGAGCCGTCGACGTGGTAGTAGATGCGGCCGAGGAGCTTGGTGACCAATGAGATGCAGAAGAGGTCGTAGGCGTCGGTGAAGAAGCCCATGCCGGCAACGACGATGGCGGTGAAGTGGTACCATTGCGTCTTGGCGACGTCGAGCGCGTTAAGCACCTGCAGCTGCTGCTCCCCAGCCATTTCCGGCCCCGGCGCAGCCGCGCACGCCTCGCCTCGGGGTCGGGAGGGGCTTGGAATATCTGCACAAGGATGACTGGACTGGGTGATTTGCCGCTGTTGGCTTGGAGAGAAGCGAGGGAGGCGAAGCTATTTATATAAGCAAGGAGAAGGGGAATCTTCGTCTCGCATATTCCCGTACGTTTGACAGTCAACGGAAAATGTCTCCTCTCCTCTCCTCTGTCTGGACGATGGCTGTCCTGTCTCCCTCCGTCAGCTGCCATGGTGAATTAACCGAACCAGCTTGGCTAATACATGGCTGCCTCTTGTCTTGCCTCTTTCGTCCTTGTCAGACTTGGTTAAATTTGGAAGCTCAATAAATGTACGGGAATTTGCCAGCCAGACTAATTCACGCCAGCCATGTCATTAACCAGGGGCATTTCCCCAAGATATCTTTTTTCTCTCTCTCCACAACTGATGCATTACATAGAGCGGAGCAGAGCAGAGCAGAGACCACAAGGGGGGCTAACTACTAGGAATGATTAAATCCTAAGCAGAAAAAAAGCACGCATTTGTGCTCATTCCTGTGACGGGCACATTGGCAGTATAATAACGAGGAGCACAGTTAGTAATCAGATTAATATATAACTGAAAGTTGGTCAAACGAGTCTAAAGTGGTAACGAGAGAGACGCGGACACAATGATGTGCGCGTATAGCTAGCATATAGGGTTTGAAGAGCTTCTTCTCCCCCCCCCCTCCTTCCCTGCTGCTGCTGCTTTAATTCCTGTCCTTCCAATGTGCACGCATGGTGCTCGATAGAGCGGCCACTTCACCGAGACGCCACGTTCTCTCTGCTTTTCCACCCCCTTCCTTCGCTCTCCTACGTCGCTTTTTACCTCCGACTCTTTGTTTTCTTCTATATATTTGATTCTTGCCTCTTCCATTCCTGAGAAGCAGATTTGGTGATGCAAAGCAATTAGTGCAGCGCATTACATGCAAATATAGTATTACTAGCAATGACAGAGACGTATTATTCCATCCTGCATTACGACTTTCTTTTAATATATCTTTTTAAGAAGAGAAATTTGTTCATTACAAAGTTTCCTCTCTAAAACGAGCTTTTGTTCCCGACACACCCGGCCCCTGCGCCGCCTCTGCCACTGCTGCCTCCGCTGCATGGAGCCACACCACCACAGCACAACACTGTCCCCGAATGCAACCGAGCTGCCGCCGGATCTTGCGCTTCCTAGCCGCACGGATGCACCATCGCCTGCCAACTAGCCCGAAGCGCCGGTCGCCTCGCCCACAAACCCGGCCACCTCGCTCGCCCGCATGCGCCATACTGAGCCCGCACGCCGCCGGTTCCCGATCGCCGCGCGCCTCATGCCGCCCACATGCATGAATCGCGCCGCCACCGCGTGGGAACAGGGGTAGGGAAATCCTACCCCTCCCGTTCTTTTTGCCCTGATCCGCTTGGGCTAAATGGGCCAGGCAGCCGGCCAACGGCCCAAGGAAGAAAAAAAATTTAATGAAAAGATGAAAATCCTAAAGTTTGCAAATAAGCCCTCACATGTTTATGAAATTACGTGACATAATTTTCTCAGAATTGAAAATTCACAGTTAGCCCCTAGAAATTGCAGAATTAACCCAAAATTCATATTCCAGCAGAAAAGGGGCTCGGAAATTCAAATTTTGAATCTGTTTTGAGCATTTCAACTATGTTTTAACTTTGTTATTATTATTTCTATGTAATTTATTTATTGTATTTACTGTTTTGATTATCTGTGATTGTTTATATTACTTTTAATCACTGAAAATAGCAGTAAATCATGAAAAATGCATAGAAAAATATGGGATCATGAACGTGGAGTTCGAAGAACATTATGAGAATTTTACAACTATTTTATACAAATTACCAACAATAATCTTATGAACCTTTTGAATGAATATGTAGATGACTGGCATCACGAACCAGAAGTTCAAAAGAGCTGGCTCAGCATGGCCAGAATTTGTACAGAATTTGTACAGTCTTCAACTCTGTGGTAAGGTAATCACGGATGAGCAGAAGATTGAGAAGACTCTCTACCTTTCACCCGAATACGGTGCAATCCGCACGCAACTATTGTCAAGATGGCTACAACGAGTATGGCAAATTAATTGACATCATGCAAGTTGTGGAAGCTCAAGATGATTTTTTAAAGAAGAACTACATCTCACGGCCACCTAGTAGCGATGTTGGCCATGAAGCCAATCCTAGTAGCTACAAGGTGACGAAGCCACTCACGAAGGAGATGGGCAAGAAGGGTAAGGTCGTGGGTCGCACGTTTTTGATACTTTCCAGTCTAAGAAGAAGGGTAAAGGATAGCATAAGACATACCTCGCCATTGTAGGCATAGAGGATACACAGCCATTAGTTGCACTCATGGATGTGGACAACCTAGTAGCAGCCCCCATCACTCCTCATTTGGACATTGCAGCGGCCGCAACCGTAGTTGCTAAGAGGAGAAGATCGTCAGGGAGCAGATTTAGGCAGAAGTTACTACATACTTCTTTGATTCGATCTGGTGCATGCATCGTACTTAGATCTTTTTACAATCACTTGCAGTTTGTGATTGCAATAGAACTTTGAATAATAGTTGTAAGCTCTAGGAGATCAAATCATTCAAATTCTAATGATGAGTCCTTCAAGGCTTATTTTCCCGTATTTATAATAGCAAGTTATGTTCTGATACATGAAGTATTTTATTTATGTGTTGCTTGCTTTCTGCTGTATATTAATAAAGTACCTTATATTAGAACACGTGTGGCACCCTATGGAGGAAGTGTGCTTAGCAGGTAGCGACACGATGAATACCACATTGAGAGAGATTAAAAAAATTTCAGTCGACCAGCAAGAATGCTGGTAGTCTTATGACAATTGCAGGCAGCGATACTTGTATAATCGGCTCAGGAAAGACCATAATTATACTCCTAATAGGCGCAACTTTGGTCATTAAAGAAGCCTTGTTGTACCCAGAATCGACTAGAACTCTCAAGGATATTCGTGCTAACGGTTTCCACGTAGAGACTAAAGAAGAGTATGATAAGGAATACCTACTCATTACAAAGCGTGAAGAAAGTAGAAAAGTGTATTAGAATGACTTCCTTGATATGAAACTGGGATATACTACACTAATATTTAGGCACCTGCAGCCTGTATCGCTCTAAAAACCGTATTTAGAAGATCTGAACTTTTCTATCTCTGGCATAATAGATTATGCCGCCTAGGTCTTAGGATGATGATAAATATAATTAACAGTTCACAGGGACATAATATCAATGTAATGACTTTCCCGAATCAGGAAGATTTTGTGTGCCTTGTATGTGCCATCGTGTCAGGACCAAAAAATGCAATTCTGGACCCTCTGTGTATTATGCACTAGTTCAGGATCACGCTAGTGCACACAGTGTCAACATAAGTGAATATTGATCCACACAACACGAATTAATAGATAAACGAGTAATTTGAATAACAAATAACTGTTGTGACCTTAAGGTCGAGTTTTACATTTATTAAGCCACACAGGGCTGACAATAGATAAAATAGCAGTAGCAAAATAAAAATAAACTCCAGCGGAATCCCATCAATTCACCACAGGCAGCTGACTGGGATCAAGACCCTAACGATCGACACCTTCGTAGAACTCCTCCTCAAATGCAGGCGAAGACTCCTCCACTTCTGTTGATTGTTTGAAGCAAATATAATTATACAACCGTACTCGCAAGTCATACCACAGAATGCAATTTATAGATGATGACTTATTCCAAAGTAATGACTTTTTGTGGGTATTTTGCAGAAATACAACATTTGCAATTGAATACAAATAGTAGATTGAAAACATAATTCAAAACAAATAAATAATATTAAGTTATTATTTTATTTCACAAAGACACATAGCCTAAACAAGTTATTCACACAGCTGCACAAGTTATCTCACACAGCTGATCCTTCCCAATATTTTTATAAAAATCTACCTCTCTTGTGAAATTCCGAGCATGTCCATGACCGCGAACGCGACTATTCGAATAGATTGATTAAACACTCTGCAGAGGTTGTACACTTTACCCACAAGATACAATCAGTGTAGCTAGCACTGACCATAACAAAACCTTTCAGAAACTTCTTCTCAAATATTGACACTCCCGATGTGCTTTACTGCCGTCCAACTGATACGCACATCGTTTGGGTATGACACACACCGTTGGACAGGAATGCGGCGAACCATGCCGCGATGTGATAAACACACCTCCAGCCCATCACACAGCTTAACCTACAACCTGAGTTGTCAATGGAAAAATTCCATAACCTACTAAGTTAGGCCCGTCCCATACCAGGCATGTGGTTGTACTGTAAGACTCAGTTCAATGGCGCACAAAGTTAAGTCCTTAATTAATCAAGGCAAGACTTCCAATTTCTGACTAAGTCACACAGATTATCATTCCCAGCACACAGCTCCACCATATCACATAGTATCCACCACTTGCCTCAGTCTAAATCTTTTCCCACCCTGTTGGTTAAGTGCAATACATGCCATCAACAAGTATATATTAGCAGTTGATTTATATACTGCTAGCCAAAGAGTCTGACCAATATTAGCAGTCATCTTTTTTTATATTAATTATGACTTAGTTAAAGCTGATTTAGGGACTTCAACCAACATGATTGTTGTAGGACATGTCTTAAGCTTTCCATATTGGTAAAAATCTCGAATTTTGGATAAACCAATTAAAAGGTATGAATTTTCTTCTACTCAGTGTTTTCTGTCTGACAGATTTTAGTATCGCCAAATAGGTTATTGTAGAGGATTTTATTTCCTTTTCAGAGAGCCTAAGATCACACCTTTTCGAGTTTCAGAGGAAAAGTTATGAAGGTTTTACTATTGCTGTCCAATATAACTTTCGGCTAGACTATCGTTTAATTTGAGTAGAACAAATATATAAATCTTGGGTTTTGGGGAGACGAGTTAATGTGATGTGAGTAGTGTGTTAATATCGCGTCATTCTTATGTAAGTAATTTACTTATGGAGGAGGAGATGCTTCGGGATTAGTGGCATCAACCTTGCCTCCATACGCTTCGCAACGCGAAAGACAAGTACAATTTGAATTGTCTTGATTGTCTATTTTGTTCGAAGTCTGTGATGTTTGTGAATTGGTTAAATTCTGTGAAAATATGAATAATTCCCATATTTCTTGTTCCCTATTATGGTGATTATCCATTGCATCCTTGAGATCATGTTTTTTTTAATTTATTTAAATGTATTCATTCATTCATGTTTCCCCACGGGAGTGGGTTGCGAAGTCCCATTATTCCAATATGGGCAAGTAAGACCCACCATTCCAACGTGGGCAAATTGGATCCCTATTTGAAATATTCTTCAAGTGGACCTTGGATCCTCGTATTTTGGATAATGCGGTCCTGAGTGAACATCGACGGGTGTTCACTGGCTATACCGGTATAAGCAGAAGTGGAGATCATGCATTGTCATACTCGCATAAGTCCATGTCTTTCTTCCCATGTATTTGCATAATGTGACTGGCCTACTTTTGATCCAGTGGTTTCTGTATTACTCAATTGCACTTGATGAGTCATGGACCCACTCTTGCTTGTTTATTTCTTTTAGGTAAATTCTGAAGATGGCATGTTTGGGAGGGAGTAGTCACTCGGAAGCATTCACTCACTACACTTAATAATTACTAAACCTGCTAGTATCTTTCAGTTAGGAGCTTTGGATTGTAATAATTAATGGCGTTCTGATGACTGATGTTTCATGCCTTTACAACTTGGTCGTTCAAGACATTGAGTTTTACCCATTAGTTATATTCTCGATATTATTTCTCTTGAATGGGTTGACATGATCGGGCAATTAGGGTTTTGTTATGTTGCTGAAATTTAGGTCAATTGTTGTGCTAGTTCCTTTATGGGTTGATTTTATTGTGACCATAGATGTTAAAGTGCTGGAAGTATTCCGTATTGTTGCTATGTGTTAGAGGATTAGGTATCATCTTGGCCTTCACTTAGCCGGGGTGTTACACATCCATTCCTTTGTTGTGAAACAAATTATTGCAAAAAAAAACTAACAAGGAAAATAACAAAGATGATCAAGAACACAAGAACACCAGAAATAGATTTTTAGATGAAAAACCTTTGCGAGAAAAAACCATGTGCGCATGAAGGAAAAATCACTATGTGAGGAGATATTACAAGCACAAGACGACAAGACATGACCCATCGTTTGAAACATGCAACTCGGTGCATTCTCAACATGGGACTACAGGGGTATATTTATAGGGTGAGGAAGAAGAGTCCGGAACGGACAAGAAACAAGAGTTGTAGTCGGTTGCGGCCCTTCGCTACATCCAGTGTGGACCGGCTCTCTCCCTAGCTCCACCCAACGCGTGCGGGTCAGTGCAGTGTCCGGTGTGGACACGAAGTCGAATTCGGTTAATTTCAAAATTAGAGATAATTTTCAGTTTGACTTAGTAAAAAAATATTGGCAATTTGTATGCTTCACACTATGAAATGATTTGAACATCCGATAATTGCACATTCAAGTGAATAGTTTGCTTTAGACACGTTTAGTGTACATTGCAATAATTTTTTGGTGCAAAGTATGAGTTTTTGTTGCAACGCACGGACATGTGACTAGTTTTGCCGAAAGCGACACTTGCAATTGAATACAAATAATAGATTGAAAGCGTAATTTAAATTGTATAAACATTAATACTTTAACCTGTATTTTCACAAAGAACACAAAGTCTAATCAAATTCTTTCATACAACTATATAAGTTTAACCACATAGTTGTCCCTTCCCAAGTTTTTTTTACAAAAATTGTCCCCTTGTGTGAAATCTCCGAGCATGTCCATGACCGTAGACGCAATTATTCAAATAGATCGATTAACACTCTGCAGAGGTTGTACACTTTACCCTCAAGATATAACCAGTGTAGCCAGCACCAATCATAACAAAACCTTTCCAAAACTTTATCTTAACAATTGACCGCCCCATTGTGCATACTGATGGCACCAAACCCCAACACAGGTTGTTGGTCCGTCGCACACCGTTGGACCTGGACACGATGAACCGCTCCTAAATGTGAATCTCCACGCAGATAGAATCACACCTCCACCCTGGCACATAGCATAGCCTATCTGCCTGAGTAATCAATGTCAAGAATCCGTACCTTACTAAGTTAGGCTTGTCCCATACCGGGCATGTGGTCGTACAGTTATGGCTCAGTTCAATGGCACAGAAAGTTAAGTCCTTAATTGACCAATGCAAGACTGCAAAACTACTTTCAATTTCAATACTCATATTTTCCCAATCGAACACAGCTCCACCATATCACAATTCCATCCACCTGCCTCGGTCTAAATCTTTTTCCACCCTATTGGTTAAATGTAACACATGTCATCAACAAGTGACAACATACTACACACAATTTTCCACAAAGCATTCCATATTCTCTTACTCAAGTTTAGATTTGCAACTCAAAATGATATCAATAACCTGTTGTATGGCTAAGCAGACTATTCGTATCTAACCAACCTATGTTGGTGCTATAATGATACCAACTAATAATTAACCAAGCTAAGGTGATAAAAAATCAGGATAATACGATGAGCGAGGTGGATATAGTCAAGTAAGTGTATAGCTAATCCCAAAGCATTTAAAGAAATAAATACTTGAAATAACATATCATAATTTGAATCAAATTAATTTTAGAAAAACTGGGTTTAACATGGTCAAAGATACAACTTGCCTTGAAACAAGTGTGGGTACTGGCCATGAGCTTGATCAACTCCTCCTTCCTCGAAAGCTCTCGAAGTATCAACGTCTACTCGCAAACGAAAGCGAAAACCCAAATAAATACAAAATAGACTAACAAAGAAACTCCAAAAATTAAATAAAAATCATAAGAAGGTAGGGCTTGAATTTAGATGAATTTAGAAACTTGAATGGGTTCAATCAAAGTTCGTTTGAAGAAGAACGAGCTCTCGGAAGATTTAAATCTAAGAAAAAGAGAAAGAAAAGACTATTTCAAATTTCCAGATTTTTTGTTTCTAAAGAAAATTCTGAAATATTGCATTAGCACGATGTCAACAATGAATTTTAGAATTAAAAGAAAATTCAGAAAATAGGGAATAGAGGCTGACAAGTGGAACCCTCGTTCTGTGGATCGGGTCCATGGTTTTGGTCTACTGGTCTATGGCTCACGGGTGCATGGAACAATGAACTCACATGTGAGGTCTACATGTCAGCGGGTGGGTTTACTATGGATCGAGTCCACGTGGATTGGTTCTGATGCGATTGCAGGTGAGGCTGACGCGACACTGATGTGGCGAACATGTGGACACGAGGCTGAGGTGGCACTGATGTGGCTGACACGTGGCTGACACATGGCCTCCATGTCAGCTCGATGGTGGCATGGCTCGGGGACCAAAGCGGTGGAGGTGTGTGGTCTTCAAGGAAACTAGGTTCCAGGGATGCTCTGGCAAAATCAAGGGACGAGCGATGTAGATTAGGTCCTTTGCGATGCCGGCGGTGGCGACGTTGAGGCTTAGGGTGCACTAACGGCAGAGGAACACGACGATGAGGGTTTCGGGCGGTGACTTTTCTTCCTAATGAGATTTCGGCAGCTAGGGCTTGAGATCTGAACGACGACGGCTACGGTTGGGATGTAGAGGTCGAGGGCTGCCGCTCCCTTTATAGTGCGGGGACTGGGAGTCCCTGGTACGCACGCTAAGAAATCAGAGCAGCGGCGGAGTCCAACTCGTAACCGAGTTGGAGATGATGAACAGTGCGTCGGTGGGCCCACATGTTAGTGGCGGTGGCTAGGGTGGATTTTCGTCGCACACGCCACGTGTGCGACTGACAGGTGGGGCCAAGGGCGCGGGACAGAGAGAGGGAAGCGGGTTGCGCGTGAAAACGGGCTGAAAGCGGGAGAAATGGGCCGGGGCAAAAGGAATTCTGCCCAAACTATTTTCTAGGATTTTAAATAGATTTTCTATTTTAGAAATACTAGAAAATCAAAATGTTAAATTAAAAATAGCAAATGAAATCAGAAAAAATCCACAGAGAACTAATTAAAATAAAATAGTTTTGGATTTAATTAATATTCAGATTAGTCAAATTAAATTATTTTGACATTTGAAAGTTTCATTTAAGCTTTATTAAATTCAAATTAAATTATTTTGACATTTAAAAGGCCATTTACAGCTATGAATTAGAGTAAGACATCTTCCAAGAGCAACAAGTAAGTTAACGAAGAAGGGCAATTTTTTTTTGATATTTCTTGGTTTCAGTGTAAAGTCCTGTCGAGGAACGATCGAAGAGAGTACCATGTAGGGCGATGTGCAATCGTCCGTTTGAGCATCAAGAGCTGGTAGACGCTTCGGTATTATTTCATACTAGATGCTTGCCCGCGCCTTGGCGCGGAGGCAAAGCTGAGAGACAGTGATATAAGAAAAGAAATATAGAGAATGTCAAGAATTGGCCTGCAGTTCTGTCAATAAATAATAGGCTTTGTTATAAAATCAAGTGTGAGCTGAGAAAAACATGTATTGATCTATCAATATATATATACGAGTAAGTTGTAGTTATAGCTGTATTCGATGAGCAGGAGAGTTTTGTCTACATAAGTATACATGACAAGAGACTTGAAAGCGAATAAACATGTACGGAAATGTGGTTGTGTGTGCTGTAGTGCATAGTGTGTGCGAAAGAGGACACACAACTATTCGGCATGTGATAAAGAGTACATACTTACACACAACACAAGTGCTCTACACCAAACAGAAACGTAACAGAACGCAAGCAAAACTGACGGCTCGTGTGTAGATAGATGACTTTAGATAGGCCTGTTCAACGCTGGCAAAAGGCTCGTGCGTAGCCAGGAGCACCGACGAGACTGTAAGATACAAGATATTCTGGAGCAGACAGTGCGTGGCGAGAGGCCGGAAGCTACAACTTCACAGTGGGTAGGCTTTGCTGCAGGAATAACAAAATACGAGTATATTAGCTATCGAATTAGATGGACATAGTAAGTCGTATGGAATGGGAAATAGCTATGAACGACTAAACATGTAAGTAAAAGATAGCATACCTATATCGAGTTCTTGCTTTTCTTATCTAGACAACCCTTTTCCGTAGGGTCAGAAGTGGATGTGCTATAAGAAAAATGGCATTGGTAAGAAGGGGCTATAAGCAGGTTCAAATAGAGTGCAACATATCACTGCAGAACGAAACAATCAATCAGTATTGCATTTTGTCGATGGTTTAGGTTCAATCGAACGAATGAATGCTGGGTACTCTCCCTGAGTTAAAACACACAGAAAAAGATACTAAAATTTTATACAGCTTCGGGCCTTCTCTTGAGAGAATAATAACCCTACTCCAGTTTTGTTGTATTGAGTATGCTTTACAACATGGAAGAAATCACTAGAACTAGGCCTTAATGCACTTCTTTCTACTGATCTTAATTATCATTACTTGTCTTGTGTTCATCGTCATTGTTTTTGTCCTCTATCCACCGACTTTACTTATTTTACAGAGTGTGAAGGGGTGGCAGTTGTCTTGTATCAAGAGGTGTTTCACCGTTTGATGAAATGCGCATGTTCAGTGATAGTTATTGTCAGAGACTAACCCTCCCATATCGGCTTACAGTTATGTCAGAGGCAGAGATTTAATATATGCAGTTATCCTGGATAATAACATCACATATTAACTACTGTGTGTATTAAACACATCGCATAAGTGTCCCTAATCGATTGGGCCCATATATCTGTAGGCTTTGTTGACCATAGGATGGTCGTAGTAAAGCTTACGACTATAAAGTGATCGTAATAAGGCTTACGATCATGAGGTGATCGTAAAAAAAATTACGGCCACTAAGTAGTCGTAGAAGTACTTACGACCATATAAGGTGGCCGTAAAATGGTTTATGACCACTCGGTTAAGTTTTCCCTTATTAGATCCTCGTTATCTAGTCCCCCAGCTTCAAGTGAAAGTAACTTACTTGGAAAAGAGGTCGTAAAATAGTGGTAAAAAACAGAGTCTTTCCGACAAGTATTTTATTTGACCAGAAATTGACTTGGTCAAGAAGTTAATTTTACTTGAGTTGAAAAGACAGAACTGCTTTTCCTGAATGGTCATATTAAAAAATGACAATCGACTCTCACAAGTCTATCCGTTGGGAGCGGTTCCCGAAGGGGTGAAAAATATTGAGTTCCCACGTTCTTTAACTCAGACCCGCGGTTATAAATATCTACCAAGGGTGTGACTTAGAATTTTTTACTTTCTCCATTTGCTTCAACTGTTCTCGAGCTTTTGTTCTCTCCGCCACCAACCAAGTCTGCATTCTTTCCCCAAATTCTTCTAAATCCAAATTAAACTTAGTCAGAAGAAATGGCCGAGACCGTTTCCAAGTGGGAGAAATCTGAGATGGATATGGAGAAGTTGACTGCACTGGTCGTAGCAGACAAGATCCCGAGGCGCGCTTTGGTGAGAAGGACATCATTCCAGTATTCCAAGCGTACTGTGAATGTGGTTTTCGATTGGCTGCAAACCCCTTTCTGATGGTCGTACTCCAGCATTTTGTGGTGGAATTGGTGAACTTGGTTCCCAATTCCATTATAATGCTGAGTATATTTTTTTATCTGTGCAAAGCCTATATGAGAATTCTTCCATATTTGGATCTCTTCTTGTATTACTACGGGATGGGTAAGCACAGCGGAATCGCAGGAAGCTGCGGACTGAAGCTCCATGACGGGAAGTCGAGGGAGTACATTCAGATATTTA
Source organism: Hsuehochloa calcarea (assembly GCA_036346395.1). Lineage (NCBI taxonomy): Eukaryota > Viridiplantae > Streptophyta > Magnoliopsida > Poales > Poaceae > Hsuehochloa > Hsuehochloa calcarea. The sequence continues at coordinate 1,599,553 of CM070607.1, forward strand.
CCCGATCATCGTGGCCAAGGTGGAAGAAGAGGTGGTTCTATTGGACCTTGTCCAAGGACGATAGTCTTTTCTTCACAGAGAACCCTGCAGATAAGAGTTCATCTTGGGACATGACTCCAAGCGACCTCGATCGGATCACCCCTACATCCAAGCCATCAAGGATGAGGGAAGAGGGGCTGACCGGATAGCACGTGGTGAGAGACTTCATCACGCGCGCATTAGTCCCCCGAAGGATCGAGTACACCCCATGTTGAAGTACTCTGAGACTACTAACCCGACCAGGGACTATGATGGAAGTAAAGTAGTAATCAACTTAGCTCTGTATTAATTTTGAGTATGATTGTTGATTATATCTTCATAATCGTAGATCTCTTTGACAAAAATAAATTGACGCTCGTGTGTAAGATCGAGGTGGCCGACTAGAGGGGGGTGAATAGGCGGTTTTAAAAACTTTATCGGGCTAAACCAATAAATAAATGCGGAAGCTAATAGCGAATTAGTTTTGCACAATTAAAACCTAAATCAACTAGGCTCAACTAAGTGCACCGACAATATGAACACAATACAATATGAGCAATCATACAAGATATATAAGCAATTAAAGCAAGAAAGTAAATTGCTCAAAGTAAAGCACAAGTAAACACAAGATGACACGATTATGTTTTACCGTGGTGTTCGGAGACTTGCCGGTCTCCCCTAATCCACGTTGAGGTAAGCCCAACCCGCGTTGGACCGGCTCCTCAAATGAGCACACACCTCCGAGGTAAGTCCAACACTTGGACCGGTTCCAAACCGAACCAACACCTCGCTCAACTATGGTTGCTCTTCCTCCACTCCGGAGATGGCGAGCACCAAACCACTCACAACCGTCGGGCCTTCTCACAAGCTTCTTGAGAAGGTCACCGAGCACGACGCCTCCACGCCGTCTAGGTGTCGGCAAACACCAAGAGTAACAAATCCGAACTTTCACTTGAACTAATCAAGTGTCAACGCTCACGTGGATACACAATCCACTACCTAAGGCAACACATGCACTTAGGGTTTGCTCTCTAATCTCACCAAGTGCAACACATGCACAAAAGAGAATAGAGACTTGCTCTTAGCTCAAAGAATGAGTGTATCACTTAACAATAGCACCAGCAACTTCTCCCAACCGGCCAAGGTGGCTATATATAGCCCACACACAAAAACTAGCCGTTGGGGAGAAGATTCCATCAAAACAGCCCAGGGCCGGTCTGACCGCCAACCAATGGCCGGTCGGACGCTTATCGCCAACGGCTAGAAAAGTAGCCGTTGGGCCTTCGGCCGATCTGACCGCCATGCACTGGCCGGTCGGACCGCCGGTATATCGGTCCGACCGCCCGTGCTGGCCGGTCCGACCGCCCGTCGCGAATTTGGCTAAGTCCCAAAAGGAGCTCTCGGAAAACCGTTCGCTCGAACTCCGAACTTCCTCACCACGGAAGTTCCGATTTTACAATCGCGAACTTCCGCACAAAGAAATCGGATTAAATCAAACCGGTCGGACCCAGTAGCACACTGGTCGGACCGATTTGCCACCGGTCCGACCGGTGACCACTTGATCCGACCGGCAGACCACAGAGCCAAAGCCAATTGCACCACTTCAAATGGCAAAACACATTCGCTCATTTGAATGCAATTTTCGACAAGGTTTCAAATATGATATTCTCAGTAGGTTACAAAACACATTTGCTAACCCTTAGAATACTCATCACAAGGAATAAGGTACATGGACTTACACCATTTGCAAAATGCATTTGCAAACTTAAGTCACATGTTACAAGGGTTATGCATGAGCCTCGATTATTTGCAAAACACATTCGCAAATAAATAGCATCATGCCTAGATGAGCTAGAGCAAATATAATGAGCTATCAACACATGACTAACTCAAACTACTAGCTAAGACCCCTCTTAATAGTACGGCAACCTATACTAGCAATCCGGTCTTCCAACCAAACACCAAGACCGGTAAAAGACTAGGAACACATCCTTAGCCCTAGCTAGTCATACCTTTGCCTTGCATCTTCTTGAAGCTTGATGACGCACATCAACACTTCAAGTCCGGGTCTTTAACTTTGACAATCATCAACACATGATGATTTCTTCACTTCGGGATCTTGACTTGAACATCATCAACACATGATGATTTCTCCATCCCGAGTCTTCACATGCATCAACACATGATGCATTCCTTCACTTGACCTCCATCAACACATGATGATTGGTCTTCTCTTGTCTTGATGATCAACTCATGATCATTTCTTCTTGATAAGCATCAACTCATGATGCATCATTTACACCAAGCTCTTGACTTGATGATCAACTTATGATCATCCCAAGTCTTCATCATCTGGAACATAACCTATATATCCACTCATGGAAAATGTTAGTTCCACAATGTGATCATCATTAATTACCACACCATACCATTAACTCATAATGGTGGGACAAGATACCTCAATCTTTCCCTCTTTGGTAATTGATGATAACCACTAAAATTCTCATAAATTTAATGATGATAAATGAGAGAACAATTGAGTATATATAAACTACACAAGTTATATATACTCTAACATGAGTATACAAGAACTACACAAGTTCTATATACTCATAACATGAGTATTTACGAACTACACAAGTTTTGTATACTCAAAGGTTTTGTTTCAACGTAAAGATCCCAATATATGTGGAAAATGGAATATGGATCAATACTAATGAAACCACAAAGTATAGGATAAAACTCCCCCTAAATGTGTGCATACACAAATGTGTAATACGATCATATGCACATATTCAAGTTTGACTTATGGTTGAGTTCAATCCTATATTTTGGATCCGAGAAATGCAACAATATATAAGATTGAGATGTCGATTGCATACCTCGTTGTGTTTCACCTTTATATCCAAATGAGACTACAAAAAGATAATACTTGATAAAAGAGTTAGTCTCATATTTGGATTTGTCATTAATCACCAAAACAATCCATTAACTCATAATGGCGGGTCTAGATCTTTCATCGTGTCAAGTTGATTTGTCAGAAGGCTCCTACAACCACAACAGGAGCTCCTCGAATCCTAACGGTCGTAACTGAGGAAGAAAGGTCAAAACACCTAAAGGTAATCAAAAGTTGATTTCATATTTAGGGTTCAATAGTCGTAAAATTCGACCACTTGACAGTATTTATTTCCTGAATTTTGCAGAAAGTAGGCATGACAGACTATTAAGATGATAAAGAGGTCGAATTAAAGGCTATCAAAGATGAGTAAGAGGAAGACAATATTTCTCTAACCAAAAGGTGTCTCCTTGTGAAGGCCGCTGAGAAGAAGAGAAAGGATGGAAGTTCGAGTTCCACCCTTCATTCGACCACCCCAATTAGATAGTTCTTTGCAGATGTGATCGCTGCAGAGAAAAGGGACGTGGTAGAAGAACTTAAGCATAAAGCCCCTATGACCAAGGTACCCTTCTACTTTGACAATAAAATATTTTTAGTTTCTACTTCTCATGGCTTTGTCAAGTAAATAGAAAAGGAGCACTGAAAAGTTTTATGCATTTTGTTAAGGCTACCTCTGCAACAACGAAGCATGTGGTCGAGGTGAGCACTGTCCCTTAGGTGGTCGAAGCCGATCCTGACCATCAAGAGGGGCAGGTAGCTCAGAGAGCTCTAACTCTCGTTCAAGACCTACAACCAACTGTGATCGTAGAGGTCCCAACTGTTTCTCAAGACATTCGACCAGAGGTGGTCGAAGAAGTCCCGACCTCTCAAGCTCGTGACACTGGAAGCCTTGCAGAGGTTGAAGGTGTCACAAACATTGGGTCAGCCGAGGAAGAGAAGAAGAAGTAGTCTTCCTTGGGGAAGGTTTCTTCTGGATTCAAAATTGTATTTAGTAATTCAAGTATGCAAAATTAAATTTTTAGGAATTGTATTTACCTTTTAATTTCACAGTTTGACATGTCTTCCCCTTTTCTCATTATTTTAGTCCTACTTCTCTAGCCCCTAGGGATGCTTCTGTTGAGAGGCCCACTATTGTTTTGTCTACATCTGCGGGAGTATTGGTTTCTCCCGCGGTCTGAGAGACAACAACAGAGGTGGTCGAAGATTCGACCACTATCCTTGATGTGGCGATGGAGGAGGTTACTACTGCCGAGTCAACCACGACCACTGGATTGAAGCCATGGGTTGGTGCCCGTACTTAAGTTAGTGTTAGGTTGGTGCCTACACTATCTTTATTAATTCAATTAAAACTCAATTTTATATATTGAAAAACTTGAGATTTTGAACTTAGTATTGTATTTGAAATATCAAATACTGCTTTTGCACTAATAACCATATAAGCATTTCTTTGATAATATCCATGCATGCATTAACTCTGTTATGGTTTTAACTTGCGAGTATGGTTGTTTGTGCTCACCCTTGCTTAATGCAAATAAATTCCAGAGGAGAAGGAATTGTGTTGCTTGCTCCTACTGGCTATGGGATGTGGTGGCTGGGCTTGTGTGTGCCGGCTTTGCTGGTTTTGCAGTGAGTTGAGAAATCTCTGGAAAGGGGTCTTTGTCCCCAGTGTTTTGGTCGCTCTGCTTTTGCCGCCTTGATGGTGGTGGTGGTGCTTTGACTGTGCCGTGGTGGTGCTTGGCTTGGGAGGCAAATGAGTATCATTGCAATTTGCAAATGAGGCTCATGCATTTGTGCTTATCCAGATGGCTCCAGATATTTTTGGGCTGGGGCATTTTTGGTTCATTGGCTAGCAATTCCTTATGCAATGGATTTGCGACAATTGAGGCAATTCAGTATACGTAGGTTTTGGATTTCCCTAAATGCCGAATGATGAAAACCTACGGAAATAAGACGGTGCCGATTTACTTAGTTTAGTCTAGGTATCTTGGGTATCCCGGTGCCGACTAATCTGGGTCAGCCTAGGTGACTTGAAAAGTCAAGATGCCGGTTAACCCAGGTTGGTATGGGTAGTCGCGATACTCAAGGTGTCGACTAATCTAGGTAGATCGAGAACCGCAATGATTCCTATGGTATACCGACGGCAATTTATTTTGTTCTAACTCTATTATACTGGCTTTTGAACAACTAATGGTCTTTTGATTGGTTGGCGAACTATGGAGCTGCAAATGGTGTTTGGATTGGGTCGAGGAAGATGATTTGGCTGGACAACGATGGACTGCAAGATTTCAAGGAAGGCTTTAGACGACACGAAATGCAAGTTTTATTTTAACATTTTTGTAAATTACTCAAAGTTGTAAAACATAATATGATCTGATGTAAATAAATTCTTGTTTTACTTGTATTGAGGAGATTGTTACTTATGATAAACATTGTAAAGTTTTTAATTAAATTATTTCCCAGAGAATTTCATAAGTATTTATTGTTATCTCTCTTTGGAGTTGTGATTGGAGTTACCTATTAGACTTTGATTAGGATATTTACAAATGCAAAAATTATGCAAATGCTTAAGAAATAACAAATATAATATAAAATGCATATAATTACTGTTTATTAAAATTGGGGCTGTTACAAACCTACCCCCCTTAAATAGAATCTCGTCCCCGAGATTCCGGTGGTCCAGAAATTGGGAACGAAAGGCTATGGCAATCTAGCTAGGTTTGGTCCTAGGGTCACACTTCGGATTTTTATTCACAACCCGAACTCAAATCCGAATCATGTGAAGCTATCCTTCAGTTTTAGGTTTTAAACAGGAAAGCTTTGTTTAACCTTTCCTTTCTTGATTCGAAGGTACTTCAAACATGTCGAGTTTCACCTCTTCTTCCGGTAAGATGAAAATCGACCAACTATCTACGAGAGAAGAGGTTACCTAAAGAGAGGTTTCGTAATGGTTGGTTAAATGGTAACCTAGTATAATATAGGAAGGTTGTATACAGACTTAGAGAAGACAAAGCAAGGTTGCTGGTAGTCTCACTTAACCCTTGTTTTGCTAATTCTAATTGCCCGATTTGGAGAAAAATGCATTAGATGAATGCATGCAAAGATGCAAAAATGCAATCAATTTCTGGAAAAGAAAAAAAAAATAGAGTTATATAGAGAATGCAAGGATTCACATGCCTGCTTACATGATTCTACCAAACTATAAACAACCAATTTTATTGAGATTGGGTGAGCATAAGATTTAACAAATAATATGAATTAAGACTACCATTATCTGGTCCTTAACAACTAAAACAATTAATTTCACCGCTTGTTTTTAACTACGACTAGTGAACAAATAGGGCTCGAGAAAATTACTAAATTAGCTAGGTAAATTCTATAAAAAAAAATCAGGAGTATTGTTAGGATTCTAACATTATCAGAAGAATTTATTCTACACATCATGTTCAGGTTTTGGGTCGGTAAATCAATTCAAACACAAACAAGTCCTAGGGCTCAACACTAGTGAAATTAAGTTCAAAAATTCCAGAAAACTTATGGTAGGTTAGTTAGGTGATACTAAACACTAAAAAAAAACTGGGTACTAGCAGTTTAAACCTTCCTCTTAATTCTATATTTCAAAAATGGCTAGAACAGTCTTGCAAGGTATTCCTAGACAAAATAAATTCATTAATCTTTTGGGAAAAATATATTTGGGAAATACACACTATCATGTGCTCAAATAAAATTCTCAAGATTATAAACTACTTACGGACACTAGGGTACAGTTCCAGTTATCTAGGTCAAAATTACTCAATAACAAGCAATGACGTTTTACTATGACAAAAAGCATAGAATTACCGGTATAACCTACTCTTTCTTAATTACTCTTAATTGAATAAAAATAAACTATCATCACTCATGTTATGACATCTTCACTCACTAACAGGTTTAAAAGATAGACATGTTGTTTAATTTAACACAATCTAACATATCAAACTACACATCGATGACTTTCAAATTTTTAAGTTTAAACAAGAAATCTATATAAACATGGCAAGTTGTTAAATTCTAATTTAGTTAACAATCTTAAACTAAAGCAAATTTCAATTTATAAAGCTATAGACTAGTCATTTTCATGCTTCTAACTTCAATATGAAATACTAATCATGCATCTTAATTTATAAAAATCCTTTTTAGTTGTGATTTTTTATTGACAACCTGAGTAACAAGATATGCTTAATTTAACATACCACTATATGCATGATTAAAGTGTAGGAATTATGGTGCCTAACACATATCTCGGGGTATTCTCTACCCCCCTTAAACATGATGGTGCATAAGAAATGAAATGAGGAGAGAATGAGCATAAGATAAGTAAGCGGACAACCCTTAGACAATAATTCCTATTATGGATGCATAATTCCAAAACCATGCAACTGAAAATCCAAATGGGTGTACTAAGGCTCAAGGCCAGTACAAGATTCAATTGAACCACAATTAGTTTTCCGATATAGTTGCCATACCTACTGCCTGTAGGTGATACGCAACTACTTGGAACAAAAGAAAGCAAATAATTATATTCCAAAATTCAGCGTCTACAATATAATTAGGGTGTATATAATCTAACAATAATCCCTAAATTAATCCTAATCTTGCGAGAAAACAACATCTTCTCGTCTTGCCACCATTGTCCTCACCAATTGACTACTTAGCGTGTCTACTGTTGAAGAAAAGAGACGAACAACGGAGAAAATTTGATTTTCACAAATCAAATGAATTATGAGATAAGAATTAGATGCTAGGATGGGTAAGAAAGAAAAGAATCACATTACTTACATTTTTGGACCAAATTTTGCTAGTTGTGAAAATACTTTTTGCAAACCAAATTCCTAACATCGTCCATTGTTACGGCTTTAACCTACAGTCAACACAGCTCTGATACCAACGCTGTGAGGACCCCGGAATATTGGAGGTTTATACCAAATTAATAATCATACCAAAAGTAAAATTTTTAATCAAGAACAATCAAGTCTCAATTAAAAATAATACTAGAAGTATAATCATTAACAAGGTATAATTCCAATATTCAGGTTCCCGGATATGCCTCTCATGTTAGCTCCGTGATGAGTCGCTAACATAGACATATCCTTACAACATTATATCACAAGCATACACGATTGGAATACATTAATAAAAATGTACAGCGGAAACATTAAGTAAATCATAAATGAAAAAGGAAGTAATAAAATAAACTTCCCAGTGGAGCGCCACAACCCAAGGGCAACTTGACTGGGATTAAAGCCGAAGTACCAACGTAACTGCGTCAACTTGAAATATTACCTAGGACGTTCTTTACCTGCAACAAGTGGAAAATTCCACTGAGTACGGAAGGTACTCAGCAAGACTTACACAAACTATTTAAAATAAAGTGTCTGAGAGGTCCTATACAAAGGATTAGAATTTTTAGATGCATAAGGTTAACAACAGGAAGGTTATAATGGTTAAATTTTGCAGAAAGCAATACATCTTAACCTACACTTGCTAGGTTTTAGTAAAGCAATTTAATAAATCAATTTGGATTAAAACAGTAATTAAATAAAAGTATGATCATAATTAGTATCAAAATCAAGTGGCTACAACCACTAACAATAAATTGCATGACTCACTATCATGTCGAAATTAATAATTCCCAAAACCCAAAATTAGAGCAAATTCTATACAGTGACATCAATCCAAGCGTTGTCCGTGCATCGTGGACACGGCTATTCGAATAGTTTTAATCCTGCGAGGTGTACATCTTTACCCACACGACTTAGTTAGCCCGTAAGCCTCGGAATAATAGCACACCGCCTTTGGTATGCCGTACGTAAACTAAGATTTGGTATTTTCAACAAGTTGACACTATTGAGTTGGATGACCCATGTGAAACCGATCCCGCTTAAACAACGATCGATAGCATATATTCAACCGAGGTTCACATGTTGTACAGGAATGCCGACCAGTCAATTAAATGCAAACTCGTGTTAGCCACACATATTACACATGATCGGGCCTGAAGGTACGTACATGCGATGTAACACATCTACGCCTTACCCTTCTAAGAACATCCGATATCGATATAAGCTCCACATGGCATACGACACGGCCCGAAGACTTAAGCATCTATGCCATATGAAATCAATACACATGTCCTTACTCTCCTGTATCCAACTCAATAATATTAACCCTTTACTTAACCAAACAGCGCCCATACACTGCGTGTGGAAGTACGTTGGGGCTTGAATTGGGCCGTCAGAGTTCAGTCCTTAATCAACCTGCACAAGACATCCACGCTTCCCATTCTCGTGCTAGGCACCATCACTAGCATCCACTTGTCCAGATTTGAATTAAGTTTAACAACAAGATTTAGATTCATTTCAGATTTAAATAAACTGAACAAAGAATCAACAAAAATAAAAATGTATTTGTTGTTCCCCAGGTTTGACAAGATAAGCCTGCCAAACACTACCGTTCTATGGACTGCATGGCTAAGCAAAATTGAAATTAAGTATTATATCACCACAAACTACCTTAGGTTGAGTGTATGATCATAATTAAGGTAAACCACAATTGTCAGGTTATAACTACCTATTGACAGATCACAATTAATTGTTAAGAAAATTAGCATGCAACAGTATCACTGTGTTTTGTAAATCTACAGTTCAAAAATTGGGATCAACATGGTGCAAAGAGGATGCTTGCCTTATGGAATGTCCACTTGTTCACTCTCGGATGCGTTATTGTTTCCGTCGCACAATTCGTAATCTAAAAAGAAAATACAATAACGAATAAACACCGATAAAATTGAGAAATCCAAAATGCTCAAAAATGCATGATAAATACATATTAATGAGGTTATGATTCTAGATGCATTTAAGTATGGATTTTAATTTAATAAAAATTCAATTTCTTATGGACTGGTTAAAGTTAATTCAATTTCTGGTGGAATTACAATGACTGACAATGCTTAGAGTTCAGGTGATGTTGTTTTCCTTAACAGGACACCTAGTACTCACAAACACTCTCTCCGGGTATTCTAGGTATACAACCACAATGACCCTACAGTCAAAATCAATCATCTAATATGCTCTCTTCTTTCGGCAGACTTTGATGGTGATTGTGTGCACATCTATTATCTGCAGTCGCAGGGCTTGATTAATCTATATACACTACACTTGATTTTATTTTCTAAGAGTCGATTTACTGAAATTTAATCGCGGGCGACTTAAACCTAAATCGATTGCAATATTGATATGGTATTAATAATCCTTACTAAATAACGTCAACTTAAACAACTAAAACTATAGCTATTACTATATATTGAAATTTATTTACACTAATCCTTCAATTCTAATTTTTATTCAACCCTTAATCCCTAATATTTATTTTTACCCTAATCACAAATCCTCTACCTCTCTCTCTTTTCCTAACCCCTCTACGTGAAACCTCATCTTCTTTTCCTTATCTCTCTCGTGACTCTCTTCTTCCTTCCCGATCTCTCTGCCTCTCCGCTCATCTCTCTGCGACGCCCACGCCCCTCTCTCTCCTGGCGATTTATCTTCTCCGGCTCACAGCCAGCGCCACGCTTGCTCTCCTCCTGGCTCTCCCTGCTGCTCCTCCTCCGGCTCGGCCGCCTCTCCTTATGGCCCTCTCTCGCCTCCTCCTCCGGCGCGATCGAAGGCCAGCGCCGCCATGCGTCGCCTCTCTGGCTCGACCTCCTCTCGGCCCTCCCGACGGCCCGGCTCGGTCGCGCCTCGGCTATCTCCTCCCAGTGGGCTGCGCCCCAAGCGCCACCGCTCCGAGTTCTCCTCCCCTCGGCTCCCTCCCGGCTCGGCTCCTAGCGCCACCTTCTTCTTTACTGGCGCGGCGAAGGCCAGCCAGCCGCTCCCGTTCGATTTCCCTCTACTCGCTCGGATCGGGTGTGCTCGGCCGGTGCTTGGCCTCCCGCTCTCGGTCCTCTCCCCGGTGCCCTAGCTCGGTTCTACTACCCAAGATGATTTCGCTAATTGATTTTGCTAGGGTTGCTTTCTTTAGCCGATTTGGTTGATGCTAAAGCTTCTATTAATTTGATGCATGCTCAAGTTGATAGCCCGGGTGAATCGGCCAAGACCGGGGTGCTGGGGTTTGGTTGTGGTGGGTTCACGATGGTGGAGGTGGGTGTTGGGTTCGGTTGCCACTGAGGTAAGACCTCAGCTGATCTCCCTCTCTACCCTACCCCTACTGCTCTGTGATGATGATGAACTGAGAGCTATACTGATTGTTCTACTGATATCTGGGTTGATTCTATTGAAATCTGATGATTGATGATGTGCAAATGATGTGCATGATGATGGGTACTGGGGTTACCTCTGGATGATTTTAGGGTTTGGAAGAAGAGGGTTGCGATCTTGGCTTTGTCTTTGGTGCTCCCCTCTGGGGCCCTTCTGCCGTGCTCCCCTCCTCCCGAGCTTCTGGCTCCCTGATGCTTCTTTCCTCCTCTTGCTCCTCCTGGCTGCTGCTGCTGGCTTGCCTTCGGCTGGTTGCAGCATCAGATTGATGATGGTGATGCTGGCTTGGCTTGGCATGTTGATTTGCTCCTGGACTTTGCTTTGGTTGTCCTGCTCTTGATTGCCTTCGGTTCTTGCTTCTGAGAAGAAATGGAAATGGGGTTGGTGAGGAATTGGTCTGCTGAAAAGGAATTGTGTTGCTTGCTCCTCCGGCTATGGGATGTGGTGGTCGGGCTTGTGTGTGCCGCTTTCTGGTTTTGCGATGAGTTGAGAAATCTCGGAAAGGGGTCAGGCTGTCCCCGTGTGTTTTCTTGCTCTGCTTTTCTTGCCTTGGTGTGGTCGGGTGGTGCTTTGACCGTCTTGGTGGTGGTGCTTGGCTTGGGAGGCAAATGAGTCATCATTGCAATTTGCAAATGAGGCTCATGCATTTGTGCTTATCCGATGGCTCCGGATATTTTTGGTCAGGGCATTTTTGGTTCATTGGCTAGCAATTCCTTATGCAATGGATTTGCGACAATTGAGGCAATTCAGTATACCGTAGGTTTTGGATTTCCTAAATGCCGAATGATGAAAACCTACGGAAATAAGACGGTGCCGATTTACTTAGTTTAGTCTAGGTATCTTGGGTATCCGGTCTTGACTAACTGGTCACCTAGGTGACTTGAAAAGTCAAGATGCTTGGTTAACCCGAGTTGGTATGGGTAGTCGCGATACTCAAGGTGCCGACTAATCTAGGTAGATCAGGGAACCGCAATGATTCCTATGGTATACTGACGGCAATTTATTTTGTTCTAACTCTATTATACTGCTTTTGAACAACTAATGGTCTTTTGATTGGTTGGCGAACTATGGAGCTGCAAATGGTGTTTCGGATTGGGTCGAGGAAGATGATTTGGTTGGACAACGATGGACTGCAAGATTTCAAGGAAGGCTTTAGACGACACGAAATGCAAGTTTTATTTTAACATTTTTGTAAATTACTCAAAGTTGTAAAACATAATATGATCTGATGTAAATAAATTCTTGTTTTACTTGTATTGAGGAGATTGTTACTTATGATAAACATTGTAAAGTTTTTAATTAAATTATTTCCCAGAGAATTTCATAAGTATTTATTGTTATCTCTCTTTGGAGTTGTGATTGGAGTTACCTATTAGACTTTGATTAGGATATTTACAAATGCAAAAATTATGCAAATGCTTAAGAAATAACAAATATAATATAAAATGCATATAATTACTGTTTATTAAAATTGGGGCTGTTACAATACTTGTCTTGTGTTTGTTGTCGTTGTTCTTGTCCTCTGTCCACCGGCTTTTCTCCTTTTATAGCACGTGAAGGGGTAACTGTTGTCCCGTATCAAAAGACATCTCACCGTTTAATGAAATGAGCACATTTAGTGACAGTTATTGTTAGAGACTAACCATCCCACGTCGCCTTGCAGTTATATCAGAGGCATAGGTTTAATACATACAGTTGTCTCAGAGAATAATAGCGCATATTAAGTACTGTGTGTATTAAACACATGCATAAGTGTTCCTAGTCGATTAGGCCCACAAGTCTGTAGGCTTTGTTGACCATAGGGTAGTCGTAGTTGACCTGGTCGCAGTAAAGCTTACGACCATGAAGTGATCGTAGTAAGGCTTATGATCATAAGTTGGTCGTAGAAAATCTTATGACCACTAGGCAGTCGTAGAAATACTTACGACCATATATGGTGATGTAAAATAGTTTACGACCGCTCGGCTAAGTTTCTCTCTTATTAATGACAAAGGATATCCTTACGAATGACATACAGATTTTGCTATCTACAATAACAATTACATATAAATAATTAAATTAATTAAGGATTATTATATCTCGTCACATTTGTATTCAGAGGCTAGCGTGTACTGAATCGATGTACGATGATGGCAAATCTCTAGACAACACTATGGTCTACAGGTGTTAATCTGGATGGCAAACAACATCAGTACTCTATGTAGCATCATATCGAGAAGACAATATAGATGTATAGTACAATTCAAAAGCACAACTGTATAGATGTATAGTACGAAGAGGACACAAAACTCCAATAAGTTTCTGGTGCACAATAGTTTTTTTTTTCTGGCACACTAAGTATTCTGTAATCTACTAACGTTGCATGGTCTAGGAAGAAATATGATATAACACTGCAGGAAACGGAATACCGTATGGACGATGCATCTGTGGATTCCAAGCAACAATGATGGATGATGTGGCATCAAATAGGGCCTATTAACTTCACACTATGGCCTCTGTTTTCTGTATAATTAGCATCGGTGCTAAGGAAAGATGTACTTCTCTCTCACTATAGTACGATGATTCCATGATTAAGCCAAAACAACAGTATGATCAATAAGTAGATAACTATAGTTTTGAACCAAACAGACTCACAGGAAGACAGTAAATAACATCGAGGGCACCTCATTATAGGCTAAATAAGACAAAAGAAAATGGGAAAAAATATAGTGGAGCAAACAATCATGTAGCGTCAGTAACTACTCACATAAACTGTGCCCTTTCTTAAAAGAAAACCAACCTTATTAACACCGGAACTAAATAAGAACGAACAACTTTCTAGCTATACCATGATGACTTCATTATTAAGACAAGACAATGATAAGATCAATAAGCATATAGCAAAATTTGTTGAACTAAGCAGAGATTGACAACAAGGCAATAAATTGTAATGAGTGTACCGCACTATGGACTAAGTAAGACGAAAAGTAAATGGAGAAAAATAGCTTACAGTAAACAATAATCTAATGTCTACAATCACTCATATATAACATGTTTTTTTTATCAAGAAAATCAATCTCACTGTACCTAACGGTGGATAAGTTTTTTTAAAAAAAATCTGAATGATGAGAACATAGCATGGACGCATAGGTCCTGAAAAAGAAGAGTCGAAGAAAATGAGAATTTCCATACTCTATATGGACGATGTAATGTCTGTTGCTATGTACATACACGTCTGACGCTAACTCTAGTCTAGGATACACTCATACGTGTTTAGCTAATATTGGTGTCACGTACACATGTCAACTGAGAAGGTGGTGTTTGCTTGACACATATATTGCAATATGCGTGTTGAGCTGTCAAGCATATGAAGTTTATAAGGAGCAGATACATTTAAGCATGATTAGACGGCAATAATTTGGTGCGTCTGTAGGGAATGACAGTGATTAGAAACCGAATACAGTAACTTTTTTTCCCCCTAGTTGGGTGCCCTATAGCTAGTTCTAGTTTTTTTTTTTGAATTTGTGACTGTTGAATGCTGTCTATTGATATGCAGCAGCGCTCTAAAAACAGTGGTGATGTATAGCAGAATATAAAATAATTGCATAAGGTAGTAAGCTCTACTAAAAGGAGTGGACCACATGTTAAGTAAATTCCAAAGAAAAGGGAAGAAACAGAGGTGACATGCAAACTACTATATAATGTAAATAACAGCTTACATTTGCTGTGTCTGTGTTCTTTTCCCAGCAGAATCAATGGGACTGTCCTTGTCGGTGCTGGTAGTACTGTCCTTGGAATGGTGCTCATTATCTGTACTCTGCAATGAACACATTACCTGGTTAGCTTTGGTTATGACAATGTAGAAGATAAGCTGGTTTGTTTGATCGCTATTAGCTAGGTATGATATTACTGCCTCAAAAGTGTTATAATTTATAACAAAATGTCAAGATATGGTGGGACTGACGATCTGGTCTGAGGCGGTCGACGCTTCGAAAAGCCTCTTTCGAGTAGAAGGCGGTGCATCCTAAAGCATAGATGGTTGTGTATGGTAGATGACAGGAATGCTATATAGTGCAAGAAATATGCGCAACTGAAGTAAGCACAACAGGTTATGTCATAAAAAGATAGATGGGAGATGGAAGTACATATATTGGTCTAATTATACATGAGGAGAGCTTGAGACGCTACTGAACCTGATGAGTATTTCGATGTGCTTTTGTAACCATATATGAGATGAGCAAAGCTTGAAACATGGATAAACTTGCACGGAGTTGAAGCCATGCACACTGTAGCATATAATTGGTGAAAGATGGAACATGTGAGTAGAGATAATATACCTGGATCTAGTTTTCCCTTTCCTATCTGCACGGACCTGCTTTACAACGGCACAGGTGAGCTGCAAAGCAAATGCTATCTGTGAGAAGGGATTATATACAGGTTGAAACAAAGCGCGATAAATTACTGCATTAGCAGGGAAATGGTAGCGACTAAAAACAGAATCAAATAGTAAATTAGCACTGTATTTGTTTTCCTTTGAATTAGGTTGCCATACGGCCAACTAATGTCTTGTGAATAGTTCGATTATAGGTAAGTGATAGCATAGAAAAGACAGTAGGGATGCATATTAGACTATAAAAGTGAAATTGCATAGCTATATGCATATAAAAATGGTGGAAGATTGTTGCTATTTTTTAGTGCGCACTGGATTTCCTTTTCCTGTCAGGTGATGACAGAATACTCACTTCGAACACCTTTAACTCTAACTTGTAATACTGTTGCACCTATAAATTATGTTCAAGAACACTGCGCATAAAGAATTTTTAACACAAGCAGCTCAGAAATAACCACATACAATTCAAACAATTCAATTTGAAACTCTGATGTGCATACAAACAGCCTGACTCAAGGCAGTGTGGTAGCATCATGGTAATAGAGCATCATCATTTCCAAATGCATATTTAGGGAATGAATGTACTAAAGTCATAATTTTGAAGCACAGATCGAAATCTTACAGATGCTAAATAGAAACATGTGTAAAATTCCTTCATAAAAAAGGCACTAATGCAAAACAATACTCAAAACAACTTATGCAATATGTAAGCTTGAAGAAAACCAGAATAATCAATGCAGTACGACTAAGCCATTCAGTCATAAAAAATACGGATATTTGGAGAAAGGGCATAACCATATGGAATATAACATACATGAAAATTTTGAATACATTCCACGGACCATACCTCAAAAAAGGTGTCCCCGTAACGTGAGATGTTGAGATCTGAGGACTCGATACTTTTGGCAACAAGTTCCTGTCAGGGAAGCACCTTCATTAAGAATTGATTGAACGGAGTAGGAAATACCCAAAAAAAATGCGATTCTTATCTCTCGTGATTAAAAAAAATGCGAAAGTTATATTAATACAAGTGTAAAAGATCAAGAGAACCAAGGGATGGTCAATGTCAACAAAAACTTAATTAGGTGCATCACCAAATCTTGATTTGGGATAGCGCAAAACAAACAAATCTAATAAAATTGAATACGCTACAACATTCTGGCCCAATTTGCTGCAACTACTTCTATTGGAATATTACCATTTGTCAACAAGAATATACAATTTTAGTTAGTCTAATCAAAAGCAATTAAAGGAGGCTACTCTTTTAGACTAAAGTGCACAATATTAAGAAATCTAGGTGTTGAAATTGTGATCCGAATTGCCTAATTTGGAAGAGTTCGAATCAGTCTCGATATTAGCGGATACGTATCCGACTTGGACTCTACGTCTTTTACCCATATATATACCTCTTGTATGCCATACGAGAAGATGAGCCGTTTCATTGTAATCCCGTACGATTTGTAAACACTCCACATATAGTGATTATCGTCAGTTGACGTCCGTGGTTTTTTCCCGCAAGGGTTTTTCACGTAAAAATTCGTGTCTCGTTTTTGCCCTATTTTTCTAACACTAGGACATATAGACCGCGGCATATGAGTATGGTGTGATACATCCATAACAATATGATCAAGGAAAACAAGAAAACATAAGACACAAGAATACGAGTAAGCACAAGAGTGTTTACCCAAGAGTGGGTTTCTCCTTCGAGCTACAAAGAAAAGAGAATAGAAATTAGACCATACCATGGAAAACAAGAAACGCCGTCTGCAGCTACCATATGGAAACAAAATAGTGACAACTAGACCTTTCTTCACCACAAATAAGATACTACTGTTGTAAACATGTGCTGCTATGATTCATTTATTAGCAACTCATTTAGCACTTAAATCACAAAGAGCCAAGATGCAAAATTTCGTACAGAAAGCAAAACATGGGATGGTTGTTTATTTCCTACTCCGTCCATCATTCCTGAGATGCTAAGACCTAACATACAAGATATCAAAAGGAGATATACTACATATATAGATCAAATGAAATCATAGGTTTTGACCAATCCTGCATTCTAACAGAATTCTTGTACCCTTTTGCATCAAGAGTACTCAGAGAGATAAGTTTTCTCTTCAAATTCATAATGTATCAAACACTCGACAAAGTTATGATGGTGCCATCAAACATCTTGATTTAGATAGAACCAATGTCTGCAATCTTACCTGGTGAATTATCACACATCAACGCAGAACCACTCGCGAACCAATCTCGGATTGGACTCATGTGAAAAGTGCATGTTGTATCAAGATTCCATTCATAACCCGATTTAGAATTACCGGCAAAGGCAATGAAAACATCTTCATCAGAATCTTGCTTAGTAACAATTGTGGCTTTAGCACCATCCTCTTGTTGATCATTCTTAAAATTGTTATTCATTTTCTCCTTTTTTTTCTTTACCCACCGGCACTTAGACATGATGTGTCCATCTTTCTTGCAATACTTGCATGGCTTACACCTGCATCGGGATTTCGATCTGACATTGTAAATTTTGCTTGAGCTTTTGCCTCTTGAATCACCGTTTGAACTCCTCTCTTGGTACATTTCGGTATACTCAAAACAATGAAGATCTTGCTAGCTTTGTGCTAGACTTCTGTGCGCGCGTAACACTTTCGGATGGATATTGTTATTTGGCTATCACGGATGGCTCGGTTTTGGAAGGACGAAGTGGCTGACCTCTTATGCTCTTTGGGATTGTGCGACTAGAACTCTGCTCCGTACTTACTCTGGTCGTATGCGGAATTCGCTTCAGAATTGGTGTTAGATTCGATTCCGAGATGGCTTCCGCACAAAAATCTTTTTCTTCCGCTTCGGTTTCGACGTCAGAATGAGATGGCGCTTGCCGAGAACGTTGACTCGACGGATCGCAACTTGTAAGATGCAATCCGACGATTTTTTTTTTCCCAATCGAATCTACTGTGCTTTGATGCAACTTGTTGTAAATAATGCATAGAAATTCAGAAAAAACTACATATATACAGAGGTAATATTACTATACGAGGGTATGTTTACAATAAAACTCTTTTTTTTTCTCTATAAGCTATTAAAAATTTATTTACAATGATACATTAAAAACTACACGTGTATAAATAGACCTTCATATCACTCTCGTAATCAAACGTCTGTGGTACGTGTGGCTGCGCGATGGCAATGCATGTTTGACCGGCATTGCATTTTACAGAATAAACGTACAAAGTTGTGGTGTGAGAAAGATGGAAAGTAACAGACTGTCTGCCATCAATCACCGAAAGAGCGTACGCAACTCCGATCAGTCTGGCAGGCAACGTGTGCGGCCGGCGAATGTCCCAATGAAGTTGAACAAAACAGCGCAGGAAGGCAGGGAAGAGGTAGAGGCTCGATCGTTGATCTCCTTGAGTTTATTACTAATATGTTTTGCTCACGATACGGTCGACCGACGTAAAAAGTGACCGCAGCTAGCGCACCATCGATTAATGGCAGTCTCTTTCGCACCGAAGAAGAAGAAGAAGAAGAATGCTGCTGCTGCTGCTGCTGCTGCTTGCACATGTGACATGTGACATTGTCTGCCCGGCCTCTGCCACCGACGACGAGACGTCATCATCTACCGCTGCCACCGGCTTCCTAATAATCGTGGCTAGTCAGGAACTATATATACAGTGAAGATTTTTATTTTTATTTTTTTCGGTAACATTGGTTGACACAATTGAACTAGCTATTTTATGTCATGAGCGTACGGTCTCTGTGACGCACGGTCACAATTAATGCTACATATCACTGGGATCATCATCATCTGTTGAAAGCGAGTGTGAATTAGGGGGGTCGGAATCGGGATGCATAAACATAATTAGCTTTTCGACAATCCTAACCAACTGACGTCCCACGTCATCTCCCCCGTCCGCGCTCCATTTGTCTCGACCGGACGACCGCAGATGCGTGAAGATTATT
This sequence comes from Hsuehochloa calcarea, assembly GCA_036346395.1. Taxonomy (NCBI): domain Eukaryota; kingdom Viridiplantae; phylum Streptophyta; class Magnoliopsida; order Poales; family Poaceae; genus Hsuehochloa; species Hsuehochloa calcarea. The sequence goes on from CM070607.1 coordinate 1,619,090, forward strand.
ATTTTTCGCTGCTGTCTCGAGTGTGCTGATATTGCATATTTGTTGATGATTTGTTGCATGTTTGCTACTATTGAAAGAAGATTCATTTCGATCACTTCACGTGCGAGATAAATAGCTGAACAACATCGAGCGAACGTCCTTAGTTTTTCTACGTGCGCAGGCAGGCAGGCTGTATATGCCTGCCAGTCGTCGTAGCAGCACAAGCCAATAAAAAGGTATTGGCATTTTCTTGGCCATTTCCGGCCCACCTTGTACTTTTAGCAGGCAGCTTCTAGTAGGAAGAACATTAATTAATTGGTTACCTTGAAAAGAAAACCAAGAAGATATCAGTTCCAAGACCAAGAAGATATCATATATGTAAGTAAAGGAAAGGAAAAGAGGTTGTCATTTTTCTTCAAAACGTACCTTCACCAGTAATATCTTGCTCCATTTCAACGCCGGCTGGGAATCTTCCGAGCCCAATTGTGCGGATCCGAATTTGTAATCTGGATTTTTCTGTAGTATGAAATCCTATATGCATGTTAACAACACTAGTCTCTAAATTAGTAGCTAGTGCACATAATTACAACATCGAATATCAAATACATATCTTGTAGATGAAAAACTATTCGTAATAATAAACAAATAGTGTAAATATACCTTACGGCTTTTGACATGCAGAACGGTCGGCCAGACCAAATACAGTTTAAAGAATAGTTGTGGAAGTGGAATTAAAACATAGTAGGTGGGAATCGGAAGGACTGGATGCGTAAGCATAATCATAATTAGTTTTTGGACAATCCTAACCAACTAACGTCCCACGCCATCTCTCCACTCGGACGCTTCATCCGCCATCTATTTGTCTCGATCGGACAAACACCAACGCCCCACACGACCGTGGACATGTGAAGCTTTGTTTCTTCCCCAACATACACACGAGTTGACGTCATACTAAATCCAGTTGAGCCTTATCATCTCTCTGTGTGTGTGTGTGTGTTTTTTTTTTCTAACCAGAGTCATTCCTCATTCCCCACCCATGGATCTCTCTCTCTCTCTATTGTTGCTCCGACCAAGCCACCGCCATTGAGCTCTCTAGCAAGCTATGGCTAAGCGTCTCTCTCCCACGCGCTAGCACACGAGCTCCTTCCTCCCCTCTCTCTCCACACACGGCCTAGCTTCGTTGTCGTTGGAGCAGGACTCGCCGCCGTGGCCTCCTCTCCCTCTCTCAGGGATGGCCATCTACGGCAGCCAGAGCAAGCAGTTCCGAGGAGTCCCACTTCTTTGATAGTTTGTGAGTTTTTTTTATTGCAACTGTTCAAAAAAAATATTGCACACCTTTTGTTGCAATAGGTGTTTTCATATGCTACACCTCTTCTTTGATAGTTAGTTTTTTTTTTGTTGCAACTATTGAAAAAAAAAATGTTGCGGCCATTGAAAAAAAAATATTGCACACTTTTGGTTGCAATAGGTGTTTCCAAATACTCCACCTCTTCTTTGATAGTTAGTTTCTTTTTTGTTGCGGCCGTTGAAAAAAAAAAGTTGCACACATTTCTCTTTTTTATTGCATTGAAACGTACGAGGAGATCGGGTGGAGGAATTTACGGGGGATTTTGTTGATGTTGGGGGCTTGGGCGACGATCAAGTTTAGAGGCGGAGTTATAGGGGATTATTTTTTGCTGCTATCTCGGGTGTGCTGATATTGCATATTTGTTGATGATTTGTTGTATATTTGCTACTATTGGAAGGAGATTCGTTTCACACTCAAGATGAACGGCTGAACAACATCGAGCGAAATCAGACGTCGAAGCATGGGTCGCGTCCTTAGTTTTTTTACGCGCGCACAAGGGAAAGTAGCCGCGCAAGGAATGAAAATTACAATGCATATGCGGGGAGCCTCATGTCTGCAAATGAGCTGGCGAGCATAGGAGAAGCAACAAGATTAAGGGGGTGATTGATAGGAATTAGTCTTGTTGTCTAAGTGTTTTGCATGCATGTTAATTGAATTTGCATGGTAGAGTTAGTGGAGCTAGTGGTCTGCTAATTAGTTAATATAGTAATTAGCTAGTGCATGTAATGGAGGTAGTGACATACTTGAATGTGTTAGTGGAGAGGTTACATGTTATATTGTAGCGATAAAAAGCATTGTAACCAGTTTGTTTCATTGGGATGAAAAGCAATAGAGAGAAGAAAAAAAAGAAAAGAAAATGCTACAGTGCAGCACCGAATTCTTTATGTATTGTGTTCTTCGTCTTCTACTCCGGTGAACTAAAAACACAAGTGAAAGAGTGTGTGTCCACCGTGTTCTCTTGAGCTCGGTCCCAAATGAGACCAATAAGCATCAACACACAATCCTCCCTAGCTAGCTTCCACATGGGTTAATGCACAGGTCTAGTCAGTCCCCAATTTACTTAAAAGGCCCAACATCGATGAATAGGCCCAGCGTACGAATATCCGGGCCTGGGCTTGACGCGCGGCATTAGATTAATATACCATATATACGTACATACATACTCGTTTCCTCTCTAGTTTCTTTGATAATTGTTTGTAGCATGCAATATGGATGGATGGATGGATCGATCAGCCATTGTTTGTAGCTGTAGTCATACTCCCTGCCTACATCACATGTGCAACTGCAATATTGCACGAGTAAACGCAAATCGATCGATCAGCCGTACGTTTGCGCTAGCATATGTCATATGTGTAACCTAAAAATTATCTCTTATCAGCTAGCTAGCACTAGGAGTAAACTGCAAATGGCCGACACGCATGCACTCGTGGCTGTCATTCTCTTAATTTGTAGCAACAAACATGCATTCATTCAGGAACCTGGGCAACATTACACAATTATACATGTAAAATTATATGCTAGATAGCTGCCAACTTCTATCTTCTACTAGTTCAAGTTCGCAACCGAGTTGTCCAATTCTTTTCTAGCTAGCACTCCTTGTTCGTGCATGTAATGGAGGTAGTGCATGTAATGGAGGTAGTGACATACTTGAATGTGTTAGTGGAGAGGTTACATGTTATATTGTAGCGATAAAAAGCATTGTAACCAGTTTGTTTCATTGGGATGAAAAGCAATAGAGAGAAGAAAAAAAAACAGAAAATGCTACAGTGCATCACCGAATTCTTTATGTGTTGTGTTCTTCGTCTTCTACTCCGGTGAACTCGTCTTCTACTCCGGTGAACTAAAAACACAAGTGAAAGAGTGTGTGTCCATTGTGTTCTCTTGGGCTCGATCCCAACAGGCATGTTGGTGTGGTAGCGAGGAGGGAGAAAGGGGCGGGACATGTGTCTTGGGCTGGTTGCAAGAAGGAGTGGGGTGGGCCGCGTCCGGACCGAGTATGAGAGAGTGGGAGCAGGCCGGCCCACTTCGCGAGGGAAAGAAAAAGGAGGGAAAGAGGAAAAGAAAAGAAAAGAAAAGAGAGAGAGAGAGAAAGGAAGAGATGGGATGGTGTCGACCCAAACTGATGTTGGGTATTTTTTTTATTCTTTCCTCTTTAATCTTCTTTTTGTATTTCAAATTCAGATTCAGATTTTAATTTCTGTTTTATGGTTTTTTTTTAATTAAGTTATGCATTTTATTTTTGCTTATGATTTACTATTCTTGGCCTAATTGCACTTTGATAATTGTTTTTGGAACAAAAATCGAAAGCAGAAATAAAATTCAAATAACTTTCAAAACCCAAATGAGACCAATAAGTCATCAACACACAAAAGGTTTTTGAAACCCAACATTTCCATCTTGTGATTTTTTGCTACAATTTTTGGGATGTCACAACAATCCTCCCTAGCTAGCTTCTACATGGGTTAATGCACTGTCTAGTCAGTCCCCAAGTTACTTAAAAGGCCCAACATCGATGAATAGGCCCAGCGTACGAATTTCCGGGCCTGGGCTTGACGCGCGGCATTAGATTAATATACCATATATACGTACATACATACTCCCTGCAATATACGAATTTCCGGGCCTGGGCTCGTTTCCTCTCTAGTTTCTTTGATAATTGTTTGTAGCATGCAATATGGATGGATGGATGGATGGATGGATGAGAAATTAAAGCAATTGTTTGTAGCTGTAGTCATACTCCCTGCCTACATCACATGTGCAACTGCAATATTGCACGAGTAAACGCAAATCGATCGATCAGCCGTACGTTTGCGCTAGCATATGTCATATGTGTAACCTAAAAATTATCTCTTATCAGCTAGCACTAGGAGTAAACTGCAAATGGCCGACACGCATGCACTCGTGGCTGTCATTCTCTTAATTTGTAGCAACAAACATGCATTCATTCAGGAACCTGGGCAACATTACACAATTATACATGTAAAATTATATGCTAGATAGCTGCCAACTTCTATCTTCTACTAGTTCAAGTTCACAACCGAGTTGTCCAATTCTTTTCTAGCTAGCACTCCTTCTTCGTGCGAGGAATCTAGGTACTGTTCTCGTCTAATTTCTTCCACGCGGGTTTGGTGCCTTAATTAGGAAAACTCGATTAGACTTTACCATTCAATATTCTTCAAATGCTTCCAAGATTGTGGTAACTAACTCAGAGAAGAAGAAAAAAAAACCCAAGGTCGAAGATATTAAGATATGGAGAATTTGGAGGCTGCCAGCTTAGCCGGGGGAAAGAGATTCTACGGGGTGAGGGAGGCTCTACCTATACAGCTGTTCATCGCTGTGGGGGATCTGACGACTGTGGAGGAGGGGCCTCAGAATTTATTTTCTTAGAAGGGTGTTAAATTAACCCATCTTCCGCTGCTATGCTACTTGGCAGAACGGAGCATCACTAGGATCAATATGGATGGGTTCTTGCGTTGTCTTGTTGAATAAAGATATATAGGGTGCACCATGTCCTATCTTGGCCACTTCTCTTTGATCGCAGGTACAACCTTATGAACAAGAAATGCATGTGCCGCTAATATCATTGCTTTAGTAACCATAGTTCCTGCAGAGACCTATTAACACTTGTTCTTATAGCTGGTTCAATGTATGTAAAAGGAAGGAAAAAAAAACACCTATTTTTTCAGAGGGAAAAAAAAAAGGAAACATCACTTTCATCATCAAATCGAGGTCGACCTATAGCAACTAAAAACATAACTTTGTGGATGAAGTCCTTATTTCTGACGGTCCGTAGTGGTCTCTCTTCACATGCCGCCAAGTAGTATTCCTGGCACTTTCTCATCCATGAAAACAACATTGTGCTGGATCATGTGGAACGCTTTCACTCTCAAGCATTGACAGGCAATATCGCAGTCGAGCCTTCCTGTAGTCTTCCGTTAAAGAGAAGTTTATTTGATCTGTGTGCCGCAACTATTTCACTCGCCTTCAACCTCCTGTGCAGCGTGCTCACGTTGATACTCAAAGCGTTGTCCTTGTACGGTCACGCAGATCTACGTTACGGATGCTTTGAGGCTCAATCTCAATCCTCTTGCGTCCACAATTCCATGTCATTGGGACTTCAAGCTCTCCAGCTACAGCCTTGGAATTTCCTTTCTAGAAGCTTCGAGTATGCGGCACGATACCAAACGAACTCAACTACAAAACGGACGCATACGACCGAGCGTACTACTCGGACTCAACTTTCCAAGATAGAAATCACAACAAATATTACCTAACAGTATTCCCTTGCTGGATTTAATGCGGCATGAGAGGATGTATGTATGGGACAGCCAACTCCCAGTTAATTTCTCATGTTCAAGAAAACGAGGTTCTCAGTGATACTCCGGCCGGTACGCGAGTTAATCTCCGACCAAAAGCGACCGACCTTGTGACTTTGCCGGCCACTAATGGCGATTACATAGATAGGATAGCATAGCATAGGACAGGATAGATATATATGTGCATTTGAAACAAACAAGAGCGTTTGTGGAGCTTGGAGAAGATTTGAAGACACAAGTGGATTTATTTCTTGTTTTGTTTTGTTTTGTTTTTGGATAACTTTTTTTTTGACGACAATGGATACTGTGTGTGGCGTCCTAAAGGGCTTGGGTGGGGTGGCCCCCCCACAAAAGCTAGGCGTGCTAACCGACGCATAATTACCCGCGTCCATCCGTCCACTGTCATCTCATTAATTCTTGACTCTACTGCTGATGTTGACTGCAGCGCACAGCACAGCCCGCGTTGCTTTCCACCGCCAAGCAAAAATATCTAAAGCTAGCATTCCCGGCCGCGCAGCACTAGCCAGTGAGTGGCCAAAGGTACAACATAGCATAGCATGCATTAATAAAGCAAACATGGCGGCCCCAACTCTCTTCATTCACTTCACTTCACTTCACTTGTGCTAGCTAGACTAGGTGCATGCATGTGAATGTATGTACAATATCAGCTTCACTTCACTTGACACAAATCGAAGTAGGAAGAATATTATAATAATTAACAGTAGCCCAGCAAAATTACTCGGGACTTTCCAAAAGCAAAAGGGCGAACGAATGGACAGGGAGACGATAAGAGCAAGGAAGGGCACAGACGTACACGGACGGACGGACAGCGACTAGTAGTGCGAGAAGCATTTTTTTTTTTAAAAAAAAATGCAGCGATGGAGCCCAGCAAAAAGCTACGCTGTTAGTAATTAGCCAGCATCTCAGGACAAGCAAGCCAGCCAATCAGAGCTGGAAACATGTCCGGTGTTCATTGGTTCGCTCTGCCCATAAATACCAGGGTCGAGCCGCCGCTATTGAGTCTCCTCACCCCGACTCATCCAGCTCATCCACCAACCTAGCTAGCTAGCTAGCTTTGCAACGAAAAAACCATGACGACGAGGCGGCCTTCGCCTTCGCTGCTGCTTCTTCTCCTCCTCCTGCTTCTTCCTACGCTCCCTCTTGATGCTGAAGGGGTGCATGATGATATTCCTCAACCTCGCCCCGTGCGTAGGCCACGACGCATCCCCAACAACCCGCAGCCAACGCCTGTGTCACAACCAGACCCAAACCCACAACCGCAACCGGGCCCACAGCCAGACCCGAACCCGCAACCGCTGCCAGGACCACAGCCAGACCCGAACCCGCAACCATTGCCAGGCCCACAGCCAGACCCGAACCCGCAACCATTGCCAGGACCACAGCCTCTCCCGGGCCCACAACCATTGCCAGGCCCACAGCCACTCCCGGGACCACAGCCAAACCCGCAGCCCCTGCCAGGGCCGCAACCCCTGCCGGGCCCACAACCGCTGCCAGGGCCGCAACCCCTGCCGGGCCCACAACCGTTGCCAGGCCCACAACCGCTGCCGGGCCCGCAACCGCTGCCAGGCCCTAGCAACCGCTGCCAGGGCCGCAACCCCTGCCGGGCCCACAACCGCTGCCAGGGCCGCAACCGCTGCCGGGCCCACAACCGCTGCCAGGGCCGCAACCGCTGCCGGGGCCACAGCCAAACCCAAACCCGCAACCAGGGCCGCTGCCGGGCCCACAGCCAGACCCAAACCCGCAGCCGCTGCCAGGCCCACAGCCAAACCCACAACCGGGCCCACAACCATTGCCAGGGCCACAACCGCTACCAGTACCACAGCCATTGCCACAACCAGACCCAAACCCGCAGCCTCAGCCAGGGCCACTGCCTGTGCCGCAACCAGGGCCGCTGCCAGGCCCACAACCAGACCCAAACCCGCAGCCGCTGCCGGGCCCACAGCCAGACCCAAACCCGCAGCCGCTGCCGGGCCCACAACCATTGCCGGGCCCACAGCCAGACCCAAACCCGCAACCTCAGCCGGGGCCACTGCCTGTGCCGCAACCAGACCCGAACCCGCAGCCGTTGCCAGGCCCACAACCAGACCCGAACCCGCAGCCGCTGCCGGGTCCACAGCCATTGCCACAACCAAACCCAAATCCTCAACCGCAGCCGCCTCAGCCATAGAAGATGGCAAAGCAGACGTCCAGGAGCAACCGCTGAGCCGAGCAGCGACCGACGGGTACAGCAACGGAGATCTCTCCGTACCGTATATATATATATATAGGTTTGCCGGTCGCCGTAGTATAGTTGCGACTTAGCAGCTGGAATAAGTGGCTCGTTTTAATCCACCACCATCAGATTATGCCATGCTATATATATCATACCAGCGGCTTAGTTATATATTTATACGTACGTACCTTGCTAATGTAAATTTTTTGTACGCTTGTGCTATGCCCATGTAAATTATATATGTACATGCATGTGACTATATTCTTAATTTTTATCTGTCTTAAAATTTTCGCTCTGTTTGTATATAATTGTACGGAGTATAAGTACACTTTTTCCAAGCTAGTCATCCACTCCGTTTTGATGTATGTATACATGCTCTCGATCGAACCTGCCGTCCCAAAGCCACACACGTACGCGCGCGACTTGTAATTTCATGCATCTTCTTGTGTTTCTTTCTTTCTTTCGAGGGTAATTAAGTACCGAAATTGTTTGGGATGCCATATACATACAGGTAAACCGTATGACACGCAACTGAAAAATTCGAGGCCATATTCATACAAATTAGTATATACATGCATGTATAGTACTGATCGATTGCCGTGCGTGAAAAACCGCAACTAAGATGCAGTACGTAGTCCATTAGTTTGTCATGAAATTAAATTAACAACTAAAATAAACCAGGCCGGCCCCTAGCTACGAGAAGATTAATTAGAAGCTACTGTTGACTTGTCGAAGAGCGGATTGTCTGACAACTTGACTCAAGGATGATATGCATGCCAAGTGCCTGATCGATATATCGACCGCGGGCCCACAACAGTAACGAATTCGACTACCGCGCATGCTGGCATGCAAGCATGGTGATTAAAGTAAAAAGTAAAAAGTAAAGTGAAGCGAAGATCTTGAGATAGATATGCATCATCGATCGATCGGTCGGTGGCATATAACGAGTATCACGATCTGGAGTGTTTTTTTTTTCTTCCCAAGTTTGACTTTCTTTTGATGGTAGTCAATTCTCTCATTATCTATGTATTCAAATAAATTATTAAAAAATAATATTATTTCTACCGTTAATTTCTAGAATTATTACGCAAAGTTTTCACTAATGTGTCCGTTACAACGCACGAAACCTACTAGTCATGTATATAAATATCTAGTGAACTTCACTTCACTTCACCTCACTAGGTTCATGCACGGAAAGCTACAGCCACAATGTAAACTACTCAGCGCACTGCAACCAGAAAGATGAGAAATACTAGCTAGCTTAGCTACGGAGTATAATATAGCAAGCAAGCAGGCAGATACAAACATCTCCTCTCAAGTCGTCTTCGTCGATCCTCGTCGTCCTCTGAAAAGAGAGAGAGAGAGAGAGAGAGAGAGAGATGTCATCCTTCTCATCGCCATCGGCGTGGTTAGCCATCCATCTCGGTTAGATTCAGGTGCAAGTAGCTATTACTACTACTATACATAACATACGCACATAAACAAGCCAGCTACTAACACCGAAAACCAATATTTTCGATTGATTCAGTTCAGTTCAGTTCAGTTCAGTTATTCGGTTTCGGTAGGAAAAAAATGCCCACCCATGTCCAATTCAAAATTTCAGAATTTACAAAATCAAAACTTTGATTCCAATTCAAAATCCAAAACTTGATTTCGATCTCAAAACTTCAAATTTCAAAATCAAAAATCAAAATCTCAAACCCTAACCCTAATTTCCCTACCTCATGGGCCCGGCCCGCCAGTTCCTCGGCCTCACGCCTGCGCCGGTCCCCGCCTCCTCCATGCCCGCTCGATCGCCAGCCCAAGCCTGCGCCGACTCCGCCTCTCGTCCCGTCCGTCCACGCCGCCCTCCGGACCCCCCTCCTCCTCTCGCCACGCACTTGCTTTTCTTCTCTCCCGCCCGTCCCGCCGCCCTGCTTTTCTTCTCCTCCGCTCGCTCACGCGCCTCGGCTAAAGCCGAGACTCCTCCTTTTTTCCCCTTCCTCCTCCTCCTCCGCCCGTGCCAGTGCGTCTCCTCCGCTGCCTCGCCGTCGTGCTGAAGCCGACTCCGCGCCCGCTCCTCCGCCGGACTTCTTCTTCTTGGCTCCGGCCTCCGCGCCTCCTCCGCCTCCCCTCTCCTTCTCTCCGCCCCGCTCAGCCCCGCCTCCGCTCCCTTCCTTCCGCTGCCGCCAGGCCGCTTTCCCTTCGCCTCCGTCTCCCTCTCCTCCCTTTCTCTCGCGTGCGGAGGAAAACGGCGACGCGGCGACGCGTCCGCTGTCGCTTTTAACGCCACCGCCGTGGATCGACAAAGCGGGCCCCACTCGCACAAGATGTCGCCGACAGCGGGCCCCACCGACACTTGTGTTGTGGACTCAGGATCGGCGTGCGCGTGGACTCGGTCCACGAGCACAGTGCCATGGACTGAGCACAGTTGCCACGTGTCAGCCCGGGGTTTTTCCGATTTTCCGAATTTCTGTTTAATTGATAAATCGGTTAAAAACTTCCAAAATTCATATCTTTTTCTGTATAACTCCAAAAATTGTGAAACCAATTTCTAAAATTTTCTAAAATCAAGATCTTTCTATTGGTACTGGTCTTGTTCATTTTGGAGTTCATTATTTATTGAGTTGGTATTTATTTGCTCTCTTTGCCGCTGTGTCTTTTTCCGGTACTTTCGACCGATTAGGATTCGACGACACCGGAGACCTCCACTTCGACCAAGCTCAAGATCTCCAGGACCCCTCTGCCTTTAACCAAGGCGAGTCAATACTTTGATCATTCCGAACCTACATTTTATGCAAACTATGTTTATTTAAAATAGCAAAGTTGCATGCTTTAATTTTGTAAACAATGATATGTTAAAGCTTAAGGTAGTTAAATACCCATTTGTTGATTAATTACTTATTAAGCCATCCTTTGATAATTGAATCCATTATTCCTTGTCACCCTAGTAAATATTTGGTAAATACTAGTATAGGTTGTACTTAAGCGACATGCTAGTCTTGCTTAAGTACCGGGCAATAACTATCCCGATCATCATCCTTAAACATGGAAAACGGTTTTGGGCGGTCATTGGATGTAAGATGACCGTGTGTTGCGTTAATTGATTTTCCTTCCCAAAACCCTAATAACTTCTTTATTCTCGTCAGGCGGATGGTATGAGGAATGGGATGTTGATGGGTGCTAATGTAGCCCAGGGAACGTGGTTAACTTTGGAATGAACCGCCCAGATAACCTTAAGGACTTAATCTTGTCATGACCTCCTGTGTAAAACAAGTACAACCGCAAGTCTGCAAATTGCAACTTGGCTTAGTAAATGTAACAAATCTTGGAAGTCATCTCATCGGTGGTCGAGCAAGATAGTGCAAGTAGTGGATTCGATCCAGCTTGAATGGGACACCAAATGAAGGGTGAAATCGCCAGCTACGCAAGTCGTGGTGGCGGACATCCCGCACAACTTATGGGACCCACCGCAGTGGGTTAGCCCATACTAGTGAGATGACTAAGAGGCAAGATACATTGAAACGTTATCGTGACGATCGCTCAACTACATGACTAAGGAATCATGTGGAGTAACGAGTATGATTATCTCTTGTGGGTACAATATACAACCTCTGCAGAGTCTAAACTGCTTAAACAAACCGCGCTTTCTCAAAAGCGCACATGGGAACTTAACTTTGAGTTAGTTCTATTTCAAAAATCTTTGTGGGTGGAATGGAAATGTGTTGGGCTCATCCAAATTTTGTTTTGAATTTTTCCGGTAGCCATATCCAGTGTTAATAATCGGTGGACGTAACCGTTATCAAAATTAAGCATAAGGTGGAGGTAACCTTCGCTGTTATTTAATATTGCACTTAATCTCTTTAAATGAAAATGCAATCTGTTAAAAATGCTATGTCATAGGACTTTGTAATTATGATAATTGAAAATGTTGCTTTAGCAAATAAAAGAACCTGAGCCATCCTTGTTAAGCCTTGCATGTATACTATTGCATATTGTATGTTGGCTCGCGAGCACGGTAGTTGTGCTCATTCTCGCTCTTTCCCCAAACCCTCAGAAGCAGGAAATCTTAGAGATTACGACTACTACGAGGAACCAGATGTCTGAAGACCCAGGAGTTCTTGAAGTATAGTTTAGTCTATAGTTGTTCTAGTCTCGCCCCAGTCTAGCTGACTCCGCTGGTACCTAGGTGCGTCCTATATTATCCGAGTTTTGCAATATCGGATGTACACTGTGTTTCCCGATCACTTGCTCGTGGAGAGATGAGCTCCACCCTCCCTTTTGTTTCATTGCTTTTGTGTAATGTAATCCATTTGGCCTGGTGGCCCTTATGTAAAACTTGACCCGACGTGGTCTATGTCACTCTGATGTTTGTTTAGTTAAATATCTTAAATTCGCGCCTTGTATGATATGATTCAGCAATGAGTCTGTGAGTACTACCTACTGATCCAGGGAGTAGCACAGTAATGTTCACAGAGGATCCGGGATTAGAAAACCCGAGGCTGACAGAGCTGGTATCAGAGCATTTAACTGTAGGATCTTTAGTTAGACTGGTCGAGCTTAAGGACTTGAGTCCTATTTTCAAAACTTATGAAAAGCTTTGGAAAAATATAATGTATTTATTGCTCTTACTCATCTATCTTAGTTCTTCACTTACCCTGACTTCACTTGAGTTTGTACTCAGTTTGATTCCCTCGTCTGTTTCAAAATTTGTAGATGGCAACCCCGTCGTCCGATGCCTCGTGGGACTTTTGCTCTCATGGAGAAGGCGGAGTTGAATTTGTGGATATTCTCCACCAGTTCATGCATCACCTGGATTACCTCCGCAAGCCTATCTTCAGAGGCCGAAAGACTCAAATCCTGGACCAAGAGTCATGGACCATGGAGGTTTTCCTCTATGCAAGAGAGGGTGAGTTCATCGCTCACACCTTCAGACCCGAGACCTCCAAGAGCAGTTGTTCCGAAGCAGTCCAAAACGCAGCACGCTTCGCCTTCACCCGCCTGAGCCAGATGCACCTAGATCTTCTGCGAGAAGCGCCTTCTACTACTACCGCCTCTCCGGAAGGAGAGACCGATCCCAAGTCTTCGTCGTCATGTGGGAGTAGTTAGCTTAGTTTAGCTAGCGATGCTTGTCAGAGCGATCTTTTGTTGCAAGCACTCTTTGTTTCCTTCTTTTGTAGACGATGTGTGTGTATCTTGTGTCGTGACTTATCATAGCCTATATGCTGTGTTTCTGGAGTCATGTAAACACTTAACCCCCTTAATATAATGCAGCCACTCTAGGCTTTGTATTGTATTTGATCGATTTTCCTCGTTTGGTTTGAATTTCTTTTGGTTGTGCTCTAGAGGGCTAGTACCCCTCATATACCCCGTGTTCTTATCTTCAGCTGTTCTTCAGATGCCTCCGAGAAGAGCCGCCCGATCAAATTGTGGAGCCTTTGCGACCGACCGTGGACGAGGTCGTGGCACTGGTCCTGGTCGTGGCCAGGGGCAAGATCTGCCGCCACCACCGCCAGCCAACCCCTCCATGGCTCAAGTGATGTTTCAGCAGACGCAGATTCTCCAGCCACCTCGCCGCCACCGCCAGATCGGGACAAGAGCCGCACTCAAGCCGGCAGATTTCCTCCGACGAGGCCTCTCACGCTTGCCTTCGCAAATGAGCCCCGAAGCGTAAGATTGGCTCGGGGACACGGAAAAGAAGCTTCGTCTCGCCCGTTGCTCAGAGGAGGACAAGGTAGACTTTGTCGCCCACCAACTGCATGGAGCCGCCGCTGCCTGGTGGGAAAACTACCTCGCTGCTCGAGGTGGTGATGGCTCAGTGGAAGAAGAAGGCGAAGAAGCAGCAGCCTCGGTAACCGATAACCAACCGCACTCGCCTCGATGAAGAAATGGTGAGTTACCTCAAGAAGAAGTCAACCCGCTTGCGGACCATTCCTTGGGCGGAATTCAAGACCGCCTTCAGAGCAAACTTCGTACCAGCAGGTACTATGAGGTTGAAGAAAAACGAGTTCAGAGCTCTCAAGCAGGGCCAGCTGTCAGTGAACGAGTATTTGACCAGATTCAACCAACTTGCCCGCTATGCCCCCAATGACATAGCAGTGGAGGAAGAGAAGATCGATCGCTTTGTGGAAGGCATGCGTGAAGATATGAGAGGACAGCTCATCCTTCATGACTTCCCCAGCTTCCATCACTTGGTCAACAAGGCCATAGTGCTGGAAAATGAAAAAAAAGACTGCGGAAGTCAGCCACAAAAGGAAGATGGCATTTCAAGGGCCACAAAGCAACTTTCCGCAAAGATCAGTTTTTCAGGGCAGCTCATCTTTTAGGCAGTTGGCCGCCCCATCATCAAGAGTTCCATTTCAAACTTCGGCGCCAGTCGCAACCCCGCGTCCCAGTGAGAGTGTTTCCCGCGCTTCTCACTCCGTTGGACAGCCTGCAACAGCCAATCCGATAGCTCATCTTCGTTGTTTCAACTGTGGAGAAAAAAGACATTTCGCCAACAGGTGCCCTCAGCCAGTCACCCCGGTGAGGTTCAACTTCAAAGCCACACCAACTCGAGGCCAGACTTCAGTTGCAAGTAAGAGTCGTCAAACCTCGCAAGCATCAAGAGCTGTTTCCACGCCAAGCCAAAACCAGGGTCATGTCAACCTTGTCACCGTCGAAGAGGCCCCAAAGAACTCGTAGTAATAAGAGGTACGCCTCCTGTCTCGTTTGGGTAGCCGAATCTCGGGGTCGAGATTCCGTTTAAGGAGGGTAGGTTTTGTAACATCCCGTTTTTGAAAAAGGATTCAAAAATCAAAAACTTGATTTCAATTTCAAAATTTCAGAATTTACAAAATCAAAACTTTGATTCCAATTCAAAATCCAAAACTTGATTTCGATTTCAAAACTTCAAATTTCAAAATCAAAAATCAAAATCTCAAACCCTAACCCTAATTTTCCCCTTACGCGGGCCTGCCCGCCGTTCCTCGGCGCCTCCATGGCCGTCCTCGCCTCCGCCTCCGCCTCGCCTCGCCGCCAGCCAGCCACACAACTGACCGCTGCCTAAATCTAGCAGTACAACCTCTGCAGAGTACAACCTCTGCAGAGTCTAAAGCTGCTTAAATGCAATGCGCCTTGGTCAAAGGCGGATATGGGAACTTAACTCGAGTTAGTTCTATTTCAAAAATCTTTGTGGGTGGAATGGAAATGTGTTGGGCTCATCCAGCCCTTGTTTTGGATTTTTCCTGGGTAGCCATATCCAGTGTTAATAATCGGTGGACGTAACCGTTATCAAAATTAAGCATAAGGTGGAGGTAACCTTCGCTGTTATTTAATATTGCACTTAATCTCTTTAAATGAAAATGCAATCTGTTAAAAATGCTATGTCATAGGACTTTGTAATTATGATAATTGAAAATGTTGCTTTAGCAAATAAAAGAACCTGAGCCATCCTTGTTAAGCCTTGCATGTATACTATTGCATATCGTGTTGGCTCATGAGCACGGTAGTTGTGCTCATTCTCGCTCTTTCCCCAAACCCTCAGAAGCAGGAAATCTTGGAGATTACGACTACTACGAGGAACCAGATGTCTGAAGACCCAGGAGTTCTTGAAGTATAGTTTAGTCTATAGTTGTTCTAGTCTCGCCCCAGTCTAGCTGACTCCGCTGGTACCTAGGTGCGTCCTATATTATCTGAGTTTTCGGGTAATATCGGATGTACACAGGTTTCCCCAGTCACTTGCCTGTGGAGAGATGAGCTCCACCCTCCCTTTTGTTTCCGCTGCTTTTGTGTAATGTAATCCATTTGGCCTGGTGGCCCTTATGTAAAACTTGACCCGACGTGGTCTATGTCACTCTGATGTTTGTTTAGTTAAATATCTTAAATTCGCACCTTGTATGATATGATTCAGCAATGAGTCTGTGAGTGCTACCTACTGATCCAGGGAGTAGCACAGTAATGTTCACAGAGGATCCGGGATTAGAAAATCCGGGTCTGACAGCCAGCGATGGGGACGCAAATTACTCGGGACTTCCCAAAGGCAAGGGCGGACGAATGGACAGGGAGACGATAAGAGCAGGGAGCGATGGAGCCCAACAAAAGCTGGAAACAAGTCCGCCCATTCATTGGTTCGCTCTGCCCATAAACAAGTCCGGCATTCATTGATTCATATTCATCTCCGTGTTGACTTTTAGTACGCATCTTTATATTATTGTATTCATCACTGAGACTAAATCTTGTAAATACTCAATAAACATGTTAGTTTTATATTTATATATTGTTATTAATTACTAAAATAATTTATAGGGACCTAGATGCTTTGACTAACACAAACCAAACATCATAACATTTTTCAACAAACTGTTTTTTTTTCAAAAGTGTAGACTATACCCGATGTAACATGCACTAAGCATGCTGATGACCGCAAGCACGACTATTTAAATAGATTTACACTCTGCAGAGGTGTACAACTTTACCCACATGATACGAGGTCTCTAGTTTGTTCGGTATCCGTCGATACCACCGCTCACAACATTTTAGTAAGTCGTCTAGAGTTCGCAACGAAGCATTTACATCACTTAGACCTAACCTTGCACTAGTCCGGCGAATGAACACCCCCATTTCACCGGGTAGCCCCATCTCAGTAAGGTATTCACCGTTGTATCAGCAAACTTTGTTTCCAACTCCTCGGTGAAAGGAGTCCCTTCGAGTAAGCCTACCCGGTCATGCTCGTACTGCTGTGGCCTACCAACATGAAAGACTAGCCCCTAAATAACTTAATTAGCTAAGGTCGTCCAATACTTACACATGTGGTTGTACGCTTAGGCTTAGATTGGTGGAACCGACGTTCGGTCTTTAATTGACTCGGGCGAGGATCCCCATATCTATTTGTGAGATACACCTCTCACACTTCTCAGTCCATAATATAACTCTTTCGCGTCACAAACTAAGTTTTTTTATTTTCGTTATATACAAAATAACAGAGGTAAACCCTCTAGTCTAACATTTCAAGATCTCCCGAATTCGTACTCATATTTTTCTCAATTATCTAATTTTTTTTATATAAAACTAAAACCCGATTAAGCATCTATTCAATATTTCTAATTCAATATTTCTAATTGAATTATCCAAATTAACATTATTCATTGTCTAGCCCGTGTCCTAAAGGCCACGACAGCCCAATCCACTGATCCACTCGGACGTAATACGAAACAAACTGCTGGGCCGGGGTGGGCGGCGGGTGGCTATTCGACGCGCGCGAGGCATATCGGGCTCTATCGTCTGCACGCATGGATACCATGGGCTTTCCTCTATTAGTTTGTTCCCACGCTGTGCAATATGGATGCTAACCAACTCCATGTGTGGGTGTGCGAATGCAGGTAGGAGCTGACGGTTACATAGATGAAACTACATCAGCTTGAATACATGACATGCTGTTGTTCATCATGATGACGATGTAGTGTGCAGGAAGGAACCCTGTCTAGCACTCTTAATTAGCTTGTCGATGCAGCCTGCCTGCCCTGCTGAGGGTACTTACATCTAGTAGTAACGTACAATACAAGCAGCAGAAAGAATACTAGCTGCCAATATTGGAACTGACACTGACAGGCAGGCCTTGGGATCGACTGTAGATACACTTAGATGACAAAAAGGAAAGAGAAGAAGAGAAGCCGGTACGCAGGCAGGGCTTGGGATCGACTGCATCTGCATCTGCATCTGCATGTACACATACGGTGGATGGATCAATTCACCAACAGGCTGACAGATAGATACATGAGGGTGCATGACGTAGGGCGGCTGCACACGACATAATTTTCCGTCATTAGATCCGCAGATTTTTGGCAGATACAATCCGTTTACGATCTGTATTTGCAATTTTAATCACTGTGTATATATATTTGTAAATTTAGCACTGGTCACCCGGCAACGGCTCTGACAACGTCACGTGGCACTCTCCACCCACCTACCCCGCCAGCTCACCTGCTGCCGCACGGTGACCATGCGGCAACGGTCACCACATGGCCCCCCTCCCATCCGCACCACATAGTTATAGTGTTTGAAAATTTCGGGTTTCATCGCTGTTTGTAGAAATTATAAAATATAGCAAACAAGTTCAAAAAATTATGAAACTTTATGTGAAGCCTCCCGACACAGTATACTATACGGTGTAAATTTTTTATAATTTTATTCCATCAGAATTTCTCATAACTTTCCCCACGGAGAGGTACAAGGGCACCATCCTCACCGCGGTGGCGATCGACGCAAATGACCAGCTTCTCCCGGTGGCATTTGCCATTGTGGAGAGCGAGAACACATCCAACTAGTTGTGGTTCATCGCGAACTTGAAGAGGGTAGTGGTGGGAGACCGGTGCAACATCTACCTAATCACGGACCGTAATACTGGGTTGTTGGCGGCCATTAACACCATGCAGCGTGGGACGGATCCATCTCACCAGTGGAATGACATGCAATCCAGGTGGTGCATGAGACATCTTGTATCTAACTTTCACGCGGTTCCGCAGTCAGGAGGCTATGAAGATGTTCAAGGCATTGTGTCTGCAGAACCAGAGGCGGAAGTTTGACTCCATTACACAAACGGTTTTTGGTTTTTGGTATAAATGAACTATCACAGACGGTTTTTTGTTGAAACCGTTTATGAAGGGGCACTATTACAGGCGGTTTCAACCAACAACTGTTTGTGATACGCGTATATCACAGATGATTCTTGGTTAAAACCGTCTGTGATAGTGCCCCTTCACAGACAGTTTCAACTAAAAATCGTCTGCGTTGTGATAATCAACTGTTATCACAAACATAGAAATTCAGACGGTTTAAAAACTGTCTGTGATGACAGTTTCAAACCGTCTGTGATGTATATGCCCAAGCTAGAAGCTAGAAGCGTCGTCTTTCGTTTTTCCCTTTTCATTCACCAAGAAGCGCGGTATGAGACTGTTAGATTGTAGCAATGCGTGACTTCATCGGATATTCTCAAATGTTCTTAGTAATACATACTATGAAGACTGTTTATCTCAGCATTTTTGCTATTTTTCTTCCATTTTTTTCTTATATTTTGAATTTCTTAACATATATCTCAACTTGGTTTAATTGTACGGGGCCGGGTATCACAGAAATTTTCTTCAAGATCCTGATGATAAAGGGAAGATCCTATGCAATGAGGAACTTCGTGGGGTTTTTGGAACTAGTATCCCGTCCCCTTTGCTTGCTGCCAAATTAATGAAATAATGTGCTAATCCATATGTGCATCTTATCTAGGCAGAGTCAGAAAATATAACAAAAGACGTACGTACGTACGTACGTATACCACAGTACAGATAGTTAGATACAGATAGAGACAGAGATACGTATAAAAACTAACAGATGCACATGTATATGCAGGACTAGGTTACACTAATTATTAATATATATATATATATATAGTATGCATATATACTGCAGTGACTGTGAGTAGCAACTAGACGCTAGATTCGCGGAGAGTTCCTAGTACAATGAACCTCGCGGCACAGAGACCTGTACAGCATCCGTTTTGTTATTCTTTCTCGTACGCCATTAGGTAGTTAATTGCCACTTGCCACACTGGCAACAACTTTTCTTTTTTAAAAGCTCTTGGGATTTACTAAACAACTACTACCGGCTAGCTAGTCCTATAAATGATTGTCTCCTTTTCTTTGATTTCCAGCATCATATGCATATAATGGTGAATATGACCCATGCATCAGGTCTAGCTCCAAGAAGAATAAAAAACAGAAAAGAAAATGCAGTCAATTAATCAATTCTCTTTTGACATAAATTAGTTGTTGCAAATTAAATGGCGTATATATATCAGCGAGCTGGTGCAACGTGTTAGAATGATCTCCTCAGGCATTTGGCCCAACATTCCCCTTGTTCGCGCCCTGATCGGGGGTGCCCAGCCCATTTGGCTGGTGGGTCCCTGTCGTCAGCGCCACATATATAGAGGTGGGGGCCGGGGCGGCACAAGTGACGAGGTTCACCGTGTCGCCGCCACAAACCCTAACCTACAAACCCTAGACTGATCCGAAGGGGGGGGGGGGCTGAAGCGACGGGAAGCTCCATCGCCGTCTTCGTCACCGGATCTGCGCCACCGCCGCCGCCCGGGAGACGCCGCCACCGGGGAGACTCCCCTCACCGACGAACCGCCATGGCCAACCCTACTTCCTCTACATCGGATGGTAACCTAACCCTAATCTCTCTCTCTCTCTCTCGGTTTCTCTCGGACCCGAACCAAAACCCCAGATCTAACCCTAAAAGATCCAAAAGAAAGAACCAACAATGGTATCAGAGCCTCTAGGTGTAGATCTAGACGGCAAAAGAAAAGAAAAGAAACAGAAAAAAGAGGGAATAAAGAAACCCTAACCCTAGATCTAAAAGACCGGGACTTACCCGGTTGTGAGGGAGGGTCGGGCGAGCCGTGCGCTCGCCGGAGTCCTCGCTGGCGTGCGGGAGACCGGCCGAGCCGTGGTCTCGCCGGCGCTCCAAAGCCGGCCTCCGTTGCCTCCTCGAGCGCGTCCGGCGCGCTGAAAGGGCGCCGACACGGAGCCGCTGACGGCGACGCGCTCCTTCTCAGGGGAGCGCGTACGCCGGCGAGAGGGCCCGCGGCGGCGCCGGCTTCTCCGGCTTTTTCTCCGCCGTTTTTTCCGCCGCTCGGGAGCGAAGCGAGAGAGACGAGAGAAAGGGGAGATCGCGAATGAGCTAGGGTTTTCACGGGGGCGCCGCGTTCGCGGTTTTGATCTGCCAAAAACGACGCTCAGCCGTTCGATTTGCATCAACGGCTGAGATCGCGTCGTGGCGGAGGTCGCGGCAGCGCAAAGGAATCAGTCGTCGGATGCCCATCCGACGGCTGAGATCGATCCGCGCGGGTGCAAGGCAGCGCGGAAAATCAGCCGTCGGATGACCATCCGACGGCTGAGATTGCATCACAGAGGCAGAGCGGGCCGCCGTTGCGCCGTGGGCCGAGGCACAGTAATGGGCCGAAATGCCGGTTTAAACAGTGTTTTGACCGGTTTTGAACAGTAACTCCGAAAATTGAATTTAATTATTTTCAGAAGTATTATTTGAATGAATTTGATAGAAAAATTGAATAAAATCTCTGTAAATTTTGCACCAACGTGTTATTTTTCAGAGATTAAATGTGTGCAGTTATAATGCTTCTGAGAATGAATTATTTTAGAATAATTTTATGTTTCCGCTGCAAAAGTTAAATGTTGATAATTCTTTTAATTAAATTCGAACCAACGAGAGAATTTAATTTTTTAAGAATTGTTGTGAATTATGATATTGTTATTTTCTGACCAACGTTGATAATAACAATATTATAATTTTAATTGATGTTTTTTATGCATTGTTTCTATTTCTGCCCAACGGTGATATAGATTTAATGTATAGATAAAATTGTATATTTTAATTTTAACCAGCGTTGAAACTAAGGCATGCAGTTATTGTTATTATAAATGTTCTCACTATATATGGATTGTGTTTTCAGGAGGATATTCTTTGATGGGCTACATCAGAGATATCCTGTTCTCAAAGGAGACAATTACGGTGAATGGAAGAAAAGATTGACTGGCTTTCATTTTGGCCGAGGTGGATCAGTAGTCACCACACCGTGTCCTCTGAGCTCAGAGCACCGGTGAGGGAGGCAATGAGGTCGATGTCGCTAAGCGGACAAACAGAGGGACTTTGCTCCCATAAAATGTCATATGATCTTGATCATAAAAGTGGGTCACCGCCAACAAGAAATGTTTGGTCAGATAAAGAACACGATTGAGCCTCGCAATTGTGGGCTCAATCGCAGAGTGTGACACTCGTCAAAGAGTACCTTGAGAAAATAAAGAGTCGGTTCATCGCTCTTCAAAGACTTATGCTACACAAATTGATTAAGCGACTTGTGATGTAAAGGTACTCGTGGTGGCAAAGTGGCATAAGGGAGCACATACTAAGGATGAGTAACTTGGCATCCAAGCTTAAACCAATGGATTTGGCTCTCAAGGATGAGTTCCTTATTCATTTGATTTTTGCTTCCTTGTTTAAAGGTTTGACACCTTTGTTGTCAATTACAATATGCAGTCCGAGAAATGGGATTTAGAAAAGTGCATAGCTATGTGTGTGCAAGAGGAAGAAAGATTTAAATCCTCACATGGTGGTTCTACAAACTATGTGAAGGACAACAAGAAAAGGAACTTCAACAGCAACTTCTCAAAGAACAAGGGAAAAGCCCCATCCTATCACCTCAATGTAATAAATTTGCAGAGACAAAGATCGTTGTCTTCATCAGAAGAAGACTGGACACTACAAGAAGAATTGTCCTGATTACTTAAAGATGATAATGGCAAAGAAAGGTGAGAACATTATTACCTTTATAAATGAATCCCTGTATGTACAATATTCGAAATCTACTTGGTGGATTGATTCAGGAGCAACTATTCATGTTGCCAATTCTTTACAGGGATTCCGTTCGACGAGGACTACACAAAGAAAAGAAAGATGCATTAAAGTCGCAAATGGAGTCCAATCTGAAGTTGAAGCCGTTGTCGATCTTTCATTAGAGCTAGCTGATGGTTTCACTCTTTTACTTAGAGATGTTCTTTATGTTCCCTCTTTACAGAGGAATTTGATTAGTGTTTCAAAATTGGACAATGATGGTTATGATTGTCATTTTGGAAATGGCAAGTGTGAAATAATGTTTAATAAAGAATGTGTTGGTCTTGCCATCAAACAAGATGAGCTTTATTTATTGTCACTTCGTGAAAATGTGAATTCCGTATGTGATGTGAATGAGCGTATATCCTCGCCAGAGAATGCGAACAGAAAACGAAAGAGAACTCATAATGCATCGTCGAAATTATGGCAATCGCTGTTTAGGCCATATTTCGAGGGGGAGAATAGAAAGACTAGTTAAGAATGATATTCTTCCTCTATTAGAGTTCTCAGACTTAGAACAATGCAGAGAATGCATTAAAGGAAAATATGTAAAGAAAATTAAGAAAGACGCAAAAAGAAGCATAGGAGTTCTACAAATTATACACACAGACATTTGTGGTCCTTTTCCTGTGAAAAGTGTGGATGGATATGACTCGTTCATAACATTCACGGATGATTACTCCCGTTATGGATTTATTTATCCAATCAAAGAAAGAAATGAAGCCTTGGATAAATTCAAGATATTTAAGGCTGAAGTTGAAAACCAACACGATTTAAAGATTAAGATAGTTCGATCTGATCGTGGGGGGAGTACTACGGTTGACATACCCCATATGGACAAGTTCCTGGACCTTTTGCAAGGTTCTTACAGGAAAATGGCATAGTAGCCCAGTATTCTACACCGGGCGAACCTCAGCAAAATGGAGTAGCTGAAAGACGCAACCGTACCCTGATGGATATGGTGCGAAGCATGATGAGCTACTCCACACTCCCATTGAGTTTATGGATGGAGGCGTTGAAAACCGCCATTCATATTCTCAATAGAGTGCCTAGTAAGTCGGTGCCCAAAACACCGTACGAGTTGTGGACAGGAAGAGCTCCCTCACTAAACCACTTACGTGTGTGGGGGAGTCCTGCTGAGGCTAAAGTATTTAACCCAAACCTTGGGAAGCTTGATCCCAAAACAGTAAGTTGCCATTTCATTGGCTACCCTGAAAAGTCAAAAGGTTTTCGCTTCTCTTGTCCGCATGTATACAAAGTTTGTAGAAACGAGACACTGCCTTCTTAGAGGATGGAATGATGAGGGGAGCATGGTAGCTCGAGAGATTGATCTTGAAGAGAAGCGGGTATATGTGCCCACTCCGATGATTCAAGAGCCACTCTTCACACTACCTGCTGTCGCTGCACCGACGGTACAAGACACTGTGGTGCCAGCACCTATTATTGTTCCTCCTGTGGCAACAATGAATGAGAATGAGGAACCCGTTCTTCAGGATCCTATAGAACCCATTGCCATAATTGAGGGGAGCAAAGCTGACCTCAAATGTAAGATGTACCAAATGAGGAGGCCCCGAGGAGGTCTCAAAGAGTAAGAAGATCGGCTATTTCGATGATTATCGATTTATCATACAGAGGAATTTCAAATGGAGGATGATCCCACCTCATTTGAAGAAGCCATGAGAAGCGAAAATTCTTCAAAATGGCTTGAGGCCATGGAAGAGGAAATGAGGTCCATGAAGGCTAATAAAGTCCGGGACTTGAAATTATTCCTAAAGGAGCCAAAACAAGAGGGTCAGAAATGGGTCTACAAAACAAAGCTTGACTCCCAAGGGAATATAGAAAGATACAAAGCGCGACTTGTGGCAAAAGGCTTTACGCAAAGAGAAGGGATTGATTACAATGAGACCTTTTCTCCGGTCTCTGTAAAGATTCTTCGTAATCATAATGGCATTAGTAGCACATTATGATTTAGAGTTACATCAGATGGATGTAAAGACGACATTTCTTAATGGGGATTTGGAGGAAAATGTTTACATGGCACAACCAAAAGGTTTTGTTGTGGAAGGAAATGAAAGAATGGGATGCCGCCTAAAGAAATCGATTTATGGGTTAAAGCAAGCTTCAAGACAGTGGTACTTGAAGTTTGACAGTACAATAAGAAAATTTGGGTTTAAAGAGAATGTAGAGGACAACTGTGTTTATACAAAGTTTAAAGATGGGAAGTTTATCTTCCTAATCCTCAGATGTGGATGATATCCTCTCGGCTAGTAGTGATGTCATCACATCGAGACAAAGAAGTTTTTGTCCTCAAACTTTGATATGAAAGATCTTGGTGAAGCTTCGTTCGTTCTAGGGATCGAAATTCACAGGGATAGAAACAAGGGTATGTTGGGACTGTCACAAAAAGCATACATAGAGAAAATATTAAAGAAATTTGGTATGCATAAATGTAGTCCTTCACCTGCACCTATAGTCAAGGGCGACAGATATGGGGATTTTCAATGCCCCAGGAACCAGTACGAGCTCGATCAAATGAAATCGGTTCCATATGTTTCAGCTGTCTGAAGCTTGCAGTATGCTCAAGTGTGTACATGCCCTGACTTAGCGTTTGTTACCGGGTTACTTGGCAGATTCCAGAGCAATCCTGGAATAGAACATTGGAAATTGATAAAGAAAGTCTTGCGTTATTTGCAAGGAACAAAAGGCCTCATGATGACATACAGAAGATCAGATTCACTCCATATAGTGGGGTATACAGATTCTGATTTTGCGGGAGATGATAGAAAGTCGACATCTGGATATGTGTTCACTCTCGCTGGAGGAGCTATATCGTGGAAAAGCTCAAAGCAAACCGTCACTACATCGTCCACAATGTATGACGAGTTTGTAGCATGTTATGAGGCTACGGGGCAGGTGAACTGGCTAAAGAAGTTCATACCCGGTTTAAAAGTGGTTGATGACATCAATAGACCACTTAAGTTTGTTGGACCGTAAAGGCGACTAGAGGGGGGGTGAATAGGAGCACGCTCACTTTTTCACAAATAATGAACTCAATACAAATTAACTCCAGTAGCTATTAGGAAGCTATGAAGATCAATATACCAAGACAAATGGAAGACTAGTATTGAATCCAATTAAACCCCTAAGCAATATAACAAAATCAACTAAGATTACCAAGACTCACAAAGACAAAGTGATCGACCGTTATACTCAACCGGTCGGACCGATTGCGCGGTCGACCGGCGTTGTCAAGGCGGTCGGACCGCTCCAAAATCGGTCCGACCGGTGATGACGGGCGGTCGACCGCCCGACTCGTAACCGATCTACAACAAGAAAATCACCGATGACGGTTGCAATTAGGTGAAACTTTTGATTCTCAACTCCAATCTTTATGAAACTTTGCACACACCTTCTATATGCTATTGAGGACCTATTCCAATCGAATATTATGATAATTCTTGGAACGATCTTGAGCAATTGTCAATTGATTAATGTAAGGTCTAAAACCGCAAGAACGAAAACTTGATCCTAAAGCTTGTTCGTGAGAGATTGATGATCAAGATGATGCTAGATAGATTCACACATATCACAGCAAGCTAATTCACGTGAAAGAATCAATCACAAACTCGTGGATCAAAGAAAGCCCTAAAATCACCAAATTGAAAGCAAGAACGAAAAGAGACTTATCTCAAGCAAACCTTGCATAGATTGATTTCGTGATTGAAGCTGGATTACATCCACACCATCATGGATCAGTAAACACTCAAGGATCACGAAATTCACCACAAACCATCAAGAGCCCTAGCCTCCACCTCAACTCCCCTAAAGACAATTAGGGTTTTGAAACATCAAAAGGCGAGAGAGAGAGAGGTGCAGCCACCATCTCCTCCTATTTATAGTGGAGGCCTAAAACTCTTAGGGTTTGACTTAATTGGGCTCCCGTTAAGGCCCACTAACAAACGGGTCACACACGCACGCTTCGCAAAGCGCCGTCTTTAACCTTTTGACCTAAACCGCTTCACCATGCATCATGGATTCGCCAATAGGTCACAATTGTCCATCTTGTGTCACGCTTGAGTCGTTGACTCACCCGCATCGCCGATCGCTCGACCTCAACTCTTCAAGTCTAGTCCCGATTCTCCTCGCCGCTGACCGTCGTTGACCACCAAGCTACCCGCACAACCACGCATAAGAAAACACGATTCGGAACAAGTTCTTCACAACTTGACCCATGTTAGTCAAAACATGCATCATGCAAATCATATGCCATGAAACCAATGACTTTGATCTAACAAAACAACATCGCCACGGTTGGCCGACGTTCAAGTAGTTACGGCCCGACCGCTCCAGTGAACCGGTCGATCGCCTTCATGGCCGGCCGGACCGCTCCTCGTGAGCGGTCGGACCGCCTTAGACTTAGCCAAATTCAAGCTCCCAAAATCCAAACCTTCGGAAACTTTAAACCAATAGAACTTTTCACCGAGGCTCCAAAAATCATGAGACCAAGTGCATTGGGATCCCTTACTTGTCTACAACACCTATTTTTGGCCCACTGATTTGAACACTTTTGGTCATCGCCGGTCCGATCATTTCAGATGGCTTGGTCCGACCGATATGGGACCGGTCGGACCGCCGCAAGGACCGGTCGGACCGCCTCGAGCAAGAAGCTCAGAACTTTGTCGAAAACGCGTGAAACGACAAACCGTAAACGCCATTGCCAATTGTCATATCATCCTAAGATCCGAGAATATCCCCATGAAATCCACAATCTCCCCTTGATGAACACATTGGCAATTATCCAAAAATGTAAGTAAGAGGTTTGAAAACGAGTTTACTCATGAGCAGACAAAGGCACAACTTGGTCCATAAGCAAGAAAAAGCAATGAACATGACCAAGCCGCATCGTAATAGTATAGGCATGTAAGACAAGGCAAAAGAAAGCATAAAAACTTTGATTTCGAAAAGGGTCAAAATTCTCACATGAGGTCCATATGAAAGAACAATTGTTCAATTGACCTATGATCATTGTGAGTATAAAAGAATGCAATTCAAGTTCGAATATTCAATAAGACAATAAGAATGCAACTCAAGAACTCCCCTCACTATGATCATCAAATTCCAAATTTTCGCCTCCTTTGTATAAACTTCTCCCCAATCTTCTCATTAACACATCTTCTCCAAATAAGAGTAGCAAAGAAATATTACACATCTTCTCCCAAAGAAATATCTTTTCATTTAACACATCTTCTCCCCTTTGACAATGGATTCATCAAGGAATCACGCCTTCCTCTCATCCAGAATAACAAATAGAGAATAAAGAAAGAAGCGAAACAAAAAAGCATAAAGAGGAATATGCATGAAGTGCAATGGAGTGGCTTCAATTTTTGTATTTTTCAATTTTGATTACAAGAAGCTTTGGAGATTACCCAAAAGAACAAGCTAGTATCTCGAATAATGCACAAACAAAGATATCAAGCCCGACAAATATAGCAAGATCATGGTAAGACATATATATCAAAGCTAAGCACAAAGGCTCAAAAGTAAAGCAAGAGATTTGATCAATTTAAGCAACGCTCAAATTCAAAGAAGTTCATCAACAGAGATCCTAAAGTGAAATTGGCCATGTCAAATCACAAAGTGAGATCAAAAATCTAACAAAGACCACAGTAAGAGTCAATCAAGTCCCGTATTGAATCATTTTGCTCAAAATTTTGTAAACGCCCATTTGTCAACATTTTTCTCATTTGCATTGAATATTGAGGTTGACTAATGATCTATCTTAGTGACAAGATCCTGGACTAGGAGCCATCCACAAACTCATCCTAAGCTTCGACCAAAAGTTGTTTAAAGGTATATCTTAGTAAAGAAGATCCTGGACTAGGAGCCATCCACAAACTCTTTCTAAGCTTCTACCGGGGCGACAAATCTTGAGGTTCATGTCATTTCTGACAAGCAGTCCCCATGAGATCGTCTGGTTCATCAAACTATCTCCAAGTTCATGTCATTTGACAAGCAGTCTCGTAAGAATAGTTTGGCACAATTTAAGCATAAGACAATCTTGATTTTCATTTTTCACAAGAGCAGTTTTTAGAATCTCAAGAACACAAAAGCTCAAGTAATGGTCAATTTTAGATCAAAGAGCTAACAAAGCAATTCTGACAGGGCCAATGTCACAAGAGGAGCACTAATTACGCAACTCGCTAAAAACATCCACAAATTGCAATTTCTTAGTTTGAGTTGTTTAAAAGGTTCTAGCTCATATAGCAAAGACTTAGCTACACATGTAAAAGCATGATAATTCTAGCAAGTCAAAGAACTAGACATGACATTGAGCAAGAATTGAAATACAAAAGCTCTAAAGGGTAATAGGCAAAGCTTCATCAATTTTAAAAGATAAGGTGAAAATCTTATATTACAATGCATTTTTTTGAATTTTTCATACCACTTGTTGTATTTTTCATATGAATGCAATATGACACAATGAGATGCAATTAAAAGGCCTAAAAATCTAAAAAGTTCGAAAAGATCACTAAGTTCAGAAAAAGAACAATAAAAGATCAAAAGAACAAGGAAAGATAAGAAAAAGATCAAACTCCCCCTCAAACCAACCCATAAGGATAAATTACCCTAACTCACTTCTTAAGGAGGAAAATCTGGTTTGATCTAAAGGCTTGGTAAGAATATCTGCCAATTGAGCTTCGGACTCTACAAAGTGCATCACAATATCACCTTTTTCAACATGATCTTTAAGGAAGTGAAAGCGAATGTCTATGTGCTTAGTCCTAGAATGTTGCACTCAGGGTTTTTAGCAATATTAATAGCAGAAGTGTTATCACGTAAAAGAGGAACACTAGCAAAGTTTAACCCATAATCTTTCAAAGTGGACGCCATCCACAAAATCAAGCTACAAAGAACTAGCAAGAAGAACATACTCCGCCTCAAAGAAGGATTGTGCAATGTAAGACCGCTTAGAAGACCAAGATACAAGAGACGTGCCTAGAAAGTGACAGGTGCCTGAGGTACTCTTCCTATCTAACCGACAGCCCGCAAAATCAGAATCTGAAAAACCTCTAATGGACAAAGTGAAGAGCAGGAATACCAAATGCCATATAAGAGGGTAGAGTGTAAATACCGAATATGCGCTTAACGACTTGGCGATGGGAAGTTCTCGAGACGCTCAAATCTTGCACAAAGGCATACCGTGAAGTGAATGTCCGGTCTCGAGGCCACAAATACGTAAGGAGCCGATCATGTCATGCAGTACTCGCGTTGATCCACGACTTCTCCTTCCTCATCTATTATCCGCTCCGGAGGATGCTTGTCTCTCAATGCGGTGGAGCGCCGGTGAGATGTCGCTTCTTCGACCTCCGCAGTATCACGATGATGATGATGCAAAGAGAGCCTCAATCAAGGTGAAGTAGACGAGCGGTGTTCTTGTATCAATATGGGCGCTTCTACAGCAGAAGCAGATGAGGGAATGACATTAGCTTCGTCCTCATCTTCCTCCACAAAAATACTCTCACACACAGAATCATCTCAGAGTAATTGATCTAGCTCTGGCTAGTCTCATCAAAAGTGACATTACAAGTCTCCGAATAATGTTAGTCTCAAGATTAAAAACTCGAAAACCCTCGAATGAGCAGGATAACCCAAAAATACCCCATCAAAAGTTCTTGATTCAAATTTATCTAAATTGCCTGTCTTAAGAATAAAACATTTTGATCCAAAACTCAAAATGCGAAACAGAGGGTTTTCTACCAAAACGAAGCTCATAAGGAGTCTTGCCTAAAGAAGGTCTCAAAAGACACGATTGGCAATATGGCAAGCAAGAGCAATAGCTTCGCCCAAAATCTCCTAGGTGTGCTATACTCATCTAGCATCGCCCTAGCCATTTCGACTAAGGTCCTATTCTTCCTTTCCACCACGCCATTTTGTTGAGGGACGTGTGGAGAGGAGAACGATGCTCAATACCACGCCAAAGACAAAAAGAAGCAAAAGAAGCATTTTTGAACTCCGTACATTATCATCGCGAATCGCTCTCAAAGCACCGTGAAGCTCGAAGCCAAACGAAGAACAAGATCATGAAAATAACCAAAAGCTTCATCCTTTGAAGTAAGAAAGAACACCCAAGTATATCTTGAAAGATCATCGACTATGACTAGAATATACCATTTTCCACCAACCGATCGGACTCTAGCAGACCAACAAGATCCATATGAAGCAACCGTCCCGGTCCGTCTACCATAACCATAGTCACGTAAGGGTGTGAGGCAAAGAACTTGTTTGCCATGCCTACAAGGCGCACATACAGCATCTTTGACAACTTTGAGCTTAGGCAAACCTCTCATGAGATCAAGGTTGCTAACTCGCGTCAAATGATCAAAACCAATGTGCCCCAAACGTCGATGCCAAAGCCAAAATCGAAGAAGATGTAAGCAAACATTTAAGAGATCCAAAGAAGAGATTCTCAAAAGTCACCCAAAAATTCTACCAATTCTAGAGATTCCAAACACAAGCTCACCAGTAGAATCAAGCACACGACAAGCATTTTTCTTAAAAACAGTCTCATACCCATCATCAAGAAGCTGAGAAACAGAAAGGAGATTATACCTAAGCTTGTCCACAAGAGCGACATCCTTTAGAATGAATTTGTTGTTTACCCTAATTGATCCTGCCTTCAATTCGCCTTGTGTATCATCTCCAAAGGTGATGAAGTCATCACCGTTGCTCGCGTGAAAGAGGTGAACCATTTTGAGTTCCCGGTCATGTGGCGTGAACATCCGAGTCAACGAACCACGTGTTCTTCCCTTTCCGCGGTAATCCTAAAAATCAAGGAGCAAAGAACGATGTGTCTCAATCTCGGGATTAGATAAACAAGATTTAGGAATCCAAGATCGAGACACACGCCCGCAAGGAGTATACAAACCGTAAGTACTATCCTTGATTTCATTTAACATTTGGTTATGAGCAATGTTCAAATTAAAATGAGACTTGAATCTGTCCATGGGCGGTCGACCGGCTTTGTCTTTGGCGGTCGATCGGTGACCAAAACGGTCGACCGGTGAGCACCAAGTGTCGACCACCATCGATACACATTAGAATTAGGATGTCTAGAAACATAATGATTTGCATGAGATAAAAATCCTAATCCGTGTTTATTCTTTTCAAGTGTTACCATGTCTCATAGAAGCTCTAGGTTGCATGAATGAAATTCTATCAAAATTTTTCCTATCATTTTTCAACCTACGCCAACAAAGATTCAATCAAATGTCCACCTTTTTGCAATAAGTGCAATGGTACTTGGTACCACTAGAAGAAGCACCATTTGAATTAATACAAGGTTGGGCAAAACCTCGCAGATTTAAAAGATGTTTTTGCAGTTGGGTTTTGAATTCAATTAAACCCTTTTCCAAGACTTGAATGACTTTTGGGTTCGAATTGTCTTGAAAAGAATTGAATCCTAAACCTTGCTTCTTATAAGGAGTTTTAGACTTGTCAAGAATCATGTTTAATTGTTTCTTACCTTTAGAAAATTTCTCTAATGTATCATGAAGGTAAGCATTTTCTTTTCTCAAGTTGACACAAGAATCACAAGTTTTATCCATAGATTTTTCCTTATACAAAGAAATTTCAAGCTTAAGAGTGGAACATGAAGCACAAGTAGTATTTTCAATATTGTCCTTAAGCTTAGCATATTTGACTCTAGCAGCTTCTAAGATATCTTTGATTTCACGTTCTTTTCTAAGCATGAAGTGCAAGGGCTAGAATCAAAAACATCAAAAGCAATCAATTTACTAGATTCTAAACATTTTTCACAAGGAGCACTTTTAATTTCATTTAGTTCAGATTTAGCATTCTCAAGTTGTTGTACACAAATATTGTGAGCAGATTGTAACTTGGTAATTTCGAATGCATAGCATGACAAGATAAACATTCATCGTGTTCAAGAGTCTTAGCAGCTTTTAAGCTCTACTTTCAGTTTGCTAATTTTGACTCTAATTTCTTATTTTTGTCATAACAAATTCAAGCGCTTCATCTTGACTAAGCAATTGCTCAACTATAGAATCATATTTAGCGTAAAGCTCATCATAAGAAAAAGATACCTCATTATCATCAATGTCGTCCGTGTCGACCATGAAGCACATGCCGTGAAATCTTTGGCCTTCCCTTTCTTTTTACCTTGAGGATCTCCTCCTCCTTGTCCTCCTCACTCCCGGTATCCACATCGCTCAAGGATTGATCCTCAAAGCGGCAAGGACCCGGTGAGCACCTTCACAAGCTTATTTGCCTCATACCTTGATTTGTTGAAAGGAGGCTTCTTCCAAGTCGGCTTTCCTTCCTTATGATTGCTCTTACCTTTCACTTGGGGCAATTTGTCTTGATATGATTGAGCTCACCACATTCATAGCATGTTACCGACCACCTCTCTTTTGTTTCTCACATTATTGTAGGCCCGTGTGAATTTCTTAGCTAGAAGAGCTAACTCGCTTCAGAATACTTTCAAGCTCCTCTTCATGAATAGCAGATAAACAAGCAAATGAAAATCCGTAAGAAGATTCACAAGAGTCATCAAAAGCCTTTTGAGAGGATCTCGCTACCAAAGCTAAATTATCTTTCTTAGGATGATCAACTCTTTTAATTTCATGAGTCTTGAGTTTACTATAAAGCAATTCTAAAGTAAGACTTGAAAGATCAACATTTTCTTCTATAGCAAGAGCTTTCATCTCCCACTCCTTGGTGTTGATTGCAACCAAGAGATGGGTGGCATTTTCAGATTGAGAATATTCAATATCAACGACTTTCATTTGATTAATTACTTTATTAAAGCGATCGAAAATGTCATCGATGCTCTCTCGGGACGCATCTCGAATTTATTGTACTCACGCTTGTAAACAGCTTTGGCGCACCTTTTGATTTGGGACGAACCTCATGATATGTTTCGAGAGTGTTCCAAATTTCATGCGCAGCTTGAAAGATTGCAAATTCTATCATATTCTTGTCTACCAAGTGCACCATATAAAAGATTCTTAGCCTTATTGTTGTTAGCCAAAAGAATTGCGTAGCGGTGTAGCAATTTCAGAATAACCAATGGGCTCTAACAACATCCCAAATAGCTTGTCCTCGCTCTCAAGAAAGACGCGCATACGATTCTTCCAATAGGCATAGTCGTGCCCATCGAAGATATGCGGTTTAGTAGAAAACTTATCCATCGCCAAAGTTCAAAGACCGTTAAGATCAAGATTGAACTAACCGGCTCGATACCACTTGTTGGACCGTAAAGGCGACTAGAGGGGGTGAATAGGAGCACGCCACTTTTTCACAAATAATGAACTCAATACAAATTAACTCCAGAGCTATTAGGAAGCTATGAAGATCAATATACCAAGACAAATGGAAGACTAGTATTGAATCCAATTAAACCCTAAGCAATATAACAAAATCAACTAAGATTACTAAGACTCACAAAGACAAAGCGGTCGACCGTTATACTCAACCGGTCGGACCGATTGCCGGCGGTCCGACCGGCGCTATCTTCAAGGTCGGACCGCCCAAAATCGGTCGACCGGTGATGACGGCGGTCGACCGGCCGACTCGAACCGATCTACAACAAGAAAATCACCGATGACGGTTGCAATTAGGTGAAACTTTTGATTCTCAACTCCAATCTTTATGAAACTTTGCACACACCTTCTATATGCTATTGAGGACCTATTCCAATCGAATATTATGATAATTCTTGGAACGATCTTGAGCAATTGTCAATTGATTAACGAAGGTCTAAAACCGCAAGAACGAAAACTTGATCCTAAAGCTTGTTCGTGAGAGATTGATGATCAAGATGATGCTAGATAGATTCACACATATCACAGCAAGCTAATTCACGGAAAGAATCAATCACAAACTCGTGGATCAAAGAAAGCCCTAAAATCACCAAATTGAAAGCAAGAACGAAAAGAGACTTATCTCAAGCAAACCTTGCATAGATTGATTTCGTGATTGAAGTGGATTACATCCACACCATCATGGATCAAGAAACACTCAAGGATCACGAAATTCACCACAAACCATCAAGAGCCCTAGCCTCCACCTCAACTCCCTAAAGACAATTAGGGTTTTGAAACATCAAAAGCGAGAGAGAGAGAGGTGCACCACCATCTCCTCCTATTTATAGTGGAGGCCTAAAACTCTTAGGGTTTGACTTAATTGGGCTCCGTTAAGGCCCACTAACAAACGGGTCACACACGCACGCTTCGCAAAGCGCCGTCTTTAACCTTTTGACCTAAACCGCTTCACCATGCATCATGGATTCGCCAATAGGTCACAATTGTCCATCTTGTGTCACGCTTGAGTCGTTGACTCACCCGCATCGCCGATCGCTCGACCTCAACTCTTCAAGTCTAGTCCCGATTCTCCTCGCCGCTGACCGTCGTTGACCACCAAGCTACCCGCACAACCACGCATAAGAAAACACGATTCGGGAACAAGTTCTTCACAACTTGACCCATGTTAGTCAAAACATGCATCATGCAAATCATATGCCATGAAACCAATGACTTTGATCTAACAAAACAACATCGCCACGGTTGGCCGACGTTCAAGAAGTTCTGGCCCGACCGCCCAGTGAACCGGTCAGATCGCTTCATGGCGGCCGGACCGCTCCTCGTGAGCGGTCGGACCGCCTTTAGACTTAGCCAAATTCAAGCTCCCAAAATCCAAACCTTCGAAACTTTAAACCAATAGAACTTTTCACCGAGGCTCCAAAAATCATGAGACCA
This sequence comes from Hsuehochloa calcarea, assembly GCA_036346395.1. Lineage (NCBI taxonomy): Eukaryota > Viridiplantae > Streptophyta > Magnoliopsida > Poales > Poaceae > Hsuehochloa > Hsuehochloa calcarea. Next base: position 1,654,157 of record CM070607.1, read on the forward strand.
AGTGCATTGGGATCCCTTACTTGTCTACAACACCTATTTTTGGCCCACTCGATTTGAACACTTTTGGTCATCGCCGTCCGATCGCCTTGGATGGCCGGTCCGACCGATATGGGACCGGTCGGACCATTGCGGTAAGGACCGGTCGGACCGCCTTGAGCAAGAAGCTCAGAACTTTGTCGAAAACGCGTGAAACGACAAACCGTAAACGCCATTGCCAATTGTCACATCATCCTAAGATCTGGAGAATATCCCCATGAAATCCACAAAGTTGTACTGCGATAATGAACCCGCAGTAATGTATGCCCACAACAATAAGTCAAGTGGTGCTGCCAAACACATTGACATAAAGTACTATGTTGTGAAAGATAAAGTTCGGGATCAAATTATAAATCTTGAGCATATAAGTACTGCAAAGATGTTAGCGGATCCGCTTACTAAAGGCTTACCACCCAACGTGTTCAGAGAACATATAGCCGGCATGGGTTTAAGGGAAAGCCTATGATTCCTGGACTAAAAGATGGCCCAAAAGATTAAAGTAGCTATTTCAGAACAAGGAGGTGTATTGTAGCTGTTGAATCTATCGGCGATTGACCGTGATGATGAGACACGTTCTATGCACCAATCTGTGATGGAATGAGTAAAGTCAAAAGCAATTAAAGATAAAGCATAGATTGAGATCAAGGGGGAGAATGTTAGAATGATCTCCTGGGCCAAATGCCTCATTCCCCTTGTTCGCGCCCTGATCGGGGGTGCCCAGCCCATTTGGCTGGTGGGCCCCTGTCGTCAGCGCCACATATATAGAGGTGGGGGCCGGGGCGGCACAAGTGACGAGGTTCACTGTGCCACCGCCACAAACCCTAACCTACAAACCCTAGACTGATCCGAAGGGGGGCGCTGAAGCGACGGGAAGCTCCATCGCCGTCTTCGTCACCGGATCTGCGCCACCGCCGCCGCCCGGGAGACGCCGCCACCGGGGAGACTCCCCTCACCGACGAACCGCCATGACCAACCCTACTTCCTCTACATCGAATGGTAACCTAACCCTAATCTCTCTCTCTCTCGGTTTCTCTCGGACCCGAACCAAAACCCCAGATCTAACCCTAAAAGATTCAAAAGAAAGAACCAACACAACGTCCAATGAATGAGCTAGCTAGCTAGCTACGAACTGATGCAGATCGAGCTTCGTTTGACTATTGATTGATGCGTACGTACGTACGTGCTCGATCGATCGCTATCCCCATGCAAAAGATAATTTGTGCAATAATAAATAGAAACTAATCGACAAGGTAGAGTAGTGCTAGACAAGGTTTGACTTGAAACAGGTTAACATAACTGGCGCCAGCAGCGACACTATATTGCAGCCTGCCTGCCCTGCTAGCTGGGGGTACTTACAGCTAGTAGTGACATACAACAATTACAATTAATACAGGCAGCAGAGAGAAAGAATACTAGCTGCCAATAAAGCAATAGATCACTTAGGGTGTGTTTGGTTCGTTGAATGTAGTGATCCTAAATCATTCGGTACGGGAAATAAGTTCGTTCAGGTGTTTAGTTGGTTGAATAGAACTAAACTATTCGAGATGAGATGTTTCAAGAAAAATGAATACTAGCTAGCTGCCAATAAAGCACTAGATCACTTAATTAGTGCTGCTGGGAGCACCGGCCGTGAGGTGTGTAGTGTTTTTCGTCCGTGTTCTTTTCAGTTTGATAGCACGACAAAAAAAAAAGTCTCATTCTTATTCAATTTCGCAGACGTGGCGTACAACGGATGTAGTCTAAAATTCGATCCACGATTAATCAAACGTCACAGTCTCTGTATATTATGACTCAATAGATGCAAATTAATTATACTCCACTAATTTGCTGATCGAAAACATCAAGTAACAATAAGCAAGCAATCCAGCTAGTACGTGTTGTTATTATTCTGTTCCGCACGTCATGCCAAGCGAAATGGAATGAATTAAGCCGCCTCCTTGTGAAAGACTAAAGACTATAATTAGCTGGTTTGTTTCTTTTTCATCAGTCCCCTAGCTATCACGGACTACAGCTGTCCGTTTTCTTCACTTCTTTAATTTTGATGTTTTATATGATGGATCAGCAAGGATTAACCTGGCTAGCTTGTCTACGTACGTGTGATATCCAAAAAGACAATTTATTCTTTAATTGATTGATTAGCTGCAAAGTCTCAATCGAGCATAGTGATGGTGAGGCCGATGGTTTGTTCAACCTAGCTAGCTAGCTAGCTAGCAGTGATCAGGTTGTTTTTTTTTTTTGGATCCCTGTGGTTGCTTGATGGCATCCCTTTACCAACCTCCTGGTTCAAAACTTGTCCTTGGGAAAAGAAAAGGCTCTATACATCGAGCGAACGAGCAGCACGTAGAGATGGAAAAGATCATCCAATCGATCGAGCAATAGATCATGGAAACAAAGATGCTTCCATCTTCCAACGAATAATAGTAATAATATCAACTACATATAACTAACCGAATAATTGTGTGGCTAGATAACATAACACATATGTTTATAGATTTTTACTTGTTATATAACTCTAATGCTAATGGGAACACAGCTGTATCCTTTATACAATTGCAAAAGCTCTTGCCCGTATCTCTTTATACGTATCGTTATAATTTGGAATTACCATAGTCAACGATGTGGATATTTTTTTCTTTCTCTCTCTCCTATTAATATAAGAATTTCTGCCACTTTAGTTTGTTATGGTATCGTTTTAATTCATAATAATATAATATCATAGTTCGAGGAGAGACTAGTTAAATATTTGAAAGTGCCGGCCACTCGCAGGTGAACTAAGTAAATGATGCGCCAGGTGATGGTGACGGTTTATTCAACTCCATTCGATTTGATATTGATAGCTCTCTCTCTCTATATATATATTGGTTTTGATCGAATCCATCTGGAATTTTTTTTTCTCCCTCCAACAACGTACGCAAGCTAGTCAACCTTAGTAACTTCACACTCCAGTATTAATTCCGATTTGATCACTGCCTTCTGAGTTGGTCTAGGCAGCTTACGTCTTGTTTGCGCAACCCATGCATATGACATGCATGCATTTAGGCGGACGAACGGAGAAGAAAGTAAATTTGGTATCCTGCTCCTCCTTAATTTGGTCCAATTTCCGGAAAACAGTTAGCTGTACGAACACATTTCCTAGATTCTTTTGTTCTAACTGAGGTTTTTCTTTCGTTCTGCAGGTTGAATTGGTAAATTAAAGCTTCTACACATGTTTTCGGTTGAAACGCAAAATTCTGAAGTGTCATCTATTCAGAAACGTACGGAGAGAGTATACTTACTAGCTTAGCTAGATCAAGCCGGCGAATTCATCCGTACATGCACTGTAGCTGGAGTGGAATAATGGCGTTCTTCTCCTCCTCTTCCGGTTGTAGCAGTTTCCTTGGATTCATTTAGGGCAAAACAAAAAAAAAATGGCAGGCAAAGTCGTATTAAACGTTTTGAACATTATTACTAGCTGGAGCTGCACTACTCCATATAATTAAGGTGAGATCAGGATGGACGGATAGATAATGAAATGTAGTACACTCCGATACTATCCATATATATTAATTGCTAGGTAGCTTCCTTTTTCCGGAAAAAGGAAGCTACCTAGCAAGCACAAGCAGAGCAGCAATCTGCACTAGTACACAGCACACATGCATGCTTCCAGTGGTGTGCTAATATGTGAAGGATAATACCGATCAACTGCAAGCTTGATTGAAGCCATCTGGACGATATATAATTAAAATCCAAAAGCATGTGGCTGCTTCATGATTTGTTGTTGTTGTTGTTGAGAAATAAAATTTTCACTCACACAAGAGGCCCAATTAATTGAACATTAGCCCCACAAGAATGAATTCTCCAGTCCAGTCCATGCTGACTATTAACACAAGAAGGAACATAAATATATTTTTGACCTTTTGCCGTGAGCGATGGTGTCACCGTGACACCAGTGAATACACGTGGATCCGTCCCTGATGTTACTAGCCACATGCATGCGTACGTATATTGATCCAGTGATCAAGCGTGCGTGGAGCTAGCAATAGCACGCATTACTGCGAATTAAGCAGCAGGCAGGCATCTGTGTATAGCTAATTGCTGGGTAAATGGGGGCGTAGAGCATTATATTAACTTTGTCGGAAATTTTAGAATAGAGGAAAAATTTCGGTGGGAAGACTTGAAACAATTTCTAGATGAAGTGGATCTTAAAGATGGCAGAGATAGAATGAGATGGTGTTTAAAAAAAATCCGGTCAGTTTTCGGTCAAGTCTTTATACATGCATTTGGCTTACGGTGGGATTACTAGTAGGAAGTTACAGAGGTTGTGGATCAGTAGAATTCCTCTTAAAGTGAAAATTTTCTTGTGGCAGACCTACCAAGATAGAATTTAGACGACAGACCAACTTAGGATAAGAGGATGGAAAGGGAATGCTAATTGCATCTTCTGTGGGGTGGTAGAGGATGCTAATCATGTGTTTTTCGTTGCGTTTTAGCAAAATTTGCTTGGTTTTGTATCAAAGAGATTTTCCTTTGGGAAAGAGTTCCAAACCCTCTTGATGATCTTCATTTGTGGTGGGTTTATAAGGGGGGTGCTAATGATTATCATATTGGTTTGTTCAGTTTTACAGCTCTTACTTGAACCCTCTAGAAGAATCAGGAACAAATTAAGGAGCGATTGAGAAGATTTCCCCTAAATATCCAACTGAAGTTATGTTCAAATTTGTATCTTGCTTGCTGCGGTGGCAAATCCTCCTCATAGAGGCCGATCGGTGGAAGCTAGCAGATCTTCTAGTGCTGGTTGAGGAATGGTTGAAGATGTTTTGTGCTTCGAGGCAAATTTAGATTTTAGATCTTTAAAAAGTTTGTCGTAAGTGGGTAGTAACATCCTTTTTTGTGTCCGGTGTTGTTAGCCTTAGGGCGTTTGAATGTTAGTTCTTTGTGAAATTGTATGCGTGACCTGCTAGCTGGTTTCCCAGCATGTTTTCTTTTTGTTTTGTTTTTACTTGTAAAACTGATTATTAACTTTTTATAAATGCTAGATTCTTTCCTGGTTAAAAAAGAGCCAAATCCCGGTCACTAAAGGCCCCATCCTAAATTCTGCCACCTAGTCATGCAACACCAATCTCAAAGCAATCCACCCTCTCTCTCTCTCTCGCATCGTCAGGCCATCACTGGTAGACCACCGTTGCTTCTTACTTGGGCTCGTCTTTGCTTCCATGGAAGGGAAAGTAGGTGGTGGAGAAGAGAAGGGGATATATTGCTTTGAGATTGGGATTGGCTAGCGGTAGAATCTGGGAACTTGGATGGGCGGGCCTTACCTTTATGTCTTCTATGGAACACGATAATTTTTTTGGGGAATTGAACGATTTCATATGAAATACTCCTGTTTTAAACTAACCCTTAGGGACGAGATTTTAGGCCTCAGCCCATAGAACTTTTTTCATTTTTCATTTATGGAGTGATAGAAAAGAAACCGCGAAAAGAACAAGAGTACAAGGGACAGCTAATTAAAGTGCATGGCTAGCTTTCTCTACTGAAAAAGAAGAAATTAAAAGTGCATGCGCAGGTAGAAGCTCGATGCATGAATCGAGCGCAAGTGCACGCTGAGGAGACTGGGTGATGGATCGATGGCGATGACGATGACGATGAGCTCGATGACGATGACGATGAGCTAGCATGCATGCATATGCAGTTGGCTCACTGATCGGATAAGGCGAGAAGTTCGTCCAGGTAGTCCGCTCCCAGGTCCTCTAGCTCCAGCACGCACGACGACCCTGTCCCTGTGGGCTGCTTCTGCTTCCTCGCCGCCGCCGCCGCCACCGCCGCCTCCGTGCTCGATTGCTTTTGCTTATTCTTGGGGTTGCGCTTCCGGATGCAGTGGCGCCTCTTGAGCGCCAGAACGGGCGAGTCACACTCACCCGCGGCAGTCAAGCCGAGCGCGTGCAGCGACTCCTGCACGCGCTGCACGGGGAAGTTGAGCACCGCGGCGGGGCCGCGCACGGCGAAGGCGGCCTGGTCGTAGGCGAGCGCGGCGTCCTCGGGGGTGTTGAAGGTGCCTAGCCAGACGCGGGCGCCGTTGCGCGTGGAGTCCCGGATCTCCGCCGCGTACTTGCCCCAGGGCCGCCTCCGCACCCCGATCAGCGGCGCCTCCGCCGGTGATTCGTCACTGGTGCTTCCGTGGGATTCCAATGCCGCCGCACTAGTCATCAGCTGCTCCTGCTCCTTCCAGGCTGGTGGTGTTGCAGTGGTAGAGTTGCTGCTGCTGGTGGCTTCCGTGAAGTACTGGCCGTCCATGTCATCCTCATAGCCGCAGCTGTAGTCAATGCCACCGAAATGAAGCTGCTGCTGCTGCCGCCGCTGCCCGAAATAGGTAATACCGAAGGCTGACGACGAGGCCGTGTAGGAGGGCTGGAAAGTGGCGGCCGCCGTATCGTCGGCATAGCCGTCGTAGTAGCAAGGAGGAGGAGGAGCTGCTTCAGGGAGATGAGGGAAGTGGTGATGACTATGTCGTCGGCCGTGTGTACAGGCGGAGGCGGAGTCGGAGTCGCAGCAGTGGTTAGGTTCCATGGAATGAATGGATCACAAGCTATATATACGTCGCCTGTGTTATAGCTGCTTTAATTAGGACGAAGCTAGCCGGCGGCCGGCGGGGAGCTAGATGCGCGCGGCGAGTAGACCCGTAAAGTAGCTAGAGTAGAGTTAAACCTAGCCGCCGATCGATGGACCCTTCCTTATATATAGCATAATTCGAGTTTGCTCTGAAACTCTACTCGGACTATCAACCCACAAATCATCGATCGTGTGGCCGTCCACAGGTTTTCCTCTCCTCTTCTTCTCTTAAATAAGTCGATAAAAGATTTGACAATACATACACATGCATGCATCGGAGCTCTCCAACTGTACGCGTGACGTAGGGCGGCTAGATACGACAAACAACCCGGGCGTCACGCTGCCTAGCTAGGTCAACATTTTTTCCTCAACTAACTGCTCTACTATCAACCCACTGTAAGTAACCGGTTTTAAATACTAATGGAATACTGAGTTTCCCAATGCTCCCAAACATGGCCGGTCACTCTAGCCATCACGCTGAGAGAGATACCATATCACTAGGCAGCGGCGGACCTTGAAGAAAAACAATCGGATACCCTCGTATATGTATCATTATATATGTATAGGGTCACTCAACTTATGTTGCGGGGTACTAACTTATGTATACAGAGGTTTTGGAACCCGGTATCCTGTGCACCCCCCAGAGGGATCGATTTTGTGGATTCATCTTAAATATATTTATGGTGCTACTCCCTCCGTTCGTGAACAGATGACGTTTTAGGATTTGTGTACTTCAACAAAAGCACGTATGGAAATAAATAACCTTGAAAATAATGAATGGTAGGGGCACACAAAGGAAAAATAAACAATTAAAATTATCTCGAAATTGTATAATGACATGTATTTGGGAACAAAATTTGAAAGTTAGACTGATATGTATTTCGGAACGGAGAGAGTATCTAGTGCTAATCACCATTGATGTGGATTCTTGACTAGGTCAACCTTTTTCGGTTAAAATCAAAGTTCCTATCAAATAAGACTGCCCTACCCTTGAACTGGTCGGAGCACCTTCTGGTTCAGAGTGCTATATTAAAGTTCCTATATAGTCGAACCTCCTTCCGACCAGGTAGTCGAAACTCCTTCTGACCAGGTAGTCGAACCTCCTTCCGCCTGGAATGTAGTCGATCCTCCTTCTGACCACGTAGTCGAAACTCCATCCGACCACGATGGTCTAAGGCTTCGACCCCATCGGTCTATGGCTTTACCACACTGGTCTAAGATTTAGACCACTCTAGTCTAATACCCCTGGTCTAAGACTTCGACGACTCAGTTTTGACCACTCATTTTCAACCACTGAGTTTCGACCACTAAGCTTCAACCAAGAGTGTCGATCACTCATTTTCGACTACTGAGCTTCGACCACTGAGTTTCGACCACTCATTTTCGACCACTGAGTTTTGACCACTCATTTTCGACCACTGAGTTTTGATAATTCAGTTTCGACCACTCAGTCTCGACCACTGAGTTTCGATCACTCATTCTTGATCACTAAGTCTCGACCATTGAGTTTCGACCACTCAGTTCGACCATTCAATTTCGACCACTCAGTTTTGTGATCCGAAAGCAGATCAGAGAGTCATACCTAACCGGGTAATCTCTCATCCAAGTAACCATTTAAGAATGTTCCTTCGGACATTCTCTCCCTCTCCGTTGGATTCATCAACTTCCTTGGTTATACTTTGGTCTAAAGTATTTCTTTGATCAACTTCCTTTGATTATATTTCATTTGCAGTATTTTTTTCATCAACTCCATTAGGTATGATTAGTTTAGCTAGGAGTACTTTGTACTTCCAAATTGTCGTTAGATATGTTTATTTTCATTCGAAGTATTTCTTTCTGCTATTTTGTAGTTGGACTTGTTGGATTTTATTTGGTTGTTTGCAGTCGTTCTTGGATTTAATCGTATTCCGCGTAGTTATAATATGAAGATATGAAGGAACAACAATCCCAACAAGGCCAAGATTGTCAGAATATTGAACATGGTGATTATCAACACGTTGAGTGAGATTATTATCATAATATAGAGAAAGACGAATATCAGAATATTGAGCCTTATCAGAACATTGAGCAAGGCAAGTCAATACTTTGATCATATTGCACCTATTTTTTGCAATTATTTTGCTTTAAATTACAAAATTGCATTGGTATGTTTTATACAACTATATTGGTCTAGCTCATAGTTAATGCCTTAATACTAATTGTGTATAAACTTCTAATTCTTGAATTTGAACACTATTCTTGTTACTCTAGAATAATGGTGAACATACTAGTTAATAAGTCTGTATCTAAGTGTCATTCTTGGCCTTGCTTAGATGCATTGTCATTCGAGCAGCAAAATGTCTGACATCATTAAAAACATTTGAAAATGATATTGGGCAGCCGAGGCTGGGAGCCTGGCTGGTATGTTGGACTAAAGGTTATGTTAAAAAACAAATGAAAACCTAAAAAACCGATTTCGACTTGGGCGGGTGGAAAGAGTGGCTGGTGCCGGGTGCACGAGAGAATGTTGGTATGTGGATGTACTGCCCAAGTTAATTAAGGACCGAATCTGGTAATGACTTCTCATGTAAAACGGTACAACCACAAGTCGGTAACACCTACAACCTGGCTAACTAATTTATTCGTCTCGGAATGGCTTCGCCATTGGTGGATGCGGGTGGATAGACGGGGGAGAACGAAAGCCACGATAACTGCACGACGCTAAAGGGAGTCCTCCGGGTGGCAAGTGGAGAGTCCGAAGGAGGTGATACCCAGCGGTACAAAGTTGCAATGAGGTTGGGCATTGTAAAAGCCTTGTGATAATCAACCATTAGCCACACACCTATGGAAGTGTATCGGGGCAGTATAAGTTGATTTATCTCTTTGGGTAAAGTGTACAAACTCTGCAGAGTAGGAAAACTATCTGGATAGCCATACTCACGGTCAAGAGCGGTGCTGAGAACTTGCTTGATATAGGTTTCATTTTTATAAAACTATTTGTGTGTGTGGAATGAAAAGGGTGTGCCGGGAGCGCTGGGATTTGAGAAAGCCTATGACCAGTGGTAAATACAGGATAGCATGAGCATTGGGTGGACAGAGCCACTCAATAGTATAGGAGACGGAATCTCCACTAGTACGTTACAATAAAAACTCAGTTTATAAAACGTGTGTTAGTAAAATGCTAAGTCTCATGTTTTGATACTACTTAATATATTTCAATAAATGACTTTGTGCAAAATAAAAGAGCCATGAGTGTCTTCTTTGATTAGCCTTGCATGTATAATAATTGCATTGTGTGTTGGCTCGCGAGTACGGTTGTGTACTCATGCTCGCTATTTACATTCTTTTAGCCAGTAATCATAAAAGAAGGCTACAGGGACAATTATGAGTATTGATCAAGACTGAAGATTAAGAAGGCCAAGAACTAGGTCGCGAGCCCACAGTCGATTACCGGTGGGCATATCGTGAGGGTTCCACATGTTATACTTTGATTCTTCTCCCGCTGCTGATCTCTGGAAGTATTTGACTTATCCGGCCATTCTGCAAGCCAAAAGGCTGTAAGATATATATGTACACTTTGTTCAATATTATGCAATAACTCTCTATTTTTTTGATATGTGTTTGAACCAATAATGTAACTGTGTGTGCTATCTACTGATCCAGAGAATGACACAAATTAACACAGTACATGTCAAGTTACAAAATTAGAGTCTTACAGTCCACAACAATACATGATCTTCATTTAATAGCATTCTCACTTTACTTTTTCGAGCGAATTCGATATGGAATCCGGTGGTCCGATGATTGACAATCATTCAGAGAAACTAGAATAGAACCGGCACGTTACTGCAGAAATCCAATAATTTTTCCAGTTAGTTTCCTCCCCCGTCTTTTTAATTTTTTTTTTTTGAAACGAAGGGGATATCCCAGCTTCATTTATTGAAACTGATAACACACATTAGAGGTCTTTTACAAGTTCAGAACCACAAAGGATAACGACCCACCTGCCCTGCTTTAACTGCCATTTGTACAATTGGAATTGGAATTAATCAGACGGTACAGAAAAGTGTAATGGCGCGGGTGGCGCTCGATCTCTTGCGTCATTAGATTAGGGCCAGAAAGGCCTGGATTTACAGCACGAAAAATAATTAAGGGAAAAATAGAAGTGCTGTTAAAGCCTCGAGAATTTTTTTTCCCCAATTCCTGCTGTAATTGAACTGTTTATGTTGCAAAATTTATGCGTTTCAAACATAGCCTAAGAAACAGTTTTTGGTAGTTTCACCATCAATTAGAAAACAGTTAATTAAGAATCGTACTACATCCAGTGGGAATCAACATTAATTTCTGGGAAACAAACAAGAACTATAGCAGATCCGCCGTTTGCGCAAACAATTAATAAGTAACAATAACTAGGCAACAAAACACCACTAAGTAAATTAGTATCTCTTGTTTATTCTTTGTCGCGCGCTTGATAAGGTAGTTGCTCCAAGTAGGAAAATATACCAAAAGATCATCACGTCGACAAAAACTATCTATATATACATGTGTAGAGAGAGAGATCTTTTGCGGCTACGGGGACTGCATATATCTCGAGCAGATCTGCAGCAAGCTTGATTATGTTTTCTTTCTCAGTGCTAGCGCATATTGTTTCTTCCTGTACAAGTCGTCGTTTAGAGATCGATATCAATCTCTTCTTTCTGTTTTGTATATATAGATTTAGTTGCTGTAACCTCCCATTTAATCGGTTGTTTTACTATTCCTTAATTATCGGTATATATGCCGCGTGCGGTGATCTTCTCCGAACTCTTTTCACCCAGACCAGAAGTGAGCTAGGCAGCTAGCTTAACGAGCTGATCACGATGCTAAGCAAGTCAGATCGGGTGCATATAGAAGATCCTAATGAGTGCTCGATGTGGGTGATTTGTACACATGCATGAGCTAGCCAGCCAGCACATGAAGGATCTGACTGGCTGCCCCATGGAGTAGTAGTAAAGTACACTACAGATCGACAGTATTTGCTGGCGTGCTGTGATTAAAAAACTGCCGATAATTAAGCTAGCCATTAGTATATGCATGCGCGATTATTGAATAACTAGCTAGGCTATAGGATCATATACAAAAAGATACATAGCACAGGCATACACACATGCATGCAGCTACGTGTGCATGTGTTTCTGTATTAATTGGATACTACACATCAATTACAACGTCTGAATATATACTAGACTCGCGCGCCGAGAGACTTACTAGCTGTTATCGCTGCAACAGAGCTGCCTGGTAGAGACGATTTTTTTTTTAAAAAAAAATAGTAGAGATGGTTTTTTCGAGCGTCTCTACGGGATATGCGGCGTTATGTGGCAAATACAAAAAATAGTTCTCTTATACTTGTTAGACTAGTCACTTTAACCTCACAACCTCACCCGTTTAGTTATATGTTGCAATATTATTATTTAGTTCTTTTAACACATGTTAACCACACACAAAATGGCTCTACCATACAAAATTTTGGAGCAATTTTTAAAGTGTCTCTAAAAATCGCCTCTAGACTATATAACTCCTTGTATAGTGAGGCGGCGCTGGAAGGTAAGGCGTCCAGGGAGGAGGGCAACGCTGGGTGGTGAGGCGGACTCGGAGGTGGGGCGGCGCAGGGAGGTGAGATGGCTAGTGAGGAAGGGGCACCCGCGGAGGAGGGTGGCGCTAGGAGGAGGGTGCCCGGGGAGAGAGGTGGGGCGGCGCTGGGTGGTGGGCGGCAAGGGAGGTGGGGTGGCGCTGGGTGGTGGGACGGCCAGGGAGGAGGGCAGCGCTGGGTGGTGAGGTGGGGCGGAGCTGGGAGGAGGGCGGCGCTGGGTGGTGGGGCGGCCGGGGAGGTGAGGCGATGGGAGAAAGGGGAAAGGAGGAGGTGCTGGGAGGAAGGGGAAAGGAGGAGGCACTAGGAGAGAGGGGGCGGTCGAGAGAGGAATTTGGGGATAAGGGTTTCGTGCGATCAGTCAATTTCTTTTTTCAGCTACGCGCCAAAGGGATGGCTAGTATCGCCGACAGATAGGATTACTTGGTTGACTTTTTCTAGGGCAGATATATTATAGCTAACGTTAAAACATTGTCAGCAGATATATTGTTCTAGAAAATAATTATTCCAGTAGATAATGAGACCCTTAATCTATTGGATATTGCCGGCACATGTTTGGCCACTAATTCAATTTTTTCTGATAGATAATTGCTCTTAATACTATGCTATAGTGCAGTGGCTGCCCATCTCCTGCAGCTACTAGCCGCCTCAAAAATAAAAGGACATGATGTTGCAGCTGGCCTATGACAGATATTCTCTTTTTCTTATTTTCCAACAAAGGGACAAGGCGAAATCCATGGTATTTACCCCGGCCGTATACCGCTAGAAGATCTCTCTAAAAAGAAGTAGTATACAGCATCGGGACCTGCGGTTCCAAGAAAAATCGGGGAACAAAACGAAAATGCATGTATATATACACTGTTTTGGAACGATGCATGTATGCATGCTGTATATACACTGTTTGTTTTAGATTCAGCCCTGTAAAATTTTTTATGTAATTTTTTTTTCATTTCAGGGCGTATATATGTGTGATGCTGGGACTTGTGTAATGTTTTATCTCATAATGTAATATATCAGGGTTTTTAATAGCATATCAGGGGTTTTAATCCTTCAAAAAGGAGGAGAAGAAGAAGATACACACTGCTGCGTATATAAGCTAGCTAGCACGTCCTGAATGTGTGAAGCAAGCAGCAGGAACTACGTACTCTCAAGGGTATTAGAATCCAGGTTGACCCTGATGCAGCACGCTCTAGCTAGCTGTTCTACAGCAGCCGCCTGCATGCCACCGATTTCTAATATTTTTCAACACTTTTGTTTGATACTATATACCATGGATGATTAACTCAACCGCGACAATATCCCAAAATAATAATAATTAATACTCACAAGTTTAATGAATTATTAATTCGAAATTCTTCGATGAGCATGCATCCAAGCATGGTCTGATGGTGATGGCGGTATCGCGCGATAGCAATGGTTTGTTCAACCAGCTGCTAATATACATGCATGTTGATGGTGACAGTGTGATAGCAATGAGCATATATAAACACGCATGTTGTTTCTTCATGGCCAATTGGCCACCATGCGTATTTACTTAAACCTTCTTTTTTAGATAAAAAAGGGCTCCCAAATACATGAAATTAGCTAACTAATTGAGAAGTAATAGCGCTTCTACATATGAATTGCAAAAACTAAAAGCAAGTAATTCAATAATTAAAGGGTCAGTCGATCGTTTTCGAGAGAAAAAAAAAACAAGTTTGAATCGAGCAGGCATGCAGCTGCAGATCCATCGGAAATTCAGATCCAATTAAGCAATAGGATCGAAAGTTCTCTCGATCTTCCAAGACTTTGAGCTAGTATAAATAATTTATATATATGATGTACTAGCAAATATTCCTTCTGTTCAATAATATATGATGTTTTAGACAACGTAATAGTCTCCAACATACAACTTAATTTGACCATTACTTTTTATACGACTATGTTCATAAATAATATAAAAATATTATTCATGGCTAATTTAATGATACCATTCACATGACCAACACAGATAGTTTATATATATATATATATATATATATATATATAATAGTTAGAGTTAAGGAATTTTAATTACGCGCTTTATTAAAGATCGCCTATCTACGAACGGAGGGAGTATACTAAGAATAGTAACATGGGAACTGCTAGTCGAGTCTTAAAAAAAAAAAACTGCTAGTCGCATGTGAACCAAAAAGATGCTCGATCCCGGGTGCATGCTTCAATTCATATAATTTAGGTTCACCTGACACGTAGCTTAACTGATCTCGCGGTCGGTCACCGTCGTTTTCAATCGGAAGTAGTAGTAAATCTTAATTTCTTGTTCCAAGTCAATCAATTCTACCAGCTAACTCAAACACTGCAGCGCGCATCTACTGAGAAAGTAAATTTGGTGTCGTGCTCTGCTCGCCGGCCTCTACCTCCTCTAATTAATTTGGTCACCTGAAATTAATATAGTACTCTATAATAGTAGTACTAACACATTGCACAATCAGAGTAAATGTATTATTAAATGTTTCAACGTATATACGAGAGGCCAGCAGGGTGGAGAGACTTGATAGGAAATACTAGCTAGCTAGTACTGCATGTCACTAGTACTGAATGTTTGAATTTTTTTTTGGGATGCTAGACTATATCGAACTCCATCTATGTAATTTTTTTGTGGCGTTTTTTATAACTATTTGAGCCGGTTTTTAAACAATGGGAGCACCGGTAACAACAATTATGGTGGGAGCCCTGGAAATGTTCTTGCATACTCCCTCTGATTCCAAATATAAGTCGTTTTGAATGTTGGCATAGTATTGAAGGTGATACTTTGACTATCAATTTTTTTTTATATATAAAATGTGTTGTTTCAAATAAAAATAATTATACATTATAAAAGTATATTTCATAATTGATTTAGTAATATCAATTCTATGTTGTCAATCTTAGCAAGTCTTTATATATTGATGGTCACGGTAAAGATAGTAAAACAACTTACATTTGGAATCGGAGATAGTATTATAGAGTGGCTGCGAGAAGACAAACTCTACTATATATAGTTTCAGTTACTCAAATTAAGAATTGAAATACCAGTTGCAGGCACCAGCATGCATTTTAATTCTTTCGGAAAAAAACGAAGGAAGCTGCCTAGCAATAACAAGAGAGCAACAGGCGGCCCGACCATTTCAGCCTTCCCATTCAATTCACACCATATATAAAACAAGTATTTTATACGTACTGGTAAGCATCTCAAATAGTAGTAAGCGTGGTTAGTACTCCTACTAGCTAGTCTCTGATCATTTAAGTTGCCGGAACAAGTACATATTATTCCCATGCGCATCCCACTGATCAAGCTAGCTTAGTTTCTGCGCGCGGTTTATTTCGATCGATCTGCGCGTGTGTGTGTCTATATATATATATATATATATATATATCAATCTAACAGAAAAGTTATTTACTGTGATCATGTGTGGTTTTGTGTTGTCTATGTCCATCCAAATGTTCCATGTATGCCACTGGTTCTGCAGCTTGTTCAGGCGCCAGAAGGCGCTGTAGACACTAGAAGACTTATTTTTTCTTGTACATACTTAGCTGTGCACATAGATATACATATATTTTTCTTATCACATGTATAATACCTGCAACATCACAGCACACAAGCAGCTTAGCTTATTGACTTGACAACATACCATACGATTGATAGTTCTTGCTATTTATCTGCTATGTAAATCAACAGCATAGCCCATTATTTCTGGGCCTAGCAGAAGATGACAATGGAACAGAAGCATCTGATACTACATTGTTTGTCTGCAACTGTTTTTTTTTTTAAAAAAAAAATCCACGTCTTAATTAAAATGTCATCTTTTCATCTTCACTTTTGCTCCAGCACACATGCAGAAATCGTAGTTACGATCATTTTCTTCTTCAGTTTTGCTCATCAATTTTTTTATATAAAAATGTGTTGTTTCAAATAAAAATAATTATACATATCAATTTCATGTTATCAATCTTAGTAAGTCTTTATATATTGATGGTCACAGTAAAGATAGTAAAACAATTTACATTTGGAATCGGAGATAGTATTATAGAGTGGCTGCGAGAAGACAAACTGCATTGAATTTCGACCAAGGCAAGCCGTGCCGATCAACAAAAGAAGATAGATCAACTGGCCCATTCATTAAGATCAATTGGGCAAATTATGTGACGAATAGACTACTTGGCCCATTAAGGATACCGGAGTCGCATCCTAGCTAATTCTGTCGGTCGATTTGACTCATCCAGCAGGCAGGCCCCAAATTACTAGTAAGCAGGCTTTTAATCCTATCATCTCTTAAAGGGAAAAAAAAGAGATTACATATAGCATATTAATTACTATGTTATGGTTTCTCAACAATAATGCGTGGTTTTATTGTTGCTGGTTGCGTACGTGCATCGATCCACACTATCCGGTACTGAAACTGAACTGGTCCATTGATCGATGTTCAGTACTTCAGTTAGCCGCGCAAGCTGCAGCTACTGCGTAGCTAGTAATCCACCTAAGAGAATCCTAATCATATAGCATCTAAGACTACGGTATATAGAAAAAAAAACAACAAAGGGCTCCAATAAAAACATTTCAATCAAGTCGTACAGGAGTATCTTATGATTGGTATTTATATATGCGTTTAAGTACAATATTAGAAGTGGGAGTACATACATAAGTATCAAAACGGGCGTCATATGTGTGTGTGTGTGTGTATATATATATATAGTGTTAATGGGTAATTGAGTACTAAGGTACTAATGTCATCTTGATCGTTGGATTTGGATTGAATAGCCAAGATTATTACGGGCTCCCACCCCCCAAACCATTTAATCACCTTGTATGTTTCCACCTCCAATGCGCCTTCATTAATGCGCCTGCATGCTCCCACATCCAATGTCCTACATTAAACACCTTTTATGATCTAACGGTTAAGATTGATATTAGCACTCAAACCATTTAATCACCCCCCAAACCATTTAATCACCTTGTATGTTCCCACCTCCAATGCGCCTTCATTAATGCGCCTGCATGCTCCCACATCCAATGTCCTACATTAAACACCTTTTATGATCTAACGGTTAAGATTGATATTAGCACTCAAACCATTTAATCACCCCCAAACCATTTAATCACCTTGTATGTTCCCACCTCCAATGCGCCTTCATTAATGCGCCTGCATGCTCCCACATCCAATGTCCTACATTAAACACATTTTATGATCTAACGGTTAAGATTGATATTAGCACTCAAACCATTTAATCACCCCCCAAACCATTTAATCACCTTGTATGTTCCCACCTCCAATGCGCCTTCATTAATGCGCCTGCATGCTCCCACATCCAATGTCCTACATTAAACACATTTTATGATCTAACGGTTAAGATTGATATTAGCACTCAAACCATTTAATCACCCCCCAAACCATTTAATCACCTTGTATGTTCCCACCTCCAATGCGCCTTCATTAATGCGCCTGCATGCTCCCACATCCAATGTCCTACATTAAACACCCTTTATGATCTAACGGTTAAGATTGATATTAGCACTCAATTACTCTGCATACTCCCACCTCCAAACCATTTAATCACCCTGCATACTCCCACCTCCAATGCGCCTTCATTAATGTGTCTGCATTAAACACCATGCATGCTCCCACCACCAATGCTTTGCATTAAACACGCTGCATGATCCAACGATCAAGATTGCCATTAGCACTCAATTACCCATTAGCACTATATATATATATATGAGCTAGAGAGAGAGGAAGTATCTTACGCAACCGAGAGTATGTATGTGTAGTATACAAGTATATAAAATCACTTATGTAGTATTTGTATATTTTTAGGGGTGGTATGTTCAATTTTTTAGATATACTCCTTTTTATATGCAAATATGAAGGTATTTACAAAATATACTAAAACTATGGATTCTCTTGTAGTTTTTTCGTGCGGTTAGTATATGAGTAAACAAGTATCTTATAATTAGTATATGAGTATACCCAAAGTGATAAAGGAGTATGCTAAGTTCTTTTAGGTGGCATATCAGAGGTGGGAGTAACTACACCCGGGAATAGAAAGTATACACACACACACACACACTATGGCTATGCACTGAATAATTTATTCTATGCGTGGGCCGTAGCATGGGCGCACAACGCGCTAGCCCACAATTCCCCTGCGCTACACGCGACGTGCCAGCACCCGTACCTCCCGCTTGAGATCGGTAGTAAAGACAATAAAATGATCGCGTGTCAAGACACGGTGTTAAAAAACATTTTACTACTGTTTCGGCGATAAAAATGAGGACATAATATTCGGGATCCTTGTTTTACTTCTAAAAAAGCACACTATGTTACTGATCCAGTTCATGATACCGTAGATTCGGTGATCGTTGTTACTGTAAATGACGCGTAATATTACTACGAGAAAGGCACGACGCGTTACTATTGTAAACACACTTGCGTTTTTTGTTTTTTTGGTAGTTACTGTAAGGGTGGTTACATTTTACTGCTATTTGAACAGGATGTTACTGGTATACACCGAAAACGTGCCTTTGTTGTCTGTTACGCAAAGTTCATTCGGGAAACATAAGTTTTCCTTGTAAAAATATAAAGTCTTTACTATCAATTATTACAAAATTTAATGGAATAAATTGTAGTACAAAATGGAAAACTACTTCGGCTTGCTGGGCAGCCTAAATTCTCTAGTGTATCGGGAAGGGGCTTGACGTTCTTGACCTTGTGGAACAACAGATAGAACATTAGCTGGGCCCTGTACTTGTTCCCCTTCTCCTGCATACAAATGATAAAAAGTTTATGTGTCAGACGCTATACATCTAATTACTGCAAGTTACGGGAGGTGATTAGTTCTTACCAGCTCTATCCGTGTGGCTAGCGTCGCACTTTCACCATCCCAGAACTCCAAGAACTTCATTACGAAGAATGTGCAGTCGTTCTCTAGGACCTGCTTCGATGTCACCATGGTGTGCACCCTCCAGTTCACGATGATCGGGAATTTCCCACTAGTCACGGACTGCGGGGCTATCCATAGACTAGGGATAATCCTTTTCTACACTAGGTCATGGTGGTCCTGCACTTTTGTACCCTTTTGCTTGTAATTGTTGGATTCCAGCACTTCCACGTGCCTCTACACTATGTTGAAGCAGTAAATGAACCAATGTTGATTATATAGAACTGGGAGGAGGAGCTGCAAGGAAATAAAAACCCGTAAAATACGTGTCCGGTAAAAGAAGTGGACTACACGATCTATGAGATTTACTGTAATGAAACATGTAATTTACTAGATCACGAGCGATATTTGCAGGATGCGTGGTTGGATAGAAAGAAATTACTTAGCAGCTTTACGCACGTGATGTCCACCCCCCCCCGTCATATGCTCCTTCAACATGTTCACGACTTGTTCGTTGTACTGCTCGCTTTTTACATGTATTCCTCTACGTTTAGCAGTTCCCATCGATGAACAATAACATAGTTGTTTAAAATTTACCGAGGACGACGACAGGCTTTACTGCTATGCGAGTAAACATCTACTGTAAAAAGGCTTTTGCGAAAAAATAACTTACCGACAATTCGATGGGGAGGAACATCCTGTACCCATCGCTATCCGGCCTCAGGTCGGCGTCACCTTAGCGCAAGCACTCGATGAACTGCGAGATGAACAAGTCTTCAGTCATTTGCTTGTCTATGAACGACTCCGCCATGTCTTTTCCAGTGGCCACTATGATTCCATCGTTGTACTAGAGAAGAGCAAGGTTGCACTAAATATTGTTCGTGTTAGCAGTAAAATATAAATGTATGTCCGGTGAAAAATGGGCGCAATAAAAATAGTGTACTACAGTAAACTCTATATTGATAGAGCAGTAAAACAACATTTATGGATCAGTAAAAATGTGGCGATATTTACATAACTTTTGAGGCTCTCATCATTGCATATCAGCTCCCTCATCTCCATGGCCGTGGCGACTGGCACTTCTGGGCACCTTATGTATGACTTGAATGGCGACACCAGCTTGCTGGGAGGTTTTGTCAGCCTCTTCCCAAATGCACCGGCGTTGCCGGTGGCCTTCTAGACTGAGGGATTAACGCTCTTCCCAACAGTGGTCTTCTCCCCGAGCACTGCCTTTTTGGTCACTGATGTGCCCGTCGTCTTTGCTTGCCTGGGATCGGCGAGTTTTTTTTTGAGCTTTGGTTTGGTGGTGGTGTCCTGCAGGAAAAAAACTTGTGTTTTACTGATGTACACTTTTGATTTTACCGTAAAATGATCTCATGTTTTACTGTCGTATCATATTTGCCTTTACCGAAAATATTGTGATAAGTTACTGCTATGAACCCTGAACCTTTGCAACGCTGGGTGTACATACCCAGTGGGTCTTTAAGCAAATCGGTAGGCACTTTCACTGCCTCCTTTGCTGGGAGAGGCGCCTCGGGTGTGTCCATTGCTCCCTCTTTCACTAGTTCCTACGGTAAAAAAAGGAACAGTGTTTTAGTGTCATCTGTCCAACCAATTACTATATTTGTCATCACATAATACCGCCAGTGGCCCCAGTATGTACCATTGGTGCGCTAACACTAGCCATGTCCACCTCCTTGACTTTGCTCGTGGTTGTAGGAGCCTCCTCCACCTCCTTTACTAGCAGAGGCCCCTCCAGGGCGACCATTTCAGTCTTCTTTACTGACGCATGCAATAAAAAAGGATCAAGTTACTGTCAAAAGTTAGTAAAATTACTTCTTTTCCTCTCATATTTTACTGCGTTGTTACCTCCATATGCTCCTTTACCCTCGAAGGCTCTAATTGAATATCGATATAGCCCTCGTTTACTGTCTCCTGCGATTCAAACCTCGATTAGCTCTGGGATGGTGGGAAGTAACCTGTGGCCCACCGCAGCCGTCAGCTCGATTGGGACCTTTGTAGCGAATGCGGTGGGGTGTATCCCCAAGATCACATCGGCTTCGATCGAGTCTATTATGTTGTCTATGCTTGACTCGACGTCGCTGCCACGCACCTAGCCTACACGACAACAGTAAACTTAAGCAGTAAATTAATGTGTGTTGCTTAAATGTTTACTGTGTTGAGTGAACATAATTACTGCGTGCACCTTACTCGCTCTGTTGTGTTTGCTTTACCAGTTTACTGTTTTATTATCGTTTTACTATGTATAATGTGCCTATTTACTACTCATATTACATTGTTTTATTGTGATGCGGTGACATACCTTGGGATACATCGCCCTCCACATTTATGGAGTCAGAGGGAACAACATCGATGCTCGGATGTAGCCAAAACTTCCTAGATGCACTGGGGGAGATAGCGATATTGATGCCGGCGTCGGTGCAACCGGGGTGGAAAACTCACCCAGCGTTTCGGGCGCTGGCACGACAACAGGACCCGGCGAGTCTGCAGACGCTGGCACGGGGCTGTTGTGCCCAGGTGCAAAGCGGGCGGCGATGCTGATACAAGGATGACAGTATCAGTGGGTGTGGGGGGTGCCTGCACCGTAGTCGGTGACGGTGACACGGTTGTGGTTGGGATTGTGGTCTCCTCTTGCATCGACTGCGCCGAAGTGTCCAGGAACACTAAGTGTATCGACGTGGGGATTGAGGTCGCGCGCTCCGACGCCTGCGCCTTCTTGCCGTGTTTCACTTTTTTTGGCCTGCCTGCGCGAGGCGCTGATCCGGATGCATCAATCGCCCCAAGCAACTTCCTAATGACGCTAACGACCATTTTTTGCACTGTCTCAATTTTCTGTTACGCCCTCTTTATCTGCACCATGGCCCTCCCAGCCTCATCGTCAAACTTCTCTGGCACCTCCATCTCCAGGCGTTGCTTCCCCTTGCCCATCGATCCCACTGCATCGCAAAGCAATGAGCGCAAGCTCGGGAACTTTCCCACAGTGGGTTGAATGGGTAACTCCGGTAGGTGCGCCAGTGCTGTCACACCGTGCCAGTAGCAGGTACCCTCCTTGCTCCTTATAAACTGGGTACGACATAATCAAAGGTCTGTGACTTGCCTTTGTTGAAGAGTTGAGATGCTTCGGCCGTGCTCGTCGGGTCCAATAACTCTTCGGAAACACTGGAATCTATATGTGCAAAAAGAGCCTAATTAATAAAATAACTCCAAAAAAATCCAAAAACTACCAAACTAGAACCAAAATAAAGGTACTGAATTTAGATGAATTTAGTAATTTGAATCACTCAAATCGGAGCTCGAATGAAGGAGAACGAGCTCTTATAAGGAGGTTTGACTACAAGTGGTCGGAAGGAGGTTCGACTACCTGGTCGAAGGAGTTTGGACTGGTCAGAAGGATTAAGCTACCTGGTCGAAAGAGGTTCGACTAGTCGAAAGAAGGATTTGACTACTCGACGCAGTCGAAAGAAGAAGGATGTACTTGACTGCTTAACGTGGTCGAAAGAAGAATGAAAGATTCGACTGCTCGACGCAATGAAAAGAAGAAGGAAAGATTCGAATGCTCGACGCGATCGAAAGAAGAAGGGAAGAATAACAAGGCACGGGGAGCTTACCAAGAATGAGAGAGAGGCTGGAGGAGGTCGATGGACGGCAAACGATAGTGGGGAAGCTCGCGGTCGAAGGCGAAGAAGGTCAAAGACGACGCGGGCGCTCCAAGGAACTCTTCGGTGGCGAGGAGGTCGAAGACGGCGTGAGCGCTCCAAGGAACTCTTCGGCGGCGAGGAGGTCGAAGTTAGCGTGGGCACTCTAGGGAACTCTTTAGTGGCGAGGAGGTTGAAGACGGCGTGGGCACTCCAGGGAACTCTTCGGCGGCGAGGAGGTGCGCACTAGGTAGGTCGCGATCTTGCGAAACCAACAACGAAGAACTCATTGGCGGAGAAGCTTTGACGGTGGCACGAGCTCCAGTTGGCAGCAGCGAAACTCGAAGCATAGCGAAACGAGGGCGAGAGAGAGGGGGAGAGAGAGTTGAGGGGAAAGCAAGAGGAGGGCGAGGACTCACTGGTGCTCTATTTATAGAGGAAGGAGGAGGACCGTATGACAAGATGGAGTGGCGGGATTCGTGGCGGCGCAGCAAAGATGACGGCATTCAATGCGCACATCGTTGAGGAAACAACGGCATTCAATGCGCACGTCGCTGAGGAAATAACGACATTTAATGTGCACGTTGCTGAGGAAACAACGGTATTTAATGAGCATGGCGTTGAGGAAAAAGAGGGAGGAAAGTTATGGTGAGCAGGGAGCTAACAGCCGAGGCTGGTCGAGAACGAAAGGCTGATCGAAACTGAGAGGCTAGACAAAACTAAGACGGTAGTCTAAACCGAGAGGTGATCTAAACCGAGAGATAGTCGAAACCAAGAGGTTGGTCGAAACCAAGAGGCTAGTCGAAACCGAAAGGCTGGTCGAAACAAAGAGGATAGTCAAAACCAAGAGGATGGTCGAAACCAAAAGGATAGTGGAAACCGAAAGGATAGTCGAAACCAAGAGGATGGTTGAAACCGAAAGGATGGTCGAAACTAAGAGGATGGTTGAAACAGAGAGGATGGTCGAAACTAAGAGGATGGAGTGGCTCGGTACGCGTGGAAAAGGAACAGGCCGACAAGAATTTGGAACAAGCAGAGAAAAAGGGATCTTAAATACCAGAGAACTCCAATAAACTCAAAATAAACCAAATTTTGAATTAGTTGAAGTTTGATTTTTTTTCAAATTAAATTGATTTAATTTCTAAAATTTCAAGTTAAGCTTTAGCAATTCAACAAAACCAAATGGTTATTTTTATTTTAAATTTTTTCAAAAAGCCATAAAAATTGGGATGTTACATGCCATGTACAATAATACAGCTCATAAAAAATAGTAAACCCACGTCGCACATAGTAAACGAGTGAGGAAGACAATAAACATTAGGTGTGTCGATAATACAAATAGGTCGGGTATACATGTGCCTACCGGTAGTGTTGTTACCACCGTACGAGTTTGTTCTTGGTATTAACTTTACCGTCAACCACAATCCTATCTGTGGTATACCAGTGACTTTGGTTTTACCGTCGATTCCAGGAGTAACAACTTTTTTATTACCGACGCGTGATCTTTTTTTTTACTGTCGATTTCACCGCTAATCACTTTCATATGGGGTTTTTATTACAGATTGGATGGTACCGAGACTTTTACCGCCGATCGCAACGCGCGCATATGTGTTTTACCGTCTACCCGACACGGAAAGCGCAAGAGCGGGCGCGTCGTGCATAGCGCGAAGTAGTATGGGTTGGCACGCCACACGCAGCATGACCCAAGTTGCAACCCACACGCAGAATAACTACTCATCATGTGAGCACTAAATAGCGCAACCATATTACACACACACACTAATATGCGCCTGAGCGTAGAATAAGTTATTTTGCGCTTAGGTCGATCCACCGCGGGCGGACCGAGCCACCCCTATGGAGTGCCAAATAGGCCATTTTGGCCCACTAACCCACGATCCCCCACGCGTGATGTCACACGTCCAGTGTGCGCTATGACGAGATCGAAAGTAATTGTGATAGCAATTTTACTGACGCATGTATCACTGTATTTTTTCATGATTGTTTCATACACGCATGGCTGGATGTATAGTAAACTACATGTAGAGTCCTATAAATCTGTGTAACAGAGCAATAAAGTCATTTGGAGGTTGTAGTAAATCTTTTTTAGCGGTGCAGTAAATATTTTTTATTAAATGCACGGAGAGGTTTCTATTTACGATACTTATACCATTTTGTTACCGTCGTCGTCGCCAAGCTACCGGTGAAAATCGTTCGTAAATCGGAACTGCTAATCAAAAGTTATTGCAAAAACAAGAAAAAAAACATTCGTGTACAAAATAATGAACTGATTGTTTGCTAATTGGTTGTCTACTTGTCAGTACTAGTTTGCTAAGATGGCAATAAAGTCATGTAGAGCTTGCAGTAAATCTTTTTGTAACAGAGCAGTAAACTACAAGTAGAGTCTAGTAAATCTTTTTTTACAGGGTAGTAAAGTTACATGGAGACGGTAGTGAATCTCTTTTAGTGATGTAGTAAATCTTTTTAGTAGAGAGATTTTATTTGCTAGACTTGCATCATTATGTTACCCTCGTCGTCATCAAGCTATCGGTGAAAACAGTCCGTGAATCGGAGCTTCTAGTCAAAAGTTATTGCAAAAATAACAAAAAACGTTCATGTACAAAACAAGGAGCTGATTGTTTGCTAGTTAGGTGTCAAATTATTTGTACTAGTTGGCTAAGATGACAGTAAAGTCATGTGGAGACCGTAGTAAGTCTCTTTTAGTGATGCAATAAATCTTTTTTAGGAAATGCACAAAGATGTTTTTATTTGCCAGACTTATGTCATTATATTACTCTTGTTGTCACCAAGCCACGGGTGAAAACCGTTCGTGAATCGGAGCTTTCAATCAAAAGTTATTACGAAAAAAAAGAAATATTTGTGTACAAAATAAGGAACCTATTGTTTGCTAGTTGATTGTCTACTTGTCTATACTAGTTGACAAGATAGTAGTAAAATCATGTGAATGCCTTAGTAAATCTCTTTTAGTGATGCAGTAAATCTTTTTTAGTAAATACAGAGATATATTTTTATTTGCGAGACTTATATCATTCTGTTACCCTCATCGTCACTAAGCTACCAGTGAAAATTGTTCATGAATCGGAGCTTACAATCAAAAGCTATTACAACAACAAGAGAAAAGCACATTCATATATAAAACAAGAATATGCATAGATTTGCTACCAGATTAGTCGATACTGAGACTTTTACAGCCGATTGCAACACGCGCACGTGTGTTTTGCCACCGATCCCATGTGGAAAGCATGCAAGCTAGTGCGCCTCGCTTAGCGCAAGAGAGCGTGGGCTGGCACGCCACACGCAATGCGACCCATGCTAGATTGGAATATATATATATATATATATTACTGATACTAATTCATCGAGTAGTAGTCTATTTCACAATATGACATATATGCCCAAAATAATATCAACATTGGTATAAGTACGTAACACTAAGTACCTCGATCCTCACCCACACACCCGATTTCAGAAAAAGAAAAATGCTAGCGAGCAGCGAGCTACAGGCCGACCGGATATAAAGTAGCAAATAATTAAGTAGCTATGTGCATAGATCGGTCGCAGAACTAAGCAAAGAAAATAGTTGGTCCAGCTTTAAGTTGACGCTACCTAGCTCTTGCATGAAATCTTAATTGCCATGCCAACTAACTAATTAATTAAGGAAAGTGATTAATATACACACGTATACCATATATTCTAGATTCGCCCTACCTATTTTGACAACTAGCAGTTATATTAGTACACAGATCGAATAACGCGCGTACAATTAAGGAGCTAGCTAGCGACCAAATTAAAGTACTAGCACTAAGCAGCTTAATTTGTAAAGAAGACCCTCTTCTATTAAAGTCCTATTAGGTACAGTTTCATATTTTTATTTTCTAGATTCTGCTTTTGATTATCTGAGAATCTACTTCTCTGATAATCTGGAGCTGTCTGTTAAAATCATTTGGCTCGTAGGTTAGCTTCAAAAACCATATAAGGGAGGATTAGAGCCAAATAGACTATATCACCCCTTGGTATAATACTTCAATTGTATTTGTGTAACTCAATGGTATTTGCTGGTAAAAACCTTCAACTTTAATGGGTATTTTTGTTTCTGAAGGTTGGATTCTCACGAGAATCTGATGGGAGGTTGCTTCTCGTTGCTAGTTTATTTTCGAAACAGCTCATCGCGAGAAGCAGAATCTAGTGATTTTGATAATCAGAGTATTTCGTACGACTCCACAAGAATCAATTAAGAAGCTGTGAGTGAAAACTGTACCAAATAAGACATAAAGTCCTGTTTAGTAGAACTCCAGCCGCTGGAGTCCATCCGAACATTTTAGCTCCTTATCTTACCTATTATTAAAGCTCATGGGATTGGAGCTTCCCCAGGCCCTCTACGTCGACATGAATTTGCGAGCCGTCCGATCCCGCCGCCCTCGTGTTCGCGCCGTCCGATCCGGGTCGATGCGCTCAGTGGGGACGCTCGCGCGGCCACGTCGCCCCGAGACCCTATGCGTCGCGAGGTTTCATCCCGTTCCCCTTTCTCCTCACAACTCCTCCCCCGCTCTCGTTCCGTCACGCGGCGCAGCTGCTCCCCTTCCGCCTCCAGTCCCCTCCCTCTCCTTCCTACGACGCCTGCTCGGTCTCCCTTGCCACCCGCCGCCGCTCCCTCAGTCCTCTTCCCCTTCCTTCCCCACCGCCCCCTCGGTCTGCCTCCATCTTCTTCCCCTTCGTCTCCCGTCCACGGCTTCGCCGCAGCTCCTCCCTCGGGCGGCGTGTGGGCGTGGCCCTCTCCCTTCTCCACCCCTTTCGCCACTGCAGGTCCTTCTCCTACGGGCGCTCCGCCGCCGCCTACTTGGAGCCGCAGCTTCGCTGCTCCCCTTCCGCCTCCAGTCCCCTCCCTCTCCCTCCTACGCCGCCTGCTCGGTCTCCCTCGCCACCCGCCGATGCTCCCTCAGTCCTCTTCCCCTTCCTTCCCGACCGCCCCTCGGTCTGCCTCCATCTTCTTCCCCTTCCTTCTTCCCCTTCGTCTCCCGTCCAGGGCTCCGCTGCAGCTCCTCCCTCCGGCAGCGCGCGGGCGTGGCCCTTCCCTTCTCCACCCCTTTCGTCGCTGTAGGTAAGGCGCGCGAGAACGTCTGGAAGCACACCTCCCAGCGCCCTCCCGCCGCCGCTAGCGGCGGCGAAGGCTCGGAGGGCCGCGAGGGAAACCTGTCCTGGCAGCCGTTCGCCATAGAGAACCCTGCCTTCGAGGACTACTACAAGGTGCAGCCTCTTGGTTTAGATGATGCTTACTGTTTTTTTTTTTCATTTTTGGCGTGATTTGATGCCGTTCTAACTTTTGATGATAGCAAAACGGAGGAGCTAGCCCTGAGCGGTGTCTAGGTGCTAGTTTTGATCGTATGGGCTCGAGCTCTTCATGTAGATTTCGTTTTAGAATGTTATAATTTGTTGATGTGGTGGTGAGGGATGTGTTGATATAAGCTATTCTTTTGTATGTCGCAGCTATATTAATCGACTTCGGTATTGGATATTGTTCTGGAGATTAACCTTACGCTGATAGCACCCTAGCTGGGCTTCACCACCTTTGTTTCTGTTGTGATTGTTTACAGCTTAGTTTTTAAACTAGATGTAGCATTGCTTAGAAATTGTGGATGTGGCCATATTGAAATTTGAATGTCTATATACATGTGTATGTCTTACAGGAGCAACAAATTGTTCCCGAGGAAGAGCGGGATGACTTCATGAGTATGCTCCGGAAGCCATTGCCAGCTACCTTCAAGATTAATGCGAGGTAATATTGCTTTCTATGAAGTATCAGGCTGCATCCACACCATGTTTGATGTAATTGCTTATTCAATTGGTTTCACTAAATCGAATGGCAAAGCAGCTGGCTATATGAACCAATATGCCACACTCTTGATTAGTGTAACACTATCTGTATTTAATGAAAGCCACTTTGTGAGTCTTAGAATTGGATACAGTAGTATGCCATTACTATAGATGACCAATAGCTTGCATTTTTTTCTTCATGAAATCGCCTGTTACCCAATACCAATTTCCTGGCATGTTTGTGTTCTGGGTGAAAAATCCACTGTAGGCTGTTAACTATGAAACTATACTTATGGCCCTAACCTGTTAGGAAATATAGTTTGATTTGCCTCTCTTCTCCAAACAAGTACTATTTATTGGGGTAAGGTATCATTACTCTTTTCAAGCGGATCAATCAATTCTTATTTCTCTAAATTGGTGTTATTTCTTCTGTTTGTAAGCATATCTGGCCATTGCTGTTCTGAATTGATAACGAGGGTGTTTTGTTTGATGTAAACTTTGGTCTTGAGCCCCGTGTTGCTATATACTTTCTCTTTTTTAGCAAAGGATAAAGGATAAAGTGTTACATGTTCTGGTTTTCCTGCTGTTCACTGCTATGGTTCATCAGACATTGTATTCTGTACATTTTTTACCTTTGTATCTTGCGAGAATATAAACAACTGACCTAATAGTTAGAGCAAAAATTAATTGTACAGAATGACCTTTGTTCTTACAAAGACCTTTTTTTATTGTTTTTTATGTGTGCTATCGCTGAAGATAACTTAATTCTACGTTTAGGGCTTAATTGTTCTATTCTACTAAGCTAATGTTTTTCTTGTCTTTTCAGCTGTCAGTTTTTTCAAGATATTTGCTCACAGTTATAAAATGACTTCAAGAAGTCGTTGGAGACTCAGGTTGCATCTAAAATTCATTCATAAATTTTGGTTATGTTCGTAACATTTTCTATTTTATAATCCTTTTGTGATGGGCAGGTTAGTGATGAGCATGAAGAAGATGCTATTCGCCCTTTGGCTTGGTACCCCAGCAATCTTGTGTGGCATTTGAACTTTTCTCGAATGCAACTGAGGAGAAACCATGCACTTGAGAGGTAAACATACCTTGCATGATGTTTATTTTGAAAGAACCATGTCAACAATGTGCAGTATAGGATGATTGTTTTTATGCACTTGTTAAACTGATGTTTGATGCAAAACAAATCTATTTACACTTAGGAAATTCCTTTCGTATGAAGTGATGAATGCATGCTTTATTGAGGACATGATTGTCCCTTAACTGCTGTATAATAAAATCCAAAAATATTGAATTCGATTTACTGCATTTCAGAGATTTTTCGCAGGAATCAATTTTCAACCAACTTGCTGCTGTAGGAATCAGTGATTTGCCTTGAATTCTTTGTTATACCCATAGTTACATGGATTGCGGGTGGATGCCGCGTCCCACGTATCGGATTCATCGACCCGGCTACGGTTCGTGGAGCATAGTACACTATTCCTACGTAATTTAGAAGGAAAAGTGGTGTACCACGTCCTGGTATCCCATTCCTCGACCTGGTCGACCAACATTCTTGGTGACTATAGTTATACCATCAACAGTTCTCCGAAACTTCTCAAATACTTCTTTTGGGCCTTTTTATATCATATTTCATACTACATTCATTGTTAATATTTTCATGTTGAAGTTTCTCATCATAGGAGTTTTGAGGGTGCTAACTTAAAATAATTTATGGAGTAATTGTGGTGCCTTAGATTGGCTGATGTATTGGCTACATATCCATGAGCAAATAAACAAAGCCATAATATGAAAGCCAAGGAAGAGCTCGATTGCTTTTCCCCCTTTTGCGAAACAAAATTTCTGAGACCATTGGTACGCACAACAATTTGCTGTCATTGCAACATTGGAAGCACTCAACAGTGAATAATGGGACGGGTTTCATACGTATGCCCTTCCTGTTGTTTCATAGCTTTAGGCTCGTGCTTTCAACAGCTAGTTCATCACACCTCTGTCATACAAAGGTCTTTGTCCCATTATTCACTGTTGAAAAGCGTCGTACACCAGACCATACACTCATTGCTCCCAATGCTACCGATGATACATGGTACCTGCTCTTTTTTCTTCTCTCATGACCTTACGTTACTTAGTATCTATAAAATATAGTATAACAAACTTTACCATGTAGGCTTGCTTGCACAGACCGGTATACCACACGCATGTATGACACAACCTGCTCAAACAAGTACTATGATCGATATACCACACGCACCCTTCCTGTCTTACATATGCTCTGTAAAAAAGACCTACTACATGTATATATCCTGCCCACTAGCTTCTCTACGACAGAGTTATGTTTAATATAATGTTGTACCGAACAACATTTCATTATGTAAATCTTGTATGATATGAATTTCTCTTAGTCCATCTTGCCGTACAATGACCGCATCTCGTGACTGATTATTAACAAAAACAATAATCCAACTAGTGTGGACATTTTATGCTCAGTTGTTCATGCATCCTCAGCACACATAAAAAAAAGATACAATTTCGATGCAACAATAATACATTTCATTGTCCTAACATAACCGATAGACAATTTTGATACAACAATAATATATTCTATTATCCTAACATAACCGATAAGGGCGTAGCGAAGCGCGCTTACCGACCGTCCTAGTTTTTTAGAAGCA
The DNA here is from genome assembly GCA_036346395.1 of Hsuehochloa calcarea. Lineage (NCBI taxonomy): Eukaryota > Viridiplantae > Streptophyta > Magnoliopsida > Poales > Poaceae > Hsuehochloa > Hsuehochloa calcarea. Next base: position 1,685,443 of record CM070607.1, read on the forward strand.
GGATGCCATCGGGAGCCGAGCGTCCTCTGGTTCATTTACGTGGAGTGACCTCAGGGTGGATCGCAGAGCAACTAACCCAATTCCCAAATGCCCTTCGACTTAGGGTGAAATTACCCAATTTCTGCCACGCAACATCCCCTCCCCTCAGCTCCTCCAGTCGGGCTCATCTGTGTTCGTCCGCTCTCCTCGCTCTATCTCCAATGGAGCCCTTGGGGGAGTTCAGCTCACCGCCGGCCCCCGAGACTGTTCTCGCCGGTCCAGCAGCCCTTCCCCACCACTGGCCTCGAAGCCTGCCCCCGTCGCCGGTCGAAGGCCCTTGCTGCCCGTCGCCGGTCGAAGATCCAGTCTTTGCCGCCCGCTGCAGATCCCGTCTCCGCCGTCAGTCATAGATCTCATCGCCACCTTCTATCCTGCAACAACCGAAGCACAGCCGACCACCGACGGCCTCCCCGTTGGCCGCCGTCCCTAGTTATATATGAATGAACACATATCTGAGCAAATAAAGATGACAGTAGATGGTTTTGATATGAGCAAATAAAGTTGGATACAAATGTTATGCCTTTTTTACAATCGGTTGATATACATGCCTCAATACCTGACTCTAATATGCCAGACCAACTAAAGCATGTAGCTAGTTTGAATGAGACGTCAGAATTAATTTCTAAGAATGTAGTTAACTAAATGAATGTGTGTACTTCTGTATCAATTGTGAGATGAACTCATAGCTTTATTCTTGTAATTGATGGATGAATGAGCCAACTCGGCAATATTAAAGCACCTGGTCATTTTGAATTGAATGCTAGTACCTTTTTTGTAGTCCTTTGATCTGCGAGTACTAATAGTACTAGTGTCGATCTGTGAGTATTTGTATATGAAAGGATAATGGCTTTGCCATGGACTAATGTATCTAAATATGGTATCAAATTCAAATTGAATCTGTCTCGGGAATTTTGTAAAGAATTTTCAAAATTTGTGTACAAATAGAAAAGTGTGTAATACAAATAAACTTAGGTGTTAAAACAAGGGTAGTATTGTCTTTTTGCCTCACATCCTCACTTTCAAAGTTTTGGAAGCCAAGTTTCTACCAAACGCTCCCGTTAGCCGGCTCCAAATTCGATTTTTTTTAATAATATTATTTTAAAAAAAATTACAAAAATAAATAATCACCCAAAAAATAACAAAAATGGGTTCCTGTCGCCGGCTGAACTGGCGACAGGTGCCTGTCACCAGTTCAACCGGCAACAAGAACCCTGTTGCCTTTACGTCGTCGGTCCAACTCCTTGTCGCTAGTTGAACTGGCGATAAGAATCTGTCACCAGTTCTTTTTCCCCTATAAGAGCTTCATGAAACCCTAAAATTCGGCACATGACTCATTTGTATTCATAAAAAAGAGGAGGGAAGGGAGAGGAGGAGAGAGGAGGAGAAAAGCTACCGAAGCGCTGCCCATCCGGTTGCCCACCTGTGAGTTAATTTTTTTCAACCGAATGGATTACATAGTTTTGGATGTACGGTTATGTAGTGCAGTATGTTGTACATATTTTTTTCAGTGGGTAGTCTTATTTTATATATGTGGTTAATCGTGAAAATGTTCTTCGTGGTGAAGTACGTCAATTATGTCAGACATCACCAATTTCAAAATTACTACGGTCCGGAGACTATTCTGGAGGGTCCCGAGGGGATTGATCTGTGTTATTTTCAATTGATGACCGTGCCCCTACCAAGAGCAGAAGGGCGTACATGGGACGTTGTAATGCGGTGGTTGTTTCACACATTCTAAGTAGACCGTGATTTGTATGATATGAGACTGAGTTGCCTTGGCCCCCGAGCAACACAGTCCACATTTTGGGAATTAGTGCAGCTGAAGGGAACAAAGTCATGACATTCATATCTACGCGTGGCGAGGGAGGGAGGGTGAGATTTGGTCCTTCTGGCCCAGGCATATGCCAAACCCACTCCTGCATCCACTGCTGAACAAGAAGGGGGTGGTGATGCCGAAAAAGAAGTCAGTGACTCCAGCCACAGCGCGACGCACATAGTGCCCGAAATCCCAGAGTTGGTGATGTTGTCGACGAAGACTCTAGAGAAGTAGCTCCTTCAGTCAGGCAATTCCATCCTAGTGGAACACATACCAGTTCGACAACCTCATTTTCGACGAAGGCTCCTGTGTGCTGTGGGAGTACGACCAGAGCGAGGTCAGGCAAGGAGCTGTGTATAAATGCAAGGAGGTCGTGCAGGAGGTGGTCAAATTCTGGGCTTTGTCGGTGCGATGCACATTCACAGTCGTAAAGTCTAACCCAAGATGTTACGACGTGAAGGGTGAAATAGAGGGATGCCCTTGACGAGTACACGTATTTCAACCTAAGTGGGACACCTACTGGAAGTGTTCTATAGTGGTCCCGCACACATGCGTCGTCGCTGAGTCAGTGCAGTCACATAGGAACCTGTCATCAGGCTTCATCGCTAACCTCATATACAGTGAGATCATGGATAATCTTGATTTTGAGCCACGATCCATCATTCATGCGATTGAGATAAGGTTCTAGTACACAATCAACTATGCCAAGACTTGGAGGGCAAAACAGAAGGTAGTGAAATCAAGGTTCGACACGTTCGAGGATTCCTACCACAACCTCCTCGGGCTACTCTGAGTCATGCAAGACAGGAATCCTGGCACTCATGTCGATATTCAAGATGCCACACATCCGAAGTGAGCCAATAAGAGGGTACTATAGCGAGCATTCTTCACCTTTGGTCCATACATCAATGCGGCACTGCCATCTAATCTTGTGCGTAGATGGTACATTTCTGACTGGAAAATACAAGGGTCAGATACTGACCGCAAGAGCGACAGACGGCAACAATCAAGTTGTTCTCGTGGTACTCGCTTTCGTTGAAAGCGAGAACATAGACAGCTGGTGGTGGTTTCTGGATAATATGAGGATTTATGTTGTACAAGGCCATGTAAATGTATGCATCATTCATGACCGGCATGCCGGCCTTCTCAGTGCAATAACCTAGCTTCAACAAGAAGATAATGAACAACTTGCATGGGTGGATATGCAGAGTAGGTGGTGCACCAGGCACTTGGGGGTAAACTTCTACAAAGTTTAAACAAGAACTCGATGAACTCGCTCAGCAAACAGCAACCGTAACTAGCAATGAAGTTTGAAGCACTCTCGAAGATTCTGGATGAGCGGACTGAGACCCACAGAAGGGAGGCAGCGAAAAGGGCCACCCCAAATGTTGACCAGGCCCCCGAAGTATTGTCACGGCTACCCATAGATAGTCTCAGTCTGACGAGGAGGACAGAGGCGCAGGTGAAATACTTCTCGGACTAGATTGGGCACAAGCCTAAGGAACTGCACGACAGGGGTGGTGCTCGATATAGTGTCATGACAACCAATCTAGCCGAGGTTTACAACTGGGTCATACTCGGCGCAAGCCGCCTCCCTTTGGTTGGTATTGTGGAGGCAATTCTTCGCGGTACGACAAACTACTTCGTTGACAGAAGCAATAACGCGTCGCTCGCCATGGCAAATGACAGAGTACTCTACTCCACCATGATCACCAAGTACATAGAGGAGAAGAGAAAGAAGGGTGAGATGCATCGGGCATTCAAGATGGGCACAAGGGAGCTTCGCTTCGAGATAATGTGCAGGGATAAAGGACACCGCGAGACGAACCGCGAGAGGATTACCCACAAGATCATGCTACACCGCGCTAGTGCGTATGTAGTTGCAACAAGCCCCTTCTTCTGCATAGGCCCTGCTCCCATGTCATGGTCGTATGTTTTACCGTGGCGCAGCATTCTGGACAATACCTCTCTTATTACTTCAACAAGGAGGAGGCAATGCAAACATAGAGTGCGGAGATGTATGGTTACACCGTGGTTGGCCATTTCACTGGCCATCCAACCTGGGAGCACCTGCGAGGCACGCTGTGTCACGTCTCTATGCAAATCTGGCCCGTTCGGCCACGTCTCTGCGCAAAGCTAACTCATTAGGTCACATCACTACGCAAAGCTGACTCGTTGGGTCACGTCGCTGTACAAAGCTATTTTGTTGGGTCACGTCTCAGCGCAAAGATGATTCGTTGGGTCACGTCTATGCTCAAAGCTATCTCGTTTGGTCACGTCTCTGCACAAAGCTGATTCACTGGGTCACGTCGTTGCGTAAAGCTGTCTCATTGGGTCACGTCTCTGCACAAAGTTGACTCGTTGGATCACGTCGCAAGGCGTAGAGAGAGGGTGGTGCGCGGTGTGCATGCCAAAAAGAGATAATGAAACACGATACTAGCATTACTATAGTTGTACAAAAATTGATATTCACATGACATGATTGAACAAACATCTACTGGCAGCCCCTCTTGGGGGGTACCTCGCGTGTCGCCTCTGGCCTCGCTCGGCGTAGGTGCGAGTACGTCAATGTATCATGCGTTCGACGTACCCGACAGGCGCGAGGAGCCAGAGGTGGTGTCGTAAGGTCAAGGTCCTGCGTCAGTAGGGTCGGATCCGGCACACCTGGCAGCTGAGAAGCCCCCGCTGAGGCCTGGTCCAGGGGAAGTAGAAGTCCTCGACGAATATCTCGTCGTACAACAAGTCCGCTTCATCCCAACATGGTTCATGACCTGTGAAATATTACATTACGCATGCAATCATGGGAAAATCACGAAATATGACGTTACAAAATCAAGCAAGGTAGTCATACCTGGGGGCACGAAGGCAGCCGCGGACGACTCCGCATACTCCTGTCCCGTGTATTGGTGGAACTGAGGACCTGCAATAGAAGATTATCATTAGTAACTAGTGATGTTCAAAATAAAGAAGTGGAAAGTGAATGTATCATGCTCACCTGCAAACTGTCCCGAGGAGCTCCCACCACGGTGCCACGAGGACCCACCAGCCACGTCCGGGAGAGGAGCCCATGGCCGTGAACCACCATGGTTGAGCCCTCGTCCACGCACTGGTGGGTTGAAGGATCTAGACCCGCAATTATGAGTTAATGGAATGTTTTAGTGATTAATGATAAATCTAAATATGAGACTAACTCTTTTGTCTAGTATTATTTTGTGTAGTCTCATTTGGATATAAAGGTGAAATTCAACGAGGTATGCAACCGACATCTTAATCTTATATATTGTTGCATTCATCGGATCCAAAATATAGGTTGAACTCAACCATAAGTTAAACTTGAATATGTGCATATGTTCTTATTACATATTTGTGTATGCACACATTTAGGGGGAGTTCACTCTATATTTTGTGGTTTCATAAGTATTGATCCATATTCCATTCTCCTCATATATTAAGGATCATTACTTTGAAACAAATCCTTTGAGTATATAAAACTTGTGTAGTTCATATATACTCATATTGCTTTATATTCAATTATTTGCAATTGTGTTGTGGGACTAATGTGTGTGCTAAGATGTGTTCAAGGCTTAGTCCCGTAGTCTGAATGAAGACATGAAAAGGAAATGCAAAGATGGTAAAAGATCAACATGGCTCAAGACAAAGGAGTCATGCATTCAAAATCTGTTGAAATTTGTTTTCTGAACATCATCGGTAGTTCTGACATTGTATCTGCGGAACTACCACTGGGCGGAACTTTCGGACAAATCGCGGAACGTTTTTTCCAGAGAGCATTCTTTTTGGGACTTAGCCAAATTTCCGCAAGCGCGGTAGTTCCGCCATGATATGAGCGGAACTTCCGATAATCGGAACTATCGCATGATAGTTGGCGGTAGTACCACACCTTTCTACAATAGCTTGTTTAGAAGCATTTGTTGCATGTATATCTTGATAATTATTGTTAATCATTGTGGGACTAACATTTTTCATGAGTTGGATGAATAGGCTATGTTCTAGGGTGACGAAGACTTTGGATGTCATCATGAGTTGATCGTCATTAAGTCAAGGTTCAAGAAGAGGATGTATCGTGTGTTGATGCATAACAAGATCTCGAAGAAGGAGATGATCATGAGTTGATCGTCAAGTCAAGAGAAGACCCATCATGTGTTGATGGAGGTCAAGTAAAGGATGCATCATGGGTTGATGCATGTCAAGACGATGACCCGGACTTGAAGTGAAGATGTGCGTCATCAAGCTTCAAGAAGATGCTCACGGCAAAGGTATGACTAGCTAGGGCTAAGGATGTGTTCCTAGTCTTTTACCGGTCTTGGTGTTTGGTTGGAAGACCGGATTGCTAGTATAGGTTGCCGTACTATTAAGAGGGGTCTTGTCTAGTAGCTTGAGTCTCATCATGTGTTGATAGCTCAATCTTGTTTGCTCTAGCTCTACATGGCATTATGCTATTATTTGCGAATGTGTTTTGCAAATAGTTGAGGCTTATGCAGTTAATCCTTGTAGCATGTGACTATACTTTTGCGAATGTGTTTTGCAAATGGTTGAAGTCCATGTACCTACACCTTGTGGCATGATCTAACTTTGCAAATGTGTTTTACAAATTGTTGGGATTCATGCATTTTCCCTTGGCATGGTCTAATATTGCTTATTGTTATTTATTTAGACTTAGATCATGATAGTGGCTCTTTGGAGTTGTGCTTTTTGATTTGATCAAATGTGTTTGAGATCAATCAAATAGGTGGGTTGTGTAGCCCTCTGAATAATCTTTCCATAGAGTTCAAGATCACTCAATTCCGACATCGGAGTCAAAAGTTATGATATTTTTACCGAGTATCGTCTGTGCTAAAATTGGGCTGCGGAACTTCCGCCCGAGAACAGAGGAACTTCCGATAATAGGATGTTCCGCCATTTGTATTGTGGAACTTCCGCACCAAAAGTTTTAACGGCTATTTTTTGAGCCGTTATGCACCTGTACGGCCCATGAACAGTATAAAACGGAAGTTCCGGAGTTTGCACGGAGGAACTTCCGATTATCCTGATTTTTGGGGATTTCTGCTCCCAACGGCTAGTTTTTGTGTGTAGACTATAAATACCCACCTTGGCCGGTTGAGAGACTATCTTTGGCATCTCATTTCACTCACTTGAGCTAGTGTGAGCTTCTCCTCTCAATTGTGCATGTGTTGCACTTTGTGAGCAAAGAGGGAGGTCACTAGTTGCATGTGTTGCATCTAGAGATGGATTTTGTATCCACTTGAGCTTGTGCATTCGTTGCACGTGGTGAGAGTCAAGCAAGGGGCTTGGCTTATTACTCTTGGTGTTTGCCGACACCTAGACGGCGTGGAGGCGTCGTGCCCAGTGATCTTCTCAAGAAGCTTGTGAGAAGGCCCAGCGTGTTGTGAGTGGTTTGGTGCTCGCCATTTCCGGAGTGGAGGAAGAGCAACCCCAGTGGAGCGAGGTGTTGGTTCGGTTTGGAACTGGTCCAAGTGTTGGACTTACCTCGGAGGTGTTGGCTTAATTAGTGGAGCCGGTCCAACGTGGTTGGGCTTACCTCAACGTGGATTAGGGGAGACCGGCAAGTCTCCGAACACCACGGTAAAACATAAGTGTGTCCATCTTGTTTTTATCTTGTGCTTTACTTTGAGCGATTTACATTACATGCTTTAATTGTTTATATATCATTGTGTGATTGCTCTCTTGTATTGTCGGTGCACTTAGTTGAGCCTAGTTGATTTAGGTTTTAATTGTGGAAAACCAATTCGCTATTAGCTTCCACATTTATATATTGGTTTAGCGCGAAAGATTTTTAAAACCGCCTATTCACCCCCCTCTAGTCGGCCACCTCGATCTTACATGGGTCCACCAGGTCCCTCGGTGTGCGGCAAGTAGCGATCTAGATCCCTCGCCTCACCTTCTCCGTGATGCACTATAAGATCCCTCTAATGTCCCCCAAGTGACAACTGCTTTGTGGAGGCTATCAACTCGAGGACCTCCTGGTGTAGATCCACCTGCACATGAATCAACAAGTTGGAAACCTAAATCTAGCGAAATAAATATGAGGTACTGACCGTTGAATACGTACCATGCGGTAGAATGCGGAATCCGGCTATGTAGGGTACGTATCGGATGTCACAGCCTCGTGTCGTAGTGGATCGACCACGACCCGAACGCAGTGAAGCCTCGTCCGATTGGTGTACCACTCCATGTACTCCTCGTACTCCCTAGGGTCGTAGTGAGCATCCCGCAAGACGACGTCAGCGTAGGCGTTGAGCCGACCCTGAACCCATGTACTCCCTTCCTAGTGTACCTGTGGACGGCAGGACAATTATTTGGTATGCATGTAACGCTGATTGTACTAACGAGTTAAAATGCGAACTTACCTATGGACGTGGGCTGGCAGCCGCTGCGCCCTAGGGGCTGGGACCCGTTGTCGCAGACCGAACTGGTGCATGACCCACGCTACCTAGTACTCCTCCACGAAGACCTCGTGCACCAAGTCTCTCCGCGTGTACTTGTACACGTAGTCTCACATGTATAGGTTAGACTGTCCTCTGGGCGCGCGCGTGTAGACACCCTCTCCTGAGTGTACGATCTCCAGATGACACAGGCATCCGTCAACTGATCGAACATCCTGCGTGATGATCGGTGTGCAGGTCACCTGTAGAATAGACCAAAGGAAAACTTAGTACACAAAATTGTTATTGCATTACAAGACAATAATAAATGTTAACAAAACTAACCCGTCGGTGGCACCACACCGTGCCCATAGTCAGTCGGTCCATGTTGTCGTCCTCGGCATACAGGCTGATCGTGTACGCTCCCAAGTCTAGCTATGGACGTTCGATTTGGAAGCGCTCGAAGGACCACAACTGTAGAAGTAGCGGGCATCCAGAGAGGATGGAGCTGTCCCGAATCGACAAGACGCTGCGTCGTGCGGTCGTGGTACGCCACGCCACAAAGACATCGGACCCGCACGTAGGGCTGGATCTCCTCCACCGGCCAGTCTGCGAGCTCACATGCGTACCGAATGTAGTTCTTATCAATGCTGTCACCGTGGGACCCCAGGAACATGACCCGCCCAAATAGCCACAACAGGTAAGCCTCGAAGTGCCTCCTCACCGTCTCGTCGGGTGAGTCCTCCGCCATACGCTCAGGCTGCAAGAAGACCTATACACGTCAGTAAGGTTCACAAATGAATTGATGCTAGAGGACAATAGTTACAAAGACTTACGTAGAACTAGCAGATCCGCCTCAGTGTTGTCCTGTGCGGGGCTGCTGAACTCGCGTTAATCGCTGCCCAGTGGCAGCATATCCTGGAACCTCGCTGGGAACTCTGTGCGCCACGTGGGCGAGATCTCATATGCTGCCATGGAGAAGCATGTTCAGGGCAACCTGGTCAGGAAGCTCACGTCCTGCAACGTCGGTGCCATCTCCCCGCACGGAAGGTGAAAGTGTGTGTCTCCGGCCTCCACCGATCGACCAACATCGTCAGTAGGGCCTAGTCGTATGGAAAATGCCTGGACGTACGACTAGGACTGCGGTCCTGGTCGTCCTCCCACGTTGCCTCTACCATCCGTGCCAGCGGAAGGAGGCCTGCCGCCCTCAACCTGCGTTAGGTCAGGTTACGAACGAACATTAGTCCACACGTAGTAGTCAGGCCACAAATGAGTACACGAAGATCGCAATGGCGCGTACCTCGGCACCCAACTTGCGTACAACCTCCATGCCTTGATGGGTGTGCACAGCTGCAATGCGCCAAGCTCAATCGGCACCACACCTCTTGGGGGCGGATGGTACCGAGGCGGCTACGGTGGTGTTGGTCAATCATCGGTTCAAGCAACTCGTACGGCCACTCGGCAGCGTGGCCTGAGTCTGCCATACTTGAAAATTCAGTGCATACATTGTAAAGACTACGAAATATGTAATAATATAATACGAAGCAACATTAGCAAAATAATTATCAACCACAAATAGAAACTAAATTTATGCAACAAGTCATAAAGCTGGGATTACACTCTATCTACCCTATCGAGCTAAATAAAGCTGAGATTATTTCGATTAGGCTCTACCTACCCTAATTAGCCACTACCTACCCTAATTAGCTGCTCCTAATTTTCTTTACAATTTTAAAACGCGTCATGCCATTTTTTTGGTTATAAATTAATTTTCGACATTAACAATATAATTACCACGCACAAATAGGGAGCTAAATAAAGATGTGATTATTTTGATTAGTCTCTACCTACCATAATTAGCTGCTACGAATTTTTCTTTCAATTTTAAAATGTGTCATGCTATTTTCCTAGATAAAAATTAATTTCTGGTATTAACAATATAATTACCATGCACAAATGGGGAGCTAAATAAAACTGGTATTATTTAGATTATGCTCTACCTATCTCGTACACAGCTCAAATGATATACTACATAATTTGAATGCATTTATCTAATCTACTAAATTCTATATCGCTATTTTTGTTTACTAAACGATAATTTTTTGGCATAATGTACAAAGTTTTTTAAAAAATGTACCTGCAAGATGCCCGATTGGATCCGATGCTCCATCTATCCCTCCTCCGTGACGAACTGGTAGTGCTTCGCTACCTTTCTTCTTTCCCTCTCCTCCTCTCTTTCTGTTTTTTCTGGAATTAAAATGAGGTTTGGGGTGAATTTTTGGGGGGTTTATAGCTGGATTGCTGTCACAGTTCAACTGGTGATAGGTCCCTATCGCCGGTTAAACTGGCGACAGGAGCACTGTCCTACTTCTTATCACCAGTTCAATTGGCGACAGGAGGCAGTGTACCTGCCACCAGTTGAACTGGCGACATGCGTCTGTTGCCCGGTTGACCTGTCGCCAGTTCAACCAGTGAAATGAACCTATTTTTTTAATTTTGTGGGTCGATTATTTATTTTTATAAGTTTTTTTAAAAAATAATATTATTTAAAAAAATTCCTCCAAATTCTCGTAGGTGAGCTGAAAAAGGAGGAGCCGACGGCTACCAAATAGGCCCTAAATATGTTAGCTACGCACGTGCGTGTTTCTAAGGATCGATCCATATACTAGGACTTGCGTGGAACATATTAATTTGTCCTTGCAGGTAGTATTAGTGCTCGATCATCTCGAGTTAAAGACATGATTCAGGAACTACACAAAGTCCTTGCGTGGAACACATCAAAGAATTTTGCAGAAACATTAGATTAGACAGTTCCCGTGTTCTAAATAAATCATTAATCTCTTTTATTTGTGCTCATGTCCTTTGTGTTAGGATCTTCCGGTCGAGGTTTTTTCTAGAAGAATGCAGCTCCATAATAAAGAGATTAAGTGGGGAAAAAGAGAATGCTAATACACATACGTCCGAGGGACTACAAAAAATCGGACGCTCTGTTAGCTCACGTCATCACACCACTTTGCTCCATGCCTTCCCCCGTTTCTAGTTGCTTCCTCCTTGGGGACAAAAAAAAATAAAATCAGATGCTCTGTTCGCTCACGTCATCACACTACTTTGCTCTATGCCTTCCCCTATTTCTAGCTGCTTCCTACTCTCTTCCCCCCGGCTTACTCCTCATCTTAAATTTGCTAACTTCTACAAAAGAATTACCGTTGTTGGTGCCAGGAGCCTCCTCCCATCTCGCACATTCCTCCCATGTACTCCCCCAATCCTCTAATCCAACACACACAGTCCCCTCCTCCTAGACTTCTTCTCATCCTAATCCACATGTCCTCCAATCTCCCTCTCCCTCTCCCTCTCCCTCTCCCTTCCTCTTCAGGCTAGTGAGGTTATGTCAGGACTCAAAAAATGCAATTCTAGACCCTTTGTATATTCTGCACTAGTCCAGGATGACGTTAATGTACACAGTGTCAACATAGATGAATATCGGTTCACACAAGACGATTAATAGAATAAATGTCTAATTTGAATAGTAAATAATGGTTTGACCTTATGGTCAAGTTTACATTTATTAAGCCTCGCAGGGCTGACAATAAATAAAATAACGACAGCGGAATAGAAATAAACTTCAGCGGAATTCCATCAATTCACCACAGGCAACAGACTGGGATCAAGACCATAACGATCGACACCTTCGTAGAACAACTCTTCAAATGCAGGCGAAGACTCCTCCACTTTTGTTGATTGTTTAAAACAAGTATGAGTACACAACCGTACTCGCAAGTTATACCACATAATGCAATTTATATATGATAGCTTATTCCAGAGGAATGACTTCTGTGGTTATTTTGCAGAAATACAACATTTGCAATTGAATACAAATAATAGATTGAAAGCATAATTAAAAACACATAAGACTATTAATTCATCATTTGATTTCACAAAGACACATAATCTAACAAGTTATTCACACAGTCATATGACTTAGATCATACAACACCCTTCCCAATATTTTTATGAAAATCTACCCCTCATGTGAAATCCCCTAGCATGTCCATGACCGCGGACGCGGCTATTCGAATAGATTGATCAAACACTCTGCAGAGGTTGTACACTTTACCCACAAGATACAATCATTGTAGCTAGCACTGACCATAACAAAACCTTTTAGAAACTTCATCTCAAATATCGACACTCCCGATGTGCTTTACTGTCATCCAACTCATACACACAACGTTTGGTACGACACACACCGTTGGACGGGGATACGGCGAACCGTCCCGCGATGTGACCTTTCTCATAGTCCACACCTCCACCCATCACACAGCTAACCTACAACCTGAGTTGTCAATTGCAAGATTTCATAACCTACTAAGTTAGGCATGTCACATGCCAGACATGTGGTTGTACAGTAAGGCTCAGTTCAATGACGCACAAAGTTAAGTCCTTAATTGACCATGGCAAGACTTATAATTTCTAACTAAGTTACACAGTTTATCATTCCCAGCACACAACTCCACCATATCACACAGAATCCACCACTTGCCTTAGTCTAAATCTTCTCCCACCCAGTTGGTTAAGTGCAACACATGCCATCAACGAGTAATAGCACATAGCACATATAGTTTTATCGCACAGTTCCATAATCACTTAGTCAAGTTTATATTTGTAACACACATGAAATGATGACTCGTAGCATGGCTAAGCAATCTACTCGTATCTAACTAACACACGTTGGTGCTACGATAATACCAACTAATAATGAACCAACATAGGGTGATAAAAGATCATGGCATATAACAGACAAGGCGGATATAACAATTTTGATTAATAACTAACCCAAAAGCACTTAAATTAATACTTGAAATAGAATGCGATACATTGAAATAAAGTAATTTTAAAAACTGGGTTCAATATGATCAAAGGTAGAACTTGGCTTGGAATAGGTCTAGGTACTGGTCTTGATCTTGAGGCACTTCTCCTTCTTCAAAAGTCCCTGAAGAATTAACGTCTACTCGCGAACGAAATAAATAAATAAATAACAGAGGCAAAACAAACTCCAAAAATTAAATAAATATAACTTGAATTTATATAAATTTAGACATTTGAATGAGCTCAATCGAAGTTCGAATGCAAAATATATGGCCTTTGGAAGAATGAATCTAAAAAACCATAATTTCGAAATTTCTGGAATTTCCGAATTATTTTTCTTAAGAAAAATTGGATTATTACGCAATTGCTGACGTCAATGAAGAATTTCTGGAAAAAGAATCAATACAAGAAATTCTGACGTGTGGGACCCACATGTCAGTCTCATGGCTCATAGTGGACTAAGTTCACCGAGCCATAGAAATCCGAAAGCGGTGGACCGGCCACGCATGCGTGTATGTGGGCGCTGACTGGACGTCACGCGAACGACACGCAAGCACGGGGCTAACGCTGGCGCTGATGTGGCGACGGACGTGGACACGGTGATGAGGGCAGCGCTCGGGACTCGATGGTCGCCGGCGAACGGCGGTGATCTACCGGCGGTGAGTGGTACCAGGAGATAGCGCACGCTATTGCGCACTCCAGGGTGGACTTACGGGCAGTTGGGAGCGACAGCGGCGACCGGCGGTGAGCTCCGGCGATGCTCCGGCGACGAGGAGGGGTGCACAAGGTAGACCGAGCAATGCTGATCACAATGATGCAGTCGGCGAGGCAAGTGCGCAAACGGCGGCGGCACAATTCACCAGAGAAGAAGATCGACCAAAAACTCTAAATCACTAATTGCGGCAGCGCTAGAGCAATCGGGGCGACGAGGGAGGCGGCTCTGGGTTGCGGAGGGCTAGACGATCCTAGGGGGCTAATTATAGGGGTCGGGCGAGTCGGCATAAGGAATCCCCAATTTGAGTCTGTTTTGAATACGAAACCAAATTCAGAAATCCTGGAGATTGAAACCGATTCGAGATTTGATTCGGACGGATTCGGATGCGGGGAGATATATAAGGGCTAAATATTTGTTGTGGAAAACTCGGAGTTTTAGTTGGAAAAACACGTTGTCGGTTTTGATCTCGAGCTCCGGCAATAGCGACGAGAGCGGGCGCACGCAAGGTTGACGATGATGCGGTGGAGACGAAGATAGCGGGACACACCTGGCAGCGAGGCAAAACGGCGCGGCGCGGGGCACGTCCGATCAGCGCTCGGAGCCACGCGTCGTGTAGCGTCCCGTTTTTCGGAGTTTTTGAAAATTTTAAAAGAGAACCATTTGCTTTCATTTGCCCAAAGCTTAATTTGGAATTTCAGAATTCAATTGCAGTTTAATATGAATTAATCAAACTTCAATTAAATTAAAGTTGGTTTAATTGAGTTTTCTGGAATTTAAAATCAAAATTATTATTTTGAAAATTTTCTTGGATTTTAAAAAAAGGGTTTTTCCTTTTTCCCGAAATTAAAAATTAATTTATTTGTAAAAGAAAAAGAAAATTCAAAGTTAAAACTATTTTTATTATGTCTAGAATAATTTAAGGAATTTCTGTGAATTTTTCTAGAATTTTTGGAGTCTATTTGCTATTTTATAAATTGCTTTTTGATTTGTTTGTATTTCTAAAATCAAAAATGGATTTTAAATCTTTTTTTTTGTTGTTTGTGGGCCGAATCTCTCCGGCCCGTCTCCTGTTCCCATGCCCAAGCGCTCCGCTGCCCATTTCCATGGCCTCGCCTCACCTCGCTCCTCGCTTGGATCTTCATCCGAAGCGTCCTCGTTCGCCGCGTCGCCTTTGCTCTTGGCCGTTGGATCGAGATCCGCCGCATCCGCTCGCCGCGCCCCTCGCTTTCCAACCGTCCGATCGCGATCCGACGCCATCGCCAAGCCGCGCGCTCTTTCGCTTCCCCACCGTCCGTCGAAATCGGACGGCGCCGCCATCTTCCTCCCCGCCGTTGGACTTCTCAACCGTCCGATCGAAATCGGACGGCTCTCCTCGCCGCGCTTCTTCGCTCCCACCGTCCGTCGAGATCGGACGGCGTCCGCTATCGTTCTCCTGCGCTCGCCGCTCTCTCCCACGTCGCCGCCGCGCTCGCCGCCGCCGCGAATCCCGCCCGTCCCGCTCCCTCGCCTCTCGCGCGAATCCGCCACGGATCCGCCGCCCTTCCTCGTCCGGACGCCGCACCGCCACGCCGCGCCCATCCGTCGCCTCTTGGCGCCTCGCGCGCGCGCGACCTCCTCCGCTTTTTTAAGCCGCTACGGCCCGCTTCTTCCCTTTTTTCTCCGCGCTCGCTCTCTCCCCTCTCGCCTTGGCCGCCTCCGCGTCGCCTCCGTAGCGTCGCCGCCGTTCCCGTTGCGCGCCGTCGTCTCCCCACTCCGCGCCGCCGCTGCGTCTCTCCGTCTCTCTCTCTCTCTCTCTCTCTCTCTCTCATCGCTCTCGGCCCGAGCCAACGTGTCCGCCACGTGGCGCCACGCCGGCCACACGTGGCGGTTTTGCCTGCGTGGTCGCTGCGTCGCGATTCTTATAGCGCCGATCGCTTAATCCGGAATTTTTAATAGAAAAATAATTCCGGAAAATCAGAAATTATAAATTCTATCATTTCATGTGATTTGAAACTTCTTTTGGCCATAACTTTCACATCCGAACTCCGATTTGGGTGATCCAAATTTCTAAATTCATATAAATTCATACCCTTTCATTTGGTACTGGTTTTGTAATTTTTGGAGTTCATTTGGTGCTGTTTTATTTATTTGTTGCTATTCTCGCACGTGTAGATTCCAAATTTGGAAGATTTCTTCGACCGACGATCAAGACCCTCTCCTCACAACGAAGGCAAGTCGTGAGGCCTTTGACCATGTTGAACCCATTTTACAAATGTATATTGTATTAAATTAACATGCATGGCTAGTTTTATTAAAAATAGTTTTGGGAGTAGATAATTACCAAATTGCCATTATGCCTCCTTGATAAATTGAAAATGAAATGTCTCCTTGAATGACATATATCCTTGGACACCTTAGGATGGTTAATACTAGTTGGACATAATTGTATACCAACTTGGGTGCGTATTATTGCTTAGACATGCTCTAGTTACCCGAGACTTTCGATCACGTGTTCAATGATGAATGAAATTTGACTAATGGAACTATGGAGCAGTGGTGTGAGGCCACCGTTATTAAAAGATGTTGTGCCATGGCGAGGATTGCCATTTGGTCGGTATGAACAAAAATGATTTATGCTCGGGCTTGAGGTAGGGAGCTAGAGTGGGTGCGTAATGCACATTGGGTTGTGGTAGACTTGTCCGAGCGACCAACTAAGGACTTAACTTTGCAAGTCATTGATCCGGTCACCTCGTGCAACCATAAGTCCGGTATGGGACGGACCGCCAATTAATTAGGAAAGTTTTGAGTCGGTTCTGTTGTGGTCATTTAGTGGCGCAAGAGGGGTCGTGATGGCGAAACCTTAGCGAAGCGTAACCGAGGCAAAATGGAACTTTGTAAAGCCTTGTCACGTGCTCTAGACTACTCACCTAAGGAAGTGAGCGGTGGTATCGACGGATGCCAAACAAACTAGAGAATTAGTGTCTTGTGGGTAAAGTCGTACAACCTCTGCAGAGTGTTAAAATCTATTCGAATAGCCGTGTCCCGATTCTGGACATGCACAGTGATTTCGCAAGGGTAGTATTTTCAAAAATGTGGTTTGGTTCGATAGAAGCGTTTGGTTGGAATGGTTGGGAAGTGAGCGGGATGTTCACCGCTTGATTCAAAAGAACTTGGTTATCTATGTATTATTCTTTTAAAATCACCTTTGCAATCTAATTATTGTATTTATTGTTAAACTTGCTTTACGCAAATTAACCATAAAGCCATCCTTGCTTAAGCCCGCATGAATACTATGTGCATACATTTCTCGTCTTCTTGAGTACTTTATGTACTCACGGCTTTATGCCCTTTGTTGATCGGTCAATGAAGAACCAAGAAATGTTGAGTACTATGAAGAAGGCTACTTTGAAGACTTTGCGAACTAGGTCGCGTCCTCCACTCGATTGCTGTGGGCATGTCGATTGGGCTCCACGTATTTTGAGATTTCATTGCGGATACTCTGTTGTTGCTAAGCCCGTGAGGCGACTTTTGTAAGAACCTTGACCATAAGGTCTTTCTTTGTTTTAATTAATATTACTTTGTCTGCTTCATTAGTTCGTTGTTGAATGGTTATGATTACATCATTGTTGTAACTGTGCAAGCTAGCTACTGATCATGGGACTAGCTTGGTATGCACAGAGGGTCTCGGGGTTGTGTGACACCCGTGGTCCGACAAGAGATGGTATCAGAGCCATATCGGCTGTAGGACGTAACCTTTAGTTAGATTGGTCGTCTTAGTCAAAGATTCAAAATATATTTTCTAAATCAAACCAAGCAATTAACTTGACTAGAAATTCTTCTCTCATCTTATTCTGTTCTTTCTCGCCTTGTTCTATTCTTTTCTTCTCATCTTACCCTCTTATATCATTCTTGAGTTCTTTCATCTTATCTTTTCTGGAACTTTGTTTTCAAATTTAAATTTGACTCCCTCATCTCTGGATTCTCCCTAGGATCGAGCCCTTCAAGATCAAGTAATGGAAGTCTTGGAAGCTCAAGTTCCGCCGTCTGTTTTCAGTTGACCCTCCATAAAGATTAGATTGGTAGCTGCCTCCCTAGTTTTAGATTCGTTTAGTCTGCGTAATAGTGTTTTTGTGTTTAAGTGTCTCTTTCTTGTTTGCTTCTTGATAGCTTTCCGGCTATCCGTTCGTTGGGTAAACCAACTTGGTCCGCATTAGGTTGATCCATCTATCCCCCTTGTTTCTCGCTCATCTCCGTGCTTTCCCTCTCATCTAAATTGCTTTCTTCTTCTCGTCTATTAAACCGGTGAAGCTTTGTCGCAGATGGTTCAGACCCGTAACTCCGCAAGCCAAGATGAGACTCCAAGCGCCTCTGCCCCGTCTTTCCAGGCCGCCAGATGCGGTCCGGGTTTGAGTCGCTTCATGGCGGCCAGACGCAATGATGAGCTCTATGATGCGAAATATGACTCGGATGATGAATCGCCAGAACTGCATCATTCTTTGCCCTTCTCGCAATGATGAATCAGAACAGTCAAGCAGCTGCCACGCCCACGCCTGCTCCACCCCCAGCTTTTCCTCAGTCCAGGCTGGCAGAGTTTTTGAGGACCCATCCGCCCACTTTCTCTAGCTCCTCTGAGCCTTTGGACGCAGATGACTGGTTACGATCCATGGAAAAGAAACTCGCTATCACCCGTTGTGATGATCGCGAGAAGGTTACATATGCCACTCACCGGCTTGAAGGTACCGCCTGCGAGAATGGTGGGAGAACTATTGTGCCGCCATGGAAACCACGAGAGTATCACTTGGGCCGAGTTTTGAGCTTTCCGCCACTCCCATATCCCCGATGGCAAGGTGGAAATGAAGAAGAATGAGTTCCGTGAGTGCGGCAAGGCAACATGTCGCTGAGTGAATACCTTAACAGATTCACTCGGCTATCCGTTATGCCCGCAGGGCGTTGCCACAGATGATGCCCGCGAAGCGCTTCAAGAGAGGACTCAACCCCGTTTGAAGGTGCAAGTCATTGGGAATGATTATGCGATTTCCGGCACTTGGTGAACAAGGCCATGCTCATCGAGGAATCCGCCGTGAGCTTGAAGAATCCCGCAAGAGAAAGATGATGCGACACGGTGCCCATCGGTCTCACTCCCAGAGAGTCGAATGAATGTGCCGCCTCCGCCGTGTTGCTCCACTGTCACATTGAGAGCCCTCAGAGCACCTCGCTCGCCCAATTAGCGGTGACCGCGGCTTCAATACTCCGGCAACGGCTGACCAAGGAATGGCAACCTGCGGCGGGATCACCGCTTTAAGTGCCATCACCGGGCACTTCGCCAATAGCTTGCCGCAGAGGCAAGGCCCTTCTCCTGCTTCGTTTCAACATGGGAGCCACTCCGGCCAGACCCCCACTCCGGAGCCGCACGTGGAGCCCTCGGACTCCAACCGCACTCAAGTCTCCTCGGCCTTTTGGAAGAGGTCGTGTGAACCACACCACTGTGGAGGAAGCCAGACGGCCGGACGTCGTCTTGGGGGTAAGTTCCTTGTCAATTCAAAGACCCGCCATCGCTTTGTTTGATTACGAGCTTCGCATTCGTTTGTTTCTGAGTTTTGTTGAAAGGCACCAATTGGAAGTTTTGCCTCTTAAAAGTGTTTTGTTGGTTCGATCTCCGGTTCGAATTGAGTACGAACCAAGGTTGCCCTAAGGTTAAAGTGACCATAGAAGGGTAGAATTCCTTGCTAATCTCATCATCATAGACACCAAGTCTCTTGATGTGATTTTGGGAATGGATTGGCTTGCCAATCACCAAGCCCTCTTGGATTGTGGTGGTAGAAGCATCACTTTGGTCAGTCCGGATGGAACCAAGGTAAAGTTTGAAGCCTCCCCAGAGAAGATAGCTGGAGCTTTAGTCTGCAGTGCCAGTGTTGTTTCTATGGAAGAAGTGCCAGTAGTCAGAGAGTTCCCAGATGTCTTTCCTGATGACCTACCTGGAATGCCGCCAGACCGAGACTTGGAGTTTGTCATCAATCTTGTTCCAGAACTGCACCTATTTTCAAGAGACCCTCTGATTGCTCACAATGATTTGGTTGAATCAAGAAGCAAATTGAAGAAATGCAAGAGAAAGGTTTTGTCCGACCAAGTTCTTCCCCTTGGGGAGCCCCAGTGATCTTTCTTGCAAAGAAGGATGGCACCCAACGGATGTGTGTGGATTACCGAGCCCTCAATGAGGTCACCATCAAGAACAAGTACCCTCTGCCCAGGATCGATGATTTGTTTGACCAGTTGAAAGGAGCCTGTGTTCTCCAAAATAGACTTGAGGTCGAGTTACCACCAGCTTGAAGATTCGTCCGAAGATATTCCCAAGACAGCTTTTCTCAACCCTAGATGGATCAGATGAGTTCACGGTCATGTCATTTGGATTAACCAATGCCCTCGCTACTTTATGAACTTGATGAATAAAGTATTCATGGAATATTTGGATAAGTTCGTCATTGTCTTCATTGACGATATTTTGGTGTATTCAAGAGTGAAGAAGAGCATGAAGAGCACCTCCGTTTGGTCTGAATAAGCTTAGAGATCATCAACTCTATGCTAAATTCAGCAAGTGTGAGTTTTGGATGAAAGAAGTTACTTTCTTGGGACATGTCATGTCTGCGGAAGGAGTATCTGTAAACCCCAGTAAGGTTAAGGATGTGCTTAATTGGGAGTCACCCAAGTCGATGCCTCAGGTCGAAGTTTTCTTGGAATGGCGGGATACTACCGTCGATTCATAGAAGGATTCTCCAAGATAGCAAGACCCTCACTCATTTGTTGAAGAAAGAAAAGAAATTTGCTTGGACAATGATTGTGAACAAAGTTTTCAAGAGTTGAAGAAGCGTTTGACCACGACTCGGTGTTGATTTTGCGGATGTCCTAAGGATTTTGAGATTTTCGTGATGCATCCGGCAAGGACTTGGTTGTGTCTGATGCAAGAAAGGAAGGTAGTAGCTTATGCTTCCGTCAATTGAGGCCTCATGAAGTGAATTACCCCACTCATGACTTGGAATTAGTGCAGTAGTGCATGCTTTAAAGATATGGCGTCATTACCTTATTGGTAATCATTGTGAAGTCTATACTGACCATAAGAGCTTGAAGTACATTTTCACTCAGGCTGATCTTAATATGAGGCAAAGAAGGTGGTTAGAGTTAATCAAGGATTATGATATTGGAATCCATTACCACCCAGGCAAACCTAATGTTGTGGCAGACGCCTTGAGTAGAAAAGTCTACTGCAATACCCTGACGATCAAGGAAAATCACCACTTACGCATGAAGAGTTCCCGAAGCTCAAGTTAGAGTTGGTTGAAGAAGGTTACCTAGTCGCCTAGAAGTTCAACCCACTTTGCGGAATCAGATCAAGGAAGCTCAAATTGAAGATGCCAATATTAAGGAAATCAAGAGCAGCATGAAGAAGGGTAAAGCCTTGAGATTTTCAGAAGATGAGCAAGGCACCATTTGGTTGAACAAGCGAATCTGTGTTCCAGATCAGAAAGAGCTTAAGCAGCTGATACTCAAGGAAGCCCATGAAACTTTGTACTCCATTCACCACGAAGCACAAAGATGTACCAAGACCTTAAGGAAATGTATTGGTGGCCTAGCATGAAGCGTGAGATTGCCGAGTATGTAGCTCGGTGTGATGTCCGTCGTGAGTTAAAGCCGAGCATCAAAGACTCTTTGGACTCCTCGCAACCCTTGAAAGTGCCCGAATGGAAGTGGGAAGAAATTGGCATGGATTTTATCACCGGTTTGCCAAGGACAAGGTCGATATGATTCTATCTGGTAATTGTGGACCGTCTAACCAAAGTTGCTCACTTTCTCCCGACCAAGACTACTTACTCGTGATAGATCGCGAGAATTATACATGGCAAAGATAGTGTGCCAAAGATGGAGTGCCAAGAAGATCGTGTCGATCGAGGATCCCATTCACCTCAAGATTTTGGCGAAGTTGCACGTTGTTCGGTACTAATCTAAATTTCAAGATGACTTATCATCCCAGACGGATGGATGATGTAAAGAGTAAATCAAATCCTAGAAGATATGTTAAGGGCTTGTGCCTTAGCAAATCGACCGATTGGGATCAAATGCTACCTTATGCGAGTTTTCCTATAACAACAGCTACTACCAAGCCTCCAGATGTCTCCATTTGAAGCTCTTTACGGAAGAAAATGCAGACACCCTTGTATTGGAATGAAGTAGGCGAAAGACAAGTGTTTGGGCGAGATATTTTGGAAAAAGCCAAGAGCAAGTTCGATCAATCGAGAAAGGTCAAAACAAAGACACCGAGCGCAGAAGAGTTATGCCGATAACCGCTTACGAGATCTAGCATTTGCACTGGTGATCATGTGTACTGAAGGTGTCGCCTCTCAAAGGGATCGTCGTTTGAGTAAGTGGAAAGCTTGCACCAAGGTACATCGGACCTTTCCCGCCTAGCCCAAGAGGAGAAGTCGCTACGGTTGGAACTCCCACCTCACCGCCGGATGTGCATAATGTCTTCCACGTGTCACGGTGAAGAAGTGTTTATGCAGTGCAAGAGCGGATGCCAATGGAAGCAATTGCCCCGCAAGAAGACCTCACCTACAAGGAGCATCCCATCAAGATCTTGGAAGTAGCAGAGCGAGTGACAAGAAGCAAGATCATCCGTTTACGCAAGGTCGAAAGGAGCAACCACAGAAAGAAGAAGCCACTTGGGAACGAGAAGATGACTTGAAGGTGAGTTTCCCCACCTATTCTCTAGTCAGCCTGAATCTCGGGGTCGAGATTCCCTTTAAGAGGGGTAGGTTTGTAGCGTCCGCTTTTGAGTTTTGAAAATTTTAAAAGAGAACCATTTGCTTTCATTTGCCCAAAGCTTAATTTGGAATTTCGTAATTCAATTGCGCTTTAATATGAATTAATCAAACTTCAATTAAATTAAAGTTGGTTTAATTGAGTTTTCTGGAATTTAAAATCAAAATTATTATTTTGAGAATTTTCTTGGATTTATTGGATTTTAAAAAAAAGGGTTTTTCCTTTTTCCCGAAATTAAAAATTAATTTATTTGTAAAAGAAAAAGAAAATTTAAAGTTAAAAGTATTTTTATTATGTCTAGAATAATTTAAGGAATTTCTGTGAATTTTTCTAGAATTTTTGGAGTCTATTTGCTATTTTCTAAATTGCTTTTTGATTTGTTTGTATTTCTAAAATCAAAAATGGATTTTAAATCTTTTTTTGTTGTTGTTTGTGGGCCGAATCTCTCCGGCCCGTCTCCTGTTCCTTGCGCTGCCCAAGCTCCCGCTGCCCATTTCCGCGCCCCGCCTCACCTCGCTCTCGCCTAGTTGGATCTTCATCCGAAGCGTCCTCGTTCGCGCCGCCCCTTGCTCTTGGCCGTTGGATCGAGATCCGGCTGCATCCGTTCGCCCACGCCCCTCTGCCTTCCAACCGTCCGATCGCGATCCGACGCCATCGCCGCGTCCGCGCCTCTTCCGCTCCCCACCGTCCGATCGAAATCGGACGGCGCTCGCTCATCTTCCTCCCCGCGCCGTTGGACTTCTCAACCATCCGATCGAAATCGGACGGCTCTCCTCGCCGCGCTTCTTCGCTCTCCCCACCGTCCGTCGAGATCGGACGGCGTCCGCTATCGTTCTCCCGCTGCGCTTCTCTCCACGCGCCGCGCCTCGCCGCCGCGAATCCCGCCCGTCCGTCCGCTGTCCCTCGCCTCTCGCGCGAATCCCGCCACGGATCCGCCGCCCTTCCCGTCCGTCGCCGCACCGCCACGCCGCGCCCATCCGTCGCCTCTTGGCGCCTCCGCGCGCCGCGACCTCCTCCGCTTTTTAAGCCGCGCGCCCGCTTCTTCCCCTTTTTCCTCCGCGCTCGCTCTCTCCCTCTCGCCTTCGGCCGCCTCCGCGTCGCCTCCCGTAGCGTCGCCGCCGTTCCCCGTTCGCCGCCGTCGTCTCCCCCAGCTCCGGCCGCCGCCGCCGCCGTCTCCCCATCTCTCTCTCTCTCTCTCTCTCTCTCACTGCCCTCCGGGCCCGAGCCAACGTGTCCGCCCACGTGGCGCCACGTCAGCGCCATGTAGGCGGTTTTGCCCGCGTGGCTGCTGCGTCGGCGATTCTTATAAGCGCCGATTTAATCCGGAATTTTTAATAGAAAAATAATTCCGGAAAATCAGAAATTATAAATTCTATCATTTCATGTGATTTGAAACTTCTTTTGGCCATAACTTTCACATCCGAACTCCGATTTGGGTGATCCAAATTTCTAAATTCATATAAATTCATACCCTTTCATTTGGTACTGGTTTTGTAATTTTTGGAGTTCATTTGGTGCTGTTTTATTTATTTGTTGCTATTCTCGCACGTGTAGATTCCGGCGTTTCGGAAGATTTCTTCGACCCGACGACCGAAGACCCTCTCCTCGTCAACGAAGGCAAGTCGTAGGCCTTTGACCATGTTGAACCCATTTTACAAATGTATATTGTATTAAATTAACATGCATGGCTAGTTTTATTAAAAATAGTTTTGGGAGTAGATAATTACCAAATTGCCATTATGCCTCCTTGATAAATTGAAAATGAAATGTCTCCTTGAATGACATATATCCTTGGACACCTTAGGATGGTTAATACTAGTTGGACATAATTGTATACCAACTTGGGTGCGTATTATTGCTTAGACATGCTCTAGTTACCCGCGAGACTTTCGATCACGTGTTCAATGATGAATGAAATTTGACTAATGGAACTATGGAACAGTGGTGTGAGGCCACTGTTATTAAAAGATGTTGTGCCATGGCAGGGATTGCCATTTGGTCGGGTATGAACAAAAATGATTTATGCTCGGGCTTGAGGTAGGGAGCTAGAGTGGGTGCGTAATGCACATTGGGTTGTGGTAGACTTGTCTGAGCAGCCAACTAAGGACTTAACTTTGCAAGTCATTGATCTGGGTCACCTCGTGCAACCATAAGTCCGGTATGGGACGGACCTGGCCAATTAATTAGGAAAGTTTTGAGTCGGTTCTGTTGTGGTCACATTTAGTGGCGCAAGAGAGGGCTGTGATGGCGAAACCTTAGCGGGCAGAACCGAGGCAAAATGGAACTTTGTAAAAGCCTTGTCACGTGCTCTAGACTACTCACCTAAGGAAGTGAGCGGTGGTATCGACGGATGCCAAACAAACTAGAGAATTCGTGTCTTGTGGGTAAAGTCGCACAACCTCTGCAGAGTGTTAAAATCTATTCGAATAGCCGTGTCCCGCTTCTGGACATGCCCAGTGATTTCGCGCAAGGGTAGTATTTTCAAAAATATGGTTTGGTTCGATAGAAGCGTTTGGTTGAATGGTTGGGAAGTGAACGGATGTTCACCGCTTGATTCAAAAGAACTTGGTTATCTATGTATTATTCTTTTAAAATCACCTTTGCAATCTAATTATTGTATTTATTGTTAAACTTGCTTTCGCAAATTAACCATAAAGCCATCCTTGCTTAAGCTCGCATGAATACTATGTGCATACATTTCTCTACGACTTCTTTGAGTACTTTATGTACTCACGACTTTATGCCCTTTGTTGATCGGTCCACAGAAAGAACCAGAAATGTTGAGTACTATGAAGAAGGCTACTTTGAAGACTTTGCGAACTAGGTCGCGTCCTCCACTCGATTGCTGTGGGCATGTCGATTGGGCTCCACGTATTTTGAGATTTCATTGCGGATACTCTGTTGTTGCTAAGCCCGTGAGGCGACTTTTGTAAGAACCTTGACCATAAGGTCTTTCTTTGTTTTAATTAATATTACTTTGTGCCTTCATTAGTTCGTTGTTGAATGGTTATGATTACATCATTGTTGTAATCGTGCAAGCTAGCTACGATCATGGGACTAGCTTGGTATGCACAGAGGGTCTCGGGGTTGTGTGACACCCGGGGTCCGACACGCCTCTTCTTGCGCGAGCACGCAGCGAGAGAGAGAGAGACCGGCGGATGGGGAACACATCGTCGAGAGGCGAGGCACGCGCACGGCGCGAGCCAGCCGCATAAAGGTCTTTGGGTCGCGAGAATAGTGTTGGGTTTCGGCCCGATTGTGGATATCATGGGGATATGCTCCTGATCTTAGCATGATGTGATAATTGGTAATGACGTTAAAGGTTTATCGTTTCACGTGTTTTCGGCAAAGTTGTTGTGATGTCAGGCCATTGGCGATCTGACCGGCCGAACCGGCGGTCTGACCGGCCTAAGGGCGGTCCGACCGGCGATAGCGGCGGTCGGACCGACCAACTTCACGAAGTGGTGTTTTGAGCTGGGCCAAAAATAGTGAGTGTAGGCAAGAGAGGGGATTATATTGCACTTGGTACCAAAAATAGAGGTTCTATTCATTTGAAAATTCCAGTAGATTTCGGTTTTTCAGAGGATAAATTCGGTTAAGTCCCAACTGGCGGTCTGACCGGCCAATAGGTGGTGGTCAGACCGGCCATGGCGGCGATCTGACCGGTTTTCACTTGGATCGTCGTCCTTCGTGGAGGCGATGTTTGGTTGTTAGGTCAAAGTCATGAGTTTCAGTGCATATGTATTGCATGATGCATGTTTTGACTAACATGGGTCAAGTTGTAAAGAACTTATTCCTGGATTCGGTTTACTTGTCTATTGTTGTGCAGGTTGCTTGGTGGTCAACGACGGTCAACGGCGAGGATGATCGGGACTAGACTTGGAGAGCTAAGGTCCAGAATGATCGATGATGCTGGGTGAGTTCAATGAACTCAAGCGTGGTGCAAGATGGACAAGGGTGACCTATTGGCTAATCGCGGCGCAAGACGGCTCGAGGTGTAGCTAATTAGGTCAAGAGGAGATAAAGACGGCGCATTAAAATACGTGCGTATGTGACCCGTTTGTTTTGGGCCTTAATGGGAGCCCAATTGAGTTAAACTTCTAGAAAGTCTAAGCCTCCATTATAAATAGAGGAGGGTGGCGGCTACCCCCCGCTCTCGTCTCTTTTGTTATTTGGAAACCCTAATTTGCTTAGGGAGAGGTTTTGTGGAGGCTAGGGTTCTAGAGAGTTTTGATGTGATTTCGTGCTCATAGATTGAGCTTTGTCCTCCATTGATGGAGTGGCTATAAACCCAAATCATATCAAATCAATCCAAGGAAAGTTTGATCAATGTTTTATCTCATTGCTTTCCTTCTCTCTTTTTGATGATTTGAGTCTTTCTTTGATCCGTGAGTTTTTGATTGAGTTCTTCACGTGATCTAGCTTGCTGTGACATGTGGGAACATATCTAGGATCATCTTGATCGTCAATCACCCACGAGCAAGATTTTGGATCTAGTTTTCGTTTTGACTCAGTTTTGAACCTTCCTCGTCTCAAACGGAAAAGGATCGTAATTCTTCCAAGAATTTACATAATCTTCGATTGGAATAGGTTTCTGACATCATAGAGAAGGTGTGTTCCAAGTTTTATCGAGTTTGGAGTTGTAGATCAAAAGTTTCATCTATTTGCAATTTCGTCATCGGGGCTGTTTGATCTGTTCTTGGTGGCGATCGATGATCGCCAGTCCACCGGTCGACCGCCATTGACCCAATGGCCGATCGCCCAAAGACCGAATTGCTTTAGCTTGTGTTGATTTTTATCGTATTGCTTAGGTGGATAAATTGGATTCAATACTAGTCTTCCACTGTACTGGTATATTGATTTTCATAGCTTCCATAGCTACTGGAGTAAAATCTTATTGAATCAATTATTTATGAAAAAGTGAGTGTGCTCCTATTCACCCCCCTCTAGTCACCTTTTCGGTCCAACAAGTGGTATCAGAGCCCGGTTAGTTCAATCTTGATCTTAACCGGTCACTGAACTTGGCGATGAATAGATACTCCACCAAGCTGCATATCTTCGATGGGCACGACTATGCCTATTAGAAGAATCACATGCGAGTCTTCCTTAAGAGCGAAGGACAAGCTATATGGTAGGTTATTCGAGCCCTGCTCGTTGTTCCCGAAGTTGCTACACCGGCTTCAGCATCCCTCTTGGCTAACAACAATAAGACAAAAAATCTCTTATATGGTGGGCTTGGTAGACAGGAGTATGATCGTATTTGCAATCTTGAGACTGCACACGAGATTTTGAACACCCTCGAAACTTACCATGAGGATTCGTTCGAAATCAAGAAAGTACGCCAGACAGTCTATAAGCGTGAATATAATAAATTCGAGATGCGTCCTGGAGAGCACATCGATGACATTTTCAGTCGCTTTAATAAAGTGATTAATCAGATGAAAGCTGTTGGTATTGAATATTCTCAGTCTGAAAATGTCACCCACCTCTTGGCTGCAATCAACACCAAAGAGTGGGAGATACATGCAACCGCCATTGAGGAGAACGTCAACCTCTCTGATCTAACTTTGGAGCTGCTTTATAGCAAGCTCAAGACTCATGAGATCAAGAGGATTGATCATCCCAAGAAGGAAAATATGACTTTGGTAGCAGACCCGCTCAAGAGAGCTTCTGATGGGTCTTCTCAGTCTTCTTCTGGATTTTCGCTTGCTGGTTTATCTGCAATCCATGAAGAGGAGTTTGAGAGTCTCCCTGAGGCTGAGTTGGCCCTCATAGTCAAAAAGGTCACACGGCGCGTATAACAATATGAGAAACAGAAAGAGAGGAGGTCCCGTCACTTGCTATCAGTGTGGTGAGCTTAATCATATCCGGACAAATTGCCCCCAGCTGAAAGGAAAGAGCAACCATAAGGAGGGTAAGCCAGCTTGGAAGAAGGCACAATGGAACAAATCAAGGTATGATGCTGCTAAGCTGACGAAGGCCGCTCACCGGGTTCTTGCCGCTTTTGGGGATCAATCTTTAAGCGATGTGGACTCCGGGATGAGGAGGACAAGGAGGAGGAGATCCCTCAAGACAAGAAGAAGGCAAAGGCCAAGGACTTCACCGGCTTATGCTTCACGCATGGCTAACTCCGTTGACGATGACAACGATGAGGTACCTCCCTCCTATGATGTCCTTTCTGATAGATGCGAAACTATCTTTGAGCAACTCATGAGTCAGGATAAGGCTTCAAAGTATATCATGGCAAGGAACAAGGACTTCGAGTCACAAGTAGATAAATTGACTTTAGAACTTACAAATGCTAAGACACTTGAATCTGATGAATATTCATCCTGCCATGCTCTGCACTCAGAATTTGCTAAACTGCAATCTGCTCATGATATTGCTTTGCAACAACTTAAAAATGCCAGGACTGAGCTAGTTGAGGTTAAATCTGTTCCATTTGAAAAATGCTTAGACTCTAGCAAGTTGGTTGCTTCTGGAGTGGTTGATTCTAGCCTTTGCACTTTCTGCTTAAAACGCGAACATGAAGTCAAAGATATCTTAAAAGCAGTTAAAGCTAAATATGACAAGCTTAAGGACAGTATTGAATCTTCTACATGTGCTTCATATCCATCTCTTAAACTTGAAGCTGCTTTATATAAGGAGAAATATGCTAGAGCCATTAAGGATAAAACATGTGAATCATGTGTTAATCTTGAAGAAGAAAATGCTTATGTTAAGGATACCTTAAATTTTTTTTCAAAAGGTAAGAAACAATTAAACATGATTCTGGACAAGTCTAAAACTCTTTATAAGAAGCAAGGATTAGTATACAACTCTGTCCAAAATAATTCTAAGCCAAAAGTTACTCAAGTCTTGGAAAATGGGTTGGTTGAATTCAAAACCCAACCTGCAAAAAATATTTTTAAATATGCGGGTTTTGCCCAATCATCTGTTAAGTCAAAGGGTACTTCTCCCAGTGGTATCAAGTACCATTGCACCTATTGCAAGAAGGATGGGCATTTGGTTGAGTTCTGTTGGCGTGAGTTGAAAAATGATAAGGAAAATTTTGCTAGAATTTCATCCAATCAACCTAGAGCTTTTATGAGACATGGTAACATAGAAAAGAAGAAACCTGGTTTAGAATTTGTGTCACATGCTCATCATCATGTTCCTAGACAGGATAACTCTCATATTAGTTTAACCATTGCTCATAATAGAACTTTAAATAGAATCAAGGATAGCACTTCTGCTTTGCATATTACTCGCAGACGTGTGTCTCAGTACTGGGTTCCTAAGTCTTGTTTAACTAACCCTAGTATTGAGACACATCGTTCTTCTGTGCCTTGATTTTTGGGATTACTGCGAAAACAAGGACACGTGGTTCGTCGACTCCGGCTGTTCACGCTACATGACCGAAGACTTAAGATGGTTCACCTCCTTCACGCGGTTTACGGGTGATGACTCTATCACCTTTGGAGATGATAGACAATGGCGGATTGAAGTAACGGGATCGATCAGGGTGAACGACAAGTTCATCCTCAAGGATGTCGCCTTTATGGACAAGCTAAGGTTTAATTTGCTTTCTGTCTCTCATCTTCTTGATGATGGCTATGAGACTAGATTTAAGAAGAATGCTTGTAGGGTGCTTGATTCAACCAGTGAGCTTATTTTTGGGATTACTAGAGTTGCTAGGATCTTTAGATCTGATTTTTCCGAATATCTTGCTAGCTCTCTCAAGTGCTTGATTTCATCATCTTCTTCAGAGTTCTGGCTTTGTCACCGTCGTTTGGGGCACATTGGTTTTGATCATCTGACGTGAGTTAGTAACCTTGAGCTCATGAGAGGTTTGCCTAAACTCAAAGTCATCAAGGATGCTGTAAGTGCGCCCTGTAGCCATGGCAAGCAAGTTGCCGCCTCACACCCTTCAGTGACTATGGTCATGACTGACGGACCGGGACAGTTGCTTCATATGGATCTTTGTTGGTCTGCTAGGTTCGATCGATTGGTGAAAAATGGTACACTCTTGTTATAGTCGATGATTTTTCTAGATATACTTGGGTGTTCTTTCTTGCTTCGAAGGATGAAGCTTTTGATCATTATCATGATCTTATTCTTCGTTTGGCTTCTGAACTTCCGAGTGCCTTGAGAGCGATCCGTAGTGACAATGGCACGGAGTTCAAGAATGCCTTTTTTGCTTCCTTTTGTGCTGAGCGTGGAATTGAGCATCAGTTCTCTTCTTCACATGTCCTCCAACAAAATGGCGTTGTGGAAAGAAAGAACAGAACCCAAGTCGAGATGGCTATGACTAGATGAGTATAGCACACCGAGGAGGTTTTGGGCCGAAGCTATCTCTACTGCTTGCCATATTGCAAATCGTGCCTTTTTGAGACCGTCTTTGGGCAAGACGTCTTATGAACTTCGGTTTTATAGTAAACCCTCTGTCTCGCACTTTCGAGTCTTTGGATCCAAGTATTTTATTCTCAAGACAGGAAACCTAGATAAATTTGAGTCAAGAACTTTTGATGGTTTATTTCTGGGTTTTCCTGCGCATTCGAGGGGTTTTCGGGTTTTTAATGCTGAAACTAACCTTGTTCAGAATACATGCAATGTCACTTTTGATGAGACTAACACTGGAGCTAGATCAGATATTTCAGGTGATACACAGGTAACAGAGAGTATATTTGTAGAGGAAGATGATGAAGGACTCGATGATGTTCTTCCACCTGCTGCTGTTGACGCTCATTTTCCAGCACAAGAACCTGCTGTGACTACTTCGCCTTCAGATGAGGCTCCTGCTGCATCTTCATGCTTTCCTCTCCGGGTGCACCACTTCACATTCAAAGGCAGCACCCTCCGGATCAGCTGATAGGTAATCTCCATGAGCGAGTCACTCGCTCCAGATATCATAATCCAAAACTCTACTCTCATTCTACTTTTGTTGCTTCTTTTGAACCTCGCGATATATCACATGATTTATCGGATTCTAGCTGGGTCAATGCCATGCATGAGGAGTTAGAAAATTTTGAGAGGAATAATGTTTGGAACCTAGTAGAACCTTCTAGTGGCCATAATGTTATAGGAACCCGCTGGGTTTTCAAAAATAAACAAAATAAGGATGGTTCTGTGATTAGAAACAAAGCTAGGTTGGTAGCTCAGGGTTTTAGCCAAGTTGAGGGGTTAGATTTTGATGAGACCTTTGCTCTTGTTACTAGACTAGAAGCCATTCGTATTATGCTTGCATTTGCTGCATCTAAGGACTTTAGATTATATCAGATGGATGTTAAGAGTGCCTTTTAAATGGTCACATAGAGGAGGAAGTGTATGTTAGGCAACCCCCATGCTTTGAGAATCCCAAGAACCCACATCATGCGTTCAAGCTATCCAAAGCCCTGAATGGTCTTAAGCAAGCCCCTCGAGCCTGGTATGATAGACTTAAGACCTTCTTGCTTAAGAATGATTTTGAGATGCGTAAGGTAGACAAGACTTTGTTCATTCTTATGCATGATAATGACTTCCTGCTTGCTCAGATTTACGTTGATGATATTATCTTTGGTGGTTCTTCTCATTCTCCTGTTTCCAGCTTTTCTGAGACAATGTCCAGGGAATTTGAAATGAGTATGATGGGAGAGCTCAATTACTTTTTGGGGTTTCAAATCAAGCAATGTAAGGAAGGGATCTTCATCCATCAGACGAAGTACACTAAGGACCTGCTCAAACGCTTCGACATGGGTGACTGCAAGCCGATCACCACTCCCATGGAGACTTCGACTGCTTTGGATCCAGATGAGGAAGGAGAAGCCGTGGATCAACGCGAGTACCACAGCATGATCGGCTCCCTCCTGTACCTGACGGCCTCAAGACCAGATATCCAGTTCACGGTCTGCCTGTGTCCGAGGTTTCAGGCGTCTCCGAGGGCTTCCCATCGCCAAGCCATTAAACGCATAATCAGGTATTTACAGTCTACCCTCTTGTATGGCATTTGGTATTTCTGTTCTTCGTCTTTGTCCATTCGGGGGTTTTCTGATTCTGATTTTGCGGGCTGTCGGCTAGATAGGAACAGTACCTAAGGCACTTATCACTTCCTAGGCACTTCTCTTGTCTCTTGGTCTTCTAGGAAGCAGTTCACTGTTACACAATCCACTGCTGAAGTTGAATATGTAGCTACTGCGGTAAGATTTTGTGGATGATATCCACTCTTAAGGACTATGGGTTAAATTTTGCTAGTGTTCCTCTTTTCTGTGATAACACTTCTGCTATTAACATTGTTAAAAACCCAGTGCAACACTCTAGGACCAAGCACATAGACATTAATTCGCTATCACTTCCTTAGAGACCATATCGAAAAGGGTGATATTGTTCTGCACTTCGTGGAGTCCGAAGCTCAACTGGCTGATATTCTCACCAAGCCTTTAGACCCAACAAGGTTTGCCACCTTGAGGAGCGAGTTAGGGGTAATTTATCCCCATGGGTTGGTTTGAGGGGGAGTTCGATCTTTTCTAATCTTTCCTTACTTTTTTGATCTTTTCTTGTTCTTCTGATCTTTTTTTGTTCTTTTTTGAACTTGTTGATCTTTTTTTTGAACTTTTTAAGCTTTTTGAGTTTTCTTGCATCTCATTGTATCATATTGCATTCATATGAAAAATTCAAAAAGATGCATTGTCATTTAAGATTTTCTGCTTATCTTTTAAAAATTGATGAAGCTTTGCCTATTATCATTTGGAGCTTGAGTATTTCAATTCTTGCTCAATGCCATGTCTAGTTTTTTGACTTGCTAGAATTATCATGCTTTTACATATACAGATAAGTCTTTGCTGTATGAGCTGGAACTCTAAACAACTCGAACTAAAAACTCCAATTTATGGATATTTTAGCTAGTTGCACAATTAGTGCTCCTTTTGTGAGATTGGCCCTATCAGAATTGCTTTGTTAGCTCTTGAATCTAAAATTGACCATTATTTGAGCTTCTTGTGTTCTTGAGAATCTAAAATTGTTCTTGTGAAACATGAAAAATTAAATTTCAAGATTGTCTTATGCTTAAATTGTGTCAAACTACTCTTACGAGACTGGATGTCAAAGATATGAACTTAGAGATAGTTTGATGATCCAAACGATCTCATGGGGACTGTGTGTCAGAACTGACATGAACCTCAAGATTTGTCGCCCTGGTAGAAGCTGAGGAAGAGTTTGTGATGGTTCCTAGTCCAGGATCATCTTCACTAAGATATACCTCTAATCAACTTCTGGTCGAAGCTTAAGTTGAGTTTGTGGATGGCTCCTAGTCCAGGATCTTGTCACTAAGTTAGACCATTAGTCAACTTCCATATTCAGTGCAAATGAAAAACTGTTGAAAAATGGGCGTTTGAGAAATTTAAGCAAAATGATTCAATTCAGAACCTGATTGTCTCTTAATGTGGTCACTGTTAGCTTTTTATCTCACTCTGACATTTTGACATGGCCAGTATCATTTTAGGATCCCTGTTGATGAACTTGATAATTTGAAGCTTTGCTTAAATTGATCAAATTTATTGCTTTTTATTGAGCCTTCGAGCTTAGCTTTGATATATATGTCTTATCATGATCTTGCTAGCGCTGTTAGGTTTGATATGTTGTTTGTGCAATATTAGAAATGCTAGCTTGTTCTTTTGGGTAATCTCCAAATCTTCTTGTAATCAAAATTTGAAAAATACAAAAATAAAGCCACTCCATTGCACTACATATATACTCCTTCTTATGCTTCTTTCTCCATTCTGCATTTGTTACCTCTGGACGAGAGGAAGGCGTGATTCCTTGATGACTCCATTGTCAAAGGGGGAGAAGATTTTTCAATGTTGTATAAAGGGGAGAAGATATAAAAATGTTAAAAATGGGGAGAAAATTGGAGAATTTGAAATTTTCTGAAATCTGAGGATCATTAGTGAGGGGGAGCATTTGAATTGCATTCTTATCATCTTATTGCCTTTTCTGAACTTGAATTGCATTTCTTAATCCTCACGATGATCAAAGGTCAATTGAACAATTGTTCTTTCATATGGAACTTAAGTGAGATTTTTTATTCTTTCCTGGAATTTAAAGTTTTTATGCTTTCTTTTGCCTTATCTCACTTGCCTATGCTATTCTAATGCCAGCTTGGTCATTTCCATTGCTTTCTCTTGCGTATGGACCAAGTTTTGCCTTTATGCGAAAACGAAAGTATTTTATTTTTCAAACCTCCAAATTACATTTTTTGGATAATTACCAATGTGTGCATCAAGGGGGAGATTGTGAATATCATGGGGATATGCTCATGATCTTAGGATGATATTACAATTGGCAATGGCGTTGAAGGTTTATCAAATCATGCATTTTTGGCAAAGTAGCAGTGCTGTCAGGCCAGTGGCGGTCTGACCGGCCGAACCGGCGGTCTGACCGGCCAAAGGGCGATCCGACCGGCCACCCCTAGCGGTCGGACCGGCCAGTGGCAGTCCGACCGGCCATAGCGGCGGTCGGACCAGCCAAATGCAAAAAGAAGTTTTTTGGGCTGGGCCAAAAATAGAGGTTGTAGGCAAGATAGGAGATTCTATTGCACTTGGTCTCATAATTTTTGGAGTATCCAGTCAAAAGTTCTATTGGTTTAAAAATTCCAGTAGGTTTCGGTTTTTCAGGAAGGAAATCCGGCTAAGTCCCACTGGCGGTCGACCGCCGTATGGCGTCGAGCCGCCGGAGGATCGATCGACCGCCCATAGTTGGTAGTCTGGCCGGTTTTCACTTGTTTCGTCGTCCTTCGTGGTGGCGATATTTGGTTGTTAGGTCAAAGTCATGATTTTCAGTGCATATGTGTTGCATGATGCATGTTTTGACTAACATGGGTCAAGTTGTGAAGAACTTATTCCCGGATTCGATTTGCTTGTCTATTGGCGTGCAGGTTGCTTGGTGGTCAATGACGGTCAACGGCGAGGATGATCGGGACTAGGCTTGGAGAGCTGAGGTCCAGAATGATCGACGATGCCGGGTGGGGTCAGTGAACTCAAGCGTGGTGTAGAATGGACAAGGGTGACCTTTTGCCAATCCGCGGCGCAAGATAGCGCAAGGTGAAGCTGATTAGGTCAAGAGGCTATAAAGACGACACGTTAAAATGCGTACGTGTGTGACCCGTTTGTGATGGGCCTTAACGGGCGCCCAATTGAGTCAAATTTCTAGAAGGTCTAAGCCTCTACTGTAAATAGAGGAGGGAGGTGGTTGCACCCCTCTTCAACCTCTTCATTGTTTTGAAATCCTAATTTGCTTAGGGACAGAATTTGTGGATGTTAGGGTTCTAAAGATTTTTGATTTGATTTCGTGCTCTTGGATTGAGCATTGTCCCCCATTGATGGACTGGCTGTAAACCAAAATCATATCAAATCAATCCAAGGATTGCTGTGACATGTGGGAACATATCTAGGATCATCTTGATCATCAATCACCCACGAGCAAGATTTTGGATCTTGTTTTCGTTTTGACTCGGTTTTGAACCATCGTCCTCTCAAACGGAAAATGGTCATAATTTTTTCAAGGATTTTCACAATCTTCGATTGGAATAGGTTCCTGACATCCTAGAGAAGGTGTGTTCCAAGTTTCATCGAGTTTGGAGTTGTAGATCAAAAGTTACATCTATTTGCAACTTCATTTTTCGGGCTGTTTTCTCTGTTCATCAGGCTGGCGGTCAGACTGCCCAAGGTGACCGGTCCGACTGCCCAAGGTGACCGGTCCGACCACCATTGACACAGAGGTCAGACCGCCCAACACTTAGAATTTTAGACTGTGTTGATTTTCGTTGTTTTGCTTCGGGGGTTAGATTGGATTCAATACTAGTCTTCCGCTGTACTGGTATATTGATCTTCATAGCTTCCATAGCTATTGGAGTAAAATCTTATTGAATCTATTATTTGTGAAAAAGTGAGCGTGCTCCTATTCACCCCCCTCTAGTTGCCTTTTCGGTCCAACAGAAACCCTCCTAAAAAATTTGAGCTTAGCGTCTCATTGTCGTCCACACGCATTGTCCTCTCGTTGTTTGCAATATCTCTTACAAAATTTTGTGTGTATTTCAATTATGTTGTTGATGTATTCCTAATTTGTTGTGTATTTGGTTGCAAAATATTGCACTATTGTAAAACACAATAGAGCCACGGTTGTCCCTATTATTCCCCCCCCCCCCTCTCTCGGTTCCGGCAAGGAGAGGGAGCGCATGCAGCAAATGCATCAGACTGTAGTCGAAGAAGTAAGGAAGATGGATGACGAACAGACAATACGAGGCTGGTGACCTTTGCCTCAAGTCCACGGTAACAATTGTTGCGGCAAGAGGTATTTTTTATTGCAATGGTGTTTTTAATTTGTTGTACCTCCTTTACAATTTAAATGTTGCATGCATTCTCTCGAATTGTTACCGTAGCTTTTCTCCATTGTTGCATAAAGTTATTTGGTTTGTTACAATACATCTTCCTGAATTTTTGTAGAAAAAAGATTTTTGTTGCAACCATTGTCGTCGATTGTTGCACACATGAAATCAAAATATTTCGTAAGTTAGTTTTAAATGTTGTAACAATTATTTTCGGATATTGCAACTATTATTTTAAAATGTTGAAATATTGTAACATCGAAATTTATTTGATCAGTATATTTGAATTAGTTTTTAAGCGCAGCTAGGTTCTATACTTATGGTTTCTATGCAATTTTGGTAAGAATATGCTATTTTTTCCAATGTTTTTTTTGGAGGAGATCAGGTGGAGCAGGAGTTTTTGTTGAGTCTGGTGTTCGTGATGTTGCATAGCACTTTCGCTTGTTTCGGGAGGGAGGAAAAACACACCGAGATCAGACGGCTAAGCATCATGATACCAGATCGGACGACAAGGCGCCGACGTTAGCGTTGGAAATGTATGTCCGAGCGCTAGCTGCATCCTTGAAAAAAAAGTTTGATTCGCAAATCTAACAAAAGTATAAAAAGGTATTGCCTTTACCCAAAACAAAGGCCAGCGCTAAAAATGCATCTGATTCCAGAGTACTGCAGGTTAATTACTCGCGCGCACATATCAAATCTGAAACCATGCCTCTATAGCTAATGCTATCTATTCAAAGTGACGAGAAAAGTCTCTAGAAGTCTCTGCAGGTTCATTTGGCACATTGATCGATTGTCGCTGTGTGTATTCTATAAGCTAGCTGGTTTGTTTGTGGTAGGCCATATATAGCCTTTGTTTCCGATTCATTTTTAGATCAAGCCTTTGTCTCCAATTTTAATCTTGTTTAAACACCTATGCCTGGACTTACGTAAGTTTGATTACGTATACATGCCTCTCCTTTACAGCATAAGCAAATTAATTAAACAATTGATTCGAAGCTCAACACATGCACCATTACTTTGCTCATTAGCCATACACCCAGTGCTCGATTTTTTTAAAAAATAATACATATAAAAAAATTATAGAAATAAACAAATCGAAAGAAATACAAAACTAGACATCTATCGCCAATTGGCGATTGTAAGCTGTCGTCGTTTGAATTGGCGATAGCTCTCTGTCGCCAAACAAAGACTTCTCCAGTGGCACGTGACCCATCTAGACGAGTGCAATTCAGGAATTTAGTCTCTGTCGTCAATTCAATTGGCGACAGGGGGCTGAATTGGTGACAGGGTCCTGTTCTATGGGCAACAGGATCTCTGTCGTCAATTGAATTAGCGACATAGGTCTAGTTTTGTATTTTTATTTTTTTGACTATTTATTTGTGTAATTTTTTAATGTATTATTTTTTTAAAAAATCCCCAGTACTCTACATTTAAGTACTTTTAGTACTACCTTAGCAGCACTCACGCATGCATTGAACCCAAACAAACTCTTCTTCCTCCTCCTTGTCCCTACAAAATTTGTAGAGAAGAAATTATTAAAACATTTCTTTCAGAAAAATAGGACCAAGCATGCAAAGCTCGATCGGTCTTCTTTCAAGTGATTGTATTTCTTTTTCTTCGGGTGATTAATGAAAGCTCGTAGCTTCCCAAAAAAAAAAATGTTTACATAGTAAAATCTGGTAATTTCAGGATAAATTTAAGTGGTGAATTGTGCATGCGTGATGGATGTGTCTTATGCTGCCTGGAAACGATTAAAGAAAATTAATAGAAGTTAAAGACGACTTACCGGATTGAATGAACATGTGCTGACGTGCATATATACCTTGCCCGGTAGAAGGAAAAGCCAAAAACAAATGTAATTGACGTCAGTAAGCACCTGATTAGTTATATAGAAAGTAGGATAAATGCCACATGCATGCATGATCAATGTATAGCACAGATGAGAACAAAAAACTTCCTCACAAACAAAAAGTACCTACCTATATGTTGCGTGCAAACATATATATATATATATATATATATATATATATATATATATATATACACCCTTGTATAACAACAAGACTTCTTATCTGAGAGACACTAGGAATAAGCAAGAGAGTACGTACGTAGGTAATAAGGATTATTTTCCGGAATAAATTAAATCTGTGCATGAACGTAACTTTTTGTTATGAAAAATTTTCAGTACGTAGTAGCTACAGATTGACAAGCAGACACCACTAATTCCATGCAAGTGTTTCTTTTGGAGAATTAGGACCAATCATGCAATTAAAGCTTAATAAAATATAAGTGACATACTAGAACTTGCGCAGTCAAGCTATTAATTTTATCTTTGATCAACAATATATTTATGAATACCTAGATGATCATATACAAACTTGGAGGTGGTGGAGACCATGTCAATGTTTTAGATG
This sequence comes from Hsuehochloa calcarea, assembly GCA_036346395.1. Taxonomy (NCBI): domain Eukaryota; kingdom Viridiplantae; phylum Streptophyta; class Magnoliopsida; order Poales; family Poaceae; genus Hsuehochloa; species Hsuehochloa calcarea. The sequence goes on from CM070607.1 coordinate 1,724,819, forward strand.
TCACTTATTTGTGAATAAAATGGTATTGGTTAATTGCTTATATTGGCAGATCTAAGTCATTTGATCTCCCCATTCCGATCGATGCTAGCTCTATATATGGTCTCGGGAAATTTTGATGTCCCTCTTTCCCTCAAGAGAACAAATAAACATCCACCGTTGATGTTTGCTATTGAATTTTTCCCCTCGTTTCGATTGATCTAGATCTTAGCTTTGCTGCACCTAACCTATGCTTCTTCGCCGTTTTGTGCCACGTCACTTCGACGCCATAACTGTCCCATATATATATGCACTCTTTCCCTTCTGCGGTCGATCTGTTTCCAAATTAATGTACGTTCAACACACACAAACCATGCATCACATATATGATACTAGTTTTGCTACTGTTTGCAGCACTAATTTCTTAAAACCGTATATTTTAATGTAGTGCTTGAAAAAAAAACAATTTAAGTCCTGCAAATCCCAAATATATAAGAGCATGCTTACTACCGGACTGGCCGACATTGTATGAAAATACATACTCGATACGTATAATTAAGCAAGTGTTTGTGATCATTCATTAATTCGCCTGTGTGAGAATACGTTGGGTGTGTCTGCCACGCATCAATTTGAGCATTTGTACACCCATTAATAACCGTCGACGTGATTATGTGCGATTGAACCCTTTTTACAACTAACCTTGGATGATCTCATTTTATGTTCCCGGCCGGCTTATGGAACCAACCAATCATGCATGTATATCTTCGTATTTCTGGCCTCTGCGGCTAACTGCTCAGAATTCTTTGCGCTAATTTGATTTGCGTCAGGTTCATGATCAAATATACAGTTGGAAAATAACATCATTAAACAATTGCGCGCAGCTCTACTAGATCTCCTCATCATATATATATGCCCTGCCAAAACTATCTTTTCAGGAAGTATCGCTGTTGCTATTTCAAAAACAGGAGGAGGAGGACAAGGATAGGTGTCATTGATTCAAGCAAACCAATTAATCACATAAGATGATGATACACGATCACGTTTAATTAATACAGGACTTGCTGATCTCCACAGATCAGTTCACTTTAATTGAACGTACCTCAAATTAAACGTACAGTCGAAATCCGTACATATGCACATATCGATCGATCGAGCTTGTGCTTGAGTAAAATCGATCGATGTGTCGACCAGCAGGTGATGATGCATGAATCAGTAGTATATATATATATAATTCAGTAGCAGTTAATTCTTCTTGCCACCTGATTTGTTGAGATCGTACTCCCCGCCCTTGAGCATCTCCTGCAGCACCTCGTCATCAAGGTACTCCAGCTCGATAACCTGCTGGTCGCCCTGCTGCTGCTGCTGCTGCTGCTGCCGCGATGACGACGAGCCACGGACGTAGTTGCGCGCCTCGCCGGGGAAGTTGAGCACGGCGAGGTGGCCGCGCATGGCGTAGGCGGCGCGGTCGTAAGCCCGCGCGGCCTCCTCGGCCGTGTCGAAGGTACCGAGCCAGACGCGGACGCTCTGGCGGCTGGAGTCGCGGATCTCGGCCGCGAACTTGCCCGACGGACGGCGCCGCACGCCGCGGTACTTGGTCTCGCCGCCGTCATTCCCCTGATCATCCCATCGGCCACCCTCCATTACTAATTAGCTAGTCGATCGATCCGGCCGGCTGGCCTATGTATCAGTTAGCCCTAGCTAGCTAGCTAGCTAGCTTGGTTACTGTAGTACACTGGCTAGCTAGCGAAGCTATAGCTAGGGACTACTACTAGTGTTGTTAGTTTGTGTGGTTGCTTATTGTGCCGTGACGGCGATGGAAATGACTACAGGGAGTACGTAGTATTTAACACTCGATCGATCGATCGATCCGTAGTGAGCTGCTAGCTAGTACCTAGTAGTAAAGCCGTAACTAATGGAAGGCGATGCAATGCTAAATTAACTAAAGGAGGATGCGATTCTCCTCTCCTCTCGATCGCGCGCGGGTGAGAGAGATTAATTGTGGAAGAAGGGGCCCTCCTCTCCTCTCCTCTCCTCTATGCGGCTAGCTAGCTGCTTAATAATTAGCTATATATTAAGAAACACTTCACAAAGTTAATTGTTCATTATTAAAGCAAGTCTTGTGGTTGGGCTTGAATGCCTTGTACGTGGACGGTCATCGTAATATGGTCTTTCTTTAGTTTCTTTCCTGCAGGTGGCTAACTGAAACTAGCTCGGTTTCACCAATAATAATAATAACTGAAACTAGTTAGCTAATCCGGTCTAACATTCTCGATCGCCTGCATGCGTTGAATTGAACGGAAATTGCCTAATTAATAATTTTATACTAGTACTAAAATTGTAGGGATCAGCTGTCCCCCATCGAGTAAATTTGAAGCCAGACATGCAGACAATAATATGCAGGTATAAGGACTTGCAGGTAGCGCATGCGCAGTCTCTTCTATTGGTTTTCTTTACATATTGGTTAGATTTTCTCTACGCTTGGTCATCATATGTATAGATAGATCGAATCCTTGCGATTCTTGTATTGATGAGTGTAAACTAAATAAAGTTTAGTTTGTGATGGATGGAATCATACCTGCTTTGCAGTTAATTATATAGTTAGCCCGCGTGCCTGAACTGCTTGTAGTTAATTTAACACAAATTGTTGGAGCTAGCCAGCGAGTGAGAGGTACTGTAGCAGGGGCGATCGAATGGAGTGGGGGTATGTCAATCATTGTTTCTTACTATTGCGTTTTGTCTCAGTAGCTTGCTAGTATCCGTATATCTTAATTTGCTTAAATTATTTGTCACTGGCCGGGCTGTTTCCTTTTAATTAGTATGCACGGAATACTGCAGGGACGCATACGCGAGCACGTTTTGGTTTGAAGAATAAAATCTAATACGGCCGCGACCCAAATGTTAATTGATCAATAATGATATTCGCGACTCTGTGCTTGCTCTAGATCTTAATTAACTTTGTCCTCTCTTTTTGGATATATAAACTTCGAGTTGAATTCAGGTACGTACACTACTACAGAACAGACTTTTGATCGAACTGCCAAATGGGCAATAGTCTCGGAGAAAATTGCATCCGGGACAAAAAAGATCTTTCGTCCCGGTTGGTGACACCAACCGGGACTAAAAGTCTCCTGCCCAACGACTCTGGTGGCAGGCTTTTGCAGGAGGACGTTTAGTCCCGGTTGGTGTTACCAACCGGGACTAAATGCCAACCTTTAGTCCAGGTTGGTACTACAATCCGGGACTAAATCTTTAGTCCCGATTGTAGTACCAACTGGACTAAAGGTTGGCATTTAGTCCCGGTTGGTAACACCAACCGGGACTAAATGTCCCTTCTATTTAAACCCCTGTTTGGCGTTAAATCACGAGAGCCGAACGCCGCTCGTCGTCGCTGGACACGCTTGCCACGCATTGCCACCACCACCGCCGGAGCCGTTCATTCACTCAACCGTATTCACCGGCGTGTTCGCGGTAAGCTCCTGATGCTAACCCTGCCGTCCATTATGAAAAATATGAAATGTAAAATTTGAATAATTTTTATATGTTATAAAAATTGCCAATTAATTCATAAATGGAACTTTCATGATTTTTGTAGGCCACAATAAATTTTCAAAAATCATGAAATTTGTTATTCCACTAAGTTACACTGTGAACAGTCCATATAAAAATTTTAAGACTATTTGGACAAAGTTGAATTTATACCTATTTTATGCTTATTTATTTAATTATTATTCCATGAATTTTGTAGGCTAAATTAATGATCCAAAAATTCTGAAAATTGTTTTGCCATCTAATTAGGCTATGAACTATCTGTACAAAAATGGTGGGATCAATCTGAAGACTTTTATTTTTCACCTTATTTAATAATTATTTAAATAAATGAAAAATGTCTTTTACATGTGTTAGTTAGGTTAAGCTTTGAGGGGTGTTTGATGAGATAAGTCTTATCTTATCAGATCCAACCTCTTGGGTAAAAATAATAAATATTAATTTTGTTTTAATAAATAAGTTTAATATTTAATTATTAAGTAATTAGTTAATCTCTTAATTAGCTTAATCACTTAGTTATTGTTTGCCTTTTGGATTGATTGTTGACCTAGGGTCATTCACCCTTAATGACTTTGGGCAATTTAGTTAATTATTAATTATCATTTAACTTGATGTCCTTTCTCCTTAAGCTTGCCTGTTTCGGTGTTCGTCACAGGAGCCGGGAAGTCATTAAGGGCAAGGCGAAGCTCCTAGTGCAAACGCTATCAAATAGTGCTGATTCTTTGAAAATTCAAAATAAATTCATCTTAATTTCAAAAATTCTAAATTTTTTTGGGTAGCCTCTCTATCATGTGTACTATTTGGGAAAAATTTGAAACTTGAAATTTAATTATGTGATATGTCATATAATGCAGACGATGACACGCCATTGGATGTACAATGCCGATCGCCGCTCCAAAGAGTTCATTGATGGCGTGCATTATTTCTTAAGAGTGGCCGAGGCAAACAAGCGGGATGGTTTCATGTCTTTGTCCATGTGCCCTGTAAGAATTTGAAGGAATATTCTAGCTCAAGGAGTCTTCACTCACACTTGTTGAAGTCGGGTTTCATGCCAAACTATATTTGTTGGACCAAGCACGGAGAAACCAGGGTTATAATGGAAGAAGGTGAAGAAGAACAATTGGACCCTAACGACATTATTGCTCAATACGGTGACTTCGATGATACTGCAATGGGCGAAGTCAAGAAGAGGCGAGGCGTAAGACACACTCGCTGAAGATGATGCTCTTGGTGATGTCATTCGTGATGCACAAAGAGATTGCGAAAGTGAAAAGGAGAAGGCTAAGTTTGACCGCATGCTAGAGGATCACAAGAAATTACTATACCCGTCCGTCGAAGATGGGCAAAAAAAGTTGGGTACAACACTGGAGTTGCTACAATGGAAGGCATGAATGGTGTATCCGACAAGGCATTTGGGCAATTCTCAAGATCCAAAAAAGATGCTTAGAAGCCTAACGAATTGCACCGCCACTACGCACGAAGCAAAACAGTCGCTCGCCTTTGGGATTAGAAATCCAGAAGATACATGCATGTCCTAATGACTGCATCCTGTATCGTGGCAAGGACTACGAGAATTTGGATGAATGCCCCGTATGCAAAGCGTCGCGGTATAAGATCAGGCGAGATGACCCTGGCGATGTTGAGGGCGAAGAACGTCACAGGAAGAAAATCCCTGCCAAGGTTATGTGGTATGCTCCTATAATACCACGCCTGAAACGTCTGTTCATAAACAAGGACCATGCAAAGTTGTCGCGATGGCACAAAGAAGACCGTAAGGTAGACAACATGTTGAGACACCTGGCGATGGGTCCCGGTGGAGAGCAATAGATGATAATTCCGGAGTTTGCGGATGACGCAAGAAACCTAAGGTTCGCTTTAAATACGGATGGTATGAATCCTTTTGGGGACGAGCACTAGTCATAGCACTTGGCACATTACTCTATGTATCTACAACCTCCTCCATGGTTATGCATGAAGCAGAAGTTCATTATGATGCCGGTGCTCATCCAAGGCCCGAGGCAACCTGGCAACGACATCGATGTCTACCTGAGGCCATTAGTTGAGGAACTCCTGCTTTTATGGAGCAAACCAGGTGTACGTGTGTGGGATGAGTACAAGCAGAACACTTCGACCGCGAGCATTGTTGTTCGTAACAATCAATGATTGGCTGCTCTAAGTAATCTTCGGACAGACAAACAAGGGATACAATGCATGCACACAATGTTTTGATGACATTGACAAGATATATATTTGAAAAAATGTCGAAAGGTCGTGTACCTTGGCCATCGTCGCTTTCTTCCTATGAATCACCAACTAAGAAAGAAAGGCAAGCATTTTAACGGTAAGGCGTAACACCGAACCAAGCCTCGCAACCGAATCGGGAGGATATACTTGATATGGTCAAGGATGTGCAAGTAGTCTTTGGAAAGGGACAAGGCGTGAACCTGCTAGAAAGATGCTAAGGACACACACCCATGTGGAAGAAGAAGTCTATATTTTGGGAGCTACCCTATTGGCAAGTCCTAGAGGTCCGCAACGCGATCGACGTGATGCACCTGACAAAGAATCTTTGTGTGAACCTGCTAGGATTCATGGATGTGTATGGAAAGTCTAAGGATTCACTCGAAGCACGACGGGACTTGCAAAAGCATGAAAGAACGAGACAACCTTCATCCGAGAAGATGACGATGGGCGCCATTACTTAAGACACGCTAGCTTCACTCTTAGCAAAGAAGAGAAGGAAAGCATGTTTGAATGCCTAAACAGCATCAAGGTCCCATCTGGATTCTCCTCCAATATAAAGCGTATAATAAATGTGCCAGAGAAGAAATTCCTACACTTAAAGTCCCATGACTGCCACGTGCTTATGACGCAATTGCTTCCGGTTGCTTTAAGAGGAATTCTACCTCCACATGTACGTCTGGCCACCGTGAAGCTATGTGCATTCCTCAATGCAATTTCTCAAAAGGCAATCAATCCAATGGAACTAGCTACCTTACAAGAATGATGTGGTTCAATGTCTTGTCAGCTTTGAGTTGGTGTTCCCTCCATCCTTCTTTAATATCATGACACACCTCCTAGTTCACCTGGTCAAGGAGATTAATATTCTCGGTCCTGTGTTCAATGTCTTGTCAGTTTTGTCTCTGATCGTGACAAGGCACTAGTTTGGCAAGATGTCCTTCAACATTTCGCGCTCGATACAGAAGATGAAGCTTTGAAGGAGAGAGTTAGGAACTGGCTATGAAGAAGATGGCCACACAATTCCAGTGTTGGAAGAAGAAATTGTACAACACATTTATCAGGAAGAACCTGACGCCAGATTTCAACACTAAGGCCTACGTCAAGTTGAGGCCGTTTTGGGATGAGTTTGTACAGTTCAAGACATCGGAAGAGGGTGAGGCACGGGTGAGAAGGAACCAACAGAATGCCCGACAAAAGCAATACCACCATCACTTGGGATCAGGTGGCTACAGAGTGCCATTCCTAAGTGGGAAAGAATGGAGCGGAGATTCTTGCCAAGGGATCGAACAGAATCAATCAACTGCCCGAGCGCCAAGTATTGGTTTTTCGGTCATGGGGAAGCTCGGACCTAGAGACCGGAAAGATAGTGTATGGCGCAAAACTCCAAAGAGCGTGAAAGATTTGCTTATGCTCGAGGCTTGGTGAGAGTGGCAGTGGCACCGAACAGAGATAAGGATGAGCTGACATATGCCCTGGAGAGTACTGAACACGGTGGGCAAACAAGAGGCTATGGGGAGGTGTCGTGGGAGCATGCCTTCTCTAAAGACAAAGCCACCTATAGAAGCCGCCAGAGAAAGAAGTACGAGGAGGCAGAGCAGATCTGCGCAGGATGGAGGAAATGGTTCTTGAGTCACGGAAGTGGCTCGTGAAGCGATAGAGCGAGAAAAAGCACTTGAAGCCAAAATGAATGAGGAAATCAAAAGGCAAGTGCAGATAGCAGTAAGTTCCATCCAAATGCAAACTGCATCAGAGCCGGGAGTCAACATCAGCCCCCCTAATCAGTTGAAAAGCAGTTGCGCTTCCACGGAGGTGCTAGTGATTCAAGATGACGCAGGGCTGCGCTTCCCCGTGGATGACATCACCGATCCTCTCACGACATGTGAGCTGCACATTCCGAGGGAATGCCACACCATGGTGGCTATCGGTGTTGTATCTCGATCGACCCTACGAAGACACCAAGATGCCATGGGGCATTAATACCTCCTGGATATGCTAGCGTCTCGGTGGATAGAGTAGTGAAAGGTAATAGCAATGTGCCTCTTGACATTGAAGGAGGTGATGGGGAGAAGACTTTAGGAGAAGCGGAGAAGACATTCATATGTTGGCGCAAGCGCTATATCATTATTCTTGGGGCGTCACCTCCTCCTCCTCAACAACCTAACCCTAGGTGCGGATGAAAGTGAACGAAACATTTTTCACTAATTATGTATTGGCTTAAATAACGGTTTACTCATACCACGTTGTTTTCACAGAGAACCTCCCCAACCTAAGTCCAATTATCCATTCACCACCGGTCACGTGTGTTGCGGGCGATGACAATGAAGTGGAAGACACGGCCGCATCCCCACCGCCCCATCGCCTCCACGGCGGGCTCCAACGCCGACACCGCCGCCCCATCGCCTCCACGGCGGGCTCCAACGCCGCCATCGCCCCATCGCCGCCACGGCGGGCTCCAACGCCGCCACCGGCCGCTCTATCGCCTCCACGGCGGGCTCCAACGCCGACACCGGCCGCTCCATCGCCTCCACGGCGGGCTCCAACGCCGACACCGGCCTTCCTCTGCCAAAGAAGAGGCGCACCCACAAGCAAGCGTCGGCCCCACCGCCGCCAAGAAGAAAGCCTCGGGAGAACACCACTATTTCTAAGACGACGAAACTTTCCTATGAGAAGACCGCCGAGGAAATAGATGCTTGATGAAAAAGATGTGGGCGGTTTCTTGCGAAAGTCAAGGCTAAAAGTGAAGCGGCGAAACCACGAGCCGTGCTTCTTCGTGCGTCCAGAAGTTCTAAGGCAAAGGGTGGACGCTCACCAGAAAAAGTTACGTCATGCTCGTAAGGATTCGCCACTATCGGACTATGACCGCACTCTCACCAAGTCAATTGAGGAGGCGAAGAAGAAAGAGAAGAGAGCACGGAAGGGTGTTGCACAGCTCGGGGAACAATCACAACAATCGATGCCCCGCTAGTTATTGGGAATGAATATGGTTCAAACACGAGCGTGCTAGAACAGATATCCGAAATGTGCATTTGGATCAACTTGATGAATTTTTCATGAAACTGGTCTAAGCATTTCCCAAATGCTCGTGAGCACACATCAAAAGTGCTCCGGAAGTTGATCATTGGAAGAAGGAATATGTATATGGCAAGAGTCTATACAACCCTGAGAAGCTCATGGAACTTCGTATGCAAATGTACTTGTTAAACAAGTGGTACATGGCGGCGTGTCGCAGAAAAGCGGATGACTATATTTGCGTCAAAATTAGAAACCATCATTACTTCCGTGGCGATGACATTATAATGGTTCGATTTAATGAGTTACACCACTATGCCATATGAGCGCTCTAGACAAATCTCTCATCACCGCTTTTGTGCATGCGTGATTCTTTCTTTTAATAATCTCACTCTAGCATATGTATATGTATAAGTAATTATCCTCACACTAGCTAGCATGTCTATACATATGCGAGACATGATGAGAGACCTCACACGTAGAAACGACAAGAACATTGGTTTCGTTGATCCATATATCGTATTCAAGGACCCAAACACTCCCTACGATCAATGGAGACCTCAAGCGGAGAGGAATTTCGGAGGTTCTTGATCAACCAAAAGAACAAAAGATTTATACTCTTCCCTACAACTTTGGGTGAGTGTTGTTATCGTGTGCACATTTTACTTTACTTACTCAATCCAACATAAAGATATATATGTTGACTCTATAAACAAATGCGACTTTCATCGAATCTTGATTGTCTTCGATCTCTCCGGCGGTCATTTGCTAATCTATGACTCGTTGAGAAAACCGCAGAAGATTACCAAGATATGATAGACATTATCCGGGGTAACCCGATCTTTAAATATTTATTCTGCTCTTTAACTCGCAATAGTTAATTAACGATCCAATTATTGGGCGGGGTTTGGGCTTGGTTCGTTCGGCTACACCGTCTGGATCCGAAAGCGCCACTTCACGATCCACATCGATTGGATGTAAGTTGTACTAGCTCCCGCATCTTTACCTTATCATGCTTGACTCACGCGGGATGACGAGAGTAATCTTTTTATATCGTGCATGCTGGGTTCTCTGGCGACCACCGTGCAACAATTTGTGTGGATACTACGTTTGCGAGTTCCTCACGGTGTATGCAAAAAGAACCCATCTACAGATGCAGAAAGTACGTAACAAGTATATATAATAAATCCATTTTATTTATTTGTTGCTATTAAATAAATCTTATGTATATTAATACTTCTTTCGTTTAATGCAAATTGAAGGAGATATGGTTGAAGGAACAGGTGTTGGATATGGACCGCCTCAAAGGAATTCAAGAGACAATCGCAGATTTCTTAATGAGCATGTCCTCAAGCCCTAAGACCGAGTTCTACTTTAACCTGATGAACAATTGAAGCCAAACCAGACGAACATTTGTATGACATTTAAGTGGAGGACAACATTTGTGTTGTAAATACCAAGGATGCATGAATAATGTTGTAAATTTTATGTGCATATATATATATTATACATATATATAGCTCCATAATATATATAGTTTCATACTTTATTTGTGTGTAATAATGTTCCAAACTAAATTATATGTGGGCGTATACATATATTAGCAGCGAAGAATACGCATTTGAAAACCTAATGTAATTGTAAAACCAAAATCAATAATGAATTGAAATGGAAACAAAAAAGAAAAAAAAACACCTTTAGTCCCGGTTGGTAATACCAACCGGATTAAAGGCGTGAACCTTTTAGTCGGTTGGTATTACCAACCGACTAAATCGACGGTTTTAGTCCCGGCACGAGACCGGGACTAAAGGTGAGACATTTAGTCCCGATTTCCTAGTCCCGGCTCTATAACCGGGACTAGAGGCCCTTTAGGCCCGGGACCAAAGGTCTGTTCTGTAGTAGTGGTATATATGCAAAGTGGTGGAGGAAATTAATATTGCAATGTGCAGTGGTCATTTTTATTCTGTATTCTGTACGTGCATGACACAGGGATTTTTGGTTCTTTAGCATTCAGCTACATATATATATAGTATGGTGTAGTAATTCATATATATATTAGGCTTAAATGGAAGAATAAGCGTTCTTATCTTGATATTGATCATTTGCTTAATTTACCTGATCCCGTACGTGGGCTGATGGGCAATGCTTAATTGGGCTAATATATAGGGCAGTACGTGCTGTTCGATCTTCTGGTATGAATTAGTAGGAGAGAACATGTACAGCCGGCTTTCTGCGAGGATATATGCATGTTTGCTCAGCCCCGGCCTGTGTTCCAACCTCTGGCCTGGCGCGCGTCTCAATCTGCTAAGAGTACTTCGTTACTACTCACGGGTCGGCATGATTTTATTAATATTATATAATTATTATTCTATTTTTTTGATACTTACATGGTTTTATTTTGTAGTTTTTAAATTTTATAAGAATATATCATTTTATTTTGTTATATATATAATCTAGGATTATTTTTTATATGTTTTTTGATTTTTCATATCTTATGAGCTAAATGGCAAATGTTTTAACGAGTCGGCTATTTGAACATCAATAAAATTATATTACATTTTCAATATACTTATCTCATTTATTACATTTTTTTATGTATTTTTTAATTCTACACATTTTTCTGATTTTTTTTTTATTTTTCTGATTTTTTTTGTTCTGGCGAGCCAAACGGGCTCGCGCCGACCCAGCACAGCACGAAACTCTAACGGGCCTTGCCTGGACCGTCTCCCCGGTACGTGTGTCGGCTTGGCACGGCCCATCTAATAGCCGGACCGGAACGGATCGAGCCTAGATGGGTCGTGCCTGATCGCGGTCGTGCCCGTGCCAGGCCGTCCATTTGGCCAGATCTGCCTGGTCGTGGTCGTGCCCGTGCCGGGCTGTCCATTCAGGAATAGTACACGCACACGTGGATGTATTCAGTGGACAAAGCGCATGTTCATACTCCGTAGGGTTAACCCCTGCTCTAGATTAAGCATGTGTTAAGAACGCATCCACGTGTGCATAGATGTGTATGTGAATGCATCCGATGTGTACTACAAAAATTAACACAGTAGGAACTAGGTACGATCAATCAGGGTTGCGAATGACGACTGCTCTTTGTACAAGACGAACACAATTCGTTTCGTTGATTTTTGTTTTTTGAGAGGTCGTTTCCTTAATTGATTATTCCACCAGCCTCTTTTAATTCTATCCCTGGAGCTACTTACTTGCAGTGTTGTAAAAAACGGTCGGAACGGCCGATTAATCGCCCGTTTAATCGGAGTCGTCAGACAAAACATCATGTATACTTGAATCAGAGCACAGTTAACATTTGTAAACACTAAATCTGCCGCATTATCCTATTAGTCAGCCGTTTCCGTATAATCACCCCCCACATAATCGACTTGATTACGTATAATCGCCCCGCATTATCCGATAAGTCCGCAATTGACGTGGAGCTAGCCATTAATGTTTTTCTTCCACTTGTTAAGCTGCTTCAACTTGTTGATGGAGATAAAAAGCCAACTATAGGATTCATATATAGAGGTATATTGAATGCAAAGCTAGCGTCAGCTGGTTCACTACCTTAAAAATGAGCTGGAGCTTTGCATTCCTGTGATTATCGCTGTTGATGACCACATTGAAGGCAAGTTAGATAGTGACCTCCATCTAATGGTATATTATCTCAATCGATACAACTTTTATAAGGATAGAGCTGATATGGTAGGGTCTGAAAAAGATATTTGGTAGCATTCATAAGTTTATTTAGCGATTCTGTCCTGACGAAGAAATTCAAGACAGGATCACAAGAGAGGAAATGTTGGGCTACTCTGAGGCATCTGGGGCTTTTGGAAATCCAGGAGCTAAGAGGCAAAGAGAAAAAAAAATGGATGATGCATGGCTTCCACTTGTTAAGTTTATTCGATAGTATTGACAATACAACGTGTTCAAATATATATGTAACTAGAATTATTATTAAATATGTAGTTATCCGTAAGATTTTAACTAATCATTCGTATCAGACTGATTAATCACTTTGAAGTTACCTATCATGTCCCTGTTTTAATTTAGATATACTACTTCCTAGTTCCTACACACATTGTGTCCCATCGATCCATGCTCCCTCAAAGTCAAAGTCAAAGTCAAAGTCTAGCACGCACGCACATGGGACCGACCACGTTGGTGCCTATTAGCCCAATATTATATTGTGCTATACTCGTATTAAATTAATCGTACCCCTGGACCCATCGACACCGACCCGCATACATGGCGGGGCCTGGAAACTACTTCCGAGCAAGCTAAGTTCTAAAGGCAGCGGTGTAATTTAACTGATATCCCACTCCTTTACAAATAAAACCACTTGTAGGAGGTCATTTGTATCTTCTCTTTTTTTTCTCACACGTAGGCAATGAAATGGCACGGAAATGCTCTTGTGTGATTCTTGTTGAGGTCTCTTCCGTATACAGCTACTTTGTCACTCGGCCGTCAAATCCGACCGACGACTCAGCCGACTCATATCCATGTGCATCTGGTCAGTTCAGTTTGACCAGCTAATTTGGTTTCCCACCCGTCCCTGCTAGTAAGCAGCAGCACAGTAGCGCTCCCTCGATCGTCAATGGGGTTGGGTTGGGTGCTACCCTATTAGTACACCTCCTTGCTAGCTTGCCTAGCTTGCTACCTCCGTTAACCCGAGTCCGACGACCACTAGTCTAGTTATACCGGACCGGAGTGATGGACGCTTCGGCCGGCTCCTTCTCCGGCACCAGCTTCATGGTCCTGTCCGTCTCCGTCGTAGGCATCCTCGCCACCTCCCTCATCCTCCTCGCCTACTACCTCTTCCTCACCAAATGCGGCCTCGCCTCATCCTCGTGGCCTGCCAATCGCGACGACGCCGCGCACACGCAGCCCCACAGCGTCGTCCTTGTCCCCTACGACTCCCCGGTGCGCCGCGGGCTGGAGGAGGCGGCGATACGGCGGATACCGACGTTCCGGTACCGGAAGCCGTGCCAGGCGCAGGTGGCGAGCGAGTGCGCGGTGTGCCTGAGTGAGTTCCAGGCCGGGGAGAGGCTCAGGCTGCTGCCGCCCTGCCTCCACGCCTTCCACATCGACTGCATCGACGCATGGCTCCACGCCACCGCCAACTGCCCGCTCTGCAGGGCCGCGCTCTCCGACTCCGACCCCGCCTCCGACTGCCACCACCTCGACATCGTCACCGTCCTGCGCGCCGTCGACGATGCTGCTGCTTCAGTAGTGATAGATATTGCCTCGACGGGCGGCAACCACGCTGGTGGTAATGACCGCGACGTAGCTGCGATAAAGGAGCACAGCAGCAAGAGCAGCGTGGGGGACGAGTGCATTATTGACGCAAGGAGGAGGGGTGACCGCCGGGAGCTGTTGGGCGTGCAGCAGCCGATGAGGAGGTCGCTCTCCATGGACTCGTGCGGCGACAAGCACTTTTACCTCGCTCTGCAGAAGATCCTGCACTCTGCTGCAGTTGTTGGGGAGGACGGCAAAGGGGAGAGCAGCAGCTCCGCGTCCGCCGCCGGCCAGTCATCAGGGAGGTTGCGGCGGTCCTTCTTCTCCTTCAGCCAGGGCCGGAGCCCCCGGGCCCGAAGCGCCATCTTGCCAATCTGAAATGGCAACCGGCCGGCCGGCCGGCATCCGTCAAGTCAACACACAGATTTATGCATGATCAATTAATTGTTCATTACGTGTAGGCGTGTAGCTAGATAGATATGGTCAGGGGAAAAAAAAAAATCTACCGATAACACCTTTTTCTCTTGATGGCTTGATCGTTTTTTTTTCCCGGCGGTACAAGAGGTATAAATTAATATGTGAATCGATCTTGAGCAAATAAGTAATACTAGTTACTACTACTAATGCCGACAGTGGGAGACCCATACATTCCTTGCGTGATGCTCATCAGATAATGGTCGAGCTTGGTGGGTAGGGACGCGGAAACACATGCCAATTGCCAAGAAAAGAGACGCAAAAAGCCTAATCCGTAGTTCCAATAATCCAAAGAAACACAGGAAGAAAAATAATCCACTCAACTGCACGCGTACGTCCTCAGTTCTTGACTTGGCCCATCCTAATCCATTCTGTATTGGGCTTGTAGTTGGCCCGTATAATTGAGCCCATTGTTGGCCTCTTTTCAACCAATCTTTCATACTGTAAAAGCATCACCAATCTTTCCTATATATTCAGGTCAGGGACACTAACCTGATTTGCAATTACCTGGATCTGGATGCCACATCGTTCAGCATATATTACTTGATTTTGACGTTATCATGCGCTGCCTACAAAACACACGCATCTAGGCTGGCATGGTTGGCAGATACCAGGAGGCTAGTAATAACAGTATCCATTACCATCAGGTATCGGTTCTGCCTTTCTGCTCAGCTCAGGTTCTGCACATGCAGTGCACTGCTGATCGACTCGACTCCCACCAGAGCTAGTGCTGTTGATACATGCAGCACAAGTCCAAGACCAAATGCAGCTGCTCTCGTTACCACTGCTTGTACTCACTCGTATACAGGGAAGGCGATTAATGCAAGTAGTAGCACCCTTGAGCTGCTATTTGCATGCCGCATGTGCCGTGGTCGATCGGGCTCTATCAAGCTCTTGATCTTGATCCCTTGCTCTTTGCCTCTACTTGAATCCCAGATTAATTGTGTTGGACCGAAACGGTGACTAAAGAGGAGGGGGGTTGAATAAGAGTATGATCTCTTTTTCACTTTGATCGGATTCAATACGTTTCTCACTCCAATAGCTATGAGAGTTATGAAGATCAAAGTACAAGCATAGCAAAAGACTTGTATTGAATCCAATCGAAACCCCGAAACAAAACAACCAAAAACACCAAAAACTTAATTCACAATGAGTTGAGCGGTCAGACCTCTCAACATGGACGGTCTGATCTCTCCATAGGGGGTCTGACCCCCAGCACGATGAACAGTTAAATCAGCTCGAAAACGAAATCACAAATAGGTCTAACTTTTAATCTACAACTTCAAACTTCACGAAACTTGAAACACACCTTCTCTAGGATGTCAGGAACCTATTCCAATCAAGGATCGTGAAGATATTTTCCAAAGTTCCGACCTTTTTCCGTTTGAGTGAAGGCTGCTCTAAAACCGAGTCAAAACCAAAATATGATCCAAAAATTTGCTCGCGGGTTAAAGATGATCCTAGATGTATTCTCACATGTCATAGCAAGCAAGATCCAGGCCAGAAACCAAAGGAAAATCGAAGGATCAAAGAAAGCTCCAAAATCACAAAATAGAGAGCAAGAACAAGAGGAAGATCATCTTGCTTGGATTGATTTGAGATAGATGTTGGTTTACAGCCACTCCATCATGGAGGACGGACACTTAACACTTGAGTACACAATCAATCCAACTCTCTAAAACTCTAACCTCTCCACCACCTCTCCCTAAACACAAACTGGGGTTTCTTCAAATATAACGGTTGAGAGGTGCACAACCAGCACCCTCCCCTATTTATAATGGAGGCTAGCTTCTAAAAGGATATTCCTAATGGGCACCCGTTACTGTGGGAATAATAAGTCACTCAGACACCCACACAACCAGATGGCACAACCAAGGTGAAATATTACAAATTATTTAGCCTAGACCTGCCCACTCAGGACATGTGGCAGTGCGATGGGGCTTTGCAAGATGCAGCTCGAAGACCGATCCTTAACTGACTTGGACGACTTTCCATAAAACCCATGGGCTCGATCATAGAAATGAATCGATCATGTGCATCAACTTGCATCATCCAAACATCCAATTCGCCCAAGTCTAAATAAACCAATTTTTATTTATTATCCAAGTTAAATTATTTTCTAAAATTTCTATGGTAAAGACGATATCATAGCCTCATTTTAAATCATAACTGAATAATTTGGCTAAATTTCCCTAATCAAGATTTTTTGTCTAAACTTTGACTAAGCATAATTTTTTCAACATGTTCTAGTCATACTAGTGTACCAACCAGATTTTCCTCTAAGGGGACAAGGGAATGACAACTTCAAATTCAATAATGGTTGTACAACGGTAAAAGAGTTAGCTAATAATTTACAACAAAAATTTAAATTACTAGAATATAAATAAGTATGCAATAATAGTTTAAAACAAATTTAAATAATTTTAAATACTAGGCTCAAATATGATCAAAGGATGTAACTTGCCTTACTTGTATGCTTGAGGATCTAACTCTCTAAAAAAATCAGTTTCCCAGAGTCGTCGAAACATACACGCGAAAACGAGCCAAATTCAAATAATATTTAAATAAATTCAAATGAACTTGGACTTGAATAATTTTAGTATAGATAGCTATATCTTGATTTTATATGAATTTATAAATTTGAATAACTGAATTCGGAGCTCGTATGAAAGAGAACGAGCCCTCGAAAGATTTAAATCTAAAGAAATTAACCTAAATTTCATTTTCAGAATTAAATGATATATTTTCCAAAAGGAAATTCTAATTATGGCGTAAGCATGACGTTAGCGAACGATTTTCAGATTTTAGTTGAATTATTTTCCTACTAGAAATCTTATTCGGTCTATGACAGGTGGGCCCAGGGTCCATGGACCCGGTCCATGATTGTGTTTTGGTAAACGGTGAATGCAGCTCACGGAATGCCCATGTGGCTGCTGACGTGTGCGGTGACTAAGTAGAAAAAAGGTTTACGTGGCCGCCACACGAGCTCTAACTTGGCACCACATGGCTTGCCACGTCGGACCGGCGAACGGTGGCGCTCGGGTCCCCATGGTCACCGGCGCTACGCGCCATAGCGACGCGAGTGGGTGGTACCAACAGAGAGAGAAGGGGAATGGGAAACCTTATGCGCACGGTTTCATCGATGGGGTATGACGAAGCTGCCGGCGGTGAGGAAGAAGATAGCAGAGGCTTTCGGTCCAAGGCGACGACGGTGTTCCAGTGATCCTCCGGTGAAGCTAGCGCGAACACGGGACGGCGAACTCATGTGTAGACGATGGTGAATTTGACGGCGGCGAGACTAGGGCTCCGACAGCTTAAAGATTCGAACTTTTTAGACGACAAGGAGATGATCAGCATGGCATATCAGCCCATGAGTCCTAACAAGGACGAAAGAATACTCATATCGAATTGGTTAATCAAATGAAGGGCGTTACTGAGCAAGACAAAGGGAAGGCCCTCCTGAACGAGTGAATCTAGCAATCATGCACACACACACGTGCACTGTGGGTGTGACATGATCTGTCCACCATCTTGACTCCTCACCAGCCTCCCAGTGGGTACAAATCATCGGCTAAACTCCAAAGTCAATTTGATGTATGCGTGCAGTTAACTCCAGCTTAAATTCTTCATATCATTGTTTGTCCTGGCGCAGTTCCTAATACTGATAAATTTGACCACGAAACAAAATCCCGTGCAATCAGCAGCGCCTGACATTCACATGTCGACCCAGGCAAAAATGCTTCATTACGATGATATTGTTAACTAATTATTATATTATGGTGGTAAGTTGCTGTGTTTTCTGTAACATTTTCATCTCAAAATGTCAAATTATTATATATTTATGTTCAAAACCTCACCTCTGATTATATATATATATATATATATATATATATATGCATGCATTAATTAAAGTTTTTTTTCCCTAATTTTCAGCTCCTAAAAAAATATTTTCGAAATTAATTAAAACTTGATAAAACTAGGAAATAATTTATTCTGGTTCTAAATAATCTAAAGTGTCTCTAAAAAAATTTGAACCAAGTTTGATAATTTTCATAGCTCAAATGTGATTTATGGAATTAAATTAATGTGCAAGCGTTTTAAAATTTTTAAACCGTTCATACGCCGTTTTCCCAGGCTTAGCCCGACCCGTTACTGTTTCGGCCCAGCTCCGGCCCGCATGCCATCCCCTCCGCAGTCGCCTTCACTTTTCCGCTTCTTCCGCGTGAAGGCGCCTTCTCCCTCGCGTCCCCTCCGCATCCGCTGATGCGCGGGGGCCCGCCTGCAAGAGTCGTCGTCCACCTCCGTCGCTTGCCATTGGAGCTAAGCTCACATGCACGGCAGCTGCTATAGTAATCGCACGCGCCGCCTGCAAAAGCCGACCGCCTCGAGTTTCCTGATCGAGGCTCTGTTATGTCCCATCTCCCTCCTGTAGTCGTTCGCGTACGGAAGAAACCGGAGACTTCCATTTTCGCGAGTCTCCCGTTCGGCTATGAGAAATCATCGAGCACAGTGCCATCGTCTCGCTGTTTAAAACCAATCCAAGCTCGTATTTGTCGTTCCTCTCCACTCCACGCCGTCTCCATTTCGCCTATTTCCAGCGAGTTTACTCCATTGGTTCGCCCGAACGTAGTTGTCGTTCTTAGCTCCAGTGCACGTGGTCGCTGCTGCCCTTTCCGATGAGTTCTTACCCTTCGGTCCGCGGGACTTCGCGCCATTTTATCGCCGGAGCTTAGACCCTCAAGCTATTTATTGGTTGGTGCAGTGTAGCGCCAAATCCGAGCCGTCTTATTCGTCTCCGGTCGCCGTCGTCTCTGTTGGCCCACCAACTAGGGATGAAGACAAGAACCCGCGCAGGATGAATACACGATCAGCAAAACCTGGAGATGAACACACCCACACACACCTGGAAGCCCAAAAGACATGAACAGAAGAAAGATTTTGTGCTGCACGTTGCAGCGTATTCTGTTTCTTCTATTGCTTTGACTCAACTTAGCTTCTTGCTTCTCAAGTATGTTATATGGTGCTAGACCCAACCTTTATACCCGCGTACATGCAAGTCAGACTCGGACTCCATCTGTGTACATTACTCGGATACAGCTACTGAAATAGAAACGGACTCGGCAAACGGACAAAGAAACTAGAAACAAAGATTATTTAACAATCACTCCTTAATCTTTGTGTACGTATTTAAATTTTATGTGCTATTAGTTGAACTCAATTTCAACATTACTCCCACACACTAGGCCGAAGACAGTGGCACAACTCAAACACGTCTTGGTCTCTGCCAGTTGGACTCGTCTTCAACTTGGCTCACATTTACTTGTCCGAAGATGGTGACACAACTCGAACACATCTTGGACTCTTACTTATTAAGGCAATCGGTCTCAACTACGACTTACGCTCCAACTCGTACTCAACTAAGAACAGTCGGTCTCAATTATGACTTGCCCAACTTGTACTTGGTCTTCAAGTTGGTTACGACTTCAACTTGAGTAACACACGGACTTGAGGTCACGACTTCAACTTGAGTAACACACGAACTCGACTCAGGACGACAGACACATCTCCTTGACGTCCCGGACTCAACACTACTTACTTGACTTAGGACGGCAAACACATCTTCTCAACGTCGCGGACTCGACTCAGTATTATAGCAGTGTTGGTTCATCATCGCTGAGAGTTTTAGCAAGAAGCGCTTTCTCCTTCTTCGGCTTGCGACATTTTGAAGCAAAGTGTCCAAAATCCTGACAATTATAATATCTCACTTTTGACTTGTCAAATTTCCTATTCTTGCGGCCTCGGCTACCACCATTATTAGAGCCACCAGAAAAGCCCACACCTTTGCTTTTCGACGATCGGGCCTCCCACTCGGCGCGATTTAACAGCAAGTGCACATCTTCGCTGCTGCCAGATCCTCAGATCCGTTCCTCGTGCGCCTTCAAGCTGCCGATCACCTCCTCAACCCTCATCACCTTGAGGTCGCCAAACTGCTCAATAGCGGAGATGATTTGCAAAAACTTTCCAGAGACTACCCAAAGGAACTTTCTCACAACATAGCTCTCTTCCATCTTGTCCCCAATGACTCGAATCTGATTGACAATCGTCGTCAACCTCGTGGCGAAGTCGTCGATCGACTCCGTCTCTTTCATGCGCATCCCCTCGAACTCGCTCTTGAGAGTCTGTACTCATGCTTCCTTGATACGATCGTCGCCAAGGTGCATCGCCTTCAACGTCTTCTACGCAGCTTTGGCCGTCTCCTTTTCGGCCAGTAGGAAGAGTGTTTCCTCAGAGATGCCTCCATAGATCGCTGCAAGGCCATCTGATCCTTGCGTACATCGACGTTGTCGTCCTCAATCGCGTCCCACACTCCCTGAGCACGCATGTACACCTTCATCTTGATTGCCCATACTGCATAATTACTCTTCGTGAGCATCGGATAAAGCAGTGAGACAGCGGAACTCTCCTTCGCCATCACACCCAACATCGTCTCGTCACCGGTGACACAACTTCCCGAAGAGCGCAACATGATCTTGGGCATACACGGGTTAAGAACTCAGGCTCTGATAACAATTGTTGGCCCACCAACTAGTGATGAAGACAAGAACCCACGCAGGATGAATACACGATCAGCAAAACCAGGAGGTGAACACACGCACACACCTAGAAGCCCAAAGGCACAAACAGAACAAAGATTTTGTGCTGCACGTTGCAGCGTATTCTGTTTCTTCTATTGCTTCTATTGCTTTGACTCAACTTAGCTTCTTGCTTCTCAAGTCTGTTACATGGTGCTAGACCCAACCTTTATACCCACGTACATGCAAATCAGACTCGGACTCCATCTGTGTACATTGCTCGGATACAACTCACCTTCTTCCCTCGAGCGCCCATCCCCCCTTTCGCACCTACTCTCTCTCTCTCTCTCTCTCTCTCAAACTCACCTGCCACCCTGGAGCTCGTGCGAGGGTGACGCTAACGCAGGCGCTGCTCCTCGCGTTAGCAACGTACCGACACCATCACCTTGCCGCACACTCCCATCCAAGGATAGAAATCTCGTTCTGGCCGGTTCTGGATGGTGGCGATAACGATAACCGCCGATTCTGGATTTACGAAAAAAACCAGATGAAATTCGTTTGAATTTGTTTAAAACCATCAAAATTTGAAAACTAGAATTTGAATTTGCTAAGCCGGAAAAAGCCGTAGGGTTTTTACATTCTCGGACCGACCGTAAACCGATTCTGCGTGGGATTTTGATCCATGCTCCCATCCCTCTGCGTCGTTGTTCCCATGCCGCCCCGACGACACGTTGTCCCGTCAGTCCGTCTTCGCCACCGGCCCTCCATCCCCTCTCCTACCTACAAAAGGCCACCCCGAGCCCCCTTCACCCATTCTTGCCATTCTCCCTCCCCCTCTTCTTCTCCACCGAGCGCAAGCACGAAAGAAGCCCAAGCGCCATTTCGTCCGCCGCTCCGATGAGCTCCCCGCCTTGTCACCCGCGTCACCGTGTGTTCCAAAACTCTACGGTCTTTTCCCCCGATTCGATTTCCTCATTGGTCCATAGGGTCACGCCGGAGCTCTCTTCTTCCTCAACCCTGACCAAAATCACCGCTCACGCCATCGCATCGTCTCCGGTAAGAACCAGCCCGATTCATTCCTCTCCACCCATCTTGTTGCCTTCCTCGTGCATCCCCGGCTCACAGCTCCCATTTCTTCACAGGACATCGCCGCCACGTGAAGGTCTCCCCGCCGCCTCGAATCATCGCCGTCGGCGACCCTCCAGCCATCCCCGTCGACTCCTTCCATTCCGGTAGGTTCCCCACCCCTTGTAGATACTCGTGTGTGCGAGAGTTTGTCGAGAGCGTCGCCGGGGTGTAGAAGCCGCCATAGCACGGAACGCCGCCGCCGCTCAACGTTGTTGCGCTGCCACCGTAGGCCGTCTTGGCTCACGCCGCCGATACCCCCTATCAGCGGGGAACCCATTTTGGGCTTCCCTGGACGCCCCCATGGCTCGGCTCGCCAGCAACGACCACGACTAAGGACACTTTGGAACTCCGGTCGGAAATTGGACAAGTGTTGTAGCAGGGTCATTAGGACCGTAATGACGTCGTTAGGACATAATAATGGTTAGGGGTTAATAAGTAGGGTTAAGTTAGTATGACATGTGGACCCTATTAGTTAGTTAAAATTAATCAGGAAATAAAAATGATGATAAGTCTATGACAAGTGGGTCCAAGGACACTTAAGTGCACAGCATAGATCAAGTCCATGGACCGACATAGTAGTTGTGGACCCTCGGTCTATGCACTATTCACATGTGTCAAGTCCATGACAGTTGGGCCCTACCTGTCAATGACTCTGACTCATTTCTCTATAGAAAATAAATAAAAGGAAAATGGAAAATGCAAGGGCCCACCTATCATCCACCCGGGCATTTTCCAAATGGAAAATAAATCAAAAAGAAAAAGAAAATACCGCGGGCCCCATCTGTTAGGGAGAGGACTCTCTCCTTTCTTTTTCATGATTTAATTTAGGGTTTGCGTTTCGGAGAGCCCGTTCTGCCTCATTTTAAATCCAAATTGAACGATTTTTGTTTCTAAATTTATCTAAATTCAATCCCTACCCAATCAACCAGAAAACATCTATTTTGGAGTTCATTTGGATTTTTTTTAAAGCAAATTGAATTAAGCTAATAGATTCATTTGGATTTTTTAAAGCAAATTGAATTAAGCTAATAGCGTTGTCAAGACTTCAATGACAGTGAGTCGTGCCTTTAATTAGGAAATACCTTTTAGCTAATAAAAAATGAAAATGATCAACTCAGGCAGATAGACCCAAAAAAGATATAGTCATGGATGGGCATATACCTAGGCCCATGATCAAACACTTGTAAGTCCTAGAAACTAATAATTTAATTAAATAGCTAATCGAAGTAGCGAAGCAATTGGATAAAAATCAAGTACCATTAACGTATAGCCTTATATTTATTGAGTACCCAAATGAACATAGAGTTGTATACCATGATCTAGCAACATTGTGTCTAGGGTTAATCTTAGTATAGTAACCATGTAGTGAGACATATAAGCTCACATATACTTAGGGCAGTTCATTAGTAAATGACGAATGGGCCCTATATCAAGACCTAAATTTATAAAGACCCAAATAAACAGTGGATCATACCAAATGTTTAGGCCAACAACTTTAGTTAAAAGATAAACCCAAGATGGTTGCTAACTAGATCATGACACATAGGGTATAGACAATGGTTGAGGACTAGACAGTCACGAAGGTTAGCGGTAGTCGTGACCTAGCTTCATACTAGTAATAGTAGTCAAGGTGGTAGGGTGGATCGCTAAACAAGGACTAGTAGGTAAGAGCACATGAACCTTGTAGGGTAGTTATCTACTTAACTAGAAGTAAACATTAGCGGATGTCAGAGCTAAGGATCAACCTAGTGTGATAGGTTACTTTAGTGTGTGCCAAGCCACACAAGTAATGAAGCTAACCAAAGATCACCTCAAAGATGAACCCAAACCCGTAGACACCCGTGATCAAGTTATAAGGCTGATGTCTAGCCAACACTAGGAAGTTCCACCTAATGCTCATGGAACTTCCTCGATAAATATAAAATAATAAAAGAAATCATTAAGTAAACTATACTCCATGTGTTGGTGAGACTTATGTCTACCTTATGCGAACCCTGAACCTACACATAGGTCTCACCTGACTATCATGGAACATCATCGATAAATATGAAGTAATAACTAGAGGAATCATTAGATTAGCCAGGTGCCGTATATGGATAGCGGTGAAAGGTCCCCAAGTGGATGATAGTAGTTCCACCATCAATCAACCTCGTATAGACTAGCTATCATCCATCACTATTTGTTCCCAGTAGTCGGACAATTTGTGACCCAAAGATGGATCAGAGAGTTCTGCCTAACAGGATGATCGCTCCCATCTTGGTAACCGATGCAGAATATTCCTATGAATATTCTCTTCCTCCAGTTGGAGTCCTAACTCCTTGCACCAGCAGACTTCCTGAGAGCCCGATCCCTCTCGCCCACACTCCGGATCAAACAGTTACCTTGTTAGAATAGGACTCTCTTTTGTATTCCTTATATCTATATGGTATCCCCTTGTACTCTCTATATATATTACTCATTGGGTCCTCTTGAATATACACACAATATTAATAACATACCTAACCCTAAGTCTGACTGTCAACCCAAAACCCCACCACTAGACCAAACGAGTAGAGTTTGGATTTATCTATTTTGGTCAGAAGTATTTCCTTCATCAACTCTACTAAGTATAATTAGTTTCATCTGGAATACTCTCGTCTTTCAAGATACCGTTAGATATGTTTACTGTCATTTGAAGTGTTTTCTTTTGTTTGAATGTCTTTGGATTTATTGGATCTCATTTGAATGCTTTCAGACGTTCTTAGGTTCAATCATATTCTGCGTAGTTAGAATCTGAAGCCATGACGGAGCAACAGTTCAAGCAAAAGTAAGAACAATACCAAGGTTATCAGAACATTGAGCAAGGCGAGTCAACACTTTGGTTATGTTGCACCTACTTTTGAAATGCAATTATATTGTTTAAAATTATGAAATTGTATTGCTGCGATTTATACAACTATGTTGGTCTAGCTCATAATTAATACCTTAATGATAATTGAATGTAACCTTCTCATCCTTGAACTTGGACACTATCCTTTGTCACCCTAGAACTAATGGTATATGTACTAGTTAATAAGTATGTATCTAAGTGTCATGCTTAGCCTTACTTAAATATATTGACATGTGGGCAATGATTTGCCCTGACAACTTTTAAAACTTGAAATTGGATTTGGGCAGTCAAGGTTGGAGCCTGGCTGATATGTTGACTAGAAAAGTATTTCAAAACAAAAATAGAGCACGACGGAGTGGGCATGGGGAAGTATCATCCAAGTCAATAGAGGACCGGGTTCTTATACGGCCTCTCGTGTAAAAATAGTATAACCACAAGTTTATGATGGGTACGACCTGGCTGACTAATTTATTCACCTCAGCGTGGCTTCACCATTAGTGAGTGTGTGGCATGGGTAGAGGGTAATGAAGCCACAGGGAAACTACACGGTGCAAATGAGAGACCTCCCGAGGGCGAGGCCCAAGGATGTGATACCTAGCGGGTGGGGTTACGACGAGGGGGGATATTGTAAAAGCTTTGTGATAATCATATTAGTCGCACACCTATGAAAGTGTGCCAAGACAGACATTATAAATTGATTGTCTCTTGTGGGTAAAGTGTACGAACTCCGCAGAGTGTAAAAACTATCTAGATAGTCGTGCCACGGTCATGGGCGGTGCGAAGAACTTACTTAAATTAGCTTTCATTTTTATAAAACAGTTTGTGAGTGGAATGAAAAGATGAGTTAGAGCCCAAAGATTAAGATGGTCTGGTTGAGAACCAGTGAGAAGTACGAGATGTGACCCAAGAAAGAACATAAGCATTGGAGAGATGGAGCTACTCAATGGTATAGGATGTTGGAACCTCCATTAGTATTTTACAATAAAACTCAACTTTGTTAAAACATATGTTAGTTAAAATGCCAGGTCTTTGGATTTTCTACTACATAATCTATTTCAATAAGTGGCTTTATGCAAACAAAAGAACCACAAGTCATTTCTTTTATCAGCCTTGTATATTATATAACTACATTCTATGTATTGGTTCACGAGTACGGTTGTGTACTCATACCCGCTCAATATTATTATTTAGTAAGTATGAAAGAAGGCTATGTAGGTGCTTATGAGCATTCGTCAAGATCGGAGATCAAGAAGATCAAGAACTAGGTCACGAGCCCCAGACGATTATTTGTGGGTATATCGTGATGGTTCTACGTGATGTATTTTTATTCTGCTTTTGCTGGTGTTCTTTGAAAGATATTTGGTCTGCCCGTCTATTCTACAAGTCAAAAAAAGTCATAAAGTATATTTATGCTTTGTTTATTATTATGCAATAACTTTACATATTCGTGATATTCGTAATATGTGATTGATATGTAATGATGTAACTGTAAGCTGTAAGCACTAACTACTGATCCAGATACTAGTGTTGTGACAACACAAAATTCTAAATTACAAATTTAGGACCTGACACAGGCCAACTCTATCGAAACATACCCTGAAGAGGTGGTTAGCTCGCTTATTTACAGCAAGGGTTGTAGTCCCACGCCATTACAAATTAAATTAATACAACATATCAGATTCTCTCCATTGGTGAGGTAATTTGTGCAGCAATATATTTCACAATCAACGCAACTGTAACTTGTGATGCTAGATGCTACCAAGGACACTAACAAATTCCTGTTTTCCATCTCCATAAAAAACATATTCTTGTTGCCCACTTTTGAGTGATCTATTGTAATGATTTATTCAGTCCGTGTTGCAGATTGTTCTTAATTTTCGGACCATGCAGTTCTGGAAGGTGCGGGATAATCAGTACAAAACTATAAATACCTAGAAAGATGAACTTTAATCAGACCAAACAAAATAAAGCTGCCGTTATGGACCCTGTAGGCCAATCCAGAAACAATAGGTGTCAGATCAACTATCAACAAAGGACTGATTTATGATGAGCTGAGCATAAGCTGTCAATTGGTGCGGAAAAGATTTAAACTCAATTCTGGTGATTATTGATCCAACAACTCCAATAAACTTGGTATATGTATTATCTTCTCTTTTGGAGAAGAAAAAGAAACTTTATTTAAAAGTGATTGCTAAACCAGCTGGGCATAAGCTGTCAATTGGTGCGGAAAAGATTTAAACTCATTCTTGTGATTATTGATCCAACAACTCCAATAAACTTGGTATATGTATTATCTTCTCTTTTGGAGAAGAAAAAGAAACTTTATTTAAAAGTGATTGCTAAACTAGTCAATATAAGCGAAAAATATAGGTGACTGAATAACCAGTACTTTAACATAATAATAGGAACCACCTAAGAGAAAAGATTGGCATTAGGAAGAGCAGAGCACCATTAATTGTGTTTTGTTGGGTCTACAGCAAATCTAGTTGGGAAGAAGAGAAAGATACGAATACTAAAGCTAAATACACGCCATTGGTTTGGCAGGTAGTGACTACTGATTGCTTCTTTTCCTTCTGTATATACTGTCATTAGTATCTGGAAAGTGGCAACTTGATGTGGGCGTGTTACTTATACGAGCTTGATCTTATTGTTGTAATTTGCCGATATTAAGGTACTCTACATTCAGATGGAGGAAATGCACCAATGGTAAACATCCGGAAGGTACTCTACACTCAATAAAGTAACCGCTGTTACTACTATGATAGTTCTAAGAAAAAATAGAAAAAGAAATTTTCAGTTGCAAGGGCACGAAGCTAACATTTGCTATAGGCTTTAGGCCATAGACAGCCTAGTAGAGAAGAATAGACATCATTAGAGGTCCACCTGTTTAGCCACATACGGGGCACGTAAGGTTTATGGAAAGTGATTATCTAGCCTAATCATGTGACATATCTCAGAAAAATTAAGCGCATAGAACCCAACATGCACTTTGGTATGAGTAGGTGTATAACAAATACTTTCGTTTGGCACACTCCTTTTTACATAATATCTGACTTATTATGTCTTATTTCATTTATTTTGAAATTTGTGTCCTTTTCTTACTGAACTAGTAAAAGGGCATATGCTTGGCATACCACTTTAAAAGACTTAAAGTTTTAACGATTACATATGCATTTAACAATCGATAACAAATGCTCCGTTCAGTGTTATGTCGTTAGTCATTTAAACCATTTTGGAATGATTCTGAAAAAGTATATAGAGTTGGAATGGGGATGAAAGGAGTAGAACACCCAGGCTTAAAATAATGAAACTTTTAATCCACTAGGGAGACCAAGATGAATTAATTATTCAACAGACTAAGCTAATCACAGTGTTGGGTTTTCTTTATAAACAGGAGAGAATGATGAACTGATGATTCATATCATAAGCAGCAAGGAGTAAGAATAAGACCAACAACAGCATCAACAAGAAGACCAAGGATGGCAGTACTTGGCTCACCATGTGGCGCGTGCAAGTTCCTACGCAGGAAGTGTGTGAAGGGTTGCATCTTCGCCCCATATTTCTGCCATGAGCAAGGGGCTGCACACTTTGCCGCCATCCATAAGGTCTTTGGGGCGAGCAATGCCTCGAAGCTCCTCATGCACCTCCCTGTCAGTGACCGCTACAAGGCTGCAGTCACCATGTCATATGAGGCGCAAACCAGGCTCCGTGATCCAATACATGGCTGTGTCGCGCACATCTTTTCTCTGCAACAGCAGGTGAGCAAGTTCTACATTATTAGTTAGTACAATACAATGAAAGGCTTAGTTCACATTCCTTTTTTTCTTTAAGAACTTGGTTTACAATCTTTGCAGAAAGGGGGAACAACTCACCCTAGCCGCACCTTATAAAAATATGATATTGTCTATCAAATGTGAAAACTGTAAGACTCACAAGGAAATACCTTGCGAGGCTAACCCAGCTAACTAGTCATAAAATAGTTTTGAAGTATCATAAGAACAACAGTTATGCAGAAATTATTCCATAGATGCAGCCAGGGATCACATAACCGGTACCGGACCATTTCCCGCTGGCCGGCCGGTTACCGTTCAAACCAGAAAAATCCCAGATAAAAATCGTTTGAATTTTATTAAACCAGCCGAATTTCGAAAATTGAAATTTGAACTTGCAAAACCCGAGAAAACCAGCCGGTTACCGGCCGGGAATTTTTTCCCTGGATGCAGCTATGCATTGAGTGTGATGTTATCAAATACACAATCATACTGTCTTATTATCCATTTCATGTTTATAATTTATAGCCTTCTTAGTTTTTTAGATAGTTCTTTGTATTAAAATAAAATCGACGCATATACTGCAAGGAAATCGGCAAAACTGACAGTTTGTATTCCTTGAAACATTCTCACAGGTGGTCAATCTGCAAGCACAACTGGAGTCTCTCAAAGCTCAGGCAACACAAGGGTATGGAGATGGTTCTTCAATCTCAAGCCCTCAAAAAGACAACTGCGAAAATATGTTTACGCATTATGTGCAAGACAAGCAACTCTTTTTCCACCCAACAATGCCAAGTAATTCCTCAGTAAAGAATGAGAATCAGTTATACTTTGCAAATGACCACTTTACTTCTACCTCAACTCAATCTTCGCAAGGCTATGAGCCAGATTTATGCATGCCTGACTGCACTAACACCAATCCTACTTGCGCTGTGCAAGGGAATGGGTATCATGACATGGAGGACCTTCAGTCAGTAGCCTTTGCCTATCTCAACCAGGCATGACAATATGATGTAATTGGTAGCTGTTGTGCTAGTTCAAATAGTTTTGGTAATAATAACTTACAGATGTGGATCGATTTTTATAGCATGAATATTGAATTACTAAAAATAAGCAGAGTGAGGATGTAGTTCTTCAGCTCTTGAAAATACCTAAAGTATCTCAAGCTGCACTGTCATAGTAAGTGAATTTACGATATCTGGTTTCTGCAATAGTACTGAAATTTCTCAGAAGCATCAAATGGAACTTGGATTTTGACCCAAATAAAATCATAATCACAGCGAGCAAAATACAACGTGGAAGGAAATAGATGATAAAGGTACTACATCTTGGTTTGTATCTGTAAATCTGATGATCGATTTACTTTAAATGAAGAGATGTATATTTGGCGCTTGTAAAAACCACTATATTGAAGGCTTGTCAATGCTAGAAGCAAACATCCTTAGCCACTTCTTTATTCGTTTTAAAGAGATACCACTGGTAGTGCCAAAGTATTGTTCTGGGGATAAAAAAAAAGATAATTGCATTGTAGCTCACTAAACTTGTGAAACCTACCACTTTACTCCCTGGACTTGCATTTACTATCTCAGCCCCCTAAACTTGTCCCCGTTTGCACCGCAGGTCCTTTCCTTCGTTAGTTGACGGAATATGCTGATAATTGCACTATAGCTCCATAAACTTGTGAAGTTGTATCATTTTACTCTCTAAACTTGTATTTTACTTTCTTGCCCCCCTAAACTTGTCCTCGTTTGTGTTAGAGATATATGTATAGTTGTGTTATTCCCCATTGTTATGAGGGGTTATTTGCATATTTACCTCCTGTACTTGTCTATATATACTGGCCCATTGGCCCCCTGAGAATACAAGTTGCTATTCCTAACATGGTATCAGAGCCCATTAGGGTTACCTCTCTCGGACGCGCAACTCGTCCTCCTCTGCCCTAGCCGCGGCCTCCTCCTCTCCGCCGTCGCTTCTAGGTTGTTCTTCTTTTCTCTCCCTACCGTCGCCGACGCCTCGGTCGGCGCTTCGGCCATCTGCGACTCCCTACCGTCACCGCTCGTCGTCTCCAGGTCACCGCGACTCCGACTCCCTGTCGTCACCTCTAGGCCATCGCGACACCCTGCCGTTGCCGCTCGTCGAGTCGCCGCTCGTCGTCTCCGCCGACTCGTTGCCGACGCCACCACCCGCCGGAAGCCGAGGTTCTCCCTCTGTCTTGGCCGTCGCTCTGCCGAGGCATTCGTCGCCGATCCGCCGCTTGAGTGCCGCTCTACTCGTCGCCGCCGGGTATTCCTCCGCTGTCACCAGGAGGACCGCCGCGCCATCGGGGGTCGCCGTTGCCGCTGCCGCCACCAGAAGGGAGCCGCCGCCGCCAGGGGGGACTAGGTGCCCCGTCGCGGCGCCTGCTTTGGCCGACGGGCGAAGGCTTTTCTTTTGAAGCCGACCCGTGAGAGCCGGTCGGTTTGAAGCCGGCCCATGAGAGCCGGCCGGTTGAAAAAAAAACAACGTTGGTCTAGCCGCCGCGCCGTCCAGCGCCGCCTGTTAGACTACGTTGCCTTGGTCGCCGCGCGTCGGTAGCCGCCACCAATGGGCACCGTTCCCTCGCCGCCTTGCCGGTGATCTTCGACGGTGTTAATTACACCGACTTCGTGTCTCACATGCGCATCCACATGCGTGGTCTTCGTCTCTAGAGCGTCCTCTCTGGCGATGTCACCTGCCCACCTTTTCCTACTCCTCCGACGGAGCCTACGTCTGTTGCGCTACCCTCGACGGTAAACAAAGGTCTGCGCCGAGGTTTCTTGGGCTTGCTTGATGAGAAGGCGCCTCGCCTACCAAGAGGCTCGATTCCTACATGGATCGATTGGCCGCCTACACTCAGTGGTGCGACGACGACGCTCGGGCTCTTCTTTGTCTTCATCGCGGTGTCGGCCTCGCCTTCTCTTACGAGGTTGTGGAACTCCCTTCGGCTGTCCAGATGTGGACTCACCTTCGTCAGCGCTACGAACCCTCTGGAAATGCCCTCTACCTGTCCGTGGTTCGTCAGGAGCACTCTCTTCAGCAAGGTGATGCTACTGTTGACGCCTTCTACGCCGAGCTCTGCATGCGGCGTCGCTTGAACTCTCTTCGCCTTGTTGGTCGCCGCTCTGTTTGTGCTACTTGGTATGCGTCTTGACACAGTTTCAGCGTGTCTATGAGTTCCTTACTCGCCTTCGTCCTGAGTTCGAGCAGAGGTGTGCCCAGCTTCTTGCACGCCACCCACGTGTCACTCTTCTGGAGGCTCTTATCGAGACACGTGCAGAGGAGACTCGCCTGAGTGGTGCTGGTCTGATGCCACTCCCCTCCGTGCTCGCCGCTCGTTACCCTGCTACACCGACTGCTCCGCGTTTCAGTACACTGCCTCCTCCAGTGGCTGCCACAGGTGGTGGTGGCCGCCCTCCATCCGGTGGTGGTCGTCCTCGCTGCTCCTACTGTGACAAGGTCAGCCACATTGAGTCCCAGTGCTATAAGAAGCAGCGGCATCTTTCACGCCGTTCTTCTCCTAGCACTGGCACCGGTGCTTCTACATCGACGTCTGCATTGACTCCTTCAAATAGCTCTCTCACGAGCGGGGAGATAGCGGACTTCGACGCTTGCTTGCCGCCTGTGTTCTCCTCGATAGGTTACGCTCATCGACTCTTGGGCAATGAGAAACCACCTCCTACACAGTCAGGTACCTCCCTATGGATTCTTGATTCAGGAGCATCCTTTCACATGACTTCTTATTCCTCCACTTTGTCTTTCATTACACCTCTTGATTCTCCTGCCAGTGTTCTTACTGCTGATGGTACCTCTCTTTCTGTCTCTGGTCGAGGACCTCTTAGCAACTCATCTTTTCATGTTCCTTCAGTTGCTCATGTTCCTCGCCTAACCATGCAGCTTCTTTCTGCTGGACAGATTACCGACCTTGGTTGTCGGGTCATTCTTGACTCTGACTCTTGTTGTGTTCAGGACCGCCACACGGGGGCTCTGGTTGGTTCTGGTCCTCGGCGCCTTGACTCACAGCGTCTCTAGGAGCTTAACTGGCTTCACCTTCCTTCCGCTGCCACCGTCGCCGCCAGTCTTTCCGCTTCTGCCACTTCGTCTACCAGCTCTTTCCAGCAGTGGCATCACCGTCTTGGACATTTGTGTGGATCTCGTTTGTCATCTTTAGTCCGTCGTGGTCTTCTGGGTCTGTCTCAGGAGACGTGTCTTTGGATTGTCGTACGTAAGTTAGGGAAGCAGATTGACTTCCTATTCTCATAGTGAGTCTGTGTCTCAGAGACCATTTGATCTTATTCATTCAGATGTTTGGGGTCCGGCTCCCTTCCTTTCGAAAGAGGGCCATCGATATTATATCATTTTTATAGATGACTTCTCTCGCCACACTTGGATATATTTTATGTCTTCTCGTAGTGAGGCCTTGTCTATCTATAAACGATTTGCTACTATGGTTCGCACACAGTTTTCCACTCCTATTCGTGTCTTTCGTGCTGACTCTGCTGGCGAGTACCTCTCTCGTTACCTGCGCAGCTTTCTTGCTGAGCAGGGCACCCTCGCTCAGTTCTCTTGTCCTGGTGCTCATGCTCAGAATGGTGTCGCTGAGCGCAAGCATCGTCACCTCCTTGAGACAGCTCGTACCCTGATGATTGCCGCCTCTATTCCACCTCACTTTTGGGCCGAGGCCGTTTCCACTGCCACCTATCTCGTCAACATTCAGCCATCTTCTGCTCTTCAGGGTGAGATCCCGGTTGAGTGTCTCTGTGATCTTTCTCCAGACTACTCCGCCCTTTGTCTGTTTGGCTGTGTTTGCTACGTTCTCCTTGCACCTAGAGAACGCACCAAACTGACTGCTCAATCTGTTGAGTGTGTTTTTCTGGGATACAGTGCCGAGCACAAGGGCTATCGGTGCTGGGACCCTGTTGGTCGACGGATGCGAATTTCTCGGGATGTAACTTTTGACGAGTCTCGTCCCTTCTACCCACGTCCTGCCTCTCCTTCGGTTTCCTCTGTAGAGTCCCTGTCTTTTTTTTTACTTTTCCAGATACACCTATCTCTGTCTTGCCCTCATCCACCAGTCCCACTGAGTCTCCACATATACCTCCTGAGATCTCTCCGCCTGCTTCGCCCCCTGCGGCTCCTCAGGCTCTGTTTTACACTCGTCGACCTCGTATTGAGGCTCTTCCAGATGAACCATCTTCCCCTGATGCTTCATCTTCTCCTGATGCTCCATCTTCCCCTGATGGGTCATCATCTCCTCGCTACGGTCTCCGCTATCGTCAGTCGATTCGGCCTCCTGCCCGTTTTGGTTTTGCTGGTGTAGCTACCCATGAGCCTGTCTCCTACCGGGATGCTGTGACTCACCCTGAGTGGCAGCATGCCATGGCCGAGGAGATTGCTGCTCTCGAGCGTACTGGTACTTGGGATCTTGTTCATTTTCCATCTCACTCTCGTCCCATCACGTGTAAGTGGGTCTATAAGATTAAGACTCGCTCTGATGGCTCTCTTGAGCACTATAAGGCGTGTCTTGTTGCTCGTGGCTTCCAGTAGGAGCATGGTCGTGACTACGACAAGACTTTTACTCCTGTGGCCCACATGACCACTGTCCGCACTCTTCTTTCGGTGGCGTATGTTCGTCGTTGGTCTGTTTCTCAGCTTGATGTCAAGAATGCCTTTCTTAATGGTGAGCTGCGTGAGGAGGTCTACATGCATCCGCCACCTGGGTATTCTGTTCCTGAGGGCATGGTCTGTCGTCTTCATCGCTCTCTCTATGGCCTTAAACAAGCCCCTCGTGCTTGGTTTGAGCGCTTCTCCTCTGTGGTCACTGCTGCTGGCTTCTCAGCTAGTGATCATGATCCTGCTCTTTTTGTCCACACTTCGTGTCGTGGTCGGACTCTTCTTCTATATGTTGATGATATGATCATCACCGGAGATGATTCTGAATACATTGCCTTTGTCAAGGCCCGTCTGAGTGAGCAGTTCCTTATGTCGGATCTCGGTCCTCTTCGCTACTTCCTTGAGATTGAGATTACTTCCACTCCAGATGGTTTCTTTATATCCCAAGAGAAGTATGTTCAGGATCTTCTTGATCGCGCTTCTCTCACTGACCAGCGTACTGTTGAGACTCCTATGGAGCTCAACGTTCATCTCTGTCCCTCTGATGGTGAGGCTCTTTCTGATCCGACTCGCTATCAACATCTTGTTTGGACTCTTGTCTACCTTGCTGTTACTCGTCCGGATATCACTTATCCGATCTACATTACGAGTCGGGCTCGTCTGCTCCCACTCAGTCCACTCTGACCACCTTCTTGAGTTCTGCGATACCTTCGTGGGACTATCTCTCGCCGTCTCTTCTTTCCACACTCCAGCTCGTTACAGCTTCAGGCTTATTCGGATGCTACTTGGGCCAGCGATCCATCTGATCGCCGGTCTATCTCTACTTACTGTGTTTTTCTTGGCGGTTCTCTCATTGCCTGGAAGACGAAGAAATAGACTCTGATATCCGTTCGAGTCAGAGAGGCGAGTTCTGAGCTATGGCTCTTTTGATGCAGAGATTATCGCTCTACGGTGGTTACTTGAGGATTTTGGTGTTTCGTCACTACACCAACTCCTCTCTTGTCGACAAGATCAGAGTGCTATCGGTATTGCGTGACCTGTGAAGCATGAGCTCACCAAAGATATTGGTGTTGATGCTTCCTTCATGAGGTCTTATGTGCATGATCGGTGATTGCTCTTCAAGATGTGCCTTAGAGCTTGGATAGCGGATTTCTTCACGAAGACCCAGACTCGAGCACAACATGGCTTCTACCTCTCCAAACTCAGTGTTGTTGATCCACCATGAGTTTGAGGGGGGGTGTTAGAGATATATGTATAGTTGTGTTATTCCCCATTGTTATGAGGGGTTATTTGCATATTTACCTCCTGTATTTGTCGATATATACTGGCTCATTGGCCCCCTGAGAATACAAGTTGCTATTCCTAACAGTTTGCACCGCAGGTCATATTCTCAGTTAGTTGACGGAATAGGCTGACTTGATTCCTTTGTAGCCAACATGGACGATGACATGGCAAAAACGACCTTCTTCCTCACCATTCCTCCGACCGTGCTCCATCATGGCCGCCATAGGACACCTTCCATTCCCGCCATTTTGACGGGTCTCTGCCAAGATTGACCGTGTCACACCGTGTTCCTGGACCTTGCCTGCGTTCTTCCATGTTCAATCGAAGCCGAACTGCAATCACTATGGAGATCGTGCATGTGTTCCTCCACACCGGCGCAAGTCTTCGTCGTCCAAATTCACTGGCACTGGTGAGCATCTCCCCTCTTATCGACCTCTCTAGCTTTGTGTCATCGTGTTCTACCTCGTGCTACCTTCGTCCTCACCGGAACTTCGCCGCACTGCCGCTGCCGTCCGCCTCGCCGTCACCCAGCGCCGTCGTTGTGCATCTTCGACCGCGACACCGCTGCCCATCTTCTCCCCAGGGTCGTGGAGAAGGGCGAGGAAGCCGCCGGTGTTGCCGGAAGCGGCGCAAGCGGGAGAGGACTTCTAGACGAGGGTTGGGACGGTGGGGGAGGCGGCGTGGGTGGAGAGGAAGTAGACCGTGCACGCGCCAACGACGCCGCCTCCACAAATGACCACGTGGCATGGCGGTGGGGCTGACACGGCCAGCGCAGTGGCCATTATGTGTCGTCGGGGTTTAATGGAGGGACAGCCACAGATGCCACCTCTGCAATGACGTGCGCCAGCTCAGCGTTTTCTGTTAGCAAACGGATGAAAGGACCTGTGGTGCAAATGGGCACAAATTTAGGGGGCAGGAAAAGTAAAATGTAAATTCAGAGAGTAAAGTGGTACAACCTCACAAGTTTAGAGAGCTATAGTGCAATTTACTACACAAGTCAGTCTATTCCATCAACTAACGGGGATAAGTTTAGGGGGCCGAGAAAGTAAAATGCAAGTTCATGGAGTAAAGTGGTATAACCTCATAAGTTTAGAGAGCTACAGTGCAATTATCTCAAAAAAAAAACCACATTATCTTTTCAAAAAAAAAAAACTAAACAACATCTGAAAGTGTAGAATATAAAACAACAAGCATGAAGGCAGGTCTTCAGGTATTGTGGAGTATATAACAATGGAGCATTCACTAAATGCACCAAGTTTCTTTCAAATTCCTTTCCCACCTTCTCTGAACAAATGTTTCAACATTAAGTTACAATGGTCTCTGTGCTAGTGCGTGCTAGTATGATCAGCGATATTCATGGTTGCATGTTAACTCGTTCCTCACATTATAAGCTATGGCATAATTACCTCTCCTTCTTTCCCCTCTGTTTGGATTCCTTGTCAGGTTAAGTCATATATTGACACTCCACAACCACAAGTTAAAGTCATAGAATGCCAAAAATTGGAAGTAGGAGTTAGACCTTCTGGGTCTCTTATTTGGAGGATGAGAAAGGCCCACAAAAATTATAACAGTGCACAAAATAGGTAATTCTGGCAAATGCCTTTTCATGTCATTGTGCACAAGAAGAAGCTAGTGTTGGCTTGGAGGAAGTGAGATGCACGTACAAAAAGTGCATTTGAAGTGCCGCTAAGGATTAGCAGCTCCTCTTTGCAAAACAGAATCCATGACGAGAAAGAGAAAGCGAGTAAAGCTTAATGACGCTAAAAGGTTTATTAGATGATGTAATACTCGAAATTCCCATGAGAGGAGGCCGGACATTCTTGACAGGAACGCACGGATCGCTCAACAGCCTAGAGTTGAAGAAGAACACAAAGGGGCAATGGGAAACATAACCGGAATGTGATGCAAAGATGAAACCGTATTATTGGCCACCCAAGTTGACAGTACTCGATACAGCATGCGACCTCGCTATTCTGCGGGTCTTACGCATATCGTCGAGCAGGTGTTGTGCATGGCATTATGCATAGGATAGGACAGCCGCGAAGAAGGGAGGTTACCAACTACCAAGCTGGCCTGCAAGTTTCCATCGGGCGTCGGGGCTGCAGGGTGCTTGGCCTCTCCTCGGGGGCGGAGGTTCTCCGGCAGTCCGGCGCCGTCGACCACCTCCTCACCGGAGGGGATTTGAGGGCGAGCGAATGAATAGAAGAGGAAGAAAGAGAAGAAATGGGCCGTAACAGTTACAGATGGGCCTATAACATCAAGCCCGAACCGGAAGAGAAGAAACTGACTACTCTTTCTCTCTCTCTCAGGCCGGGTGGTTCCGCCTCCACCGAGATCGACTTTGTCTCCCCCTCCTCCTCCTCCTCCTCCTCCTCCTCGGCGAAGCTCTCGGCACAGACGAGGCGAGCAACGTAGGTACATCATCATCTTATCCGTCGCGTCACACTTTCAGTTGTGAGAATTCTTCTGGGTCTGTGTTTGATTCGATTCTTCCCTTCCTTCCTCAGGTTAATTAATAATCACAGTCTTCTTCTCTGCGGTTGGGTTGGGATTTTCTTCCCGATGAACTCCAGGAGGTCAGGATCTTTCTTTTACCTCAGCAGCAGCAATCTCTAGCTGTCTATTTATTTGCCTCTTTATTTATTCGGTCAAGCGTCGTTATGAGAGGGTGGCATTGGCATGAGATCTACCTACCAAACCTAGCTCGATCTTTCTTGCTTACAGCGGCAAAATGCTCGCTTAATGCGCTTGGGAATGTACGTGGGTGATGAACTGATGATGTTTGCTCGCTCAACAGTTATCTCATCGATCGATTGCAGTTCCAATTCTGCCTGCCTGCGTGCCTGAGCAAATCTATCTATCTATCTATCTATTTATGCAGATGCTGTGCGTGCAATATATTCGACGCAGTATGCTACTACATCATTACATTGTCGCCGTTCTACTTGCTTTGCTTCCCAAGCCAAGCCTTCGATTCCCAGCCTGATACCTGCTCTACTTCCTTTTCTTCCTGCCCCCTCCAGGAAAGCTGATTGATTACTTTGGTAATTGGGCATCGAATAACTCCAGCTCCACACTTTATTTCAGCTGTTGGAAGCAATAGCTGTTTGCGCTTTACGCCTAATGTTAGAAATGGATTTGTCTAGGGTCCTACTTGTTAGATGTGTATTGTATAATGGTCTCTTTGCATATATACAACTCATGTACTTGTATATATATTGGCTCATTGGTCTCATAATGAATACAAGCGCTATTCATAACATGGTATCAGAGCCGGGTTAGGATTCGGGTCTTACCGACGACGCCGCCGATCTTTCTGTCGGCCGCCGCCACTGCCCTTCCCGTTGCTTGTCGTCGTCGGTTGTCGGTCTTTTTGCCGGTCGCCACCACCACCCTTCCCGTCGCTTGTCTTCGTTAGTTGGCCTTCACCGACGACGCCGCCGCCCGCCGGTTGTCGCTGCCGCTGGGTCTCCTCTGGGAGCCGATCCGAAGCCGCGCGCCTCTGTCTGAGCTCGGCCGCCACCCGGATCTCGGCCGTCATCTTTCACCGACGACTCCACCGCCCGCTGGTTGTCTTCGCTGGTCGTCCTTCACCGACGACTCCGCCGCCCGTCGTCGAGGCTCGGACGAAACTCCACCGCCACCGCCGCAGCCGGGTCTTCCACCGTCTCCTGATCTGGAGTGGCCACTGCCGGGCAGCCGCCGCCCTTGTCGTTCCCGTTGCCAACGACTCCCGCCACTGTTTTGGGCCGCCGACGCTCGGGAAGCCTCTCGGCAAAGGCTGATGCAGAAGGAGGCCGAATAGACTTCGCCGGTACCCCCTCGCCGCCGCTGCCGCCGCCAAGGGGGGAACCCTAGTCCCCCCCCTCCCTGTGCGAGCACTCTGTGTTTTGGGCGTCAATGAGCCCGTCGACTCTTTTAACTGAGTAGAAGAAAACGACGTTCTACCGCCGTCGCGTCGGCGCCACCGTTAGACTTCGTTGCCTTGGTCGCAGCGCCGTCCAGCGCCGCCTACCAATGGGTACTGTTTTCGTTCCTCGTTGCCCGGTGATCTTCAATTGTCTCAATTATCGTGACTGGTTTCAGCATATGCGCCTCCACATGCGTGATCAGCGCCTCTGGGAGTTTCTTACTGGCGAGTTGTCTTGTCCGCCTCGTCCTGCTCCGCCTGCTGAGCCTGTATTCCCGACGGATGCTTCCGAAGATGCCCATAAAAAGGCATATGACGCTTTTGAGGATGCTATGACGACGTTTCAGACTCAGTATGCTACCCACAAGACATAGATTGATGAGGATGCCCGTGCCTCTGCTATTCTGGTTGCTACCATGGAGGTGCAATTCACTAGGGATGTGGTTGGTTTGGCTTCCGCACAGCTGATATGGACACATCTGCGCAGTCGCTACGAGCCGTCTGGTGATTCCTTGTATCTTTCTGTTGTGTGTCAAGAGCAGTCGCTGCAGCAAGGAGATGCCACTGTGGAAGAATTCTATGCCTAGCTGTCTGCGGTATGGCGGCAGATTAACTCTTTGGGACCAGATGTTTGCCATACTTGCCAGTGCTGTCAGCGTCAGCAGTCTCACCTGGAGCTTTGCCGCATCTACGACTTCTTGACACGTCTTCGGGCTGAGTATGAGCAAACTCGTGCTTAGTTGCTGGCACGGCACCCTCGTGTGACTTTGTTGGAGGCTCTTGCTGCTGTTCGTGATGAGGAGATTCGTATTCATGTTGCGGTCCGCTCTGTTCGATCGTTTCCTTGGTTACGCGGCTCCTCCGACTTACGCACTGCTCATGCCTACTCCATCACCGGTTGTGATACCAAAGGCATTTCGCTTGTGACTAGGGGACTCCACTGCACCTATTGCAACAAGCATGGACATGTGGAGTAGTTCTGCTATAAGGACTTACGACGTGGTGGTCATCCTTCGAAGGGCACCATTGTTTTCTCCTCTCAGCGTAGCTCTGGTGTTCCTGATTCTCAGGAGTATCTCATACTGCTGCGTCGCATGGCTGCTTCTGCACCGTCTGGTTCTGCTGGCTCTGCTGCTCAGTTCTCTAGTGAGAGACCACCCTCCATTTTTTTCTCAGGTATACCACCTTGGATTCTTGACTCAGGTGCTTCTTTTCATATGACATCTGATTCCACCAGTCTCACTTTCATTCGTCCTTTAGCTACTCCTCTCACTGTTCAGACAGCAGATGGTACCTCTCTTTCTGTCACAAGACGCGGCACTCTTTCGAATTCTTCCTTTCATGTTCCCGCTATTTCTTATGTTCCCAAACTAACTATGCAGCTCATATCTGCCGGTCAGCTCACTGATCATGGTTGTCGTGTTCAGGATCGACGCACGGGGACTCTGGTTGGTACTGGCCCTCGCCGTCGTGACTCGTGGCGTCTTTGGAAGCTTGACTGGCTTCATCTTCCTTCCGCTGCCCCTGCTAGTCTTGTTGCATCCACCGTCGCCACTACTTCTGTTGCATCCTCCACTGCGTCTTTTGCTCAGTGGCATCATCGTTTGGGACATCTTTGTGGGTCGCGTCTATCTTCTTTACTTCATCGTGGTCTTTTAGGGTCTGTATCTGGTGATGTTTCTCTACATTGTCAGGGTTGTAAGCTTGGTAAACAGCTTCAACTTCCTTATCCTTCCAGTGAGTTAGTGTCACTCGTCCTGACATTTCGTACCCTGTGCATATCTTGAGTCAGCTTGTTTCTGCTCCCACTCAGCTCCACTATAGTTATCTTCTTTGTGTTCTACGATATCTTCGTGGAACCATCACTCGTCGTTTGTTTTTCTCTTGTTCCAGCTTTTTACAGTTTCAGGCATATTCTGATGCTACTTGGGCTAGTGATCACTATGATCGTTGGTCTCTTTCCGCCTATTGTATTTTTCTTGGTGGTTCTCTCATTGCTTAGAAGACTAAGAAGCAGACATCAGTTTCTCATTCGAGTGCTGAGGCAGAGTTGCGAGCTGTGGCTTTGTTGACTGCGGAGGTTACTTGGCTATGGTGGTTACTTTAGGATTTTGGTGTTTCTGTTTTAGCACTCACTCTTCTTTCGTCTGACAGTACAGGGGCTATCAGCATTGCTACTAATCCGGTAAAGCATGAGCTTACAAAACATATTGGTGTTGATACTTCCTACATGTGGGCCCAGATGAAGAATCAGATTGTTGCTCTTCAGTATGTGCCTTCGGAATTTCAGTCGGCAGATTTCTTCACAAAGGCGCAGATTAGAGCTCAGCACGGCTTCTACCTCTCCAAACTTAATGTTGTTGATCAACCATAAGTTTGAGGGAGGTGTTAGATATGTATTGTATAAGGGTCTCTTTGCATATATACCACCCATGTACTTGTATATATATCACTATTCATAACACTACTAAATCGCCATGTCTTCTTATCACATTCCATATGTCCCTTCTCTGGGTGTCGACTTCAGTGGTTTGCATTCGTTTTTATCGATCAATTTGAATCATTGATGCTTGTGTGACGACTGACAAGCATAGGAACTAAATGCTGCTTTTCCTGTCCTTTGGGCAGTACCGACAGTTATATGGGATTTGATCCTCTTGCTTCACAAAGCCTTTGTGTTCCTGCTGTTTTGTTTTGTTTAAATAGGATATATTCTTCAATATGGATGAGTGGAAGCATTAGAGTGGTGTCAGTATCACTATTTCTAACTGTCTCCCATTAGTTTCACATTCTTTCCCAACATAAGTGGTCTCAAGTCAACAATAACCAACCAACGACACAGGCAGACTCGTACAAACTGACCCTCATTGGTTTTTGGTCTACTAGTATTTAAGGTCCCTACTGAAAACTGTCGTGAGTGTCCCTTCATGTTTGTTAGTAAACTAAAGATAAAAATCTATGCCAAGCAACTCGCCAGAGTTACCAACTAGCAGGTGCATCAGGCATGCCCCTTTTTTTCACTAACTTCCACTGTTGCTCTTCTCTTCCTTCTTTTTCTCAGTTTACCATATGAATCCTTTTCTTTCGATTTCATCAATCGACTTTATCAAATATCTTTGTGCCCAAATAAAAAGAGAACTTTTGCCATTAATATGACATAATCCACAAGATATAAAACTAGCTAGTCTGTAGAGTGCGAAAAGAGGAGCCAGATACAGTGAAATTACTGATTTCTTCGATGTTACTTATGTAATCATTGAATGTAATTCCTGATCATGCTGGGATCTTATTTGTCCACAAAGACAAGTTGGACTTCAACTGAGGAATCACTGGAAAACATCAAAGCAGGTCTTAATCTACAGTTCTTCACTGAGATCGTCATCCTAGCTTGCTGGGGGATCTGGACAGTAAGAAATAATATGGTTTTTTAGCACATTGATCCCTCTTTGGATAGTTGGAAGATCAAGTTCAAGTTAGAATTTGTCATTGTTATCCAAAGGGCAAAGAAGAAATATTTCCCTCTTGTTCAAGATTGGCTAGATAATCTCGTCTAATACCCCTCTTGTACATTCTTTTTCCTTTTGTCATGTACATTTTTTAAACATTGCTTTATAATATATCAATATACAGTCGGAACATCTAGGTCTTACTGTTTTCCTCAAATAAAATAATAATAATTTCTGATCCAACCGGAGTAGTAGATAGTTTGGTTGTAATCAAGGAAGTAGTGATCCCTATTTATTCATTTTGTTGTTCGCAGGGATTTTCGCAGCCACAGAGCTGCTTTATTTGATGGTATTGAAGAAGGTGGGATCAGAGCCTCAGCTTACTCTTCTCGCGAAATTCATGAGCAAGAGAATGATCAAGCTATGGACAGCCTGCATGATAGGGTCGGCGTTCTC
Organism: Hsuehochloa calcarea; assembly: GCA_036346395.1. Lineage (NCBI taxonomy): Eukaryota > Viridiplantae > Streptophyta > Magnoliopsida > Poales > Poaceae > Hsuehochloa > Hsuehochloa calcarea. The sequence continues at coordinate 1,768,363 of CM070607.1, forward strand.
AAAAGAGTACGTATGATGTATTTCATTTCTTTGGCACGCCTGTTTGACACATTGAATTATGGTGCCATACAAACCAGGAAAGACTATCAGAACCTTAACTGTTAACACTAAGAACAGCAAACGCAGAGGCAACTGCAAAGAGGCAAATCACTTTTATGGAATAATCGAATCATATTCTATTGTATGAGAATAATTGGAGGTGGTTTAAACAGTTTTACTTAAGATTGGTGTTAAATCATTTTATTCTATGGCTCTATGCCCACAAGCAAAGAAGAAAGAAGGAATTTTTCATCAATCTGTTAGAAAGATGTAGAACTGAATTGGCAATTTCTAACAAATTACTGGTTTATGTACTAATACTAAAGATGACTACTTGAGTTTTTGGAGCTTAGCTGGAGCAAGAGTTTAGCTATGACTATACTAGTAGTACACTACATATTTCTAGACCACCCAACTGTAATGGCACATTATGTGACTCGTCTCTACACAAAATTGAACAGATGTCATTTATAATGCCACTTCCATGTAGATTAACACATAATGTACACCAGAAATACATTAAATTGCATCAGTAAATTATTATCTTTTCATCTAGCGGTAATATAGGATTAATACATGTTACATTCATATCTTAGGGAACTGCATTTATTGGTGTTTTTTACCATCTGGTTGACAACTTTTATGGATGTTGATTTAATTCTGTGGTGCATCATTCAGTTGTGAAGATCTTGTGAATGCACTGGATCACAATGTAGTCTCCATGTCTGGTGCTAGATATTAAACATGTTTTTTTCTCAGAATCTGTTGTCTTTTCAGTTGACAGGTGATATACATGAAGAAGTGGAGAATCATAACCGGATGCTGGACCGAATGGTACTAGTTTCCCGCAACATACTATTTTGCTTGTCAATAACAGTCTGATGCATTACTTTGCTATTTAGGGCAATGATATGGATGCTTCGAGAGGATTTCTCTCTGGAACGGTGGACAAGTTCAAGATGGTAAGGATTTCCATATCCGCGCATCAGTTACTCCTTTTACTATTTTGTTATTCTAACAGTAACTTTACTTGATAGGTTTTTGAGACCAAATCAAGTCGCAGAATGGCTACCATGGTGGCATCCTTCATTGCTGTCTTCTTGCTCATATACTTCCTAACCAAGTAGCAGCACGGTTAATTTGACTCTGCCTCGCAGATGCGGTGTCTTTTTGCATGAATGTATATGAGTACTAGTAGGGTGCTCGTATGTTACAACGGAACTCAAATTTTACACAAATAATATTTTTCATCAACCAATTAAAAGATAATGATACATATATCTACAAACATCGCATTAGTGCAATATGATAGAACAAGCATTCCATACGATAATTATGTAAATGGACAGTGCCAATCAATATTTTCCCAGAGTGTACTTCAATACATTAATAACTGTCAAACTATCATGTAAAATAACTACAAACCAACTGATAAATTGGACATAATGCATTAAACACAAACATTAACTCTGTTTATTACATCACCTACTGCTACTACTACCCAAAAATTAAAATTTAGAGCTCATAGGTTGTTTTCCTTTGGAAGTTGATGTTGGTGTCGACTTCCATCCTTGATGCACTGCCCATTTCGAGCCATTGTCGGTCGACAAGGAAGAGAGTTACGCATCGACGGCTTCCTTCTTCCACTCTAAACCCAAAGTAGCTAGTTCTCACAGCTTCAGGTAGTTAACAAATGAACAGTGCATAGGAACCCAATGCGACTGAATTCAGTAGCTTGTGTTTTACATACAACTCGCATCGCAAGTCTCATCAAATCCTTAAAAAAAAATCTTTGAAATGCCTAAAATTCAGCCAAAATTGTTGCCTTGTTAAAAGAAGTTCAGTTAGCTCAGCTGAATCGCATATTCAAATGTGAGGAGCAGAGGGCTAGGGGATTTAGGGGAATGGAGGGGAGGAGAGTGGATGGAGGTGGTGCCAGGGCGCGGCTATGTAGAGAGGAGGGGGACGATTGCGACGAGGTACAGCGGCACCGAGGTGACAGGAGTTGGCAGCGTCGTGGCTAGCGACTACAGATGACAACGCAGACGCGGGTGATGATGACGAGAGTAGGTGGGAGTGACAGGCGGCAGTGTGGTGCCGGGGAGTGTAGCGAGCCGACGGCGACAACGGTGGTGAGGACGGTGCGGGCGAAGGGGGAGGAGGTGGGCAACGCGGACGAGGCGACGGTTGGAGGGGAGGAGGCAGGCGGAGGCTTCTGCTTGGGGAACGGGGGAGAGTGCAAAAAACGTGCGGGTGAAGGGGAGGAGGTGGGCAACGCGGGCAAGGTGACCGTTGGAGGGGAGGAGGCAGGCGGAGGCTTCTGTGAGGGGAACGTGGGGAGCGTAGAAAACGCGAGGAGAAAACCCAATTTTAGTCATACGTGGGGTGGGGTGGGGTGGGACGATTGCCCCCGCTACGCTGGGGTAAACCCCAACCTTTATTAGTTAAGATTAGATATTCTTATAGAGATTTTGCTATTCATAACTGCGCATCTTATTCATTATTGTGGGGTAAACTACATTCTTTATTAGTTAAGATTAGATATTCTGATAGAGAGATTTTGTTATTCATAAATGTGCATCTTATTCATTATTGCGGGGTAAAATTCAATATTTATTAGTTAAGATTAGATATTCTAATAGAGAGATTTTGTTATTCATGAATGTGCATCTTATTCGTTATTGTGGGGTAAAACCCAATATTTATTAGTTAAGATTATATATTCTAATAGAGAGATTTTGCTATTCATAAATGTGCATCTTATTCATTGTTGAGAAGAAATATATAAAGACAGGATTAGTTGGGTCTCATGGGCTACATAGGCCGAGAGAAAGAGAGACTACTAATATATACTAGACTCTTGAAAGAGTGACTACTAATACTACTAATATATACTAGACTCTTAACATCCTCAAGGGTGAGTAATTAGTAAACTGTATACAAACAAGTGGTACTAGAGAAACATGAGGTGTGTCTGTGTTTAGCACATGAGTAGGGCTTGTTTGGCCGGGTTCCGTTGCCTGGCTCCATTGGAGCCGCAAGAAGCCAAAACCCATTTTACACATGAAACACTGAGCCCTGAAGAGGCAGCTTCACTGACCACCGAAGCCCCAAACGCACAAGAAGCTGTCATTGGGATCCGCCACAAGAACTGTGGTTGCCAGGAACTTCCTGTAGACATTTTTTCGTCAGATGAAGGAAACAACAGAGCTCGGGGCATGGAATTATATTATTATTATTATTATTACCTGCGTGCACGAATGCACGTTGATGCAGATAAATCAAAGTTGTCTTCGTCCTTGAGCCCATGAATTTGTGCGAACACACCTCACTGCAACACACACATGCGTTGCACCGTAACCGAATTAGGATCTTTAAAATTGTAGTTGGCAAATAATAACTCAAGCAAACTGTAAGTCTGCTTATGCAAACTCAAATCTTAATTTGACTAATTCCATTGCTGTTTACATAATTACATTCATGGCTGTTGAAATCAAGCAAAATAGATGATTGAGCACAGCATTAGAGTCCTAAATCACTGCCGTGTAGCGAACGCAATTGATCGTTTTGAAGAAGTAGATTCCAAAATCAAATATCAATCTAAGCAGTAAGCACCGGTTAATCATAGACTCCAAAGTTTAAAAATTTGACACATTCGATCCAAAATTACATGCAGAACGTTTAAGGATGAGATGAGCTTGATAACATCAAAGAGAAAGAAACCTGAAGCCAGGGTGATGGAATTCCATAGTAGGTGTATTCTTGGGGAATACCTTGGCTTCTTGATGTCCTCTCTCAAATTCTAACGCACTTTGGGAGGCGATTCCAGTAACCTTTAGCATTGTTGGATACTAAGGCAACAAAAAGGCTCATGACAGATGTCAATACCCGTAGATCACGTTCATCTAGAAATTGTGCCATACGATTAGACCTGATAAATGAAATGCATATGTCAATCCATAATCTAGTGCAGTACATATATGCATATGTCAGTTTGTTTGTCAATCCTGCCTCCAGAAGGATAGAAAGGGTATCAAAATGGAGAAACCCATTACTTACAAGAAGCCTTTGGACATCTGGAGCAGTGATTCTGAGAATTCCTTCCCACCAATATTACCTACCTGAAAAAAATTATAGCTATAGAACGTGCATATAAACAGTATGATTGCACAATGTTTTACCACATGGACTTTGTGGATCTGCATCTGTTCTCTAAAATAAAATTCTTTGTTTACACTGCAGGTCCTGATATTTATATTGGTTTCTAACACAGGCACCTTTTTGCCAATAAATCCCTTTTATTCGTAAAAAGGTTGCATTAAGATCATTTTATTTCATTAATAAAGTAGCAGTTACCATGGTCTCATTGCTCTGCATGAAAATATAGCACAATGTACATGACAAAGTTACCTACAATGGACAAATTTAGGAAGATATATCAATTTGGAATCTATTTCGAGAGATAAACATGGCAGTGATCCATTGTTCTCCAACTTAGCACAATGTAGTGATCCGATATTCTGATTTACCACGCAAGCGGACAGCACACTCAAAACGTTACTCTCAATCTCTCATTACCAGAACTTGGTATAGGGACATCATTGTAATCGTTTTACCCGAATTGGAAACTTTTTATTAAAAAAAAGTACCCTTGAAACGTGGTGAAAACTGATACAGATATGGGAGCCTGCGGTAAAAATAACTCACCAGTACAGCATGTTAGAAACATTTGTCATGTTGATCAATTTTAGGTCTCAACCCTCAGATCGAAGCAAAATTGGCAATACAAAAATGCGATGAATAAATCACCAAAGTACAAGCAAAAAAAAGAGAAAGAAACATGATCTGGAATCAAACACGTCTTTACAAAAGTTTGTTGGTAGGAGCCGCCGGAGTGCCACGGGCGCCTGTATGGGTGAAGACGAAGGGACGGGTGTGGAGGCAATGGGCGACGGGCGAGGGAGGCGGGCCAGGGGGTTGCGGCGGGCAAGAGAGGCACGGTGGCGGGCGAGGGCGGCATGACGCGGCGTGGATGGTAGGAAGGGAGCGGCGCGGATGGTAGGGAGGGACGGGCGCACGGATGAGGTGGGGATGCTAGGGGCGAGGGGGTTGCGGCGGCGGGCAAGGGCGGCACGGCGCGCCGCAGATGGGAGGGAGGGACGCGGCGTGACGTGGCATGGATGGGAGGGAGGGAGGGACGGGCACCGATGGGAGGGAGGGACGGACGCGGCGCGCGCGATGGGAGGAAGGATGTGAGCGCGCGCGGCGCCGATGGGAGGGAGGGACAGGCGGCAGGCGATGGGTGAGGAGCGAGGGCGGAGCGGTGGCGAGTGAGGGCAGTGCGGTGCGGATGGGAGGAAGGTAGGCGGGCGAGGGGTCACGAATGAGAGGGAAGGATGGGGCGCGGCACAGATGGGAGGGAGGGACAGGGTGACGATAGACAATGTGGCTAACTGTTGTTTCGTGGGTTGGGTTCGTACGTGGGTGGGTGGGATGATTGCCCCTACGGGGTAAACTCTAATTTTTAGTAGTTAAGATATTTGCCTGATTATATGATCCAGTTTTGTGCACTTGATTTTTTAGATAATGGAAGAGAAAACCTCTCCCAGCCTCTGTATTTGAAACGGGCAAAGTTTATTACCATTACCTAAAAATTCTTAACCAGGCTAAACAGCAGCCCCATAAATCATAATGAAACGGGCAAAACAAACACTGCAAAAACATAAACCAAAGGCAAAACAAAAGCTATTAAAACAGTAAACATCCTGATGAAAATAAACAATGACTAAAAGTGCGTCAAACATCTCGAAGCTTATTACATAGCTTCCACCAATTCTTGTTAAAAATCTCTCTTGTAATGACCTCCAATGCTTTGCTCCCAGCTACCAAGACCTCCCTCCTTCCTTGGCATTTCAAAGCTGATAAAGAGCGGATCCAATGAATACATCTGAATATAACTTCAGAGGATGGTTAATAACTTTCTTATCGAAAACGACATCATTACAACATAACCAGATACACCAGCATAGTGCAGCTACCCCCACCAAAATAGTTACTTTTAAATCCAAATTAAGACCTAATAACCAGTTCCTAAAGATATTTCGAACAATATTATGTCTATTAAGATTTAAAAATAATTTGAACTATGCGCCAAGCAAAACAAACAAAGCAACAATCAAAAAAATAAATATTGTATAGTCTCCTTTTGATCACAAAACAACAATTTGTGTCACCCCTTCAGTTTCGTTTTAATAAATTATCCTTAGTTAAAGTAACTCCTCTACAAAGGTACCACATGAAAAAATTTATCTTAAGGGGTGCTTTAACTTTCTATAACTTCTTACATCGAAAACGATAATTGGTGTCATCCAAAACAACATACATAGATTTGACTTAAAATTATCCATTCCTATGCAAGTTCCATTGAACTGTATTCTTATCTAAGGTAAGATGGGTATTGGCTATTCTCGCCACAAGATTATTGAAAGCAAGCAATTTTAGGCCAATAATCGCTCTCCTAAAACTCAAATTTAAAGGAGTAGTTCCTAAAACATCTTCAACCAAAGCATGTTTCTTCCGAACTACCTCAAACAAAGTTGGATAAAGTTCATAAAGAGACCAATGTCCAACCGAAATGTCTTTCCAAAATCTGATTTGTTTCCCATCCCTAATATTAAAACAGCAACGTTGAATAAAATCATATTTTACCTTCATCAATCCCCTCCAAAAATAGGAATCCTAGAGTTGTGCTCACCCTCGCTCTTTCCCCCAAACCCTCAGAAACAGGAACCCTGGAGCTTTCGACTACTACGAGGATCCAAAAGTCTAAAGACCCAGGAGTTTTCGAAGCGTATTTATTCCTTAGCAGCTCTAGTCTCACCTTAGTCCAGCTGACTCCGTCGGTTCTTGTGTGCCTCCTATATTGTCTGTGGTTTCAGATAATATCGGGCGTACACGGGTTCCCCAGTCACTTGCCTGTGGAGAGATGTGCTCTTACCCCTTTTACTTCTATTGTTGCTTCTGCTATTTTTGTAATGTAATCATTTGGCATGTTCGACCCTTATTGTAAAATCTGACCCAAAGCGGTCTATGTAAACTCTGATGTGTAAATTAATGAATGGTATGGTCTTACGCTATGTATGATTTGATTCAGCAATGTGCATGTGAAGTGTCATCTACTGATCTAGGGAATAGCATAGTGGTTTCACAGAGGGATCCAGGTTGAGAAATCCGGGTCCGACAGAGCTGGTATCAGAGCATACGACTGTAGGAGCCTTTGTTAGACTTGTCGTGCCTAAGGATTTGAGTCTGATTTTTAAAACCTAAGAAAAGCTTTGGCAAAATATAACGTATTTATTGCTCTTACTCATCCCTCTTAGTTCCCCACTTTCCTCGACTTCACTTGAGTTTTTACTCAATCCTGACTCCCTCGCTCATTTCAAAAATTGTAGATGGTCACCCCGTCGTCCGATGACCTGCAGGACTTTTACTCTCGCGAAGAAGACGAGGGCGAGTTCGTGGACATTCTCCACCAGTTCATGAGTGCCTAGATTACCGTCGCAAGCCTATCTTCATAGGCCGAAAGACTCATACCCTGGACCAAGAGTCATGAGCCATGGAGGTTTTCCTCTATACAGAGAGGGTGAGTCCATCGCTCACACCTTCAGGCCCAGCCATCCCAGAGCAGCTGTTCTGAAGCAGTTCAAGATGTAGCATGCTTCACCTGCAACCGCCCGAGCCAAATGCACGAAGATCTTCTACGAGAGTCGTCCTTCTACTGCTACCTGCCTCTCCAAGAGGGAGAGTCCGATCCCGAGGTCTTCGTCGCTGTGTGGGAGTAGTTAGCTTAGCTTAGCTTAACTAGTAGTGCTTGTTGGGCAGCCTTTTTGGTTGCAAGCACTTCGTCCTGCTTTTGTAGACGTTGTGTTTGTACCTTGTGTCGTGATTTAACATAACCTATATGATGTGTTTTACGAGTCATGTAACCCTTAAAATCCCGTATTGTAGTGTAGCCATTCAAGGCTTTGTGTGGCATTTGTTATTTTTCTCGTTTGGTTTATGATCTTCTGTGTGCCTTAGAGAGCTAGTAAACCCTCATATAAATCCTCCTAGCCTAACCTAGGTTGTTCTCTCAGATGGCACCAAAGAGACCGACAGCCCAAGGAAGTGATGCCAGTTGCAAGAGCAAGATGACAGCGCAAAGGTCACAAGACAGCCACCCCTGGCAGTCAGCACTTCCTGGCAGCTCATCATCCACTCAGTCAGCATACCAGCCACCAAGAGCTCCAACGCCAACTTCGCGCTCTAGTGGGGATGTTTTCTGCACTCCCCACTCTGCCAGACAGTCTACGGCATTCAATCCGGTAGCTCACCTTCACTGCTTCCGCTGTAGGGAGAAAGGGCACTTTGCCAATAGATACCCCCAGAAGAAGCTTCGCCTTACACCTTGTGCAGAAGGCGACAGAGCAGACCTTGCCACCAATCAACTCAAAGGATTACCCGGAAGAAGCTGTCACATTAAGGACCATCATACCACTACACCAGGAAGACCCCCGAAGGCTACCACTTGCTTCCATTGCAGGAACCCAGGGCACTTCGCCAACAGATGCCCCCAAAGGAAGCAAGACTAGAGGATCAAATGTTTCTATTGTGGCAATCTATGGCAACATATGAACAACTGTCCCCAGCGGAATCTTGAAGAACCAGCAAGGAAGGACATCGTTGCCAACCTCAACCTTGACAGCGAAGAACTCATCAAGAGTCCCAACGAAAAGCAAGTTGTACCTGCTGAAATTCTACTACCAGACCCAGAAGCACTGCCAGACGCTTGCTTCAAATGTAGCAAGACAGGACATGTCGCCCAATTATGTCCTCCCTTAAGACAAGATGCAAGAGGAGCTTGCTTCACATGCGGACAATATGGGTACTATTGCTACACGTGCACAGTGCCCTACTGCCCCTGTTGTGAGGAACACCACCAACCAGAAGATTGCCCTATGAACCAAGTAGCATGCATGAACCAAGTAGCATGCACACGTTGTGGAGAAAAAGGACACCACGCAGACCAATGCTATGTAAACTGCCCCAACTGCGATGAGGACCACCAGTTAGGCGAATGCTGGATGCTTAAAGTTACGTGCTTTCTCTGTGAAGGACAAAACCAGTGCCCTAAGGACTGTTCCTTAAGCCTGTTGCTGACCAAGACAGCTGAGTTGCAAAGGACAAGTCTCCAAGCCGTTGTGAGCCTCGTCATGAATAAAGATGGTAGAGACAACTAGTATGGAGCACCCTTCATCTTAAGAGGGGTAGCTAAACTACACAGAAGTGTCAAGAATGCTTATAAGTATGTTTTCTGTTAAATCTATACCAGTGCATGTTATGCTGGAGCTTCGCTCTCTTTTGTGTCAAAGAAGCTTGTTCTAAGGCTAATTTGCCAACCCCTTAAGTTAAAGAAACATATGGTACTTGGTTTACTCGAAAGACCATTATTGCTACCTCAGTAAGTTCCTGAGTAGAGACTGCTATGGAAAATTCCAGATTCTTAGCAAACCTCTTAGTGTTTCAAGCCCAAACCTTGGACATCATCCTAGGGATGAATTGGTTGGCCAGATATCAAAGAATGATAGACTGTGCCAACAGAAATATGGTAGTCACCAAGTGTGGATATCGTGAGGATATGTGCACGATCTCAGGATGATGAGTCAATTGGCAATGGCTTTGTTGGTTTGCAAAATCTCGCGTTTTCGAGGTTTGCTTCATGCTGTCAGACCACAGGCGGTCTGACCGGTGGTGTGGGGCGGTCGATCCGCCTGGGACTGGCCGGACCGGCGGTGGTGGCCGGTCGGACGGTCGACCTAAAATTGGATTTTGGAGCTAATCCAAAATAGGTTGTGTAGGCGGTGAGGAGTCTCACGGATGTGGTTTCATCATTTTGGAGCTCCCACCAAAAGTTCTATTGAGTTGAAAATTCCGAAGGTTTGGATTCTCAAGCTAGAATTTTGGCTAAGTCCTTTTGACCGGTCGACCGCCCGCTTGTGGAGCGGTCCGATCGGCTGAATCGGTCGACCGCCTTGTGGGGCGGTCAGACCGGCAATGGCTTGGAGGTGAGCCAAGTTTGCATTGATGTGGTTTCAATGTGGTTTGTGTTATGGTTATCAATGCTTTATTGATGTATATTGCATTGCGGAGCTAACGTGGGTCAAGTTGTGAAGAACTTGTTCCCGGAAACGGTTTGTTTGTCTATTGCTGTGCAGGTGGCTTGCAGGTCAACGACGTCAACGGTGAGTGGATCGGGACTACGCTTGGAGAGCCGAGGTCCAGAACGATCATGGATACCGGGTGAGGTCGTGTGACTCAAGCATGGTGCAGGATGGGCAAGATGGATCGAACGGGTGGTTCGGTGCAGCTGGTTGGATCAGGCGGTGCGGATATCGATGCGAGTCTCTGGGAGGTTCCGATGGGATTCGGACAAGAGAGGCTTGGCGTCGATGAGAACCGCTGATCAACCTACACGTGGTGAAGCAGGCGATTGCTTCAACAGATTAGTGTGTGGGTCCCATGTGTGAATGGGTCCCAAATGTGAAACCCTAGTCCTCTCCTATAAATAGAAGGGGGGAGATGTAAAACCCTCTTGAGGCATTCATTTGGTTTCCCCTTTGCCTTTTCTAGGGTTAGGGTTTGGAGAGGAAGAGAGGGAGAGATTGTATGCTCATTGGGTGAGCTCTTGTCCTCCTTGTTGGAGTGGCTTTGTAAGCATCTTGTGAGATCAATCAATCTAGTGATGCTTGCTTGAGAGATCTTTTGTCTCCTCTTTGTGTTCTTCTCTCATTTGAATGAATTTGGTGCTTCCTTGATTCAAGTGTTTAAACTTGGTCTTTTGACCCTTTGTGTCTTGCTTTGATGTGTGGGAGTACTCCTAGAATCATCTAGACCATCAACCCCCACAAGCAAGTCTTGAATCAAAGTTTTTCATATTTCTAGGGTTTGTGCACTTCTTTGGTAAAAACTCGAGAGATCGATTCTGCGAAGTGGATCTGACGGATCGTCGCTAGAAATAGGTCTCTAATATCATTAGGGAGGTGTGCTCGAAATTTGGTGAAGTTTCATTGGTTGATTCAAAAGTTGGATCAAATTTCGTTTTGGATTTGGGGTGGATTTTTCAGTACTGGACTGAACCGGTCTGACCGGTCTTGTAACGGCGGTCCGACCGCCCGTATATTCAGACCGCTGTACTGCCGGGTCGAACCGCTGTCCACCGGTCCGACCGCCAGTTAGTTGCCGGTCAGACCGCTGGTTGAACGTCGGTCCGACCGCCCGTGGTAGCCGGTCTGACCGCCTGTGCCCAGATCAACCCTTTGAGTTTAAGTCTCAATATTTGTGTCGTGTGGTTGTCGGGGGTTATCGAATTCAGCACAAGGTTTCCGCTGTGTGCTTACTGATCTTCTTAGCTTTCATAGCTAAAGGAGTAAAGTTCGTGTTGAATTTGTTTTAGGCGAAAAAGTTTTGAAAGCGCCTATTCACCCCCCCTCAGTCGCCTTTCCGGTCCTACACCAAGGACTCTAGAACCATGATAAAAGTTAATGTGAACCGCTCCCCTGGTTTTGGATCATGCGACCCATAACCTCGAGAGGAAATCATTGGAGACAACACAGGTAGTCCAGAATTACCTGGTGGTTTTTCCAGAAGAATTGCCTGGCATGCCACCAGACCAAGATATCAAGTTTGTGATCAACCTGAAGCCAGGGACTGCCCCGATTGCTAAGAGACCATATAGAATGGCTGCCAAGGAACTTGAAGAGCTCAAGGCACAGATGGAAGAACTACAAGACAAAGGATTCATCAGACCCAGCTCATCTCCCTAGGGTTCGCCAGTACTCTTTGTAAAGAAGAAGGACGGCACCGCCAAATTGTGTGTGGACTATAGAGCCCTCAATGCGGTAACCATCAAGAACAAGTATCCCCTGCCCCGCATTGATGACCTGTTTGATTAGCTGACGGGAGCAGCAGTGTTCTCGAAGATCGACCTGAGGTCAGGATACCGTCAGCTTAAGATCAGGGCTGAGGATATCCCAAAAACGGCTTTTACCACACGGTATGGCCTGTTTGAGTACACTGTCATGTCATTTGGTTTGACCAATGTGCCAGCCTATTTCATGAACCTCATGAACAAGGTATTCATGGAGTACTTGGATAAATTTGTTGTCGTATTCATAAACGACATTTTGATATACTCCAAGACCCATGAAGAACATGTTGAACATCTGAGATTGGTCCTCAAGAAGCTCAAAGAGCATCAGCTGTATGCCAAATACAGCAAGTGTGAGTTTTGGCTCCAAGAGGTCAGTTTCCTCATATATATTGTAACCGAAGTGCGTAGTTTTCTCGGATTAGCCGGATACTACCGACACTTCATTGAAGGGTTTTCAAAGCTGTCCAGACCAATGACCCACCTGCTCAAGAAGGAAAAAAGTATGAGTGAACAGAAGCCTGTGAAGAGAGCTTCCAGGAGTTAAAGAAGAGGCTAACCACTGCACCAGTGTTAGTCTTATCGGACATGCACAAAGACTTTGAAGTCTATTGTGATGCTTTACGCCAAGGTCTTGGCTGCGTGCTCATGCAAGAGGAAAAAGTTGTAGCCTATGCATCTAGACAACTCCGTCCTCACAAAGACAACTATCCAACCTATGATTTGGAGTTAGCCGCAGTGGTGCATGCCCTAAAGATTTGATGGTACTGCCTAATCGAAAATTATTGCAACATCTTCACAGATCACAAGAGCCTCAAGTACATCTTCACTCAAACAGATCTCAACCTCCGTCAAAGAAGATGGCTGGAATTGATCAAAGATTATGACTTGAATGTACACTATCACCCTGGGAAGGCTAATGTAGTAGCCGATGCATTAAGCTGTAAGCAGGGGCGGAACTAGAACGAAAATGATCAGGGTTCACTACTTCACCGTATATATAACAACATGTATAATTTTCAAGCAACAATGTACTAAATAGTCATTTATGTGGCAAACATTGTCAAAATGCATCATCCAGCCAAAGGTTGGGCTGAACTGGGGTGCACAACTTTTGAACCAGGGGGTGCACGCATAGTATATATGAACTAATCTTTGCTTTTTTGACCCGGTGTCCTGTGACACCGGGTCCTCCCACTGAGCTCCACCTCTGGCTGTAAGGCCTATTGCAATAATGTCATGATTCAAGAATCACAACCTGAGCTCTATAAGGAATTAGAGGCGCTTAACCTCGAGATAGTAGAGCACGGCACCATAGCAGCAATGGAAGTTCAGCCATCCTTAGAAGAGCAGATCAAGGCCGCCCAAGAAGGACATCCTGGAGTCTGAAAATTTAAAAGCCTCATGGCCATAGGAAAAGCCCCTAAGATGGTAGAAGACCAACAAGGAATCCTATGGTATGGAAAACGCCTTTTTGTTCCCCACCATAAGGAGCTTAAAGATCTGATCCTGAAAGTAGCCCATAGTTCAGCATATACCCTGCATCCAGGCAGCACCAAGATGTATCGAGATATGAAGATTCTATATTGGTGGTCGCGAATGAAGAGGGACATCACAGAGTTTGTAGCGTGCTGTGATGTGTGCCAACGGATCAAGGCCGAGCACCAGAAGCCTGCAAGATTGCTTCAACCGCTACATATCCCTCAATGGAAGTGGGAAGAAATCGGAATGAATTTCATCACTGGCCTACCGCGAACTAAGTCTGGATATGATTCCATATGGGTTATAGTGGACAGATTGATAAAAGTCGCCCACTTCATCCCTGTGAAGACCACATACAAAGGAGACAAGTTGGCCGAGTTGTATATGGCTCGTATCGTGTGTCTACACGGAGTCTCCAAGAGGATAGTCTCGGATCGAGGTTCTCAATTTACCTCACATTTCTGGGCTAGTCTGCATGATGCACTTGGAACTCACCTGAACTTCAACACGGCATATCATCCCCAGACGGATGGACAGACCGAAAGAGTAAATCAGATACTAGAAGACATGCTCTGAGCTTGTGCTCTAGAATTTGCAGTAGATTGGGAAAGATGCCTACCGTACGCAGAATTCTCCTACAACAACAGTTATCAATCCAGTCTGAAGATGTCCCCATTTGAAGCACTCTATGGAAGAAAGTGTCGAACCCCTCTACATTGGTCAGAGTCTGGAGAAGGTTATATTTTTGGATCAGATACCCTCAAGTAGGCATAAGAGAAAGTCCGACTGATCAGAGATCGTCTACAAGCTGCTCAGTCTAAACAGAAGAGTTATGCCGACAATCGTCGTAGAGAGTTGAATTTCGAAGTGGGAGACCATGTGTACCTTAAAGTATCACCTCTTCGAGGAATGCGGAGATTTAAAGTTAAAGGCAAGCTTGCACCAAGATACATAGGCCCATATCCAATCACCGCTAAACGTGGAGAAGTAGCCTACCAATTGAAGCCATCGCCCTCCAAAAGGACCTGTCGTATCCAGAACATCCGATCAAGATCATCGACGTCGTAGAGAAGCAAACAAGACGTTAGATCATTCGTCTCTACAAGATCCAATGGAGCAACCATTCAGAACGAGAAGCCACTTGGGAGCGTGAAGACCAATTGAAGCTAGACTACCTCTATCTCTTTTCGGAATAGCTCGAATCTCGGGTTCGAGATTCTTTTTAAGGTGGGTAGGTTTTGTAACACCCATTTTCAAAATTCAAGAAAAATAATTTTAAATTTCAAAACTCCTCAAAAATTCAAACTTCAAGTTTCAAAATTTAAAATTTTGCTGGCATTCAAAAAAAAATCAAAGTTTGGAGAAAAAAAATGAAAAAAAATTCCAAAACATTTTTTCTCTCTCTCCCTCTCTCCTCCCGGCCTGGGCCCGCTCCCTCTCTTTGTTTTCTCTCCCCCGGCCCATCGCACCCCTCCTTCTTTCTTTCTCCCTCCCCCAGCCCAGCCTGCCCCGGCTCCTTCTTCCTCCCCCGTTTATATCTCTCTCTCTCTCATCTCTCGACCGGCCACTGGCCTCGCCTTCCCAAGACCGCCACCACACGCCTCCCGTGTGCCGCCTCGCCAGATCTTGCCCGCCATGATGCCGCCTCCCCGGTCTCCGCGGTCCTCACGCGCCCTAGCCCGGTCTCCTGCTGCCGCGCCAGAGCCGCCTGTCGCCCGTGCCGCCCGGTCCTCCCTCCTTCCCGAGGCCGCCCCCTCCTCGCTCGCTCTCTCCCTCATTCACCCTCGGCTATAAAGCCAAGGCGAGAGCCCTTCGGCCTCGCCCCTCCCTCCTCCACTCGCCATTTCCTCCCTCTGCCACTGAAAAATTTGAGCTCCGGTACTACCGCTCATTCGCCGCCGGTATTACCGCTCCCATTTTTCTCCGGTACTTCCGCCCTCTATATCTCCGGAACTACCGCATCCTTTGGTACTACCGTGCTATACACGCCGGTACTACCACGTTCGTTTTTCCCCGGTGCTTCCTCCCTCTTTCTCCCCGGAAGTACCGATCCCCGGTACTGCCGCGTTTTACACGTCGGAACTACCGCTCGGTACACACCGGAACTACCAGCCACATTCTCCGGTACTACCGCTCGTCCCTGAGACCGAGCGCAGCTCTATGCCAAGGGCCACATGTCAACAGGAGATTAATCCTCTTTTCTGATTTTCTGTTTAACTGAAAATTCTTCATAAAGTTTCAAAAATACATATCTTTTTCATTATAACTCCAAAAATTATGAAACTTGTGCCCAAAAATTTGTAATTTTAAAACCTATATTTTGGTACTAGTTTTATTAATTTTGGAGTACATTTATTGTGGATTTTGTATTTATTTATCTTGTTTGCTTGTCTTTTTATTTCCGGTGCGATCGTCCCACTTCGACCAAGCTCAAGACTTCCAAGACCCCCTAGCCTTTGACCCAGGCGAGTCAACACTTTGACCATGTTGAACCTACATTTTATGCAAACTATGTTCATTTAAAATAGCAAATTGCATACTTTAATTTTTGTGCAAATGTATGTTAAATGGTCCTAAGGTAGCTAAATGTCAATTTAATTATTAAGTAATTATTATACCTTGTCCTTGATAATTGAATTCCCTGATCCTTGTCACCCTAGTAATTATATGGTAACCTATTAGTTATAGTATGTACTCAAGTGCCATGATAGTCTTGCTTGAGTACCGGGGTATTAACCACCCCAAGTATCATTTTTTAAGCATAAAGATTGTTTTGGGCAGTCATTGGGTTGACTGAAATGGTTGAGCTTATTTGTTTTACACTTCTCCAAAACCCTAAAACTTGCTAATACCCCATCTGGGCGGATGGTATGTTGGAGGGTACATGGTTGGGTACTAATGTAGCCCAAGATATGTTGTGATGTGGATGGAATGTGTTATGAGCCACCCCGATAACTTTAAGGACTTAATCTTGTGATGACCTCCTATTGCAAAATAGTACAAGCACAAGTCTATAATGATGTCGACCTAGCTAAATAATTTGTGTCCATCAGTGCGAGTTACACCAGGTAGATGTCCCGCAGCACTGTAGGCCTCTGAGCCTGTGGGTTGGGGAGCTCTTGGCACAATGGGGGGTTTGGGGGCATGGTTGACGTGGGTGTGAGAGCGTAACCACTCTCAGGTGAAATCTCAGTTGGTGTAACAAATACTGAGAGATGCATTGTAAAGGTCTTGTGGTAATCTCTCTTGATTCACATATCTAAGCAAACGTGTGTACATATTAAGATGATTACCTCTTGTGGGTAAAGATGTATAATCTCTGCATAGAAATAAACTGTTCGAACAGTTATGCCCACGGTCACGGGCCGGCATAGGAACTTACAAGAATTAGTTCTATTTCAAAAACCTTTGTGGGTGGTATGAAAACCAGGTCGGCTCGCCGAGCCTGAGATTTGATTTTCGCTGGATTGTCGTATCCAATGTTGTTAATGTATGGAGGTAGCTCCAATCAAAAAGAAGCATGAGTTAGAGTTTTCGACGGAGGGAACATCTACTATTATTATTATTGTACAAATATTCTCTTTACAAAATCATGATTTGGTCAAAATGCTAAATGATAGGACTTTCTAATATCTTTATTTATAAATATTGCTTTACGCAAATAAAAGAACCCGAGCCATCCTTGTTAAGCCTTGCATGTATATTATTGCATCTGCTGTGTTGGCTCGCGAGCACGGTAGTTGTGCTCACCCTCGCTCTTTCCCCCAAACCCTCAAAAACAGGAACCCTGGAGCTTTCGACTAGTACGAGGATCCAAAAGTCTGAAGACCCAGGAGTTTTCAAAGCGTAGCTAGTCCTTAGCAGCTCTAGTCTCACCTCAGTCCAGCTGACTCTGTCGGTTCTTGTGTGCCTCCTATATTGTCTGTGGTTTCGGATAATATCGGGCGTACACGGGTTCCCCAGTCACTTGCCTGTGGAGAGATGTGCTCTCACCCTTTTTTGCTTCCGTTGTTGCTTCCGCTATTTTTGTAATGTAATCATTTGGCGTGTTCGGCCCTTATTGTAAAAACTGGCTCAAAGCGGTCCGTGTAAACTCTGATGTGTAAATTAATGAATGGTATAGTCTTACGCTATGTATGATTTGATTCAGCAATGTGCATATTAAGTGCTATCTACTGATCTAGAGAATAGTACAGTAGTTTTACAGAGGGATTCGAATGGAGAAATCCGGGTCCGACACCAGCATATTAAAGGATAGAAAGACCACCATCGACCACAGTTTCCGGATATATACAGCTGAACGTGCTGAAGGCTTTCCTGTAGCAGGGTCCTGATAACTGTTGTCAAACTTTGTGACCGCAAAAGATGTGTTATGAGTTGATGCCATATACCAAAATTCTTGTCGGTGCTGCTGCACCGATACCAAATTCTTGTCATTGTTTTCATCTATGCGAAGCATTCGGGATTCGCATCACCTGTGCTCGGATATTTCTTGCTGGGAAATCTGATGGCATCG
Organism: Hsuehochloa calcarea; assembly: GCA_036346395.1. NCBI lineage: Eukaryota > Viridiplantae > Streptophyta > Magnoliopsida > Poales > Poaceae > Hsuehochloa > Hsuehochloa calcarea. The sequence continues at coordinate 1,786,365 of CM070607.1, forward strand.
GATTAATTTGTTAGAGATGCTTTGTGTCGATCGGCTCGGTGCTGTCTGATGGTGCATGCGGTTCTGCCTGCAAGTGGGAGCTCTGCTGGGGGACGCAAATGTCAAATGGTGACGCCGTCGTCGTGTCGTGGTGAATGCATCTGCCTCATCGACCTGGCTTTGTTGCTTTGCGTTTACTGTGACTGTGATTGCGACTCGTTGTCAGAGAAACTGTACCTGTACCTAACCTGACGGCCCCAAACAGCGCCAAAACTTGAGTTCTTACTGTCGCGTTATGTTATGTTATGTTAGGCCCCAATCCCAGACACACTGGCCTGGCCTGACCCGATAATCTGACAGGTAGCTAGGCACTATGCAATCAACACTAACAGGCCGGTTGCGTGCCAAGACCATTAACCTTACTTAGATCGATCCCTGTTTGCTGTCCTGTATACCTAACTGTACGTGCTCCATGACTACTCCATACAAAAGCTTATTAGGAATTTCATGCCGTCTACTACTCCTTCCTCCCCGTACACAATGCACGATTAAGTGGCATGGAATTCGATCATGCTAAGGTTATCCAATCTAGTGCTAGCTGCAGCCTGCAGGGAGGTGATTAATTACTTACTTATTACTAATGACCCTCGTCCAAAAGCCTTTAATTAAAGCTTCCCACGCAGCAAAAGAAGCGCAGCTTGAAAGAGGAGGCTAGGCTACGCAGCATCATCACCACACAAAGAGATCTCGTTCTCTGGTTTAAATCAATTAATGTTATGTTAGGAGGCAGTATGCAATCAACAGGCCGGTTGCGTGCCAAGACCATTAACCTTACGTGTCCTGTAGCTGTACGTGCTCCATGACTAGTGTAGTGCGTGTGTCCGCGCGCTTGCATGCACTCCATACAAAAAGCTTAGGAATCAATTAAGTGGAATTCGATCATGCTAAGGTTATGATCCAATGCAGCACACTAGTCATGGAGCACGTAATTGATCCCTTGTACTGAATTTCCGTCTCCAATTCCAGTTCGACCTGACAGGCATTCGCAAGTACGCTGCAGGGATCGAGGTGATTAGTTACTTACTTATTACTAATGACGTACCCTCGTCCCAAAGCCTTAAAGCTTCGCACGCGGCAAAAGAAGCTAGCGCAGCTTGAAACAGGCTAAGCTTCGTCATGGGATGGGATAGATCCGATCGAACTAGGACAGCATGCAGCATCACCAAAGCAAAGCAAAGCAAAGCAAGAACAAGAAATAACCACGGGTGTCTTAACAATTAGAATTAGTTACTATCTCCAACCCAAAGTTGACGTGTCGCGCTAACCGAGCTTATCATAATCTAATCCGATGGGTCTAATTAATTGAACAAATTAATTAAGCGATGCGTGGCATTAGTTGGAGAGCTACTCTAGCTAGCTCTTGTGCCCGGCCAGGACAGGACCACCATTAACCAGCCACAGGAATCTGTGCCCTTTCTCGCTTAATTATATTACTACTAGGAGACAGGAGCTGTCACTAAAGCTAATTACGACATCTTTGATCTCCTTTCACGCATCATTAGGAGCTTTTGTATGGCCCTTGTCAATAAACTAACCCTTGCCTGGCCTCAGCTAGGTGTGTGTTTGCTCGGTCCATGGCATTGACATGCAACCTAGAGGGGTTGTTACTACTATACCTTACTTAGGTCTACCTGAATGCATGTGTGTTCTTGCACAAACATGCATTTTGATTTGATCACCCCTGCTATCTGCATAGATAATTTTGTCCTCATCAACCTGTGTTTGGTTGGTCAGTGTACCCACAGATGTATTAATTCATTCTGTAAACGGTCCGTCCTTTCCATTTCTTGTTACGGCCGGGGGAAAAAAAGAATTCGGTTCAGCCGTCGGGGTTCAACTAAAAAATGTTCAGTTTTAAAGAAATTAAGATTCTCGGCCGGAACCCATTTTTGGATGATAATTTATGGAAGCTTGGATGCACGGCGTATTGTATATGATCCAATCCTGCTATCCAACCTGACCAATAGCAAATTAACATTTCCGATGCATACATTAAATATATATATATATATATATATATATATATATATATATATATATATATATATATATATATATATATATATATATATATATGCAGGGTTTGACATCTGAGTAGTGCGTACGGATGATCGGTCTTAATTTCCGTTGGAGCGCATTTGTTTAGTTCGTTACTAATTAAATAATAACTGCTTCATTTCTACTAATTAACTTGAAGAGGAGGAGAAGGCCCTCCATTAGCAAGTCAACAGTAGACAAAATCACTCTTCTGCTCTTGAATATCTTTCTGTCCCACATCGAGGACTTTGAAATTTTCTCATTTCAACTGTCAGATATGGTATCGGCTCTAGAAACTTATGATAGGGCTAGCTGCATGCTACCTTTTAAATCTGACATTACTTTTACTTGATAGAGTGATATATATATATGGCGGTTCCTTCGTGAAAAAAGTGATGATATGGTGTACTAACATGGACAAAATAATTATGAACAAGAAGAGAAAGTAACGTCAAATATAACAACTAAATGGTCATGCAATATCGGTTCCACTGTACTAATAATATACTGGTATAACCTAGGAGACAACCGTGCAACCTAGCTAATTAGGTCGTAGAGCGTAAAGTTATGGTGGGTAATTAATTAAGCTCACGTATTCAGGCTCCCATTAATTTTAATTTCTTCTTAGAGCAAAGAAGATAGATACGCAGTCGCTCCTGCATATTTTCAGACTTCTCTCATAACTGACCCGAGATTTTATCTGAATTGTATACGCTTAAGTTGTGTGTACGAATGAGACTACAAGATACTCCTACATATTCGAGTCATCTCTCTCTCTCTCTCTCTCTCCACGGGTTCGGGTATTGGATTGTGAGAAAGTTATCCATGCTCAATCACCTGCCCACCCGCCCCCGTGAGACACATGCATATATGCAGCAAGAAACCCTCCCCCCTTTTTTTAAGAATCATGCAGCAAGAAACCCTGCCCTGGTCTCCAACATACTAATTAACCTCCTTTGTCCTACCTAAAGCAGCCCTGCCCAGGTAAACTGAAGTATGCCTCACCAACAACACACCGAAAAATCTTATTCTGAGGTACAGACCCATGGCCAGAGAAAGCGTGCCATAAGCCATTAGGAAAGACAAAATTGAGGGGGGCAACAATATTACTAGCTACTTCACTCCTACACACTACCTATTAATCATGAGCATATCATTTCTAGCTAGTTAAATGGTTAGGTTTGTTTTAATGTTTCGTCGAGGTTGCCTTAAATATTATGTTTTTGTGAGTATTTATGGATCACCGGTTATAAATAACGACGAGACTGAGCGACATATTAAGCACGTGATTCGATCTTTTGGATAAGCACAACCCAAAATTACATCCCATAGGTTGCGAAAGTCTACGGTGAGTATATTTTGTATCTGGGTTAGGTGGTATGCATAGTTCTATGCATACGAAACTGTGATACCAGTATAAGTTGAATACGTATACAAAATATACGCCACTAGATTGCTAGGCCTGTAAAATTTCATCGTATTTGCCTCGATTTTAGCTTAGCTTACCTACTAAATATACGTACCGGGCATTGAGCTAAAAAAACAATTACTGAAACCGCATATGTGGTCCATACAAACAGATGCACAGTTTGTATATTTTTTTTCGTGGGTTCACCCGTCATGTTACTATTGTAAACTTAGGTGTAGCCTCCGATCGGTGCGCTTAGCCTTTTATATCCTTCTCCTGCTCCTTTTGTTTTTATATTTCATGCTTGTACACATTCCATGTATACCAACTTGGAATAGAACAAATGAAAATACAATCCACATCTTACATCACCCCCCAGCTTACAAGTCTTTTACCCCATATAAAGCACCGGGAACCCATCAAACCAGAAGAAAAAGCTAGGAGCAGCCAATTTTACAAGAGGAGGCCGGGGAGAGGGGGCGAGAAGTACTCTTTCTTGACTTCGCCTCTCTCCGCTGGATCAGCTAGCCCAGCTCTTCGATCCATCGATCGGCTACAGAGAAACTCCACGGCACAAAATTGGTACAAATCTTTTAACTTTCCTTAATTCTGCAGTTCTTCCATCAAATCAACCACTTGTTGCAGCCGCTCCGATCAATCTGCCTTTACTAGTTCGTGAAATATACATATGCATGCTCGGATCTTTTTGAACAAATTTTGCTTGGATCTGGAAATAATTAATGAATCTTGCTTAATATTCTTTGCTTCTCTTCTTGTTATTATTCCATCTACTACTTCACATGTGCAAAGGCGTAGAGCAACAAGCAAGAAAGACACATAAGCAGTTGTATCGTCTTCAAGCTAGGGAGGAAGAAATTAATCGCCGGTGCCACAGAAACCCTAGAAGCTGGCGAACAGGTGGTGGGACGAGGGGCGGCTCGGCCTGCAGGTGACGGCCGAGCCATCCCTCGGCTCCTCGGGCCTGAGCAAGAGCCCGGGCGGTCAGGACATGGCGTCCAAGCAGGACGACACTGAGCCGAGCGGCGGGAGTGGCGACGACCGCGAGAACGGGACCGGCGAGCCTAAGGAAGGCGCGGTGGTGACTGGCAACCGGCGCCCCCGCGGCCGGCCACCGGGCTCCAAGAACAAGCCCAAGCCACCAATCTTCGTGACGCGGGACAGCCCAAACGCGCTGCGCAGCCACGTCATGGAGGTGGCCGGCGGCGCCGACGTCGCGGAGTCCATCGCCCACTTCGCGCGCCGCAAGCAGCGCGGCGTCTGCGTGCTCAGCGGGGCGGGAACCGTCACCGACGTCGCCCTGCGACAGCCGGCCGCTCCCGGCGCGGTCGTCGCCCTCCGTGGCCGCTTCGAGATACTCTCCCTCACCGGCACGTTCCTGCCGGGCCCCGCGCCTCCCGGCTCCACCGGGTTGACCGTGTACCTGGCGGGCGTGCAGGGGCAGGTCGTCGGCGGCAGCGTGGTTGGCACGCTCACCGCAGCGGGGCCGGTCATGGTGATCGCGTCGACGTTTGCGAATGCTACCTACGAGAGGCTGCCGCTGGACGAGGCCGAGGAGGAGGAAGGCGCCCGGGCTGGGCCGGGACAGATGCCGCCCGGCGGCGGCTGGCCGCCTCTGATGGGCGGAATGGCCGATCCCTCGGCAATGCCAATGTTCGGCGGCGTGCCGCCAAACCTCATGCCTGCGGGCGGCGGCGCCGGTGGTGGGGGCCTGCAGCTCGGCCACGAGGGGCTTGCATGGGCTCATGCACGGCCGCCGTACTAAGCAATTAAGGAGGATAAACCGCGCGATCAAGCTAACAGTTGCATGGCATATATGTATGTAGGATCGATGTATACCAGGATTAATTATCAAGGTGGATCCATATGGAAGCATGCAAGATTTACTGAAGAATTAAGCATGCATACATCAAGATCTAGCCAATAAAAGGCATGCAATTGTCCAGGAAGGTAAATTAGTAGCGCATTCGCCTGTGCCATTAATTAGTTCAAGAACTTAATTTGTGTCCTCTCGTTCGTAGTATGTAGTAGTATTGTGTTTGATTCAATTAGATGCATGGTAATAATATAAATAGATGCATGGGTGCCTCTGTCTCTTTGATTTGTTCGTATCCTGGTTAAGAAGTGTAGCTCGCTCTACCTCTTGCACTAAACGCAGCTCGATCTATATATGCAGTTTCTTAATTACTCAGTTCTTGTTGGGAAATTTTGGGTAGCTCTAGTACCCACTCTGTTGGCGAACTACGCACTATACCAACTACACTTTAGTTGGCTAGCCTTGCTTTCGTACTATTCAGTGCTTCATTAATTGTTGGCTTCCGAAAGGCACATTGAAGCCAAGACTGTTCATCTTCTAGGCGGTTGAGTTGCTCACGTTAAGGCGATGACTAATGTGATTCCGAACGACTGAGCCACTCACGTTGAATTACAGCCCACAAGCACTAAGTACTAAGAAGTATGCAGCTTACCGGGAAGACCAATATTTACACATAAGAGAGGGATATCTCAACTCTTATTAACTACTAACATACTTATACCACAACCAACTATCTCACTACTATGACCTTCTCATACGGCAATCCCAAACACCCTCTCATACTCATGGGTGGTTATTCATCCATGACACACACCAAAGAGAGGGTATGGCACCCCTATTTATAGGCCTACGCTACCGTTGGATTCTTGCAACATGGCAAGATCCATACACTTGGTACAAAATATCAAAGAACTTTCTAGCCTAATATTAAATATCTTATACCTAGAAAATTCACTCTAAATATCTTGCTTTGGAACTTTCTTAACTTTACAATGAAGCATGGCTAAACAATTTTGTTCTAGAGCATTCCTAGGTAAAATATCCTTCTCTTGATAACTTGAGAATTGTCTAGAATTGTGGAAGTATGCATTGCCATTTTCAACACTCCCCCTCGATGCATACTTGCCTGCCAAATCATATGCTTGTTCTTGCTATCATTGGGTCTTCTGCGCTCTGCCATTTTTGTCTTTCTTCTTGTCTATTCGCCAAGAAGGAATATCGCCCTTCAGTTGGTTCACCTCATTCTTCTTTGTTGACCGAATGTTCCTTGCAAATTTGCGCCACCTTGCAAGTCATTTTTCTTCTTCACCCTTCTCTACACTTTCCCTCTAGCATCTTCTTTATACGAAGGTAGAATAACTTGAGCAAGTGCAACAACATCGTACCTTTTACTCATGCATTTCTTCTTGGTCCGCCAAACTTCTATCTCTGGTTCATCAACCTCCAATTGACTATGATGAAGCTCCTCGAACGTAGGTTGATGCATACCTTGAGCGCCATGCTCTATATCTTCTTGAACTGTTTCCTTGATATGCATTGGTGGATATTCATGAACAACCAACACTCCTTCTGTAGCCTCAATATGGTCATTCCCCTGTTGTGACTTCTCATCTCCAGAAGATACATGCTCTATATCTATCTTCTTTGTCGTCAATGAGATCTTCTCAATCTTCATCGCTATCATATCTAAATACTATAAGTACACTGAGGAGATCTTGATTTCTCACCTCTCTGGTGAAGACACCTTTTGCATCTCATTCTTCTTCTTCTTCAGTCACACCACCGATTGATGGATGCTCACACTCCGTCAAGTCTTGTACAAAGTAGACATCATCTTCTATAGATATTGCAGCTTGAGCATCCCACTCTTCTTCACTAATGCATCCCTCCTGGATGACATCCCTTGCAGTAGCTATATTTCCTTCTGAGTGCTTCCTTCAACTCCAAGTTGCTTCTTTTACCACAGTTGAAGCACTCACATCACTTCCTTGTCTCTTCTATCAGCTCTTGCTAATCTCCTCTTCCTTGTTGAACTCCCCCTGAATAGCTACTCTCCTTTGGGCAACAACTTTCACCTTTTGTCCACTTCTCCTTCACCTTTCCTTGCCCTCTAAGTGGACCATTCTTCCTCCTCTTCATCATCTTCCTTCAAGGTGATCATGCCCATCAGTTTGGCATTGTCTCCTGATTAGCCAACAAACTATGTAACTCCACCAATGATGGTTACTTCAGTCCTCCTCTCACTGCAGCCATAAACCCACTGTACTCAGGTCTTAGGCCATTAATGATGAGCCTCTTCACCCTCTCCTCGCTACCTTCTCCTTAGGATCAAGCTGGGATATCTATCACTGCAGCTATAAACCCCTTGTACTTGGGTCTTAGGCCATTAATGTTGGAAATATGCCCTAGAGGCAATCATAGAGATGATAATATTTCATTATATTCATGTTTTTGATAATATGTTATCATGTTCCTTGAATGAATCATTTGTTATAGATCAATAAGTATATGACTTATTGGTGGAACTCTTTAACTTATATGATGTCATTCTAAATGTATCTCTGGTCGGAGGTCACTGGTCGGAACACCAATGACTATGTGACTAGCACATGTATTGATTGATAACCTGGTTTCACCAGTCATAGATATAGAGATATCGAATCAATAATGTGAACACATGTTAGAGAACATGGTGTTGGATAGACCCATCATTGAGATACTATTGAGATTGTTATGAATCTTTGTGTCATTAGTTGGTCTCACGTAATGATGATGTATAATCCTTAGACCTGAGATCAGCATGATTTTCTACATGTGTAATAGTGAGAGACCATGTGGAGGTCGTCCCGTGTGTGTGATGAGTAATTGACATAGGTTTAGGAAGTCGAGTTTGGTTTGGGTGGTTTGGACCATGTCGTTGCGTGGTGCAACAGGCTCAGTCGATTTGGTCAAACTTGGTCGTATGGGATTAGGATGCATATTCTTTGATTCGACAAGTTTGGATTTTGTCATGGTAAGTATGTTGGTATTTTCGCTTTCATGTATCGAGCGGTGCTATTTGATGTGTTTCTTGTCTGTGTGACTGCAGGACATCGGGTGGAGTCGTGGCGAGACACGGTGGACCGGACTAGGTGCAGGTGGCACTGAGGTCGGAACGGTCGGGATGTGTCGAAGACGACGTGGACTCGAGGTGGTTGCGGCGTGCGAGACGAGGAGCGCGAAGCTTCCTGAAGGTGCGGGGAGGCGAAACGGGAATTTCGCAAGGCTGCACAAGCGGGAGCGGGCTCAGTTGGTTTTAGCGGGCGTAACGGGGTGGAGACCCGTTAGCCATGGGCTATAAATAGGATGGATGGGCTGCTGCCCAGAGTGAGCACTTGGGTGGAATTAGGGTTTTAGAGTCAAAAGAGGCTTTGTGAGGTTGTTTCTCTTTTGCTCTTTAGTGGTTGAGAGTGGAGGAAGGCGTGAGTGTGCTCCCTGCGTGTCCCCTCTTGATGAGTTCTTGAGTGGTTCTCCTCCTCTCCAGAGCATGTAGTGTGAGTGTGTTCTTGTGTTGGGAGAGTGAGGAGATGGATTGAGAATCTTGTAATCATCCCTCTGGTTCTAATGTCCATGCGTATGGGGATGTATTTATTTGTATTTCGCTCTTGATTCAAGAAATGAAAATCAAGTTTGCATTCCTGTTCTTATTTTTCCTTCGATTCTCTCTGTGATGGACTTGTGAGTTTTTCTTTTTCTTGTTGGTTCTTGCTAGTGAGCTGCAAAATGGATTGCTCTATGTTGGGATAGTGCCCCAAGATCATTTGATCGATTTTTCCAAGAGCTAATCTTGTTAAATCTCAGATTTCACTTTTGGCATCCTCTGCTCTTCATTTCCTCTTCTAGGGTTTTTGATGAAATTCTTGATTTCCTTGAGGATTTGGCCTAAGACTCATGCTAGCATGTCTGAGGTTATTACTAACCTTCTTGCAAAATCTCATGAGCCAAGGTTGAGAGATTGTGGAGCATTTCGGTTTTGCCCTGTTTGCATCCTTCTTCGTTCAAATGCAAGAAGATAGGAACTTTGGAATGGATCTCTGAAATATTTGTTTGGAATAGGTTCCTAGTGTCTTTAGGGAGGTGTGGTTCAAATCTCGTAGAGTTTGGCCAAGCGGTTCAAAAGTTACGTCGATTTTCGCTTTGAAACCCGAGAGGTTTTTGCTGCTCCAGACAATCGGATGAACCGGCTTAACAACGTGGTTGTATCGGATCGCGGTACAACCGCCATTTGCTCATGGTTGTACGGATCAGGTACAACCGCCGCTTGCTCGTGGTTGTACCGATTGTCCCGATTTCTTCGGTTCTTCCTCGCTTTTGTTTTTGAGCTTTGGGGGTGAGGAGTGGATTCAACATAAGACTTCCTCTGTGCTTAATCATTGATCTTCATAGCTCTCATAGCTATTGGAGTAATTTACAAGTTGAATCCATTCTTTGCGAAAAAGATTAGGTGCTCCTATTCACCCCCTCTAGTCGCCTTCCGGTCCTTCAATTGGTATCGAGCGGGTTAGCTCTTTTCAATAGATCTTAACCGGTCTCAAGAGCGTGGCGATGGACAAGTACTCGACCAAGCCGCCCGTTTTCGATGGCATCGATTACCCTTCGGAAGAGCCGAATGGAGACATACATCCGTGCCTGGGGTATGCCATCCGCGAAAGGTCAAGGTTCGATTATTGTTCTGCCGATGAGAACATCAATGCCGGAACATGGCGATGTTGAGGCAAATGCAAAGGCTAGGAACATCATCATCCGTGGTTTGAGTCGTAGTGAGTTTGATCGCATATCTCACATGTCGTCCGCTTATGATATCCGGGTGACCTCGACGCATACCATGAGGGCACCACCGGATCAAGACGGTTCGACAGACCAGTTCAAACGAGAATACAACAAATTTGAGATGCTTCTTTGGTGAGTCCCTAGATGAGTGCTTCGCGTTTTCACAAGATCTTGAGCAACCTCCGGCGGTCGGTCTCACATACCCGACTCGGACAACGCTCGTCAGATACTTACGGCACTCGATCTGCGTGTGTGGGAGATGAAAGTGACCACCATCAAAGACACGACAGACCTCTCGACCTTGACTCTTGATGCGCTGTACTCACGCCTCAAGACTCACGAGATTGACGTTGTCTCGTGAGGTCGAAGTCACGATCGATGGCCCCGTCACCGATCCCGCTCAACTTCGGTCTCTCTTCTGAGTCCTCTTGCAATTTCTCCCTTGCTGCTCTCTGTGACATAACTGATGATCAGTTAGAGCAGCTTGCGGATGAGCAGCTTGCCCTCCTTGCTCGTAGATTCTCCCACGCTTACAAAGGGAGGAGGGACAGAAAGAGAGGAGGACCCGTGATTTGCTTTGAGTGTGGTGGCCCCAACCACATCCGAGCGAACTGCCCCAAGCTGGAGAAGGGCAAGAACGACTACGGCGGTTCGGGCAAGAACGACTACACCGACAAGAACCGCAACAAGAAGCCTCCACTCGGGCCTTGAGAAGAAGAAGTTCCGCAACTTTGGCAAAGCCAAGAAGCTCTTCCACCGCGTCCTCACCGCCTTCGACGACCTCGACCTCAGCGAGGTGGAGGGATGGAGCGACGATGACGGGACGGGTGACCAAGAGCCCAAGGATGGCGGCGACGACTTCTCCGGCATGTGCTTCATGGCCCTCAAGGGCGAACTTCGTGACAATGAAATGACTCAGACACGACGAGGTAGATCCCACCTCTGAACAGCTCAATCATGCTTTTCTTAAGCTAGGAGGTTTTCATGCTAAAGCTAAGGCTAGGTGTCTTTGAGTTAGAGAAGGAAATAGATAGATGTCACTAGAGATTATTGCTCTTACATCTGCTCCTTCTAGTGATGATTGTGATACATGCTCTGCTTTGCTGGTTGATATGGAGAAGTTAAGGACCTCACATGATAGTGTGTCCTCCAAACTTAATAGTGTTAAGGTGGAGAATGTTAGTCTGCTTGCTGAGTTAGAGTTGAGTAGAATGGCTGTTACCCTACTTATTACTGATGAGACTACTTCTCCCACCTCATGTGAGGGTAAGGACATTGTTTGCTAGAGGATCTTATGCCATGCTCCTTGATCTCGCCTCGAGTCTTGTGAAAATTGCAATAACTTGAAGATGAACTTAAACAGGCGGATCATAAAATTGCTGAACTACAAGCTTCTTTACTTGAGCCGATTGTTTCATGCTTAAACTGTCCTAAGTTAACTGCTGAACTTGAAGCTGTCTCCAAACAGTTTCAAGATATGATTGATCATGAAAGGAAGTTGGCTAAGTTTGCTTCTAAGGACCCTGTTAGCTCACCATGCATTAAGTGTAACAAACTAAAATCTGACTTGATTGCTTTGGATGAGAAATGTGTGAAGCTAACTAAGGACCTTCTAGAGAAGCCACATTGTGTTTGCAATATGATTGTGGAGAAGGGGGAGAAGCCCTGTGGTAAGGATGAGGCGCTTAGCAACGTGAACCAAGCGGCTAGCAGTGGGGATGTTCCTTGAGTCGGTGTGCTTGCACAAGCCATTCTTTCCTCTGCTGCTGGTTCTTCTTTTGCTCCCTTACCTTCTGCTGTCTCTTCTTCCCCCTGCTCTTCTTGCACCTCTCTCTTTCGGGAGTGTCAGTACCTTATGAACACTCTCGAGAGATTTGTAGGAGGCAAGAAGAAGCTCAATCTTATTCTAGACCAATCTAAGATCTGCAGATTTAATCGTGGTCTAGGATATGACTTCTTTGAGGGCATGAGGAAGCATCCACCGCCGTGCTCGGACCCATAGCACTGGTGTGATCGAGACCGAGCCGGGACCGAAAAGTCCATTTCAAGTCGGCGGGCTATGTCCGAGGATTTCGACGAGAAGGTAATTTCACATGTCGCTTCTACCTCTCGGAAGGTGAAGTATCACCGCACCTTCATCGGAAGGATGGACACACATCGATCGATGCTTGGTAGCGCCAAGATCGTGCGTAGAGACCATGTTGAGTCTCTTAGGCGCATTCGTGTCGACCCGGACCTTGAGTGCACCTAAGACCAACACGAGGTCTAGGCTTGTTTCTTCTGATGGGTTTGTGCAGCATCGAGGACTTGGTTTTTCCGAGTTTTCTGGTTTTCGTCCTCATGCTGCTTTCAGTCGTGACTTCCGCCGTCCTGAGGGTAGATCTCGTTTTCCCCATCGAGATAGCTACTCGCGGCGTGTTCAGCATGTTGCAGGTGCTCCGACTCGCTCCTTCAGAGCGGCGGACCCAGCAACACCTTCGGGTCTACTCTTAGACCTTCTGCTTTGAGTTACAGAGAGCGTAGGGTAGATAGACGTCAGTCGTGCTTGACTACTTCATCTGCTCGACGTGTTATTCAGTATTGGGTGCCAAAATCATTGTTGATTTATCCCAGTACTGAGACTTTACTCTGTTTGACTCAGGTTCGCCGGGTAGGGAAGGAGAAGGTTTGGCTTGTAGACTCCGGTTGTTCTCGTCATATGACCGGAGACTCCCGTTGGTTCTCCTCCCTAGCCCGCGCTCGGTGATGAGGCGATCACCTTCGAGACGCTTGTCAGGCGCGCGTCATCGCCAAAGGTACTGTGCGTATTAATGCTTCTTTTATTCTTAAGGATGTTGCCTTGGTTAGTAAGCTGCAGTACAATTTGCTTTCCGTTTCTCAGCTTACCGATGACGGTTTCGAGGTGAGCTTTAAGAAAAACAATTGCAAAATTCTTGATTCTTGGGTAGTCCGGTTTATGGATTTCTCGTTATGGGAGGATCTTTCGTCTTTGAGTTCTCTGAGTCTTCTGGCGATCCTCTCAGGTGTTTAGTTGCTTCTGAGTCCCGCGATCTCTCTTTCTGGCATAGGAGACTTGGTCATATTGGATTTGACCATTTGACCCGAGTTAGCAGCCATGATCTCATTCGTGGTCTGCCGAAACTCAAGATGGTCAAAGATCTTGTTTGCACTCCATTGCCGGCACGGCAAGATGGTTGCCGCTTCTCATCCTCTGGTCACAGTTACTATGACCGATGCAGGGACAAACCGCTCCACATGGACACGATTGGACCAAATCGAGTCTGATCGGCGGGAGGGAAGTGGTATGTTCTTGTTGTGGTCGATGACTTCTCGAGTACTCTTGGGTGTTTTCTTAGCCTCGAAGGACGAGACATTTACACATTTCGAGGTCTTTTAGTAGGATGTCTGTTGAGCTCCCGGGTGCCTTACGAGCGATCCGCAGTGACAATGGCACGGAGTTCAAGAATTCCTACTTTGAGAGTTTCTGCGGTGAGACAGGTGTAGAGCACCAGTTCTCTTCTCCATACGTCCCTCAGCAAAATGGCGTTGTGGAGAGGAAGAACCGTACCTTGGTCGAGATGGCGAGGACGATGCTTGATGAGTACTCTACACCGAGGAAGTTTTGGGCTGAAGCCATTGCGACTGCGTGCCATGTTTCGAATCGAGTTTTTCTTCGGGCACTCTTGCACCGCACTTCTTATGGTGAGATATGGGCGAAAGCCCGCGTCTCATTTTCGTGTGTTTGGTTGCAAGTGCTTTATTTTGAAGTCTGGGAACCTAGATAAGTTCGAGTCACGTTCCTGTGACGGTATCTTTCTAGGCTACTCGACTTCTTCGCGGGCTTATCGGGTTTGGGCTCGAGTCTAGTAAAATGGTAGAGACACGTGAGGTGACCTTGATGAGGCGGTCAGGGACTAGGCCGATATCTCAAGTTCTTTAGAGCGGTCGAGACCATCTTTGTGGATGATGAGGATGAGGAGACGATGGTTGTTTACGATCTGCTCCTTTTCCTCCCCTTGAGATGCCTTCTTCCATGGCACCTCAAGGTGATCGCCCTGCCCTCCGTTCCCTCTGGAGCTAGTGGCTCTGTCCCCGCCTCGTCGCACACGAGGTAGAGGCCACTTCTTCTTCTCATCCAGACCTCCCGACATATCCAGAGAAGGCATCCTTGAGCGGATCATTGGAGATCTTTTTGAGCGTGTCACACGCTCAAAATCTGCACTTCTCTTTTCGCTCCATTCTCGCTTTCATTGCCTCCTTGAGCCCAAGGATGTTGATCATGCTCTTTCCGATGAGTCTTGGGTCAATGCCATGCATGAGGAGTTGGAAAACTTTGAGAGAAACAAGGTGCAGTCGCTTGTCGAGCCCCTCGAGGTCACAATGTTATTGGAACCAAGTGGGTGTTCAAGAACAAGCAGAGTGAGGATGGGGTAGTCATCCAAACAAGGCGAGATTGGTAGCTCGGGGTTTTCCTGTGTTGAGGTCTAGACTTCGAGGAGACCTTTGCCCTCAGAGCTCGACTTGAAGCCATTAGAATCTCGCTTGCCTTTGCGCCTTCTAAGGGTTTCAAGCTTTACCAGATGGACGTGAAGAGTGCCTTCCTCAATGGCCTTATTGAGGAGGAAGTCTACGTCAAACGACCTCCGTGTTTCGAGAACCCCAAATACCCTAACCATGTCTTCAAGCTTTCAAAGCACAGATGGACTTAAGCAGGCTCCCGAGCTTGGTATGAGAGGCTTAAGTCCTACTTGTTGAGTCATGGGTTTGAAATGGGTAAAGTTGACAAGACCTTGTTCATTCGCGAGCATGGCAAGAACTTTCTACTCGTCCGTTTATGTGGATGATATCATCTTTGGTGGCTCTTCTCATACTCTTGTTTCTCGGTTCTCGGATGTTATGAGCTCGAGTTTGAGATGAGCATGATGGGCGAGTTGAGTTTCTTCCTTGGTTTCGGATCAAGCGGACTCGGGGGTACTTTCTTGCATCGGGCAAGTACACTCGTGATCTCTGAAACCGACATGAGTGATGGTAAGCTGTGTCGACTCCCATGGCTTCTCAAACTTATCTTGACCAGATGAGGATGGCGAGCGATTGATCAAAAGGAGTTTCGCGGCATGATTGGCTCCTCTTGTACCTCAACGCCTCGAGACCGGACATACATTTTTCTGTGTGTTTGTGCGCTCGTTTTCAGGCTTCTCCTCGCGTTTCTCACCGCCAGGCGGTGAAGCGCATCTTTCGGTACCTGCGAGCTACCATTGACTATGGTATCTGGTACTCTTCCTCATCCTGTCTTTCCTTGAGAGCCTTCTGGATGCGACTTATTGGGTCAGGGATAGATAGGAAGAGTACTTCCGACACGCCAATTTCTTGGCACTTCTCTTGTTTCTGGTCTTGAGGAAGCGATCCGGTGTTACCTGATCGCAGAGGCCGAGTACGTTCTTTGCGGCCGATTCTTTGTAGCCAAGTGCTCTGGATGACTTCGACCTGCGGGACTTTGGGTTAGTTATCGATGTTGTTCCACTCTTTTGTGATAACACTTCGCGATTAACATTGCCAAGAACCCAGTGCAGCATTCGGACCAAGCACATCGATATCCGCTTCCACTTCCTTAGAGACCATGTAGAGAAGGGTGATATAGTGCTCCAGTTTGTGGAGAGTGACCACCAGTTGGCTGACATTTTCACCAAGCCATTGGATAGTTCGAGGTTTTTAGCTCTGCGGGAGAGCTTGGGGTGGTTTGTCCTTATGGACCTGTAGTGAGGGGAGCTTTGGGTTTCTTGCTTTACTATCTTATTTATGCTCTAGCTCCTTACTATTGCATTGCATTTTGGGTGCATTTGGGATTAGTCCTCCTAGCATAGATTAGAGTGCTTCTTTTGTCTAGTTGTTTAGTTTTTTGCTCTTATCTTGTGATTCTAGGATCTTGCTTATTAGTCATTACTTATCTCACTAGGTTGAGCTCACTCACTTCTTGCGAGTTCTAGCGAGGTTGGGCCACCCTCGGGTAGGCAGTGCGTGTTTGCTCCTAGGTGTGTTAAGTGGGCGGTTGATAGTCCTAGAGTCATATGGGGTAGATGAGAGTTAGTCCGAGCTATAGTATTCTCTATATCTTATCTATGCTTTAAGGATTGCTGTTTTATGTTTTCTTTGCCGACTTCTCGATTTATTGTTTTGGTTCAAGGGAGTTCATTTGGGAGCTTCGGGCTTAATATTGAAATAACTCAACTTGAACTAAAAGTTGCATCTATTGTTGAGGGGAGCTGGATCTTACGCATTTCTAGCATTCTCGCATTGTAATATAACTACATTGAGCCTTGATTATTATCCTGCTATGACATGTTTACAATGCTTTACACCTTGCCATGACTTGTGCTTATTTGCTAGATTTATCATGACTTCATATGTGTAGCCTAGCTTTTGCCATGATAAGTTAATTAAAATTGCTCAACTTAAACTAAAACTTGTCGTGTTAGCACTCGAGATTAGTCTTTCTCGAGCTATCCTTTTATGATTCATGCCATGTCAAATAGGTTTGGGTAGAGTGATGAATCTATATTGAGCCTTAGAAAGAGCCGCTTTAGTCTCTTGATGATGCATGAGTTAGTACAACTTGTTAAAAAAAAAATCTCTTTTGTGCGAAAAAACTGATCTCACCAATTCTCTCCTATGAGACGGCTTGCCATTGCACTTGGCATGAACTTAGGGGGAGTTTTGGGTGACCTAGACTATCTTCTTAAGCTTCTCGCTTGGAGTAGTCGCATAAGGCTTGAGACCTAGCACATGATAAAACAAAAATCTGGTTGGAAACCACCATGAATTTCAAAAGAAAATATGTGTTCAATGTGCTTAAAGCCACAAAAAGTATCAAGTTCTTTAACCAATGTTTCAATCTTGAGCATAGCACTCTATTTGGTCTCAATTTAAGCTTCTTAGTTCCGCTTAGCTTATTGACATGGCTGCATCATCCTTGGATATCTCTAGCGAGACTTTGCTCATTGATGACTTGACTTGCTCACATAATGTACCTCATTTTCAGATTGTCATCTATGTGTTCTAGCTAGCTTATACATATCTTGTCATGATCTAGCTAGCCTTTTTATTGAGTTATGGCTTGGTGTACATTATGGTCATATTGGATAATTCTCATGGCTCTAACTGCTAAAGAATAATCAAACTTCAGCCATTTCATCCATTGACATGTCATATTCTCTCTTGAGCATTCTTGATGTGTTTATTGCCAAAAGGGGAGAATAGAGAAGAAAAAGCTAGTTGGGATCATTTTAGAGCTTTGGAGAACAATTTGCTCTTTTAGTTGTTGCTCTAGTGTTCCGTCGACATGGTCATTAGTTTCACTCTTCTTCTTTGGACCATGTTGGTTTCTTCAAACTCAAACTCATCTTTGCGTTTTTTTTCGGAGTTTGTCAATATACTCATCAAGGGGGAGATTGAGAGACCATGTGGAGGTCGTCCCGTGTGTGTGATGAGTAATTGACATAGGTTTAGGAAGTCGAGTTTGGTTTGGGTGGTTTGGACCATGTCGTTGCGTGGTGCAACAGGCTCAGTCGATTTGGTCAAACTTGGTCGTATGGGATTAGGATGCATATTCTTTGATTCGACAAGTTTGGATTTTGTCATGGTAAGTATGTTGGTATTTTCGCTTTCATGTATCGAGCGGTGCTATTTGATGTGTTTCTTGTCCGTGTGTGATCGCAGGACATCGGGTGGAGTCGTGGCGAGACACGGTGGACCGGACTAGGTGCAGTGGCACCGAGGTCGAGCAGTCGGGATGTGTCGAAGGCAGCGTGGACTCGAGGTGGTTGCGGGCGTGCGAGACGAGGAGCGGAAGCTTCCTGAAGGTGCGGGAGGGGCGAAGCGGAATTTCGCAAGGCACATGCGGGAGCGGGCTCGATTAGTTTTAGCGGGCGTACGGGTGGAGACCCGTTAGCCATGGGCTATAAATAGGATGGATGGGCTGCTGCCCGAGTGAGCACTTGGGTGGAATTAGGGTTTTAGAGTCAAAAGAGGCTTTGTGAGGTTGTTTCTCTTTTGCTCTTTAGTGGTTGAGAGTGGAGGAAGGCAGCAGAGTGTGCTCCCTGCGTGTCCCCTCTTGATGAGTTCTTGAGTGGTTCTCCTCCTCTCCAGAGCATGTAGTGTGAGTGTGTTCTTGTGTTGGGAGAGTGAGGAGATGGATTGAGAATCTTGTAATCATCCCTCTGGTTCTAATGTCCATGCGTATGGGGATGTATTTATTTGTATTTCGCTCTTGATTCAAGAAATGAAAATCAAGTTTGCATTCCTGTTCTTATTTTTCCTTGATTCTCTCTGTGATGGACTTGTGAGTTTTTCTTTTCTTGTTGGTTCTTGCTAGTGAGCTGCAAAATGGATTGCTCTATGTTGGGATAGTGCCCCAAGATCATTTGATCGATTTTTCCAAGAGCTAATCTTGTTAAATCTCGATTTCACTTTTGGCATCCTCTGTTCTTCATTTCCTCTTCTAGGGTTTTTGATGAAATTCTTGATTTCCTTGAGGATTTGGCCTAAGACTCATGCTAGCATGTCCTGAGGTTATTACTAACCTTCTTGCAAAATCTCATGAGCCAAGGTTGAGAGATTGTGGAGCATTTCGGTTTTTGCCCGATTTTGCATCCTTCTTCGTTCAAATGCAAGAAGATAGGAACTTTGGAATGGATCTCTGAAATATTTGTTTGGAATAGGTTCCTAGTGTCTTTAGGGAGGTGTGGTTCAAATCTCGTAGAGTTTGGCCAAGCGGTTCAAAAGTTCGTCGATTTTCGTTTTGAAACCCGAGAGGTTTTGCTGCTCGGGACAATCGGATGAACCGGCTTAACAACGTGGTTATCTGGGGATCGCGGTACAACCGCCATTACTGCTCATGTTGTACGATCGTGGTACAACCGCCGCTTGCCCAATGGTTGTACCGATTGTCCCGATTTCTTGGTTCTTCCTCGTTTTTGTTTGTTTGAGCTTTGGGGGTGAGGAGTGGATTCAACATAAGACTTCCTCTGTGCTTAATCATTGATCTTCATAGCTCTCATAGCTATTGGAGTAATTTACAAGTTGAATCCATTCTTTGCGAAAAAGATTAGGTGCTCCTATTCACCCCCCCCTCTAGTCGCCTTTCCGGTCCTTCAAATAGCACTCTTAAGGGTTGCCAAATGCTACTCCGTAACTGGGTAGTTATAAAGGTAGCTTTCGGGTATGCTATGAAACATGCGGATGGATGTGACTGGTCGAGATGGGATTTGCCCCTCCTAACATAACAGGAGAGATGTCTCTGGGCCCCTCGTGGTGATCGGATAAAGAAAGTGCATGGCCATGCCACTAGTGGTCGAAGTGTCGACCACATGATGTTATCCGACACTCGATCGAGAAAGTTTTGAACAGTCCATGGATGACACATCATCTCACCTGGAGTTCAACCAGACATCATGAGGCAAAGGGAGAATGCATGACTAGGTTGCTTAGTTTGATCAGTTACGGACTAGTCGTATTGAGATACGTGCTGGTCGTAGACTCGTCAAACGTAATCACTGAATGATAAGAACCTGGTCGTAAGGAGTTACGAACTGGTCGTGACCAATTACAACCTGGTCGTATAGAGATACGAACTGGTCGTAAGTGATGAGGACCTGATCATAGATCATATTACATCAAGGTTCGATATATTCAATGTGTCTTTGGGAATCGTTATGTGCTGCTAGGTACCTCTAACGACTAGTGATCGGAAAAGAGTTTCTGGGTCATAACCGATTACACATGAACCTGTGGGGTCGCACACTTAAAGTGCAAGGATCTGTTTTGGATGGTGATACGAATTCGTATAGGCCACGAGTTCCTAATGGGCCTCAGGTTCGAGACCCATCATGGATGTCTATATAAAGAGGGGCGGTGGCCTGGGGTAAGTAGAGAGGATGATCTTTGGAAGAACTCCCGAAACCCTAATAGCAATGCCTTCTCAACCACGCTGCCGGTGCTAGCACTCCTGCACGTGGTGATCTTGTCCCGTACTTGTGGATACCTCGGAGGTGTTGTTGCGAAGCATCAGCACTAGGACGATCCGCAACTCGTGTTGATCACCGGAGACGCAGAAGAAGTCGCGTGGTGGGTACGACCACTTGAAGAAGCAGACGTGCGTCGAGTACGACTTCTCGAAGGAGGAGACGCGTCAAGAGTACGACTACGACTGCATCAACTCACTACAACGACTCTACTTCTGCTACAAGTCGGCGCGTCTAGCGGTAATCTCGTGATCTATTACTTGCGGTGGTTCCTTGGTTGCGCGGTAAATTTTTGTTTGTGCTATCGTAGTATTGCCGCGTATCCCAACAAATAATGATGAGCCTCTTCGCCAATTTCCTCGCTAACTTCTCCTTAGGATTAGGCTGGGATATCTCATCGCAAATATTATTCACCTTTGTAAATTATTGACTGATACTTAAAATGATTTGTAAGATACATGCGAGCTCATTCTCTAGGAGCTGGAGTCGTGCCTCATTCTACTTCGAGAACAACTTTGCCAATGTCTCCCAAACCGCCTTCAGTGTCTTCACATCTCAGATGTGCTCTACTAGGTCCTCCTTGATCGTCGTCTTCAACACGAACATAGGATTGTCTACCTTGATGTGCCACTTCCTTAAGGCTTATGTATTCTCTGGAGGAGTTGTCTCGGTGCCTGCAATGACCTCCCATAAGTCCTGACCTTTGTAGGTATGACTCTATGCAGGTCTGCCAATAGCCATAGTTGTGGCTATTGAGCCTCTTCAATCCACTGCTTACGCTCATGATATTTTCCATCTTAACTGATGCCCAACATCAACTACGCTTGGTCCCATACCAGTGTTCTTCATAGTACCACACTTTAATCTCCAGCATAATCTCCCCTTAGCGCCTCTCGGTGCCACACCGAGCAATGTAAACGCCTAGCGCTTACCGAAGACTACACCGACAAATGTAAGCTCCTAGCACTTACCACAGACTCCTGCTCCTGATCGTCTCGAACCATCTGCTCTGATACCACTTGTTGGGAAATTTCGGGGTGACCCTATTACCCACTCTATTGAGGGCCTACACACGCTACACCAACTACACTCTAGTTAGCTAGCCTTGCATTCGTACTACTTATTGCTTTATTAATTATTGACTTTCGGGCAGCCGAGCCACCCACGTTGAAGAAGACCGTCTAGCTTCTGAGTGGCTAAGCCGCTCACGTTAAAGCTAGGACTAATGTGATTCCCGACGACTGAGCTACTCACGTTGAATCACAACCCACAAACAAGTACTAAGAAGTATGCAGCTTATTGGGGAGACCAACACTTACAATAGAGGGACAACTCAACTCTTATTAACTACTAACAAACTTGATACAACAACTCACACACTTCTAGTGCCTACCTATCTAAGTACTATGACCTTCTCATATGCACATCCCTAACACCCTCTCATACTCACAGGTGGCTCATCATGGCACACACCAAATAATGGGTATTAACACCCTATTTATAGGCCTAGGCTACCGTTGGATATATTCTTGTCACATGGCAAGATCCATACCCTTGGTACAAAATATCTAAAGAACTTTCTAATCTAACATATAAACAGCTTATACCTAGAAAGTTCACTCTAGATATCTTGCTCTAGAACTTTCTTAAATTAACCATGAAGCATGGCTAAATAATTTTGTTCTAGAGCAATCCTAGGTGAAATAACCCTGTCTTGATTACTTGATAATCCTAGGTGAAATAACCCTGTCTTGATTACTTGATAATTCTCTAGAATTGTGAAAGTATGCATTGCCATTTTAAACAGTTCTTAATTATACTTCCAAGGGTAACTACTGTTTATTTATTTGTCTAGTTTCATAGCAATATATACTAATCTTCCATGGTGAAGTATAAAATGAAGCCCCTTGCTACATATATGAACTTCCAACTCGTAGATTTTGTATGTAGTGTGAGTCACACACTAGCTCGATCGATCTCTCTATATATGCTTTTGGGGTTATTATTCATTATTTTTGCACTGATTCTCTTTTGACGCATGGAGTTATATATTTTAATCTGGCGGAGTTCGTTTGTTGATGTTGTTATTCTTGTTCTCTCTTTCTTGAGGTGCATTATGCTAATTTTTGTTCTGACTTCATGCATTAATTAATGTCACTAGCTGATACTCCAATTTAGGGTTCACCTTCCTTTCTCAATAGAGTTTTGCTTTGTGCATTTGCTAATTAATTTCTCTTGCCACACATATCCTAGTTAATTTGGCGAAAGATCAAATTCAGTATACTTTTCGTGGAAATGAATAATAGCAATGTGGTTCTGGATTGTACTACTACTTGTGCAAAATCTATGTGAATACTGGTGAGAGTTTCTAGCTCTTTGTGTAGAATATAATCACACAGAATATATATACCATCAATGTAATTTATTTCCACGTATATATGTTGATGTATGCACATATATATGCATAATGATCGATCATGTATGCGTACATTAGTGCGTACGGAGAGAGAGAGAGAGAGAGAGATTATTTTTTTTGCACGCACATCTTGCTAAAAGTTCACCCTACCCTTGAAAATAGCAAAGTTCAACCGATCGAGATAATTGCTAGGGAACTCATATATAGCTTCTTATTGTATGAAAATAACCATGGAAGAATGCACACTCTATGCATGCATGTTGAAGTTAAATAGTTAATGGAGAAAGCTCAGTTTCATTCTCGAGGAAACAATGGAACAGTAGCATGCGGCCCATGCATTCATGCATGTTTTATTTGTTTTTGAAAGAACAGGCTCCAGGATTGCCAATCATATTAATAGAGAATATTACAGAACCCGTCAATATGAAAAAAGGTGTAGGGCATGTACAATGATACAGACAGCTGCTGTCTATAGCAACTCTCTATGTCACATGCAGACGGAACTAAAGACAGCCTATACAATGGGTTGTCTTTTTACTTGTCTTTATAGAGCACATAATCTTTTCATGATTTCTTTGGTTCTGGTGATACAATCGGCTACAGGATTGTAGACAACACATTTCTCTATCTTAATTCTCTTTCATCCACATCAGCTTAAATCCTACATGGCAGAGACTATAGACAGTTGATGTAAACCCATTATACATGACCTTAGGATAGAGACTTAATTACACAGTGTGAATTGTTCCAAGCACTTGGCCCCAGCGAGGGTCTAAGATCTTTCTTTGTCCTTTATCTTTGTAACCAGATCCGAAGGAGCGGTCGATCTGTTGTGGAAAAAAATTCCATTGCGTTCCTTCCAAATTTCCCAGGTGGTTAGAATGATCATCATATATGGTTGTCGCTCTTCTTGGGAGATCTCCCAAACTATTGATCTTTGTCCACCAATCCCCGATGTTTGAGATATTGGCCCAGTGGGATGGCCCAAGTAGTGCCCAGCCTAGCCAATTAGCCATCGAGTTCCAAACACGTTTTGCGTATCTGCACGTGGAAAAAAGGTGCAAGGCTGTTTGTGCTTGTCGGCGGAGGGGGCAGATGTGTTGGTTCGACCATCCCCTCGATTGCGGCCTATATGAGGTCCATAGACGATTTTGGATGGCAACCCAAGCGAAGAACTTACATTTTTGGGGCCTAAGTTTTCCCGGTCACTTTTTTTGTAATCTGTTGATGTTGAACCGAGGAACTGCAATGCATATGCATATTTTGGATTTTGCTGTGTAGCTGCCCTCTGGGGTTGGCTTCCAGGTGATCTCATCCGGGACATTTGGGTCGAGATTGATTAGGCTTACTCTTCTCCAGAGGTCCGAGAATTCTTGAACATGATGTGCTGTTACACCCCTAAAGATGTTGATATCCTGAATCCATCGACCATCTTGTAACACCGCTCTGACTATTCCATTCTTCCTTCTAGATATTTGAAAAATCTTTGGAGCCATATCTTTGGGAGCTGCGCCGTTGAGCCAAGGTGCGGTCTAGAATTTTGCATTGTTTCCATCCCCTACTGTGATTGCAGTGGCTTCTGCAAAAAGGCGGCGGTCGGCGTCATCACACGGAATCTCCATTCCAACGTACCTAAGGTTTATGGTCTGCATTCCATTCCCGCCAGAGCCCGCATAGTATTAGGGCCGTTGCGAACTTGTGGAGATTGAGGATGCCCGAGTCCTCCTAGTTGTGTTGGTCGGCACACTTTTGCCCGGTTAACTTTGCATTTTTCTCCCATGATTGTGTCCGTGCCGACCCAGAGGAAACAACGTCTAATGCGATTCAGAGCACGAATGATACTTTTTTTTTGAGCTTTTAGGACCATTAGATAGTAGATCGGGATCAAGATGAGCACCAATTTCACCTGGATATTCCGGTCGGCCGGTGACTTTATCATCCGGGAGGGACCGGAAATGCACCCTTCTTAGCCTTTGGTAAGTGAGCGGTAGCCCGAAGCATCTTGATCATTGACTACTCATCGCGAGAACATCCGTCACTACAGATGGATCGAGTAGATAACCGCGCGCTCGAGCTCATGCATATATAACCTGCTAACTCCGTATATATATTCGGTGATTAATTGCTGCACTGCACTGCATGCATTGATCTTCTCTTGTACGGTGAAGCTAGCTAATTAATTCGATATATATATCTCACCATGCAGGTATATATGTAGATATATATCGATCGATACTATCAAATATCGTCTTTGAAATCAAATGGGGTTAATTCATTTATTAGATAGATATATATGGCTTTGCCTGGAGATGGACCACCGATCATCACATGGATGAACGAAGCTAGCTAGCTAGCATAAACTAAAGTAAGCTTTTGAGTTACACTAGAACTACTTCAAATTAACTGAATAAGTACTACTGCATGAATTAATGCTCGCTTTCGATCCTATAGTTTAGTAATATTACTCCTACTAATTTGCTTTCATTTACATTGATTAATTTTGCATCAATCCGCCCCACATTAAGTTACGACGGATCGTCATCGCGCGTGATATCCAAATTAAATTACATGTGGTCCGATCGAGCTGATCCGTTCATTTAATTTTAACTAGCTAGTGCTAGTACACTGTGGATCAAGTTAATTAATTCAGCTAATTAAGCCAGCACGAGATACTATACTAGCTAGCTAGCTAACTACTTAGTACAGCTGTACAGTCAAGGAGGGGATCAAAGCTGCAGATTAAATTAACCATGCATGCCGCGACAGCTCGAACTCCATCGATCAATATATTTATATATGCATAATTAAACCCAGTTAGCTAGTAGTGAGTACTGTTAAGTACAAGTGTACAACCACTCGTAGTTTGATCTTGGATCTCCAATATACGTGTAACAGTTGCTAGATCTTAGGTAGCAAGGGGGCCGGCCTATATATATATACTGCCAGGTGCCAACTGAACTTTTTTTAAAGACAAAGTGTCAATTGAATAAGTATCATTTTGGACATTTAACAAGCATCTGACGTGATCTCCAAAACATAACCTTGACCACCAATTTTTACCCCCAATATGTTTTTCCTAAAACCTAATAGGAGCGAAGTATTTTCTGTGATAAACCTATCCAAATCTTTATAAATATAATGCTGATCAAAGCTCAAATAGCTGGATTGTGCTCGTTATAGAACGACACTTATTTCTGGCAGGAATAGCACTACTTGTTACTCCAATATCGAGGTTTTGTTAATTAATTTACTGCAGGCATGGGCGCCAACAGTTGGCATCATAAATTGAAGTAATTATTTTGAGAGAAAAGGGCCATGGTAGAAGCAGAATGGGCTGACAGGAATTCAGGGCCCAAGGCCCGTAGGACGGTTATTTCAACACGCGGACGCAGCAGCTGCCACGATAGCTATTCAGAGCTACTCCTAGTAACTTTGTAGCGACGCGAGAAACCCATGCAGGTGGAGTAGCTAGCGATTTTTATAGCACAAATGGAGTAGCATGCAGTCTGGTACAGTAGTGGGCACTGGGCCGGGCTCACTGTGTTTCGAGTCGCATTGTGATATGCCGGTTTGGTCCGACCCTGCCGTGCCGTGCTGATCCGCCTCGCCTCTAGCCAGGCTCAGACACTGCACAAAGCCCGTCGTGCCAGTCCAAGCTCAACCCTAATTAACTATAAGCGCCCGGGAAGACGACAGCTGCCGACGCTCTAAAAAACAAAGACACATGTGCCCCATCCACGCCCGCTCCCCCTCGCCATAGCCTCCTCCTCCTCTTGGACGCGATGAAGAACTCCGCCCACCTCGGCCGCGCAACGCGCTTTGCGAAGGGGGTGAGAAGGACGGCAACGATGAGGTAACTGGATGGGGGTGGAGGGCGGCGGTGTGTGGGAAAGGAGAGGGAGGGCAGCGGCACGTAGGGAGGAAGAGCGAGAGAGAAGAAGGGGGCAGTCGACGGTGCGTGGGGAGGGAGAGGGAGGGCGACGATCGGCGGCGCGTGGAGAGGGAGGCGACAGGAGCTGGAGGGAGGGGAATCAGGGAATATGATTAGTGATTGGGAATTTGGGAGTCGGGGCTCAGTAGAAGGGGTTGGGGATGGGGTTAGGGGAGGGCGAGAGGGATGTTGGGTCAGGCTACGTGGCAAAAGGGGGTAATTGGTTGTGCCAAGCCGGTGTGGAGAGTGATTGTGCCAAGCCAAGGGGGGATTGGGCTAGAAAAGAAAGGTTGAGCCTATTTTGTGTCGTGCCGTGCCGCCCAATGGGCCGCATTCTCAGGCCCATGCCGGCTCGACCCACCACGTGTCGTGTCGTGCCGTGCTTAGATCATACCGTGTTGATTGGCTTCAAACACGGCCTTCATCTCCATCGCCATGCACCACATGTTCGCCGCCGCCTCCATCCACGTGTCTCCGTCTTCTCCGGCCCCCCCTCGTCCTCCTAGTGAGTGGCCGGGATATCCGTGAACCACACGAGCTGAAGTTCACTGTCCCATCTTTGATTTGTATCGACAACATGTGAAATATCTATAACGTACATGTACTAATTCAAGCGGAGTACATAAAAGAAGCTAGATATAGGAACATGCAAATAGGAACATGCAAATACGACTTGTAAGTATAAAGTATTCAATTACTCGAGTGTTCATTTTGGAGCCGTTAGTATGAGTGCATGACAATAGTTCAATACTTCAATTATTTTGTTTGTTATTTGTAGATTCATACCAAGAAGAGAAACTAGTTAGAGCACAAGGGGTTGAATGATTTGGTCTACATTCAATACAACCGAAAGATGACAAATCGGTTTCAAAGGATGCGAGAGGAAGGGCACAGTTTCAACCCCTTGATCCTAGATGATTCTCAATGGGACAATGGGTGGGTTGATATTGGTGCCAAAGAAGTTCATCATGAGAACGATGATCTTAAATGGGCTTATGTTGATAGTGCCATTGGTGCATCAAGTGCACTTCGAGGTTGCAATTTTCCTAGGAGAGCTCGTGGTGAGGTGATAGTGTAATACCCCGGAATCAGATCGTTAAATTAAAGAATTAGTCGGGAGGAGAAAAGTGATTAAGAGGAATAGTAATACCTAGAAAAAAAGGGGGTTTTCGCATTTGTTCGGCAACCTGGGCCGCAGCCCAGGAGGAGAGCCTCTAGTGCGCCTCTCCCCTCTCCTCTTCCCTCATTGAGCTGCCGCCCCCTTCCCTGCCTTGTGCGCCTCCACCACCCCCATTGCACCTCCCCAGCAGATCCTTACTGCAGTCTGTAGGACCGGAAAGGCGACTAGAGGGGGGGTGAATAGACGTTTTCTCAATTTTTTGACTTTAATTAAATTCAATACACACTTTCTTCAATAGCTATAAAAGCCAAGAAGATCAGTAAATGCATAGAGGAAGCCTTGTGCTGAATCCGATTTCACCCTTAAACACAAGATTCAACAAAGTAGAATTGATCTCACTGGACTGGTCTGACCGTGGGCAAAATGGCAGTCTGAAAAGCTGGCGGTCCGACCGGCGGCCATCTGGCGGTCCGAATGGCTGGCGATCTGACCGCCGGTATAAAATCGGTCGGACCGATTTAGTCCAGTGGCACTGAACAATGCCTAAATCCAAAACGAAAATTGGTCCAACTTTTGATTCAACCAATGAAACTTGACCAAATTTGGAGCACACCTCCCTAAGGATATCTGGGACCTATTCCTAGCGACGATCGTCCAGATCCACAACAAAGAATTGATATTTATAGGTTTTACCAAAGGAGTGTTCAAAATCTAAAAAAATGAAAAACTTGATCCAAAACTTGCCAGTGAGGGATTGATGATTTAGGTGGTCCTAGGAGTATTCTCACACATCATAGCAAGGTAAAAGAGGTCAAGAGACCAACAAAAAACAACCGGATCAAGGAAGCACCAAAAACACCAAAAGAAAGAGGAAAACACATGAGACCTCATCTTTGAACAAACATCTATTGATTGATTCAAGATGTTGCTTACAAAGCTACTCCCTCAAGGAGGACAAGAGCTCAATCCAAGAGCACACACACAAATTTCATCTCCTCTCCTCTCCAAACCCTAACCCTAACTAGGGTTTTTACAAATGAAGTGCTTGAGAGTTTTTTCCATCTCCCCCTTCTATTTATAGGGTGGCTAGGGTTTCTCTCATGGGCTCCCATTAAGGCCCAATACAAATGGGACCCACACACACACACACAAATCTGTTGAAACAACCGCCTGCTTCACCACGTGTAGGTTGATCAGCAGCTATCATCATGTCGGCAAGTCTCTCCCGTCCTAATCCCATCAGAACCTCCAAGGCACTAGCACCGACCCCCGCACCGCTTGATCCAACCAGCTGCAATGAACTGCCCGTTCGAACCATCTTGTCCATTCTGCAACATGCTTGAGTCACACGACTTCACCCGGCATCCATGATCGTTCTGGACCTCAGCTCTCCAAGCTTAGTCCCGATCCTCCTCACCGTTGATGTCGTTGACCTGCAAACCACCTGCACAGCAATAGACAAAGAAATCGTCTTCAGGAACAAATTCTTCACAACTTGACCCACATTAGCTCAACAATGCAATACGCAACAATATAGCATTGAAACTCATGCATTAAACACAACTAAAACACAACAATGCCAAAATGGCCGAAGTCCAAGTGGAAGCCGGTCGGACCGCCCTACCATGCCGGTCGGACCGATTCCATAACGGCGGTCGGACCGCCCCAAAAGACTTAGCCACATTTCAACTTGAAAATCCACAAGCTCTCTGGAATTTTCCAATGGATAGAACTTTTGACTGTGAGCTCCAAAAATTATGTGACCACATCCAGTAGACTCCCCTCTCATGCCTACACAACCTATTTTTGGCCTAGCCCCAAACTCCATCATCAACTGTAGCCGGTCGGACCGGCAAGCATTGCCTGTCGGACTGCCACACGGCCAGTCTGACCGGCGGCTTGGCCGGTCGGACCACCAATGACCTGACAACACTGAACTTTTCTGAAAGCGCGAGATTCGTCAAACCAACAACTCCATTGCCAATTGACTCATCACTCTAAGATCATGCACATATCCCCACGATATCCACACGGTCCATTGGAGGAAATGCGAGGAGACCACCGTTGGAGGGCCGGCCAAGAGGAGGTAGCAGATCGGTTTTGTTCAGCGCTGTTGCTCGTCAGTTTTGGGTAAGATATGTATATTTTCTGATCTGACCACCTCTTAGAAAGTTGTAGCACTCGGTTTTAGCTTTCTTTAGGCACTGAGATCACCTGAATTGGACTTACGGTTTAGGAGTTATGATAGTTTTACCGCGACTGTCCAGGAGAGCTGACGAGAATTGACAGATTGTTTTGTCTGGCTATTATGAATTATTTAGAGGCCAAATCAGAAAAGCCACCCAAAATGAATATTGTAGATAATTCAGTAAACTTTCCATGTTAATAAAGAACATAATTTTTAGAGTTGACCATCAAAAGGTATGGAATTTTTACCACCGCTGTTTCCTGATTGTTGGACTTGCAGAGGCAGAAACTTTACGTGAACACAAGAATTAGTAGGAGGCCGAATTAGGGTACTTGCCTACTAGGTTTACGTAGACGGTTTTTTCTTGGTTCCAGAGAGACCAAGATCACTCTGTTCCGAGTTTCGTAGTGAAAGTTATGATATTTTTTAGTACTGCTGTCCCGGGAAGTTTTATGCTAGACTGCCGGGGGAATTGGGTAGAACCTCAATTCGAGCCCTAGGTCTCGAGGATTTGGGTTGAGGGGCGTAATCGGAGTCCTTTTTTTCTCAGCGTATTTATTGTTAGCATAATTCTTGTGTAGGAGGCGGAGTTCCAGAGTAGAGGCACCATCCCTACGTCTTCGCGCCTCGTAGCAGGAAAAAGGCAAATACAGTTAGTGATAGACTATTCATGAGCGATTTTTTATGCTGTTACATTATGAGAATTTTGCGATGTTCATAGAAGCTAGAATGCTATGAATGTCAATGATTATGAATGCTAGAGGTACAAGTACTTCTTATTTCTGTATGATGATTTAAAGTTCTGCACATGTGTATCATGCCATCATATTGGAGGCTTGGTCACGTGGTGATCAAGCATTGATTGAGGTCCCCGTCATGAATATGACGGGATTTTGATCCCCATACTTGTGGAGTATGGGCTGTGATCCCTGTGCTAGAAGGCACAGGCATGGGTATGCATCGACGGATGCATACTCTGCAATACCGGTATATGCAAAAGAGAGAAAGAAAAGTGCATTTGAACAGTTTGCATCGCATAAGCATGTGACATGTCTATTATTGAGAATTGTGGATGGATGTTGATGGTTACAGTTGCATATGTTATTGTCTTACTAATTGTACTTTGCTGAGTCTTGGACTCACTCTTGCTGATGTTGTGTTTTTAGGTACTTCGTTTGTGGACGGCATGCATGGGAGGGAGTAGAATTAAGCTTGGTCACACATTGGCACAAACAAACTTTCCGCTGAATAAACCATTTGAGCGATAACTCAGATTTTGAATCAATTGCTTGAGATTTGTTTCATTACGCTTTACGTCTTGGATAACTTCAGTTGGAGTTGGATAGCGTATTATGGATGTTACTCTTATGATTATGTTTTAAACTGTGCGTTTGGATAATTGCTTATTATTATTGTTCGCTGTGCGGACTTCGGGATGGTTAGTAATTCAAAGGAGATTCTGCCGAAAATTAGAAAGAAATGCCTTTGTTTAATTTGTAGTTATGCTAGTGTGGTAGCATTCCAGGCTTAGGTTGGTCTGAGGTGTTACAGTTGGTATCAGAGCGGGCTTTAGGTCTGTGGTGAATAGGTTAGTAACTTAAATAACTTGATTTGCTAAAATATGTTAGTGGTAAATTAACTTAAAACTTGACACACTGTGCACAGTAGGTGGGAATGGGAAAAAAATCATTGCATCTGCGATTCTGATAGAATTATTTCATTGAGATTGTCGGTGTTTTAGAACCGATCTTACGTAAAGATTGTTTGATTCGGGGGGTCTCCTAGAGATGAAATCACGCAGAGCAATTGACATGAGATTTTTATACAGATTCAGGCCTTGTCCGGGGAGAATAACAACCCTACTCCTGTGTGTGTGTGGTATTGACTGTATTCTCAACAATCAAGCCAGAAACTAAGACTATTAGAAAGAACAGTACTTGTCTTTCTCCTTGATTGTCCTCGATTGGCTCTTTTTTGCCCTCCCCTTTGTCCTTCGATTGATGCCTTTATATAGTCGTGAAGGAGTAGCCGTTTCCCTAAGTGAAGAGCGCCTAATCAAGCGATGAACGGGCACATGATGGCAATAATTACGGTGTAGTGGCTCCTTCACGCCGTTTGGCGATTATCTTCGAGGTAATGGGGTATTTAAGCACTATTCTCGCGGAATAACGAAGGCATGTGGACCGTCTGGATTCCTTAATCAATTGGACCCACTCGCTTGTAGGTTTTATTGATTATAAGGTGGTCGTGGTTGACTTGGTCGTAGCGGGACTTACGATTTGGGTACAAGTCGTAGCGTAACTTCTGATGGATAATAGTCGTAGAAGGACTTACGACTAGGTGCAGTCGTGTGCGTAACTTACTGATGGACAATAGTCGTAGAAGGACTTCTGATGGGTAATGGTCGTAGAAGGACTTCTGACCGGGTAGTGGTCGTAGAAGGACTTACGACCATGACATAGTCGTAGTAAGACTTACGACTATGGGGGTGATTGTAGGAGAACTTACAATCACTTGGTAGGCCCCTCCCTTATAAATATAAGGGGTACTTCTGGGGACTACGTGACATCATATTTACCCATAATAAGAATTATAGATAAAAGATAAAATGAGGATTATCAGATCCTCGTCAGAGATGGTTGTACTGATTTGTTATGATATTGTGTTTGTTTGCTCTAATGTTAAGTGGATAGCTTTTTATCTTTGGAATTTAGAATGGCGAGAGGTAGAGGGCGTGGACGTGGTGCGGGCCGTGGTCGTGGTCGTGGATGTGGTTCGGTTGCATCCTCATCCCCCGCCGAAGAGGCTGTTGGCGGGGTGGCTGAGGAGGTTGCATCCGCCGCTCGTCCAGTTGCCGAAGCGCAGGCCGCTCTACTTCAGGAACTTCAGAGGGAAGTTCAACAGCTCCGTTAGTAGGTGCGGGCAGCCCCTCCGGCTACGGGTGCACCCGATATTGATCTGGTGGCGGTACCAGCTCCCGCTGAGGCTAGAATGAGCCTTCGGGAGTGGATGTTCGTTCGTCTCGATACCTTTGATGGAGCGGGCACCCCGGTACAGGCAGCCGACTGGCTTCGGTATATGGAGAGGCAGTTGGTGCATTGGAGATGACCTCAGCGCAGAAGGCGCGTTTTGTGACCTTTCAACTGAAGGGCCAAGCAGATATCTGGTGGGAGGGAGTTCTATCAGTCAGGACTCCACTGCAGGGACCAGTCACTTGGGAGGATTCCTTGGAGCAATTCAAGGCTAAGTTTTACCCTGATTCCTTCCTTGAGAGGATGGAACATTCCCTGGCAACCTTTGTTCAAGGGAAGCTGTCTGTGGCGGACTATGAGGCAGGATTCAACAACTTAGTCCGCTTTGTGCCAGCTGTGGCTGGTAATAACCGAGAGAAAGCCAAGAGATTCCGTAGGGGACTGAATCCGGAGTATCACCACGTACTGGGGGCAACCAGCTTGCTTGACTTCAACAGTGTGGTTGATCAGGCCAAGGGTATGGAGCTGGAGCGGGAACTTACTAGAGAGAAGCAGACTCCTAGCAGCTTTGCTCCTACTGGGGGTTCAGTCAGTGGGCACAAGAAGAGCTTCCGTGGTGGAGGTGGGTCTTCTCAGCGACCAGCTTTCAAGAGATTTCAGGGAGGTCAGGCTCTCAGCCGCCTGTGCGTTCTGGCCAGCAGAGGCATGTCGCTTCTCCTGCCCAGCATACTACTTCGCCAGCTTTGCGCCCAGTTCCAGGCCAGGGAATGATATGCTTCAAGTGTGGTGACAATCACCATGCCTCTGAGTGTTCCTTCACGGGGGATTGTCGCCATTATGGCCAGTCAGGCCACAAGATGATAGTGTACAGGAAGAACCCAGCGTGCATCATCAAATGGGAGTCTGCTCTGCGGCATCTTGGTAGATTACTCATCGGGGTTGATCCGGACAACGATGGAAGCTTTGTCGGGACCCAAAAATACATCTCAGGAACCCTCTGTGTATTCTGAACTAGTCCCAGATCAGTAGCTAGCTCACACAAGAAACAGTGATGAAATACCATCCATTTATTCGATTTAACTAGAAAGATCTCAAAATAACAAATAATAATAACTGGACCTTATGGTCAATGTTTACTTAACTTGCCACGCAGGGCTAAAGAAACAAATAAACTCTTACAGCGGAACGAGAAACTTGGAAAGGCCAATCAACATGCCCACAGGCAATCGAGTGGAGAACGCATCCTAATCCGCAAAACCTTCATAGTCTTCCTTCTGAAAGAACTCCTATGCAGCTTGATATTCTTCAACTGATCAACAAAGGCATGAGCCGTGAGTACATAACGCACTCAGCAGGCCGTAGGGAAATGTATGCAAATAGTATTCATGCAGGGTTTACCAAATGTTAGCTGTATAGTTCTTTTGCAGAAAACAGCATTTATGGTAAATACAATAAATAGATTGAAATGTGTAATTGAAAAGAATAATAAATACTTAAACAATTTCTTTGAAACAACCAGTGAACTATCCATTCACTTCTCAACCAAACCCATGACAAGTGAACTCCCCATTCACCCATCGACACAAACCACCAAGTGAATTACTCATTCACCGAACAAACATTATATTCAGCAAGTGAACTTCCCATTCACACTCCGACTTATTTTTAGAAGAAACTCCATCTCTCGTGTGAAATCCCCTAGCACGTCCATAACCGCGGACACGGCTATTCGAATAGTTTTACACACTCTGCAGAGGTTGTACAGCTTGACCCACAAGACACGACTTCTCTAGTTGGTTTGGCATCCGTCGATACCACTGCTCACTACCTTGGGTAAGCAGGCTAGAGCACGTGACAAAGCCTTTACAAAGCTCCTTTTTAACCCAGTTCTGCCCGCTAAGGTTTCAACACTGAATGTCTCCATCCGACCAGACAGGGCCCCCCTCTTGTGCCATAGTGAGTACGTACCCCGTAACTCACTCTTTCGAGACAGAACCAAAATTAAGACATTGCTAATTAATTGGCCAGGTCCCGCCCATACAGGACATGTGGTTGTACGGTTAAGGCTCAGTTCAATAGCGCACAAGATTAAGTCCTTGACAAGTTACTCAGGCGATCTTTCCACAAACCCACAACGTGTTAAATCCACACCCTCAATCCACCATCCACTCGCCTGAGTGAAAACCATTTTGTTTAAAAGAAACCAATGACATCCCCTGTCATGGAACACAAATTTTACAAAGTGGCTAACCACCACAATTCTATTTATCATTAAATCAAGATTAATCATTATGACACATGTGATGATGAACCCATCGAGACTAAGCTTGACTAAGCACTAATACGATACCCATGTTGGTGATACAAATATGTCCAACTAAAATTATCCAAACTAGGGTGACAAAGGATTCATAGCATTCAAATGTCCAATGGAGGCATAATGACAACAGGTAATAACTAAACCCCAAAACAATTGATATAAAGATAGCATGCAATTGTATAAAATAATATACTTTTGAAATCATAGGATCAATATGATTAAAGGACTACGGCTTGCCTTGGAATAAATCCTGGGATTGATCTTGATCTTGGTGTACTTCTCCTTGTTCAAAACTTCCCGAAGTAGCAACGTCTACTCGCAAAATAAGCAAATATAACAAATAAATATCAAACAGAGATAAAACCAACTCCAAAAATTAAATAAAAATCATAAATAAATAGATCTCGAATTTAAATGAATTTACAAATTTGAATGGGCTCAATCAGAGTTCGGATGCAAAAGATATGGGCTTTGGAAGATTGAAAATAAATTAAAACCCTATTTTGGATTTTAATTTGATTTCCCGATTTATTTTTCAATGGAAAAATCGACTTATGACGTCGGCTGACGTCAGCGAGGATATTTCGGCTGGAAATTAAAGAAAAAGAAAACCGGCTGACACGAGGGGCCCACTGGTCAGTGACACGGTGTACCGTGGACCAAGTCCACCGAAGGAAGGCTCAGGAGGGAACTCGGTTTGCCACGTGACGGATGGCGGAGCTTTGACAGGGCTACCACGCGGGACAGAGCAGAGACGTGGCTGCGGATGTGGCTGCTGACCAAGCACAGAGGGAGCAGCGGAGGGAGGGGGCGACCGGGGAACTTGCCGGCTGCGGCGACGGCGTGTCGGCTGCGGCGGAGCAACAAAATGAGATCCTGGGGAGCCAGCGGAGCTGCTGGAGGTGGTGGCGGCACTCGGGCGGCGAGGACTCACCGGCGGCAGCGAAGAAGGCGGCGGCGGTGACGAGCAACTCTTGTTGGACGGTCCGATAACGGCGACTGGGAGGCTCTCGGGCGAAGATGATGGCGGCGGTGGCACGGACGCCGAGGGTCGGGGGTGGAGAATTTTGGCGATGAAGAGAATGCGGCCGGCGGCGAAGTTTCGGCCAACGCGGCACCGGGAAGGCGAGGGAGCGGTCGGAAACTTGGGGTTTCGGTGGAGGCGAGAGGGGCGAGCAGTTTGGAGGGGCCGGGTGGCTTTTATAGCACTAGAGGAGGAGTCCGGCGGAAGCGGTGGTCTTTGTCGTCTGCGTGTGGAGTCTGAGGTGTCGGACGAAGACGGCGGCCGGCCTGGCCTTGGCGAGTCCATCGGTCAACGGAGGCGGCGAAAGCGTGAGCGAGAGAGGCTGCAATGGATGATGTGA
Organism: Hsuehochloa calcarea; assembly: GCA_036346395.1. Lineage (NCBI taxonomy): Eukaryota > Viridiplantae > Streptophyta > Magnoliopsida > Poales > Poaceae > Hsuehochloa > Hsuehochloa calcarea. The sequence goes on from CM070607.1 coordinate 1,822,819, forward strand.
TCCAACGGCTAGAAACGGCGAGCGCAACGCACGTGTGCGGGAGTGGGCCGAGAGAAGCGGGCTGGGCTGGAACAGTGATTGGGTTTCGGCCCAATTACTGTTTCGGAAAATAGAATAGGTTTTTCTTTTTAGAAAATAGCAGAAAATCCAAAAGGCAAATAGAAAATAGCAAATGAACTCAGAAAAATTCTAGAAAATTCTAGAAAATATATCTAAGCCCATAGAATCCAAATAAAATAATTTTGATAATAGTTGATGTTGGAATTAATCATGTTAAATTGTTTTGATCTCTGAAATTTCTAATTAAGCTTTAACTTTAGTAGAAAAATTCAAATGGTTATTTTTCTTTTAAAACTTTAAAACATACCAAATTTTTGGGATGTTACAAGCTCCCACACCCCAGTACCCTTCTGGTTGGGTTTCTCCTGCAGTGTTCATGCCAGTGCCACCACCAGGGTTCTACTGGAACCCCGCACCGTCTGCGACAACCGTCATTTGCTCCCCTAGCGGCAGTTCCTACTCATCCTTCATCGAGTGTTGGGGTATCTTCTGCACCGGTGCCACAGGGAGTTTACGCCATGCCCACCCCTTCTACTGCAGGCCGTCCTGACGTGGTGACAGGTACCCTACTAGTCGATTCCCTTGAGGCTTTTATCCTTTTTTATTCCGGGGCTACCTATTCATTTGTCTCTACGGCGTTTGCTAGAAGGGCGAATTTGAGTATGCAGTGGATTTCTCAGTCAATGTTGGTTAGTTCTCCTGGGGGTATGATTGCGAGTTCATCTGTTTGTCCTGGGTGTTCTATTGTTATTAATGGGGAGAAATTCACGACGAACTTGATAGTAATTCAGATGGAGCCGTTCGATGTTATATTGGGTATGGATTGGTTGCATGCTTATCGGCGGTGATATCTGTTTGATGGGGCGATCTGCATGCACTCGACCCGTGCGGAGAGACTTTGACCTTTCAGGGGAGCGCTCCTCGGTGCTCTCTTTCGATGTTGGCCGGATTGTTCCTGGGTCAGCGTCTAGTGAAGACTGGACTTTTTTTATCTCTTGCTGAGAAATCGAGTATGGCTTCGCGGATTGAGGAGATTCAAGTGGTGAGGGATTACCCGGATGTGTTCCCGGATGAGCTTCCGGGCTTGCCACCTGCGCGAGACGTGGAGTTTCGCATCGACCATGTTCCGGGTACTCGGCCCATCTCGATGTCTCCTTATCATCTGGCACGTCCATTCCAAGATGAGCTGAAGAAGCAGTTGGATGAATTGCTGGCTAAGGGTTTGATCAAGCGTAGTGTATCGCCATGGAGAGCATCTGTTCTATTCACAGAAAAGAAGGATGGGAGTTGTCGCATGTGTATTGATTACCGTGCGCTCAACGCAGTTACGATCAAGAATAAATACCCTTTATCCCGTATTGAGGACCTGTTTGATCGGTTGAAGGAGGCCCAGGTGTTCTCCAAGATCGATGTCCAGTCTGGGTATAATCAGATTCGGGTGCGTGAGCATGATATAGAGAAGACTACATTCTCCACCAGATATGGGCATTATGAGTATACAGTCATGTCGTTTGGATTGACTAATGCACCAGCCGTCTGTATGGACACCATGAACAACATGTTACACGAGTACCTGGATGATTTCGTAGTGGTGTTCATCGACGATATCCTTATCTATTCCAAGACTCATGAGGATCATGACCATCAGTTGAGGTTGGTCCTAGAGACCTTTTGGATTTTGAGAACACAAGTTCTACGCCAAACTGAAGAAATGTGAATTTTGGATTTCCGAAGTAAGCTTTCTGGGTCACATAATTAATCATCAGGGAGTTGTTGTTGATCCTAGCAAGGTCTCGACAGTGGTGGACTGGAAGAGGCCGACCAATGTGAAGGAGGTGAGGAGTTTTCTGGGCTTGGCGGGGTATTACCGGAGTTTTGTACAGGATTTCTCCATTATTGCCAAGCCGATGTCCCAGTTTACGCATAAAGGGGTAAAGTTTCAGTGGACTGATGATTGTGAGCGTAGTTTTTGCACATTAAAGGAGAAACTGGTGACCTCTCCTATTCTCACTCTTCCCGAGCCAGGGAAGCAATTCACCGTCTATTCTAATGCGTCTCGAGTAGGTCTGGGCTATGTGCTTATGAAAGACGGTAAAGTGATTGCCTATGCATCGTGACAGTTGAAGAAGCATGAACAGAATTATCCCACTCATGACTTGGAGTTGGCTGCGGTTGTCTTCGCCCTCAAGATCTGGAGGCATTATCTGTATGGGGAGTCGTGTGACATCTTCACAGATCACAAGAGTCTCAAGTACATCTTCACCCAGAAGGATCTGAATTTGAGGCAAAGAAGGTGGTTGGAGTTGATAAAGGACTATGATCTGACTATTCAGTATCATCCAGGCAGGGCTAATGTGGTCGCGGATGCTCTCCGTCGTAAGGCGACTCCCGCTACTTTAGATTGCCTTATTGCTGATTTTGATCGCATGGGGATATCTTATTGTTATGCGGGCACAACACAAGTTGAGACTCAGTTGATCTTTCAGTGAGCTATCCCAGACCATGTGCGGGAAGCACAGCGAGAAGACCGATTACTACAGAAGGTCAGACAACGATTGGATGAGGGCAAAGAAGGGGATTTCAGTATGGATACTTCGGGTGCCTTGTTGTTTAAAGGTCGTCTGTGTGTGCCACAAAAGGCGGAGGTCAAGGATCATATCTTGAGGGAGGCACATCGCACTCCGTACACCGTTCATCCTGGTGAGACTAAGATGTACCGAGACATGAAACAACACTTCTGGTGGAAGAGGATGAAGGTGGACATTGCTAATTATGTAGCTTCTTGCGGTGTTTGCCAACAAGTGAAAGCTGAGCACAAATGACCCACGGGGTTGTTGCAGCCGTTGGAAGCCCCCCTGTGGCCATGGGATGATATCTCGATGGATTTTGTAGTGGCATTACCTCATTCGCCGCAAGGGAAGGATGCGATCTGGGTAGTGGTGGATCGGTTCAGCAAATCCGCACACTTCATTCCTGTTCACACAACCAGTTCAGCGAGTGATCTAGTTCCTATCTATATGCGAGAGATAGTGAGACTGCATGGGGTGCCCAAGACTATTATCTCGGAAAGAGATGCCAAATTCGTGTCTAAGTTTTGGGAGAATCTACAGAGTGCTTTGGGCACAGCTTCGTCTTAGTACAGCGTTCCACCCCCAGACAGATGGACAGTCAGAGCGTACAATTCAGACTTTGGAAGACATGTTGTGTGCATGCGTCTTGTCATGGAAGGACGGTTGGGAGGACCAGTTGCAACTTGCAAAGTTTGCCTACAACAACAGCTACCATTCCAGCATTAGAGCTGCACCATTTGAAGTTCTATATGGGCAGAAATGCAGATCGCCCCTCTGTCGGAATGTAGTGGGTGAGAAGGCAGTCTTGGGACCGGACTGGATTCAGAAGACAGTTGAGTGTGTGGCCATGGTGAGACAGAATCTGCTAGCAGCGCAGAGCAGGCAGAAAAGTTATGCAGATGTGAGGAGATGTGATTTGGAGTTTACGATGGGAGACCAGGTGCTTTTGAGAGTGTCCCCCAACAAAGGCATTGTCCGATTCGGTACTAAAGGGAAGCTTAGGCCAAGGTACGTTGGACCTTTCCCGATTATTGCGAGAATTGGGAAGTTAGCCTACCGCTTGGACCTTCCAGAGTCCATGCGGGGAGTTCGTAACATGTTTCACGTCTCGATGCTGAGAAAGTTTTTGAAGGACCCAAAGCATAATATTTCATTGGAGCCACTAACAATTGAACAAGACCTCAAAGTTGAGTCACGACCAGTGCGTATTCTGGAAAGGTCAGAGCGAGTGCTGAGGCACAAGACATTGGTATACGTCAAAATATTGTGGACACACCAATCAGAGAGGGAAGCCACTTGGGAGTTGGAGTCTCGCATGTGCGAGCAATTTCTGGAATTATTTACCACAGGTATGCGATACTATGGTTTTAGTAGATTCTGCTCTGGCGTGTTAACCTTGATAGAATTTGGGGTCAAATTCTGTTTAAGGGGGGTAGAATGTAATACCCAATCGAATCGTTAAATTAAAGAATTAGTCGAGAGGAGAAAAGGGATTAAGAGGAATAGTAATACCTGGAAAAAAGGGGGGTTTTGCATTTGTTTGGCAACCTGGGCCACGGGCCATGGCCCAGAAGGAGAGCCTCTAGTGGCCGGCCAAAGGGGGGGTTCCCACCCCCCAAAACCCTAATTTCCCCCCTCTTCCCTTCCCTCATTGAGCCGCCGCCCCCTTCCCTGCCTTGTGCACCTCCACCACCCCCATTGCACCTCCCCAGCAGCACCACCTCCCTCCCCAGTGAAGGTCTGTCGGCGCCCCGGGTGTCACACAACCCCGAGACCCTCTGTGCATACCGAGCTAGTCCCATGATCAGTAGCTAGCTCGCACAGTTGCAACAATGATGTTATCATAACCATTCAACAACAAACTAATGAAGCAGACAAAGTAATATTAGTTAACAGCAAATGACCTTATGGTCAAGTTCTTACAAAAGTCGCCTCACAGGGCTTAGCAACAACAGAGTATCTGGCAGCGGAAATCTCAAAAATACGTGGAGCCCAATCGACATGCCCACAGGCAATCGAGTGGAGGACGTGACCTAGTTCGCGAAGTCTTCAAAGTAGCCTTCCTGATAGTACTCAACTTTGTCCCGATTCTTCTGCTGGGTGATCAACAAAGGGCATAAAGCCGTGAGTACATAAAGTACTCAGCAAGTCGTAGAGAAATGTATGCACATAGTATTCATGCAAGGCTTAAACAAGAATGGCTTTATGGCTAATTTGCAGAAAGCAAGTTTAACAGTAAATACAATAATTAGATTGCAAAGCAGGATTTTAAAAGAATAATACATAGATAACCAAGTTCTTTTGAATCAAGCGGTGAACATCACGTTCACTTCCCAACCATTCAACCAAACCTTACCATCGAACCAAACCACATTTTTGAAAATGCTACCCTTGCGCGAAATCACCGGGCATGTCCGTGAACAGGGACACGGCTATTCAATAGATTTTTGACACTCTGCGAGAGGTTGTGCGGCTTTACCCACAAGAGATAAATCACTTATAATGTCCGTCGACACACTTAGGGGTGTGCGACTAAGTGATTATCACAAGGCTTTTACAAAGTTCCATTTTGCCTCGGTTCTACTCGCTAAGGTTTCGCCCTCACGGCCCCCTCTTGCGCCAATAATCAACCCAAACAGAACCGACTCAAAACTTCCCTAATTAGTTGGCCAGGTCCGTCCCATACCGGACTTGTGGTTGCACGAGGTGGCCCAGATCAATGGCTTGCAAAGTTAAGTCCTTAGTTGGCTGCTCAGACGAGACTACCACATCCAAATGTGCCTCACGCACCCACCTTCACCCCCTACCACAAGCCCGAGCATAAATCATTTTTATTCATTCCCGACCAAATGGCAATCCCTGCCATGGCTCAACACATTTTAATTATAGTGGCCTCACACCACAATTCCATAGTTCCATTAGTCAAATTTCATTCATCATGAACATGTGATCGAAAGTCTCGCGGGTAACTAAAGCAAGACTAAGCAATACTACGCTCTCAAGTTGGTATACAATCATGACCAACTAGTAATAACCAACCTAAGGTGTCCAAGGATATATGTCAATGAAGGAGACATTTCATTTTCAATTTATCAAGGAGGCATAATGGTAATTTGGTAATTATCTACTCCCAAAACCATTTTTAATAAAACTAGTCATGCATGATAATTTAAAACAATATACATTTATAAAATGGGTTCAACATGGTCAAAGGCCTACAACTTGCCTTCGTTGACGAGGAGCGCATCTTCGGTCGTCAGGTCGAAGAAATCTTCCGAAACGCCGAAATCTACACGTGCGAGAATAGTAACAATAAATAAAACAGCACCAAATGAACTCCAAAAATTACAAAACTAGAACCAAATGAAAGGGGCTGATTTTAGATGAATATAGAAATTTGGATCACCCAAATCGGAGTTCGGATGTGAAAGTTATGGCCGATTGAAGTTGGAAATCACATGAAATGATATAATTAGGGCTTTCTGGATTTTCCGGAGTTATTTTTCTATTGAAAATCCCGGAAAACAGTCAGCGCTTGCGCAATCGCTTACGCGGCAGCCACGCGGTTGCCACGTCGTGAAGTCTTACGCCGCCGCGACCGGCGCCACGCGCGGGACTGGGCAGGCGAGAGAGAGAGCGGGAGAGAAGAGAGAGAGAGAGAGAGAGAGAGAGGGGCGGCGCGCGGCGTCACGACCGAGAGAGACAGAGGCGACGACGAGGGAGAGAGGCGGCCGAGGTGCTCTGGAGCAGGCGACGATGCGAAGCCGGCCGCAATGATCGGACGGAGGGCGGCCGAGGCGACTCAATCGGCAAGCAAGCAAGCGCAGCGAGGAAATAGCGGGCGGCGGGCGAGGGGGGGAGGAAGAAGAGAGCGGAGGAGATGGGAGGCGCCCGGCTTTATAGCCAAAGGGGTGCGGGGCTCGGGCGTGGCGGAAGGAGACAAGGAGGGAGAATCGAGGCGAGGAGGCGCCGGGAGGTCACTGGCGGGCGCGGCTGCAGCAGAGCTCGGCGCGCTGGTCGGCTGGGAAGAGTGAAAAGGGGAAGCGGAGCGAGGCCGAGGCGAGCGAAGGCCGAGCGGAGACGGACGGGCGAGCGGCGGCGGCGGGATTCGCGGCGATGGCGAGCACCGTGGCGAGAGAGAGAGAGAAGGAGGAAGAAGAAGAAGAGAGGCGGGGAGGCGAGTCGTCCGATTTTGATCGGACGGTGGCGCGCGAGGGAGACGGGCGAGGAGGGACGCCGGATCGCGATCCGACGGCGGGGAGCGAGTCTTGTGCGCGGAGGCGGAAGGTGGGCCGTCGCGGAGTGGGTAGGGAATAGGGATGGTAGAAGGGTTTGGCCCATCAACAGGAAGGGAATTAAAATAATTTTGTTTTTTCAGAAATCCAACAAATAAAAAGGCAATTTAGAAAATAGTAAATAGAGTCTGAATATTCTAGGAAAATTCACAGAAATTCCTTGAATTATTATGGACTTAATAAAAATACTTTTAACTTTAATTTTTCTTTTTATTTTGCAAATAAAATAAATTTTAATTTCGGGTAAAATGAAAACCAATTTCTAAAATCCAATAAATCCAAGAAAACACTTAAAATAATAATTTTGATTTCAAATACAAGAAATCTCAATTAAACCAACTTTAATTTAATTGAAGTCTGATTAATTCATATTAACTGCAATTGACTCTGAAATTCCAAATTAAAATTCATATTAACTGCAATAGAAGCAAATGGTTCTCTTTTAAAATTTTGAAAATCTCTGAAAAAGCGGGACGCTACAAGCTCCTTACTGCGATCCATTGGAGGAAAGGCGAGGAGACCACCGTTGGAGGGCTGGCCAAGAGGGGGTAGCAGATCGGTTTTGTTCAGCGTTGTTGCTCGTCAGTTTTGGGTAACATATGTATGTTTTCTGATCTGACCACCTCTTAGAAAGTTGTAGCCCTCGGTTTTAGCTTTCTTTAGGCACCTGATTTGGACTTACGGTTTAGGAGTTATGGTAGTTTTACCGCGACTGTCCAGGAGAGCTGACGAGAATTGGCAGATTATCTTGTCTGGCAATTATGAATTATTTAGATGCCGAATCAGAAAGGCCACCCCAATTGAATGTTTTAGATAATTCAGTAAGCTTTCCATGTTGATAAAGAACATAATTTTTAGAGTTGTCCATCAAAAGGTATGGAATTTTTACACTTTGTTTCTGTTCACGAGTGCGAGGCGAAATGTTACGTGAACACAAGAATTAGTAGGTGGCCGAATTAGGGTACTTGCCCAACTAGGTTTTCGTAGACAGATTTGTCTTGGTTCCAGAGAGACCAAGATCACTCTGTTCCGAGTGTCATAATGAAAGTTATGATATTTTTTAGTACTACTGTCGCGGGAAGTTTTATGCTAGACTGCCGGGGAATTGGGTAGAACCTCAATTCGAGCACTAGGCCTCGAGGATTTGGGTTGAGGGACATAATCGGAGTCCTTTTTTCTCAGCGTATTTATTGTTAGCATAATTCTTGTGTAGGAGGCAGAGTTCTAGAGTAGAAGCACCATCCCTGCGTCTTCGCGCCTCGTAGCGGAAAAAAGGCAAGTACAGTTAGTGGTAGACTATTCATGAGCGATTGTTCATGCTGTTACATTATGAGAATTTTGCGCTGTTCATAGAAGCTAGAATGCTATGAATGTCAATGATTATGAATGCTAGAGGTACAAGTAATTCTTATTTATGTATGATGATTTAAAGTTCTGCACATGTGCATCATGCCATCATATTGGAGGCTTGGTCACGTGGTGATCAAGCATTGATTGAGGTCCCCGTCATGAATATGACGGGATTTTGGTCCCCATACTTGTGGAGTATGGGCTGTGATCCCTGTGCTAGAAGGCACAGGCATGGGTATGTATCGACGGATGGATACTCCGCAATACCGGTATATGCAAAAGAGAGAAAGAAAAGTGTATTTTAACAGTTTGCATCGCATAAGCATGTGACATGTCTATTATTGAGAATTGTGGATGGATGTTGATGGTTACAGTTGCATATGTTATTGTCTTACTAATTGTACTTTGCTGAGTCTTGTACTCACTCTTGCTGATGTTGTATTTTTAGGTACTTTATTTGTGGACGGCATGCATGGGAGGGGGTAGAATTAAGCTTGGTCGCACATTGGTACAAACAAACTTTCCGCTGAATAAACCATTTGAGCGATAACTCAGATTTTGAATAAATTGCTTGAGATTTGTTTCATTACGCTTTACATCTTGGATAACTTCTGTTGGAGTTAGATAGCGTATTATGGATGTTACTCTTATGATTATGTTTTAAACTGTGAGGTTGGATAATTGCTTATTATTATTGTTCGCTGTGTGGACTTCGGGATGGTTAGTAATTCAAAGGAGATTCTGCCGAAAATTTAAAAGAAATGTCTTTGTTTAATTTGTAGTTATGCTAGTGTGGTAGCATTCCAGGCTTAGGTTGGTCTAGGGTGTTACAGATAGCTTACTCTCGTCGTACTGCTCGTACAGTCTAGGGTGTTTGATGATGAGTCGGAGCCCGACAATGAAGATGATGGTGATGACGATAGCTTTATGCTTGACGTTGAGGACGCTAATGATTTTGGCGAATCTCCACCTAGTCTTACTCATAAGAGTGGTGAACTGAGTGGAAACGCGAGCTATTTCAATGATATTGAGTTGGATGACATTTGATTTGAGGCTTGTGTTAAGCTATGTTGATGGATTGTGATGATTATGCTTTACTTTTGCTATTTGAGAATTGAGACCTTGTTGTCATGTTACTTAACTATCGTGTAGAATGCTATTGTCGTTGAGAATTTGATATTTTAGATGCTTAATTTCCCAATTGCTCATTTATTTGTTGTTATGTTGTATGCTTTGTATTGTTCTCTTTAATTCATGGTACTATATTGCTCTCCCTTGAAGGTATTGTCGTATTGTATGAGTTCATCACAGTTTATCTTCATCATATGCTCATACTCATTCTTGTTTTGTAATTTTATACTTTGTAGCATGAATGTCTCAAATCATACTTCAACAAGTCAAACAAAGGGGGGTTGCACTCAAAACATGTAAGTCATCGATCCTGTCTTTAATTCAAGCTATATATGTACTTTTCAATCACTGCAATACAAGGTATATAATATATACATGTGTACATACATATCACTGTCATATCAACAATACTTGTCGACTAGTCGGCTGGCTAGTTGGCAAGTCGGACACTACGAGAGTAGTGTCGACTTGCCGACTTAATAACCATGTCTACAACAATAAATGGTCTTCGTTTTTTTGTAGCATTATCATAATATTTATCGTATAAGTTCGATAGGGAACTCTATGTTCCAATCATCAACTGTAGGCGCTAGATGGAGGACACCATCAATTCGAAGAATATCATGGCTATGATGTTCTTGCGTCCTCGCCAATGGACGAGAACTCCTTCGATCTTGCTAACTACGCCCACCTCACAATGGAAGACTACATCATCGAGGAGGCATGAAAATGCGACTTCTTCGACGAGTACATTCCCGAGAACAAACCTTCGCCACCCTCAACCCAATCCGTTGGGAGTGAGGCAGTGGGAACATCAATTCCACCCTCAAGCAACTTCGAGGGCGACTATGTTCCAACTCCCGTCGATTGGAGAGACAAGTCACCACGATGACAGTACCGTGTCTCGATGATGGAGGCTATGCTGAGGCGATGGAAGAATCATCCCAAGATCATCTACTCCATCTAATCTGAGGTCTCGGCTACAACCCTTCCTCTGACGAGAATGGGACGTTCTCACCCTTTATCTGCTTTGAATTTTGTGAATGTGCAGTTGTCAATGCCAGCGAGACTGATGAACAATGGGTAGCACATGAACAACGTGAGGCCCAAGAGCAGTCCGAACGTGTGGCGCCAGAGCAACGGAATCAACTTTTCATCGCCGGGGACATCCAGGCGACCTACCGTCAACATGAGTGGCGAACAACGTCCTCCCACCATGCTCCAGGTCACCCCGTGGACGACAGTAAGAGATCTAAATGTTGTACTGTCACCTTTACAGGTAGAAACTCCCGTCGACAGGGTACGTATACTTTCAAGTGCAACCGCTAACCACTTGGCGGGACAAAACAGAGAACAAGACCTTTTGGTCATTCTGTGGATATCATGGGGATATGCTCCAGATCTTAGGATGATATGACAATTAGCAATGACGTTTACGGTTTGTCATTTCACATATTTTTGGCACAGTTTCAGTACTGTCAGGCCAGAATCGTACTGACCGGCCAGGGTGGTGGTCAGACCGGTCCATGCGGCGGTCTGACCGGCCCTAGCGGCGGTCGGACTGGCAATGTCAGAAAGTGGTATTTTGAGTTGGGCCAAAAATAGAGGTAGCAGGCAACAGAGGGGATTCTATTGCACTTGGTCTCATAATTTTTGGAGTCTCCAGTCAAAAGTTCTATTGGATTGAAATTTTGATGATTTGATTTTGGGGAAATTCGGCTAAGTCGGCTAAGCGGTCGACCCAAGCCATAGGTGGCGGTTAGGCCGGTCGAGTGGCGGTCGACCCGACCACAGGTGCGTTCTGACCGGTTTTCACTTGGATCGTCGCCGGTCGTGGCGGCGATATTCGGTTGTTAGGTCAAAGTCATGAGTTTCAGGGCATATATGTTGCATGATGCATGTTTTGACTAACATGGGTCAAGTTGTGAAGAACTTGTTCCCAAATTTGGTTTACTTGTCTATTGTTGTGCAGGTTGCTTGGTGGTCAACGGCGAAGATGATCGGGACTAGGCTTGGTGAGCTGAGGTCCTAAACGATCGACGATGCTGTGTGAGGTCAACGAACTCAAGCGTGGTGCAAGATGGACAAGGGTGACCTACTGGCTAATCCGAGGCGCAAGATGGCACAAGGTGTAGCTAGTTAGGTCAAGAGGTGTTAAAGACAGCGCATTAAAATACGTGCGTATGTAACCCGTTTGTTTTGAGCCTTAACGGGAGCCCAATTGAGTCAAACTTCTAGAAGGTCTAAGCCTCCACTATAAATAGGAGAGGGAGGTGGCTGCACCTACTCTTCGTCTCTTTTGCTATTTTTGTAAACCCTAATTTTCTTAGGGAGAGCTTTTGTGGAGGCTAGGGTTCTTGATGTTTTGATGTGATTTTTGTGCTCTTGGATTGAGTATTGTCCTCCATTGATGGAGAGGTTGTAAGCCCATATCATATCAATCAATCAAAGGAAAGTTTTGATCATGCATTGTCTCATTGCGTTCTTTCTCTATATTTGATGATTTTGAGTCTTTCTTTGATCCGTGAGTTTTTAATTGAATTCTCTACGTGATCTAGCTTGCTGTGACGTGTGGGAACCTATCTAGGATCATCTTGATCATCAATCACCCACGAGCAAGATTTTGGATCAAGTTTTCGTTTTGACCCGGTTTTGAACCCTTCTTCAATCAAATAGAAAAGGATCGCTATTCTTCTAAGAATTATCACAATCTTCGATTGGAATAGGTCTCTGATATCATAGAGAAGGTGTGTTCCAAGTTTCATCAAGTTTGGAGTTGTAGATCAAAAGTTTCATCTATTTGTAACTTCGTCATCGGGCTGGTTCTGTTCTGTTCTTCAGGCTAGAGGTCAGACCGCCAGGGAATCGGTCAGACCGCCCAAGGCCAGAGGTCAGACCGCTAGTGCATTGAATTGTTCAATCTTTGTTGATTTTGTCGTATTACTTAGGGGTTTGAATTGGATTCAATATTAGTCTTCCGTTGTACTGATATACTGATCTTCATAGCTTCCATAGCTACTGGAGTGAAATATTATTGAATCAATTATTTATGAAAAAGTGAGTGTGCTCCTATTCACCCCTCTCTAGTCGCCTTTTCGGTCCAACAGGTGGTATCAGAGCCCGGTTAGTTCAATCTTGATCTTAACCGGTCACTAAACTTGGCGATGGATAGATACTCCACAAAGGCGTATATCTTCGATGGGCACGACTATGCCTATTGGAAGAATCGCATGCGAGTCTTCCTTGAGAGCGAAGGACACGCTATATGGGATGTTGTTCGAGTCCCGCTCGTTGTGCCCGAAGTTGCTACGCCGGCTTCAGAAGCCCTTTTGGCTAACAACAATAAGGCTAAAAACCTCTTGTATGGCGGGCTTGGGAGACAGGAGTATGATCGGATTTGCAATCTTGAGACTGCGCATGAGATTTGGAACACTCTCGAAACCTATCATGAGGGTTCGTCCCAAGTCAAAAAAAGTACGCCAAACAGTCTATAAGCGTGAATATAACAAATTCGAGATGCGTCCTGGAGAGAGTATCGATGATATTTTCAGTCGCTTTAATAAAGTGATTAATCAGATGAAAGCTGTTGGTATTGAATATTCTCAGTCTAAAAATGACACCCACCTCTTGGCTGCAATCAACACCAAGGAGTGGGAGATAAAGGCCACAGCCATTGAGGAGAATGTCAATCTTTCTGATCTGACTTTGGAGCTGCTCCATAGCAAGCTTAAGACTCATGAGATCAAGAGGATTGATCATCCTAAAAAGGAAAACATAGCTTTGGTAGCAGACCCGCTCAAGAGAGCTTCTGATGGGTCTTTTGAGTCTTCTTCTGGATTTTCGCTTGCTGGTTTATCTGCAATTCATGAAGAAGAGTTTGAGAGTCTTCCTAAGGCTGAGTTGGCCCTCATAGTCAAAAAGGTCACACGGGCCTACAATAATATGAGAAACAGAAATCGAGGAGGTCCCGTGACTTGCTATGAGTGCGGTGAGCTTAATCATATCCGGGCAAATTGCCCTAAGCTGAAAGGTAAGAGCAACCACAAGGAGGGAAAGCCAGTTTGGAAGAAGGCTCAATGGAACAAATCAAGGTTTGATACTGCCAAGCTGACAAAGGACACAAAATCCCTCATAATTCCTCCAAATCTACACTACCGCGCTCCCACCGCGTGATAGGCCACCTATCGCTTGGTTGTGGCCCGACAAGCCGGTCGCCACCGAATGGGAGGCCTCCACGTGGCCTACCGTGTGGTGGGGCGTGGTAGGAGCGACACGGGTGCTATTTTTGCCAATTCATTTGTGAGGGAGGTTAGTTTTGCAATTTCATCACGAAACAATGACACTTTAGCCGAAGAATAACTCCGAGCATGTATAATAGTGTGGCGTCAGCGGTATGTAAACCTTGCTACATAGGACACGAGATAATGTAGATGAGAGAGGTGGGGAACAGAGAATTGGGTTGTTTCTCATGCAGTAGACGATTGTAACACGAGAAACAAGATACATTATATATAGAGGAGTTGTTTACAGAGACACGTAAAAAGACAATTTATTATAAGAGTTGTATTTAGTGTTGACTATAGATGACATTGAGAGTTAGCATAGACAGTAGTTATCTGTACTGTTGTACATACCCTTAATAACCCTTCATAATTGTCTTGGAAAGATGAGTGAGAATACTTTGTGTGGGTAGTAATGAATAAACGGTTTTGCTAAACAACGATGGATTATTTCCTTTTGTCAAAATAGTTATATTTTCATCCGTCTGATATGCTTTGATATTTACACTTCTTCTCATGTGATGAATTGGATCCGAATTTATTAGGATTTTTTTTCGAAACGTAACGGGTTTACCATATTACTGTATTTTATTGGTATAAAATTTTATCTTATTTTTGTCTTATTTTTTTCTCAATATCTCAAAGTATATGTTAGATTTTGAATCATGTGATGTGAGCTGTTAGATCTATTTTTTTCGTGAGATGTGAGCCATTGGATATCGTTCTTTCTCGGTTCCTCCCGTGCGTACGGTTAACCGTCCATCGCCTCCTCTCCACTCCCCCCACGCCCCAACTGCCCAAGCTGGTGCGCAAGAAGCCCAAAGATTCTATAGATCTTTCCAAGAATGGGTTACCGGTAAATCACTTGCATTGTAGGCTGAGCACGACGACGGTTGACGAGATATGATTTTTTTAATCCGTAGCAAAGCATAATTACAGTAACCAGGAACAAAAAATACATACATAAATTACTGTAATTTATGTATAATAAAGTTGTAAATAAACTAAAATTTGAATATTTTGAGCTGACAAAACAATCGAATCTTGTATAAATGGACCCGTAAATAAATGCATATAATAGAGAGAAAATAAATAGGAGCATAAGAGAGATGCCTCATTAAATCTATATGCAAGTGTTAGTATTTATCAACGTGGGCATTCAAACTATAGGCCTTATAGTATTTCTTAATGGAGGAAGTACTATTATCTTTAATTTACTTCCTCCAATTCAAAAAAATAAGTTGTTTAAGAATACGTGCGGTTAAATTTTAAAAACTTTGGCTATCAATATCTTTTTAAATATTTAGATTAGATATATGGAAATTATATGCGTAGATTCGTCTTGAAAATCACTTTTATAATATTATAATTTTATTAAATTTTATATTCATGTGCTGCCCTTTCCTTTTTGGGGAAATTAGCTCGATAACATAGTAATTATTGGTATTTAAAGAAATAACATCCAAGTCGACCTCCAAATTCACCGCGAACAACAGAATATCTAGCAAATCTGCTAATATTTTTACTTATGCAACGTCGATTAAGGGCGTCAAACTGACGGTAATATTTTTCCTAATATATTTTATAGAGAGAGCGCGCTCGCTCGTCTGCTGCCCTAGGAGTCGTCAGAAAAATATTCATTGTGAGTCTGACTGCTCTGCGGTACTCGGCGGAATTTCAGCGAAGCAATTAATGCCTTTTGCAATCTATACGCAATCTTCACTGTGACGCGACAAATCAAAGGATATTTAACCATAGCTAACGAGCGAGAGGTGCCAGTAACTCCCTCGACCGGAACACTTATTTCTTCTTTCAGAATTGCTACGTACGAATGATAATTTTTCTCAATGGTCCCAAAATATGAATGATTTTTTGAAGGAAGGAAGGAAAAAAACAGCATTCGAAATGATGGCCAAGGATCTCACGTCGTCGGTGTCGATCTGATTGTGTGAACCGGGGGAGTCCTAGTCCTGCCCGGTTAGTCACGACCACGAGGCGAGCAGAGGCACCGCTCGCACCAGCTACCCTGCGGCTGCGGTGCGGGGTAGTTGCTACCTAACCGCTCTTACTCTCCGGCAAGTTGTCAGAGCCGACCAATAAATTCGATCCGAGAGGCCGCGCCAATTGAACAGGGAGGGAGAGGCAGCTGCTGCCATATACCGTACGTCGGGAGGACGCGACCAGCTAGCCTAGCTGTAAGCCGGCACCGCGCCGATCATGGGGTCCGTGCTGGTGGACGACGCCGCCGCCGCCACGGCTCCGCTCCTCGCCAACGACGCGCCGCCCGTCAGCACAACGGGGGAGGCCGCGCGGATGGTGTGGCAGGAGACGAAGCGCCTCTGGGGCATCGGCACGCCCATCGCCATCAGCACGCTCAGCATGTACGCCGTCAGCTCCGTCACCACCATGTTCGTCGGCCACCTCGGCAACCTGCCACTCGCCGCCGCCTCCATCGGCCTCTCCGTCTTCTCCACCTTCTCCCTCGGATTCCTAGTGAGTGGCCATCCATCTCTCTCTGATTTTGCTCGCTGCTCACTGCTCACTACTTCAGTTATGCTAATTAAATGGCGCCATGCACGCGATCGATCGACCAGCTTGGCATGGGGAGTGCGCTCGAGACGCTGTGC
Source organism: Hsuehochloa calcarea (assembly GCA_036346395.1). NCBI lineage: Eukaryota > Viridiplantae > Streptophyta > Magnoliopsida > Poales > Poaceae > Hsuehochloa > Hsuehochloa calcarea. The sequence goes on from CM070607.1 coordinate 1,839,132, forward strand.
GGCCAGGCCTTCGGCGCTGGCCAGGTGGCCATGCTCGGCGTCTACCTCCAGCGCTCCTGGATCATCCTCATCGCCGCCGCGCTCCTCATGGTGCCCTTCTACGTCTTCGCCGAGCCGCTGCTCCTCCTCATCGGCCAGGACCCCACCGTCGCGCGCGAGGCCGGCAAGTTCGCCCTCTACATCCTCCCGGGAGCCTTCGCCTTCGCCATCAACTTCCCCACCGGCAAGTTCCTCCAGGCGCAGAGCAAGGTCGTCGTGCTCGCCTGGATCGGCGTCGCCGGCCTCCTCTTCCACGTCCTCATCACCTACCTCCTCGTCTCCGTCCTCGGCTGGGGCCTCCCCGCCGCCGGAGCCGCGTACGACCTCTCGCTGTGGGTCATCGCGCTGGGGCAGGCGGCATACATCGTCGGGTGGTGCAAGGACGGGTGGAGGGGGTGGTCCATGGCGGCGTTCAACGAGATATGGGCCTTCGTCAAGCTCTCGCTCGAGTCTGCCGTCATGCTCTGCCTCGAGATATGGTACCTCGGCATGATCACCGTCCTCACCGGCGACCTCCAGGATGCGCAGATTGCCGTCGACTCGCTTGGCATCTGGTACATATCTCCAATTAATTTTGCTTCACTCTACTTATTTTGTGAATTACACACAACCTGATAACATTCTCAACACTGTTTACTGACATTGTGCTCTGTGAATTTTCAGCGTGAAGATACTGTGCTTCTGTGAATTATTATATATGTTTCAGAACTGCGTTTTTGTTTACTAACTAGCTAACAAAAACTGTGCTTTTTGTGAACTCCTTTCAGCATGAACATAAATGGATGGGAGGGTATGATCTTCATTGGTCTCAATGCTGCTATCAGGTTACTTAAAACTGCATAAACTGTTGTTTCTTGTTTTGTTCAGGGAGGAAACGAAGTTAAAAGTGTCTGAAAGATTGAAACCAATTAATTGCCAACTGGGACTAATGTGCTGATACAGCGAGAACTTGTTTAAAGTGGCTACGGACTAGGACATTAACGTAGATTGACTAATGCGCTCAAATTTTTTTTTTTGCATAAATGATAGAAAACCATTATTCTTTGATAGTACAGATCACACACTAATGTCAAATTTTAGTGCAATCGCTTTCCCCTTAGCTGATTTGATTACTTGGTGTGCTATCTGCGTGCCGTTGTTAATTTTCAGTGTCCGGGTCTCAAACGAGCTGGGTTCTGGCCGTCCCAGGGCAGCTATGCACGCGGTAATCGTCGTCATCGCCGAGTCGCTGTTGATCGGGCTGCTGTGCATGGCCCTCGTGTTGATTTTCAGAGATCAGTTCTCCGTGATATACACTAGCGATGTGAAGCTGCAGCATGCCGTCTCCAAGATTGCAGGACTACTTGGTTTAACCATGGTGCTCAACAGTGTGCAGCCTGTGATTTCAGGTATGCCTCTTTCTCTTTGACAACATGTTTTTGTTTCTGTATCCCCCTTTTTTTCTCTCCCATAGTAAAAATACTAGACATGTATAATCTTATTTCCAGTACTAATCTACACATGTATTTTTTAGTCTCTTTTAGATGATAGCTGATAAAGTAATTCTTGCCATGATCGATTATTACCGGGCACATCTTACTTAGTCGATATCATGGATTTGTTGCTGATCCAGGGGTTGCTATTGGGGGTGGATGGCAAGGCCTTGTTGCATACATCAATCTAGGTTGCTACTACGTTTTTGGATTGCCCTTAGGCTACCTTCTCGGCTACCAGTTCCACTACGGAGTTGGGGTAATTCGTGCTATCAACTTTAGCTGCTGCATAATGCAATCAGGAAACGCAAATAAAGTGTGTGATATATATATTTCTGACATTGTTTATGATTTCAGGGGATTTGGGCTGGCATGCTTTGTGGGATTACACTTCAGACGCTGATTTTACTCTCTATAGTGTGGAGAACAGATTGGAAAGCAGAGGTATAAAATTTCATTTTCTTTACAGTTTTGACAACATTAATTTTCTGCCAAAACTTGATGGACACATTTTTAAATTATTCACCGGGGAATCTTAGTTCTTCCTTAGCCTGACAAAATGGATGGAACACTGTGAGTTAATTTCAATAGACATCAATTTATCAATGTCTAACAACTTGGAATATAGGAACAGGTGTCATACAGTATTTTTCCAATCTTGATCAATGGGGCAAAAAAAATATGAAGAGGCACATCATACGACTCATGAGCACTTCACTTTTTTTTTAGTATTGAGTACGTTTGTTTTAGCTACTGCATCTTTGTTTGCATGGTTGTAGACAGATTAAATGCAAGGGAAGGGAGATGATGTGTTTTCCACCTTGCTCATCTTATTATTGACAAATTGCAGGCTGCGCAAGCTTTAAGTCGTGTGCAAAAGTGGGGCGGCACTGATGAAATCAAACCTCTCCTTGAACAGAATTAGTGTATTCTTCCTCCTTTTTGCCCTATGACACTGCCCACCTTGGTGGTACAGAGGTGTAATTTGAGGCTAATCTGAATAAAATCGAGCATGGATTAACTCTCGTGATTAATTTTATTTAGATGTAGTTATGATTCCTTGGTTTACTGTGCATAGACACGAATTGCAGGCTATGCACTGATAAGAAAATAAGAGGGATTTATCATCGATTTTGCATTTTATTGAATATTTCGCTTGAGCGATGCTATGAAATTAATTGAAATTCGTTCATCATAACCCGTATGATGGTAGATGTTTGAAAGATCCATAAGATGCAAACCAGGTTGAAATGTGGAATTACTGTATGTAGTATGACGTATGAACATTAGCTGAATCATCATGCAGCAGACTGAACCCTGAACTATTACTTGGCTACCGTCAACGGACCGATGCATTGATTGGCCTCTGCCTTACCATGGACTATTGCAACCGAGCGTTCCATAATACTTGTTTGGCTTCGTTAACACAATGAGCCTACTAATTTTGTCCCTTGATTGTGAGAGTAACGGTGTGAAGGAAGGTACAAGGTGAACTATAGTTACTACACCCCCTCATGTTCATCAGAAAGAAAGTTGTGAAAGGGTTTATTTGGCATGGCTGTGGCTTTTTTGAAAAGCGGTTTCCGGCTGTGCTGCAGGACTGAACGGCTGGGTTGAAGAGATTTGGTGTTTGACTGTTTAACTTTTAGGTAGGCTAGTTACAACTTTTGAGAGTGAGAATGTCTGAAATGCCCCCGAGACAAGTAATAGCTTTATTTGATGCCAATTAACGTAATTAACAGTAATTAACGATATTTAACAACAACTAACGACAATTAACGATAACTACCGCAATTAACGAGAATTACCGTAGTTGACTACAAATAACGACGACTACCACAATTAACAAAAATCAACGACAATTTGTATAATATATTGTTGGGTTTTTATTATATGCTGAGTACATCAATATTACAAGGAACTGCTAAGACCTCCCATAAACACGAACTCTCAAGAATTGAATTGAATGAATGACCATGGGCAGTATATATAACTGCCATATGAGTTTTCAGGCAACAGATGCTACAAGGTAGAAAATTCCTCTTCACAAGGTATAGTAGCCGACCCTGATGTCGACTCATGTTGCCTTCTTGCAAGCTGCCACAAACTCCTTCACTGACCTACCTGATGAGCCTAGTGAAAGACACATGTATTAGCTCACAAAATGATGATGTAGAGAATGTGAGCAACTTCATTGAAAAAATACTCGGAATTCCACAGGCCATGAAAGACATGTAAAAGCCTTCAACTTTTGCTTTTCTTTTCCAGAAAGAAGAGGTTGCAGTGTTTGAGGCTTGTGCTTTATCCATCTATAAGTGTGATGCATATCACCAAATATGTAATTATAACATGGAAATCATGCAGCAATGCATCTAACAATCCATGGGGAGGCTGGTTTGTAACAATGCATCTAACAAGACTGCTTTGTAACTAGGATAATTGCAAATATGTAACTACATATCTTTGTTGTGTTGCATACTCCTTTCTTGGCCCATTTATGCCTAGGCTGATTCAAATTACATGCTCCATGTTAGGCTAACACATAAAGAAATGAAAAATGTAAGCATGCCCTGTAAATAGAGGAGATCGTACGTGTGACCGAAACTAGAAGATATATGCATAGCATAGTTGATTATCACAAAAATAGAAGACATTTCTACTAGGAACAGAGGAGATCGTACGTGTGACCGAAACTGAAGATATATGCATGTGGTGCACAATTGTTGATTCATGACAGAAGGTGCTTATTGCAATTGCTGTTTATTGTACTTCTGTTGCTTAATTTTAGCAACTCAGAACTTGTTTTTGTTTTGTGAAATGATATACCCTATTGTTACCTTATTTGAAAACCTAATTACAAGACAAAAGGGTACTAGAGCCTATGTTCAAGTGTCCTATGGAATATATGCTTTCCATAGACTCACTTTGTCATGTACCAATCACATTCCCATGAAGGACAAACATCAGATTCACTGGAGCAGGCTGGAGGGAGGCTGTACCTTGGGATCAAGGAAGGAGGTGTGACCGGGCTACTTGGTGGAGGTGGCCAAAGGCGCAGGCAAGCACTCGGGGGTGGGCTCGGTCGGAGGAGGGAGGCGGCGTGCGGTCGGCCAGAGGATGGAGATAGCACGGTCGGAGGAAGAGGTGTGCTCCTACAGCCGCAGAGCTCGTGGACGCCAGAGGCCGAGGCACGGTCGGCGAGGCGGGAGGTGCTTCTGCGGCGGGAGGCGGTGTGGGGGGGGGCGGTGTGCAAGAGTGCGACGGGCGGGCTGTGGCGGCTCAGGGCGCAACCGCCGCCTCCCTTGCTAGGGTTCGGGCCAAGTGCTGAGGGGAAGCGCAAGTGGTGTGGGAAACGGGAGAATAGGGCTACCTCCGCGATTAAATACCTGGTACGGGGTGGGTAATACCGCTGGAACTTCACGGGTATTTTCGTAACGTAGACCCGAGGAAGCGGCGGGAAGCCCCTCACGGCCGTCTTCTGGCTTCCACACATTCTGACGGCTTCGAGCTTGGGGGAAAGGCGGGAGAAGAAAACCGTCCGTTTAGGATGGCTTTCGGCTTTTTCGAGCGAAAAGTCAAAGCTGAAGCCGTCCCAAACACGACTACAGTCGTATCAACTTGCTACTTGGGAGCTAGCCTAATTGGTTGGGAGTATGTTATCACATGGACAGCAGCATTATCATTTTCTTAATTGAGAGAGAGAGAGAGAGAGAGAGAGAGAGAGAGAGAGAGCCCATGAGCAACACAACACACAAATGAAGTAAAGCAGTATCCTTTTCCTTGTGTTCGGAAACTCCATAAAAAGAGTTGGGAAGCGAAAACGAAAAAGAAAAGGAGAGCAAGGTGTTTGGACCTCCAGGTGGGCCCCCGAAGCAGCTCCATTGCACCGCCAGGTGGACCATGGACGGATTGGTGTCCCCACATGTCATACATCAAACCATCGGAGTTCTGGGAGAGAAATATATTTACAGAAGAGCCCCCTCCGAGTTTCGAGAATATCTCTCAGGTCTCTCCACTTATCCCCGCACTTTCACCCAATTCCTCGTTGCTCCGAGCAACAGTAGCGCCGCACGCCACCCTCGTCGCCCTCCCTCCGATCGCGAGGTATGGAGATCCTCTCTGCCCTCACTTCGATTCCATGCGAGGTATTCCTTGTGCGCGTACGTGCGTGCGCTTGGCGGGATCTACCAATTAATCTATGATCCTACCTGTGGACTGTGGTGCTTGGTTTGAATCGATGATGTTGTGTACAACTAGCTTCGTACTATTCCGACTATGTTTATCTGTTGATGTGATGATGATAGGGTTTGTTTTAGGGCTAAGGTCGAACACGAATCGAGTCCAATCGGTTCGGTTTTGGGATTTGGAATGGCTCGTCGTCTGGTTAGCCCCGCCGCGGCGTGCCAAGGTTGCGGTTTGGTTAAGGCCGGGTTTCTGGGCGTGTTCTCCTCCTTCCATGTGATTCCACTATCCCTCCCTCCCTAAACTACTCCCTCCTTCCTTGATTCCTTCCAATGTTGTTCTTCTCCTCCTGCAAGTCTCAGTTAGTTTGGATTGCTAGTGGTTATACGAAGTTTACAAACACCTAATATTAGATACTGGGATTGTTGTCATCTTAGCTCTTTGCAGCATAGAATTCAAGTTGATTGCCCGTTCTGGTAGACTGGTGGGGATTCGTCATTCATGTATGCTATTTCTAGTAGTCTTCGGGTTTCTATCTAGATAGATGCATGCCTCTGACATAAACTTGTACTAGTGTGGTAGGGGTCGTATGTATACGTTGGAAGTGACATTATCTTGACTATTTCCTGTTTTTTTTTTGTGTGTGTGCCAGTATCAAAGCTTGCCATCATCCTCATCAAAGAGGGGTTTCTCAGGGACGAATTACGCCAGCTGCCGTGCTAATCTAAGGAAGGAGGTGGGGTCCCTCTTGTACCTGCATTTAAGTATACCTTTGTTGCACGGCGTTTCCTGCCTTGTTTATAGATTTTGGTTTGTATTGTTGTAGGGTTCACATTGGACAAGATCCCAGCCTTCCTTGTCTTTACATGTTAGTACCGTCTTTCATACGTTACTATTCATTAAATAATATAGATTCATTTCTACAAAGTAGATGATAGGTCATCAGGTTGACAATAACTTGTTACCTTAAAATCACGAATTAAACAATTTGCAAGATATAACAAGTGCACTCAAATGCAGTTAAAAACAGCTTGATGGCTTTTAATTTATTTCGCTACCGGCATGCAATGTAGTTTGATGGCTCTTCCATGCCTATTCTCCTTTTTTTCCCCCCCACATTTCAGAGTGCAAAGCTTATCAGCAAAAGGACAGCTTGTTCTGTTGCAACAGAGCCGCCTCCTGCTGCAACTGAAGAACCAGAGATGGATCCTCCGAAGGAGATATTCTTGAAAGATTACAAAAAACCTGATTATCTGTTTGACACGGTAACTACATGGCTTCTTTTGTAATAACTGTACTCCTGCACAGCTTTCAGTATCTTCACCTTCATCGTTGGAATTTTTCTAACTGCCACGACTTATGGTTGGTTTTTGTTAGCAGTTCGCAGTTCATAGTTTATAACTAGACAAATATGTTAGCCTGTATAGTTTGTCTTGGTTCGCAATGCACATAAGCAGTGCTCGTTGTCTGGCTGGGTGCAATATGATCAATAATAACACGAGTCTGGGGTTTATTTTCCTGTAAATTGACCATGGGTCCTTCTATTTGCTATCTGTATAATATTTGTAACTCTTTACTGTCGTCTAATTCTACTGCAGGTGGATTTGCAATTTCAACTCGGTGAAGAGAAGACTATAGTTACATCTAAAATAGCTGTATCTCCAGGCGTGGAAGGTGAAGAGCCATCCTCGCATCTGTACTTCTAGTTAGAAAATCATATCACTTTTGTACCTTTTGAAAATTACCATTTGGTTTCTCATTAGATGCCTTCAGGTCTCTCTTGTATATTTGTTTGCTCCTCCATTATTTTTTCTTAGTTTAAAATGTTTAAAATAAGGTTCCGGACTTCCTCACTAACTCTTGTAATATTTTTTGTAGCTGGTACCTCATCTCCACTAGCTCTTCACGGGAGTCATCTAAAGCTTTTATCAATCAAAGTCAATGGCAAGGAGTTAAAGGTGATAATTTTGAGTTCATATGACCTTCTTTTGTCATATAGCATTTATTTGGCATGTGCACATGCTCACATGCTCACATGAATACAGGATATACATATGTTCATGATTTGAGAAAGTTGATTGGAATATCATAAGATTATTCTAGAGATAGTGGGAAGAAATGTTTTGTTGTTGTTAAAAGCTTATACTCAGTTCACACTTTACTCATAAAGTTCTTATTTTGAACACAAAAAAGGGTGGACCATGTGCATGCCTGTACACGGCAGACAAAGAAAGAAGCCCATATGTTAGTTGTTATGTAGTAGATTTGACCAGTAGTCAAGAGAATAAGAGTTCCCTTGTGGCATTCAGATTGCATGCTTCAGGTTTTTCATCTTCATACTCTTACAAGTACATTTATAAATGCGGAACCACCCTGAATAGCTACAGTGTGGTAACCTTTTCCTGCCAATTTATACTATGCAAACATGCCTAGTTAAAGTAAGCCAGCTGCAGTTCATACTCTGTCTTTAGTATGCTTTTTCTTGAAAGAGTTTCTACAGCTCTTGAATATTATGCAAGTATGTTATTTTTCTGACATGTGCGTATTTACTGAATGCTAGAATGAAGAGTATACAGTCGATCCACGCCATCTGACACTTTCGACACCACCTGCTTGTGTATTCAACTTGGAAATTGTTACGGAAATCTATCCTCAGCTCAACACATCTTTGGAGGTACAAACTATTTTTGAGAGAGGCAGCTGGGCACAAACTGTACTAGATAGGAATGCGATTGATTTTAAAAACACTGGTGTCCTGTTGTAATTTCTTCTAATCTTATAGGGTCTTTACAAGTCGACTGGTAATTTTTGCACCCAGTGTGAAGCAGAAGGGTTCCGAAAAATTACCTACTTTCAGGTAGCTTGTCTTCTTGGATGGCTATGATCTATAGATAACCACAATGATGGTTTCTATTCTTTATGAATGTAGGACAGCATATATTGAACCTAAGTATGCATGCGTTATACATAACATACCTATCGAAGATCATGTTTTTGTCTCTGTCAAAGATTATGTTTTGCATTTTTTTGGCAATTCATCAAAGCATGATGGAAATGTTAAATGCTACCGCAGGATCGCCCAGATGTGATGGCAAAATATACTTGCCGTATTGAAGCTGATAAAACACTGTATCCAGTATTGTTGTCCAATGGAAATCTTATCGAGCAGGGTGATCTTGAGGTGCGCTAGCTTTCTAACGCGATCATCAAAGTTAACAAAGTGATGATCGCTGAATGTCATTTCTATACATATGATTTTTTTCTTAACTGTAGGGTGGTAAGCATTATGCATTGTGGGAGGATCCCTTCAAGAAACCAAGCTACTTGTTTGCTTTAGTTGCTGGTCAGTTGGGTTGTCGAGAAGACTCATTTGTTACATGTTCTGGCCGCAAAGTAACACTTCGAATTTGGACTCCTGCTCAAGATTTACCAAAAACAGCACATGCTATGTATTCTCTTAAAGCAGCTATGAAGTGGGATGAGGAGGTTGGTCCAGATTCAATTGTCCTATTATTTTTCTGCGATTCTTTACAAGATCATTGACACAGTTCTTAATCAGATTATTGATGCAATTCTACCTTTGGATTTGTGCCAGGTTTTTGGTCTTGAATATGATCTTGATTTGTTCAACATTGTTGTTGTTCCTGATTTCAATATGTAAGTATGTTTCTTATTTGCATCAGCATGCTGCAATTTTTGTTCGTTACTAAGACTTGGAGTCCTTTTTTTTGTGTTATTTGCAGGGGAGCAATGGAGAACAAGAGCTTGAATGTAAGAATTTACCTGCGCTTACGGAATAAATCAACACCAGTAATTTACTGACACTCTGTTTTATCATTGAGCAGATATTTCAATCTAGACTTGTGCTGGCGTCACCAGAAACTGCTACCGATGGTGATTATGCTGCAATTTTGGGTGTTGTTGGACATGAGGTACATTCATAGAAATGTTCAGTTTTTCTTTGTCACTATATTTGTTGTGGCCACAGAAATTTGAGTGGATTTCATTGCCCTGTTGATATTGACTGCTTATTATTTTTGACTGCTTATTATTTTTGCAGTATTTCCACAACTGGACAGGGAATAGGTATTTATCTTAACAACATCACCATAGTGGATGCATGTTTTAATTATATTTTGTCTTCCCAAAACATGATGTATTTTGGTTGCTTTATACCTGATTGCATCTTTACTCGTGTTTTTCAGCTCATTATCATACTTTTATTTATTTCATGAACTTCATATAGAAATCATCCACACAACTAATGCTTTGCCCGATGAGATCACAGTCACAATTAGTTGCAGTTAGGGATAGCTAGGATGGGAATAATCTCCTTATGCCTATCTTATTGCAGAGTGACTTGCCGTGATTGGTTCCAGCTAACTCTGAAAGAAGGATTAACTGTCTTCAGGGATCAGGTGCTGATGCAGTAGACCATATGTTATCTGCTGCAAGCTTGGTTTTGATCTTGCTCCACTAATTAATTTGGCTGTGCAGGAATTCTCGTCAGATCTTGCTTGTCGCACAGTAAAACGCATAGCCGATGTCTCGAAACTTAGAACCTATCAATTTCCTCAGGTTTTTTACATTTGCACTGTGTTACTGCATTCTAATTAGTTTGATGCAGATGCTGCAATAAACTGGTAGCTACATGATTTTCTTTTTCGGTTTTAACTCACTACTTTTCCCCTGATATCCAGGATGCCGGGCCTATGGCACATCCTATTCGTCCTCATTCGTACATCAAGGTGATCATACTTAATTGTCAGTTGTTTGAATTTAATTACTTAATAACTTACAACTACCATAAAGATCTGGTGTATGATTCTTTTAATTTGACTGGCAGATGGACAACTTCTATACCGGTGAGTTGCTTTGTCTATGAATTATGATGCACACCATGAGATGTACAACACCATTAACTGATTATTTTCAATCCCCTGGTGAACCATGCTAATTTGGAAACCTTATCTGATGAATCTTCTTTGGTGACTTTTGATGTGGACAATCTGGCAGTTACGGTACGTATTTTTGTTATGTGTCTTAACTGTCTGTTAGCCAATCTTTGTAATTCTTGGAATGTTCTGACATTCTCTTTTGCTGCTTTATACTTCTTCATCCAATGGTTATGGGATTTCATCACAGGTTTACGAAAAGGTTAGTTGATTTGACATTTTCTTTTCATTATGTGTACCTTAAAGAAAACCACCGTGGGATGTAAACTATAGATATGTACTTGTTGTAGGGTGCTGAAGTTGTCAGAATGTACAAGACAATGTTTGGAGCTTCAGGTTTTCGAAAGGTAAAAGTCAAATCTGGAAACCATGTTGATGGTGTCTTTTTCCAAGAATAGTAAATATATATAAAAAAGCAATGAAAACGTCGATTATTCTCTTATCTTTTGGTCAAAAAAGAGGCCCCTTAAAATCCATGACATTGCCTTGCTATGAACTTCCTACATGTTATGTTTGCCATGGGATCTGTCTCTTTTCTTCAGTTATCGAATATGTGTTATTTGTTCATTTGATTTATTTACCAGTTTGTCTTCTCCTGTAGGGCATGGATCTGTACTTCCAAAGACACGATGGGCAAGCTGTGACTTGTGAAGACTTTTACGCAGCCATGTGTGATGCAAATAATGCCCGACTGCCAAACTTTTTACAATGGTAGTATACATCTATCTTTCAATCGTGTTAAATGTTGCAAACACAATCTAATTTCCGAAGAACCATCCAATAGGTACTCTCAGGCAGGTACACCTACTGTTAAGGTAACTTCTTCGTATGATTCAAGTTCCCAGACATTTTCTTTGAAATTTAGGTAAGCTTCCACACTCTCCAGTTTTGAATTACTTTACAGAACTTGATAGTTACCCTCCATTTTCAGCTAAATCCATCCACTCTTTTTAATCTTTTTAGTCAAGAAGTGCAGCCCACTCCTGGCCAACCAATGAAAGAGCCAATGTTCATACCTGTTGCCGTTGGACTTGTTGATTCTACCGGAAAAGATATGCCCCTAACTTCCATTTACAGTGATGGAATGCTCCAAACACTCACTAGTGATGGTCAGCCAGTTTTCACTACAGTACTTCAATTTAATAAGGTAAAAGAATTATGATTGTCTTCCTGCAAAAAAATCTCTTCAATGCCAACTTCAGGGCTATAAGTTGACTTGTGAATTGTACATCCCTATGGCTTGTGAGTTGTGAACCTTGCATGCAGTGCAATTGAGTCCTGATTTTCCTCATTCTTCATTCAATGCTAGTCAATTGTTATCTCGTGGCATTTACCACCTAAAATTTAGTGGGCTTTACATTCAAAAGTCGTTTTGTTGGACCTTAATTTCTAGAGGAATTCAGATTTGAACCCTAATAAAGTAATTTACCTATTGTTGGTGTACATAGGCATAATTTTCTATTTGCATTGGATATTCAGTTGTTTATTCACATCCTTGTGATCTTCTCTGATCTTTAAAATGGCTGAATGAGACATGCTTTTATCTTTCAGAAGGAGGAAGAGTTCATATTTAACAATGTACCTGAGAGGCCAGTGCCTTCCTTATTGAGGGGATACAGTGCTCCCGTCCGTCTTGACTCTGATCTGAATGAGAGCGACTTATTTTTCTTACTTGCCAATGATTCAGATGAATTTAACAGGTTTCCTCTCACTGCCCCGTTAAAGATATCTGCCTTTTTATTAGAGAATTCAATCTGACAATTCTTCCATTCCTTAGATGGGAAGCTGGTCAAGTATTGGCACGTAAACTGATGCTCAGTCTTGTAGCTGACTTCCAGCAACAGAAAACGCTGGCCCTAAATACAAAATTTGTTGACGGACTTAGATCGATCCTGCGCAACACAAACTTGGATAAAGTAATTATGTTTCTGATCCTATTACGATTTGACGCAAATTTCAATTATAAATGGCTAACCTGAGCTCGTACAGGAATTCATTGCAAAAGCAATAACTTTGCCTGGCCAAGGGGAGATTATGGATATGATGCCAGTTGCAGATCCCGATGCAGTTCATGCTGTCCGTACCTTTATTAAGAAGGAAGTCGCCTTTCAACTCAAAGATGATCTTCTTGCAGCTGTAAGTGGCATCAGGCAACCACCAAAATTCTCTTAAAATGTGGCCAATGTACTCTAGTTTAGTAATTGTTTTTTAGGGAGATTTAAATTACCAATGTTATATTTAGTTTTGAACTACAGTGTTGTATAAACTGCTATGATTGGGTGTGTGGGTGAGGTGGGCACTTCATGTACACAACTGAAATCAACAAAGAACATTGGGTGAATTGGTGTCGCACGAAGCCTCAAAATAGCAAGTGTTAGACTGGCTTTTATCTTGTTTCTATTACCAACTATTATGCCGTTATGATTGTTTATCCTTACTACCCCTTTTTGGTATCACCTTGGTATTTACTTATGCTTGTTTTGTCTTAAGGTGACAAGCAACAGAAGTTCTGAAGCTTATACATTTAACCATGATAGTATGGCTCGCCGTGCATTGAAAAATACATGTCTTGGTATGTTTTTCTTTTTCAACTTATGCTCCAATATGGGAATTATGTTCCAGACATTGTGACCTAAATATATTTTCTGGTGATGCGTGCAGCTTATCTTGCATCTCTGAATGAGCCAGATGTCACTGAACTTGCATTGCATGAATACAACTCTGCTACTAACATGACAGAGCAGTTTGCTGCCCTAGCAGCATTGTCTCAAAATCCAGGCCAAGTTCGTGATGATGCCCTTTTGGATTTCTATAACAAGTGGCAGCATGACTATTTGGTAATTGTCGCTGCTTATAAAGTGTTGGTAAGATTGTACAACATGGGAGCTCATACTTGTTTCTTTGCTCCAATAGGTTGTAAGCAAGTGGTTTGCTCTTCAAGCTACCTCGGAAATTCCTGGAAACGTTGCTAACGTTCAAAAGTTACTTGCTCACCCTGCTTTTGACATGCGGAATCCCAATAAGGTACATGGCGCTGTCGGTTGTAACCTCTTTGGCCTTTATATTTTGAGTGTAGAGTTTGAGAACCTTAATGAAGATTTGCTTGATATACAGGTATACTCATTAATTGGAGGATTTTGTGGGTCACCTGTGAATTTCCATGCAAAAGATGGTTCTGGTTACAAGTTCTTGGGTGAAGTTGTTTTACAGCTCGACAAGATAAATCCCCAGGTTAGTTCCGCTTTACGCGCTAAACTAATAAACACTTGTTCACCTATTACCCTGCCTCCACTTGATATTTGATTTGGGTTATCATGATTTTCTTTGCTGGATTTGGAAATATAGGTGGCCTCCCGCATGGTCTCAGCGTTCTCTCGGTGGAGGCGATATGATGAGAGCAGACAAGCTCTTGCTAAGGTCTCCCCTCCCCACCCGCCTTCCCTGTGTCTGTGACGGGATCGTACTATCCACTTCGACCACAGCATTTGAAGTGCAATGTGCTACTTATTTTATTCAATAGATGTGATATAGGCTTGGTCTAACACGCTTCTTTCTTTTATACAGGCCCAGCTGGAGATGATTATCTCAGCCAATGGACTCTCTGAAAATGTCTACGAGATAGCTTCAAAAAGTTTGGCAGCTTAATTTTGTCTATGCAAATAATCCATTTGAACATACCCGTCGGTCCTACCCTCATCAGATCCAGGGTACCGCTAAGTGTAGTACTTAACTGACTATATTTGTTTGGAATAAGTAAAAAACAGGACACTGGAGTGGCATAAACTCTCTGAATTATAGCGTGATGCCTGTCAAGTTTTCTTGAATTGCTCCATTAGCTGTTAACAAGTTGGTCACGTTTAGAGCATAAGCGGCCCCAAAAGAAATGTTGGTCATGCGATTCTTAGAGATGGCTGTAGCTGAAAGGTTTCGAATATGTGGACTGCTAGTGTTGCTTGTTGGCTGCTTATTGCCCTAGGAAGTTAGGAATCTGGTGGGCAAGAAAATGCTTGGTGGCGTTAACTCTTTACTGAGATGTTGGCACGAGTTCTGGTGAGGATGATTCATCTCAACTGGAGTTGAGTTCGTTACTATTCCTCGTAATTGCGCTTTGGTGCTTTGATTCTTAAGCTTGAGTCGCTCGAGCATATGGTTCCAGCGGCACAGATTCTAGCATTATGTGTGGTTGACGTTGCGTCTAGGGTGGAGACGACGCGTCCAAGGCGTGTGCACGAGCATCCGTGTGGTCCAGAAGAGGATCACCCTGTGGCGTCGGCGTCGCCGTCGCTGTCGCCACAGTAGACTACACTTGTTTGTACCAAGTGCTACATACCTCTCGCACCACCTCACTATCTCCTCTCGCACTGCCACAAGCACAACCCAACAAGCACAGCAGACAAAGCAGAGCATTCGCCATTAGCGAAGTGAGCAAGAAAGCCTCGCGAGCTTGGATGGGTTCTCGGTACGAGGTGGAGGTGACGGTGGGTTCCGCGCGCGACCTCAAGAACGTCAACTGGCGCAACGGCGACCTCAAGCCCTACGCCGTGCTCTGGGTTGACGACGGCGCCAGGTGCTCCACCCGGGTCGACCTCGACAACGGCGACAGCCCTGTCTGGGACGAGAAGCTCGTCCTCCCGCTCCCGCCCTCCGCCCGCATCGACGACGCCGTCCTCTGCATCGACGTCGTCCACACCAACGCCGCCCAGGGCGTCAAGCCGCTTCGTCGGCTCCGCCGCCTCCGCTCCGCGACGTCCTCGACGACGCCGGCATCGGCGGCCGCGCCTCCGCTCCCTCCGCTGAAGCGTCCCTCCGGCCGCCCCGGGGCCGCCGAGGTCCGCGTCGCCGTCTGTGAGGCCGCCACATTACGACCCGTCCCTTACCCGCCTCCTACGGCCAATCCGGCTGCTCCGCGCCCGTCTGCGCCCCCGCTCTGGCGGCTCGGCGGTACGAGCAACAGACGCTGCCCCGCCGTCTGGTACCGGCCGCCTCGGCGCCGCTTCGGCCGGCGTCTGGCGCTTCTTCTTGCTCCTCTCTGCGGCGACGGATCGGTGGTGGAGGATCCAAGAAGAAGAGCAAGATGGGGATGGGGACAGTGGCGGTGGCGCGCGCTACCGAGTGGTGGGCGGGCTGGCGCTGGCTGGAGGGGCGAGCTACCTTGAGGACAAGGTCGAGGAAGGCGTTGCGGAGAAGGTGGAGGAGGACCTGGCCAGGGACTCGTATGGCGGTGGCGGGTTCGACGACTTCGGAGGCGACGACGACTACTAATCGTTTGAGAATCGGACGGCGGCGGCGGCCGACCCATAGCAGTAACAAACTCTAGAAACAATGAATGAATAATAATTTTCGCTGGATCGATCGACTGAGTCAAGCTGAAGCAACGAATGACACGAAATCCCCAGCCTGATTAACACGCGCTTGTCTTGTGCCACTCGAAACTGAGCCTGATTAACCAAATATATTCGAGCAGCCCAGAATGCAAGCGAATCCGTCCGCGAGCATGTCTGCTCTGCTCTACCCCTTCAGCTCAGCTCAGCTCAGGAGCGGCGGTGCACATCTCCCCAGCTGGACCGACCATCTTCTATACTGATGGGATGGAATGGAATGGAATACGATGATCACGGAACTGAAAAGGAAAGGGGGAAATCAATCACGTTGTTCTCTTCAAATTAGCGCAAATCAAGGAGGACGTAACGAACGTACATAACCAGCACCTTATTGCGCTCCGAATTTCTTCGCCCGCTCTCCTCCGTCCGTATCCAGCCTTCCCCCCCTCCTTCACTCTGTCCAATCATGCAAGCCGCCTTCTTCTCTTCACACTACCACCACCTCTCCCGGCGCTGCGAAGCCCCTCCTCCCTTGGCGAAGATCACCGCCACACTCACCCCAGCGATAACGTTGAACATGTGAGCTCCCTTCAATTCCTTCTGCGTCACATCCTGTTCCACCCGTTTCCCCCTCAATCTTAACATCCCAAGTTTTTCAGATTTTTTTTAAAAAAAATAAAATTAAAATAACTATTTGGTTTTGTTGAATTGCTAAAGTTTAACTTAGAGATTTTCTAAAATTAAAATCAATTTAATATGAATTAATCAAACTTCAACTAATTCAAAGCTTAGTTTATTTTAAATTTATTAGAGTTCTTTGGTGTTTAAAATCTCATTTATCTGATTCATTCCGAATTCCCGTAGGCCCATTCCCCCCTGTGAAAGATCTAGACCCGCCATTATGAGTTAATGGATTGTTTTGGTGATTAATGACAAATCCAAATATGAGACTAACTCTTTTATCAATTATTATCTTTGTGTAGTCTCATTTGGATATAAAGGTGAAATACAACGAGGTATGCAATCGACATCTCAATCTTATATATTGCTGCATTTCTCGGATCCAAAATATAGGATTGAACTCAACCTTAAGTTAAACTTGAATATGTGCATATGACCTCATTACACATTTGTGTATGCACACATTTAGGGGGAGTTTTATCCTATACTTTGTGGTTTCATTAGTATTGATCCATATTCCATTTTCCACATATACTAAGGATCTTTACGTTGAAACAAAACCTTTGAGTATACAAAACTTGTGTAGTTCGTATATACTCATGTTATGAGTATATAGAACTTGTGTAGTTCTTGTATACTCATGTTAGAGTATAGATAACTTGTGTAGTTTATATACTCAATTGTTCTCTCATTTATCATCATTAAATTTATGAAAATTTAAGTGGTTATCATCAATTACCAAAGAGGAAAGATTGAGGTATCTTGTCCCACCATTATGAGTTAATGGTATGGTGTGGTAATTAATGATGATCACATTGTGGAACTAACATTTTCCATGAGTTGGATATACAGTTTATGTTCCAGATGATGAAGACTTGGGATGATCATGAGTTGATCATCAAGTCAAGAGCTTGGTGTAAATGATGCATCATGAGTTGATGCTTATCAAGAAGAGATGATCATGAGTTGATCATCAAGACAAGAGAAGACCCATCATGTGTTGATGGAGGTCAAGTGAAGGATTGCATCATGTGTTGATGCATGTGAAGACTTCGGGATGGAGAAATCATCATGTGTTGATGATGTTCAAGACAAGATCCCGGTGAAGAAATCATCATGAGTTGATGAGTGTCAAAGTTAAAGACCCGGACTTGAAGTGTTGATGTGCGTCATCAAGCTTCAAGAAGATGCAAGGCAAAGGTATGACTAGCTAGGGCTAAGGATGTGTTCCTAGTCTTTTACCGGTCTTGGTGTTTGGTTGGAAGACCGGATTGCTAGTATAGGTTGCCGTACTATTAAGAGGGGTCTTAACTAGTAGTTTGAGTTAGTCATGTGTTGATAGCTCATTATATTTGCTCTAGCTCATCTAGGCATGATGCTATTTATTTGCGAATGTGTTTTGCAAATAATCGAGGCTCATGCATAACCCTTGTAGCATGTGACTTAAGTTTGCAAATGCGTTTTGCAAATGGTGTAAGTCCATGTACCTTATTCCTTGTGATGAGTATTCTAAGGGTTAGCAAATGTGTTTTGTAACCTCATCGAGAATATCATCTTTGAAACCTTGTCGAAGATTGCATTCAAATGAGCTAATGTGTTTAGCCATTTGAAGTAAAGCATTTGAGTTGGCTTCGTGAATCACGGCCGGACGGCGAAGGTCACCGGTCGGACCGGTGGCAAATCGGACCGACCGGTGTGCTACTAGCGGTCGACCGGTTTGACTTGAACCGATTTCCTTGTGCGGAAGTTCCGCTATTGTAAAATCGGAGCTTCATGGTGAGGAAGTTCCGAGTTCGAGCGAACGGTTTTTCCGAGAGCTCCCATTTTGGGACTTAGCCAAATTCGCGAAGGGGGTCGGACCGGCCACCACGGCAGGCGGTCGGACCGATATACCGGCGGTCCGACCGGCCAGTGCATGGCGGTCGATCGCCAAGGCCCAACGGCTACTTTTCTAGCCGTTGGCGCGTAGGCGGTCCGACCGCCATTGGTTGGCGGTCGACCGCCCGGGTCTGTTTGATGGAATCTTCTCCCAACGGCTAGTTTTTGTGTGTGGGCTATATATAGACACCTTGGCGGTTGGGAGAAGTCTGCTGTGCCCATATTCATTCTATTGAGCTAAGAGCAAGCCTCTCATCTCTTTTGTGCATGTGTTGCACTTAGTGAGTGTTGAGAGCAAACCCTAAGTGCATGTGTTGCCTTAGGTAGTGGATTGAGTATCCACTTGAGCGTTGACACTTGATTAGTTCAAGTGATCGTTGAGACTTGTTTCTCTTGGTGTTTGCCGACACCTAGACGGCGTGGAGGCGTCGTGCCCGGTGATCTTCTCAAGAAGCTTGTGAGAAGGCCCGGCGTTGTTGTGAGTGGTTTGGTGCTCGCCATCTCCGGAGCGGAGGAAGAGCAACCCTAGTGGAGCGAGGTGTTGGTTCGGTTTGGAACCGGTCCAAGTGTTGGACTTACCTCGGAGGTGTTGGCTTAATTAGTGGAGCCGGTCCAATTTGTTTGGGCTAACCTCAACGTGGATTAGGGGAGACCGGCAAGTCTCCGAACACCACGGTAAAACATAATTGTGTCCATCTTGTTTTTACTTGTGCTTTACTTTGAGCAATTTATATTACATGCTTTAATTGCTTATATATATCATTGTTTGATTGCTCTCTTGTATTGTTGGTGCACTTAGTTGAGCCTAGTTGATTTAGGTTTTAATTGTGCAAAACCAATTGGCCATTAGCTTCCGCATTTATATATTGGTTTAGCGCGAAAGATTTTTAAAACCGCCTATTCACCCCCCTCTAGTCGGCCACCTCGATCTTACAAGTGGTATCAGAGCTTGGTCTCTCATTTATTAGACTTAACCGTCTAGAGAGTAAAGGATGGCAACTAGAGATTTAGTGCACCTAGGTGAAGCACCTATATTTGATGGCACAAATTATGCTTATTGGAAAATCCGCATGTCTTGTTATTTTAGGGCCATGAGTCCAAAAATATGGCGGATTGTAGATGTTGGCTTTTCTCCTCCATTGGATCATCTTGCTCCAACAATTGAGGAAGAGAAAAGCTTACATCTCGACGCTCAAGCAATTAACGGTTTATTTAGTGCTTTGAGTGTAGAGATGTTTGATGAAGTGTGCAATCTTGAGAGCGCTCATGCTTGAAATACAACGAGGTATGCAATCAAACATCCAAATGAACAATATTGATAAAAACATTCTCCCCCTTTTGGCATAAATCACCCAAAAACACAAGACAAATCTTAGCCAAAAGGAGTATTTGCAAAATGATACCACTTGCAAAAAAAATGAGGTTGGTCACAAAAAGTATAAATTGAACTTATATGACCAAGGTGGAATTTTTGTTCTCAAGATGTGAGAGGAGAAACAAGGATAGGTTACAAACCTATTGATCATAACATTCTCCCCAAAGCAAATCAAAACATTGAGAACCACTTGAAATGATAGTTGAAACATATTCAACTAACCTCCCCATTTTTGAAAAGGAATATAGATAATCTCTCATTTTAACAATTTTCACAAACTATGTTGAGAGAACATAAAGAATGATGCTTGAGAGAGATTTTTATAAAAATTTGTGAATTTCTCTTGTAAAGAGGACATCACGACGAGAGACAAGAAGATATAATCAATCACAAATATATTCATTCATAATCACATCTCATCCACATCTCATGCAACCATAAATCATGTTTTTATGTCATGATTTATGGTTGCATGAGATGTGGATGAGATGTGATTATGAATGAATATATTTGTGATTGATTATATCTTCTTGTCTCCTGTCGTGGATGTCCTCTTTACAAGAGAAATTCACAAATTTTTATAAAATCTCTCTCAAGCATCATTCTTTATGTTCTCTCAACATAGTTTGTGAAAATTGTTAAAATGAGAGATTATCTATATTCCTTTTCAAAAATGGGGAGGTTAGTTGAATATGTTTCAACTATCATTTCAAGTGGTTCTCAATGTTTTGATTTGCTTTGGGGAGAATGTTATGATCAATAGGTTTGTAACCTATCCTTGTTTCTCCTCTCACATCTTGAGAACAAAAATTCCACCTTGGTCATATAAGTTCAATTTATACTTTTGTGACCAACCTCATTTTTTTGCAAGTGGTATCATTTTGCAAATACTCCTTTGGCTAAGATTTGTCTTGTGTTTTTGGGTGATTTATGCCAAAAGGGGAGAATGTTTTTATCAATATTGTTCATTTGGATGTTTGATTTGTTTAGACATACCAAAAGAGGGAAAATGCATGCTTTAGATGTGTAAGGGGGAGAATGTGTTCACATGCATTTTGTTTAATGCTTTATGTTTCACCTCATATGATGCATAGACATAGTTCATTAGTTTAAATTCTTATCTTATGTCTATGAATATCCAAATGTTGTTATTGATAATGGATTTGTCATCAATCACCAAAAAGGGGGAGATTGAAAGATCTAGACCCGCCATTATGAGTTAATGGATTGTTTTGGTGATTAATGACAAATCCAAATATGAGACTAACTCTTTTATCAATTATTATCTTTGTGTAGTCTCATTTGGATATAAAGGTGAAATACAACGAGGTATGCAATCGACATCTCAATCTTATATATTGCTGCATTTCTCGGATCCAAAATATAGGATTGAACTCAACCTTAAGTTAAACTTGAATATGTGCATATGACCTCATTACACATTTGTGTATGCACACATTTAGGGGGAGTTTTATCCTATACTTTGTGGTTTCATTAGTATTGATCCATATTCCATTTTCCACATATACTAAGGATCTTTACGTTGAAACAAAACCTTTGAGTATACAAAACTTGTGTAGTTCAGATATACTCATGTTATGAGTATATAGAACTTGTGTAGTTCTTGTATACTCATGTTAGAGTATAGATAACTTGTGTAGTTTATATACTCAATTGTTCTCTCATTTATCATCATTAAATTTATGAAAATTTATGGTTATCATCAATTACCAAAGAGGAAAGATTGAGGTATCTTGTCCCACCATTATGAGTTAATGGTATGGTGTGGTAATTAATGATGATCACATTGTGGAACTAACATTTTCCATGAGTTGGATATACGAGGTTATGTTCCAGATGATGAAGACTTGGGATGATCATGAGTTGATCATCAAGTCAAGAGCTTGGTGTAAATGATGCATCATGAGTTGATGCTTATCAAGAAGAGATGATCATGAGTTGATCATCAAGACAAGAGAAGACCCATCATGTGTTGATGGAGGTCAAGTGAAGGATTGCATCATGTGTTGATGCATGTGAAGACTCGGGATGGAGAAATCATCATGTGTTGATGATGTTCAAGACAAGATCCCGGTGAAGAAATCATCATGAGTTGATGAGTGTCAAAGTTAAAGACCCGGACTTGAAGTGTTGATGTGCGTCATCAAGCTTCAAGAAGATGCAAGGCAAAGGTATGACTAGCTAGGGCTAAGGATGTGTTCCTAGTCTTTTACCGGTCTTGGTGTTTGGTTGGAAGACCGGATTGCTAGTATAGGTTGCCGTACTATTAAGAGGGGTCTTAACTAGTAGTTTGAGTTAGTCATGTGTTGATAGCTCATTATATTTGCTCTAGCTCATCTAGGCATGATGCTATTTATTTGCGAATGTGTTTTGCAAATAATCGAGGCTCATGCATAACCCTTGTAGCATGTGACTTAAGTTTGCAAATGCGTTTTGCAAATGGTGTAAGTCCATGTACCTTATTCCTTGTGATGAGTATTCTAAGGGTTAGCAAATGTGTTTTGTAACCTACTGAGAATATCATCTTTGAAACCTTGTCGAAGATTGCATTCAAATGAGCTAATGTGTTTAGCCATTTGAAGTAAAGCATTTGGAGTTGGCTCTGTGAACTGCCGGTCGGACCGGCAGTGGTCACCGGTCGGACCGGTGGCAAATCGGACCGACCGGTGTGCTACTAGCGGTCTGACCGGTTTGACTTGAACCGATTTCCTTGTGCGGAAGTTCCGCTATTGTAAAAATCGGAGCTTCCGCGGTGAGGAAGTTCCGGAGTTCGAGCGGAACGGTTTTTCCAGAGAGCTCCCATTTTGGGACTTAGCCAAATTCGCGAAGGGCGGTCGGACCGCCAAGACGGCGGCGATCGGACCGATATACCGGCGGTCCGACCGGCCAGTGCATGGCGGTCAGACCGGCCGAAGGCCCAACGGCTACTTTTCTAGCCGTTGGCGCATGGGGCGGTCCGACCGGCCATTGGTTGGCGGTCAGACCGGCCCTGGGCTGTTTTGATGGAATCTTCTCCCCAACGGCTAGTTTTTGTGTGTGGGCTATATATAGACACCTTGGCCGGTTGGGAGAAGCTGCTGGTGCCCATATTCATTCTATTGAGCTAAGAGCAAGCCTCTCATCTCTTTTGTGCATGTGTTGCACTTAGTGAGTGTTGAGAGCAAACCCTAAGTGCATGTGTTGCCTTAGGTAGTGGATTGAGTATCCACTTGAGCGTTGACACTTGATTAGTTCAAGTGATCGTTGAGACTTGTTTCTCTTGGTGTTTGCCGACACCTAGACGGCGTGGAGGCGTCGTGCCCGGTGATCTTCTCAAGAAGCTTGTGAGAAGGCCCGGCGTTGTTGTGAGTGGTTTGGTGCTCGCCATCTCCGGAGCGGAGGAAGAGCAACCCTAGTGGAGCGAGGTGTTGGTTCGGTTTGGAACCGGTCCAAGTGTTGGACTTACCTCGGAGGTGTTGGCTTAATTAGTGGAGCCGGTCCAATTTGTTTGGGCTAACCTCAACGTGGATTAGGGGAGACCGGCAAGTCTCCGAACACCACGGTAAAACATAATTGTGTCCATCTTGTTTTTACTTGTGCTTTACTTTGAGCAATTTATATTACATGCTTTAATTGCTTATATATATCATTGTTTGATTGCTCTCTTGTATTGTTGGTGCACTTAGTTGAGCCTAGTTGATTTAGGTTTTAATTGTGCAAAACCAATTGGCCATTAGCTTCCGCATTTATATATTGGTTTAGCGCGAAAGATTTTTAAAACCGCCTATTCACCCCCCTCTAGTCGGCCACCTCGATCTTACACCCTGTGCCGTCCCGCTCCACCCTTTTGGTTTCGATCAGCCTTTCGGTTTCGACCATTCCTTCGGTTTCGATCACCCTCGCCTCGACACATTCTTTCTCTCTCTTTTTCCTCAGCGCCGTGCACATTAAATGCCATCGTCTCTTCAGCGACATACGCATTAAATGTCGTCATCTCCGCCGCGCCGTGCGCATTACATGCCGTCGCATCCTTAGCGGCATGTCCATTAAATGCCGTCGTCCCCTCAGCGACATGCGCATTAAATGCCGTTGTCTCTGCCGCGCCACCGCGAATTCCGCCGCTCCACCTTGTCGCCCTGTTTCCCCCTCCTCCTTCCTCTATAAATGGAGCACCAGGGAGCCCTTTGCCTCCTCTTGTTTTCCCTCTCAACTCTCCCTTTTCCCTCTCTCTCTTGCCCTCATTTCGCCGCCACCAGCTGGAGCTCGCTCCAACGCCTCTAGCGCCGTCGCCTACTCGCTGCCGAAGAGACCACCGGAGCACCCGTGCCGTCTTTGACCACCTCCCCGCCGCTCCCTTCATCCCCGTCATTCTTTACCTTCGACCACGAGCTTCCCCACCGCCATTCGCCTGTCCACTGACCTCCCCCGGCCACTATCTCTCTCTCTCTTGATAAGCTCTCCGTGCACTGTTCTCTCTCTCTCTTGTTCTTTCGACCGCACTAAGCAGTCGAATCCTTCTTTTGACCACGTCATGTTGTCAAACCTCCTTCGACCAGATAGTCAAACCTCCTTCCAACCACCTGTAGTCGAACCACCTTCGACCAGGTAGTCGAACCTTCTTCCGACCACCTGTAGTCAAACCTCCTTTCGAGAGCTCGTTCTTCTTCATTCGAGCGCTGATTTGAGTGATTCAAATTTCTAATTTCAGCTTAATTCAGTACCTTTCTTTTGGTTCTAGTTTGGTTCTTTTTAGATTTTATTTGGAATTATTTTATTTATTTGGCTCTTTTTGCACATATAGATTCCGGCGTTTTCGAAGAGTTCTTGGACCTGACGACCTCGACCGAAGCATCTCAACTCTTCAATGAAGGAAAGTCGTAGACCTTTGATCTTGTTGTACCCATCTTATAAAATTATATTATTTTATATCAGTATGCATTGCTATTTTTTACATCAATTGTTTCTAGGAGTAGTTAAATACCTACTTGATAGTATGGCTCCTTGAATAATTGTGATTGACATGTTGACATGTACCCTTGGGCACCATAGGTTGGGAAATCTTAGTTGGACATTTTTGTAATACCAACTTAGGTGCGTATCATGCTTAGTCATGCTTTAGTTATGCGATGGTCTCTCGATCACATGATTCAATGATGATGAATTTGACTTAATGATATATAGAATGGTGGCAAGGCAAGGGTTGCCATTTCGTCGGGTTGAACCAAAAGTGATTTCATACTCGGGTGAATGATTGTGCAGTAAAGGGGGTGCGAGAAACACATTGGGATGAGGATGTTTCGCCTGAGTAGCCACAAAGGACTTAACTTTGCGTGTCATTGATCTGGCCATACCGTGCAACCATAAGTCTATTTATGGAGTGTACCTGGCTAACTAATTAGCAATATTTTGAGTCAATTCTGTTTGGGTTGATAAGTGGCGTCAGAGGGGGCTGGATTGAGGCGAAACCTTAGCGAGCAGAACCGAGTCAAAGCGGAGCTTTGTAAAAGCCTTGTGATAATCTCTTAGTCGTACACCTCGAAAGTGTGTGAGCAGACAGTATAAGATGATTATCTCTTGTGGGTCAAGCTGTACAACCTCTGTAGAGTGTAAAACTATTCGAATAGCCGTGTCCCCAGTTATGGACAATGCCTGGCGATTTTACACAAGGGGTAGATTTTCTCAAAAATGTTGTCGTGGATGGTTATGAGTTGCTGGAGTGGTCGTTGGTTGGGAAATGAACATGGTGTTCACGAGTTGTTTCAAGAAACTTGATTACTTATGTATTAATATTTCAACTGGTGCTTTACAATCTACTTACTGTATTTACTATCAATACTGCTTTTTGCAAAATAACCATAAAACTATCCTTGTCAAGCCTTGTATGAATACTATTTACATACATTTCTCTACGCCTTGCTGAGTACTCTAATTACTCACAGCTTTGCACCATTTGTTGACCAGTAGCCGAAGAAGACCCGGGGAGTAGTGAGTTCTACGAAGAAGACTACTTCGAAGACCATGTGAACTAGGCTGCGTCCTTCACTCGATTGCTTGTGGGCATGTCGTATGACTTCCACGAGTGGTTTTTTTCCACTTCAAGTTTACTCTATTGTCATTAAGCCCTACGTGGCAAACTCTGTAAAGCTTGACCCTAAGGTCCTTTTGCTACTAAAAAATATTGATCTGTTTGCTTCCTAACTACCTTGTTGTATGGATATAATTCCATCGATGTTGCAAACTGTGTGGACTAGCTACTGATCCTGAGACTAGTTCATAATATATACACAGAGGGTCTTGGAGTTGTATATCCGGGGTCTCGACATCAATCGATTTGGGTTTTCAGCCGGAAGAGAACCCCCACGCCATCGTCTTCCCCTAAACCGGCGAAACCCGCCATCTTCGACGTCGCCCTCCCCTTTGAAAGATCTAGACCTGCCATTATGAGTTAATGGATTGTTTTGGTGATTAATGACAAATCCAAATATGAGACTAACTCTTTTATCTAGTAATATCTTGTGTAGTCTCATTTGGATATAAAGGTGAAATTCAATGAGGTCTGCAATCGACATCTTAATCTTATATATTGTTGCATTCCTCGAATCCAAAATATAGGTTGAACTCAACCATAAGTTAAACTTGAATATGTGCATATGTTCTTATTACACATTTGTGTATGCACACATTTAGGGGGAGTTCACTCTATATTTTGTGGTTTCATAAGTATTGATCCATATTCCATTCTCCTCATATATTAAGGATCATTACTTTGAAACAAATCCTTTGAGTATATAAAACTTGTGTAGTTCATATATACTCATATTGCTTTATATTCAATTATTTGTAATTGTGTTGTGGGACTAATGTGTGTGCTAAGATGTGTTCAAGGTTTAGTCCCTGAGTCTGAATGAAGACATGAAAAGGAAATGCAAAGATGGTAAAAGATCAACTTAGGATCATGCATTCTCTTTTGGTTTGGTTTCAAAAGCAAAATCTTTTTCTCTGTGCA
This sequence comes from Hsuehochloa calcarea, assembly GCA_036346395.1. Taxonomy (NCBI): domain Eukaryota; kingdom Viridiplantae; phylum Streptophyta; class Magnoliopsida; order Poales; family Poaceae; genus Hsuehochloa; species Hsuehochloa calcarea. The sequence continues at coordinate 1,866,041 of CM070607.1, forward strand.
CAATCGGAAGTTCCGGCGTTATACTAGCGGAAGTTCCGATTATCGGATGGTCCGAAAAATGCGCGGCTTGATTTTTCCAGAGAGCATCCGGTTTCGGGACTTAGCCGATTTCTCGAGGTGCGGAAGTTCCGCAATGATAAGAGCGGAAGTCCGATTATCGGATGGTCCGAAAAATGCGCGGTTTGATTTTTCCAGAGAGTACCATTTTTAGGGACTTAGCCATTTTCGCAAGTGCGGTAGTTCTGAAATGAAATGAGCGGAACTTCCGATAATCGGAACAACCGCATGATAGTTGGCGGTAGTACCGCACCTTTCTACAATAGTTTGTTTAGAAGCATTTGTTGCATGTATATCTTGATAATTATTAGTAATCATTGTGGGACTAACATTTTTCATGAGTTGGATGAATAGGCTATGTTCTAGGGTGACGAAGACTTTGGATGGCATCATGAGTTGATCGTCATCAAGTCAAGGTTCAAGAAGAGGATGTATCGTGTGTTGATGCATAACAAGATCTCGAAGAAGGAGATGATCATGAGTTGATCGTCAAGTCAAGAGAAGACCCATCATGTGTTGATGGAGGTCAAGTAAAGGATGCATCATGGGTTGATGCATGTCAAGACGATGACCCGGACTTGAAGTGAAGATGTGCGTCATCAAGCTTCAAGAAGATGCTCACGGCAAAGGTATGACTAGCTAGGGCTAAGGATGTGTTCCTAGTCTTTTACCGGTCTTGGTGTTTGGTTGGAAGACCGGATTGCTAGTATAGGTTGCCGTACTATTAAGAGGGGTCTTGTCTAGTAGCTTGAGTCTCATCATGTGTTAATAGCTCAATCTTGCTTGCTCTAGCTCTACATGGCATGATGCTATTATTTGTGAATGTGTTTTGTAAATAGTTGAGGCTTATGCAGTTAATCCTTGTAGCATGTGACTATACTTTTGCGAATATGTTTTGCAAATGGTTGAAGTCCATGTACCTACACCTTGTGGCATGATCTAAGTTTGCAAATGTGTTTTGCAAATTGTTGGGATTCATGCATTTTCCCTTGGCATGGTCTAAGATTGCTTATTGCTATTTATTTGGACTTAGATCATGATAGTGGCTCTTTGGAGTTGTGCTTTTTGATTTGATCAAATGTGTTTGAGATCAATCAAATAGGTGGGTTGTGTAGCCCTCTGAATAAGCTTTCCATAGAGTCCGAGATCACTCAATTCCGACATCGGAGTCAAAAGTTATAACATTTTTACCGAGTATCGTCTGTGCTGAAATTGGGCTGCGGAACTTCCGCCCGAGAACAGAGGAACTTCCGATAATAGGAAGTTCCGATATTTGTACTGCGGAACTTCCGCACCAAAAGTTTTAACGGCTATTTTTGAGCCGTTATGCACCGTCTGCCCATGAACAGAGAAAACGGAAGTTCCGATTTTTGCACGCGGAACTTCCGATTATCCTGATTTTGGGATTTCTGCTCCCAACGGCTAGTTTTTGTGTGTGGGCTATAAATACCCACCTTGGCCGGTTGAGAGACAATCTTTGGCATCCCATTTCACTCACTTGAGCTAGTGTGAGCTTCTCCTCTCAATTGTGCATGTGTTGCACCTTATGAGCAAGGAGGGAAGTCTCTAGTTGCATGTGTTGCATCTAGAGGTGGATTTTGTATCAACTTGAGCTTGTGCATTCGTTGCACGTGGTGAGAGTCAAGCAAGGGGCTTGGCTTATTACTCTTGGTGTTTGCCGACACCTAGACGGCGTGGAGGCGTCGTGCCCGGTGATCTTCTCAAGAAGCTTGTGAGAAGGCCCGGCGTGTTGTGAGTGGTTTGGTGCTCGCCATCTCCGGAGTGGAGGAAGAGCAACCCTAGTGGAGCGAGGTGTTGGCTTAATTAGTGGAGCCGGTCCAACGTGGTTGGGCTTACCTCAACGTGGATTAGGGGAGACCGGCAAGTCTCCGACCACCACGGTAAAACATAATCGTGTCATCTTGTTTTACTTGTGCTTTACTTTGAGCAATTTTCATTATATGCTTTAATTGCTTATATATCATTATATGATTGCTCTCTTGTATTGTCGGTGCACTTAGTTGAGCCTAGTTGATTCAGGTTTTAATTGTGCAAAACCAATTCGCTATTAGCTTCCGCATTTATATATTGGTTTAGCCCGATAGATTTTTAAAACCGCCTATTCACCCCCTCTAGTCGGCCACCTCGATCTTTCAAGTGGTATCGGAGCTTGGTCTCTCATTTATTAGACTTAACCATCTAGAGAGTAAAGGATGGCGACTAGAGAAACAGTGCACCTAGGTAAAGCACCTATCTTTGATGGTACAAATTATGCTTATTGGAAAATCCGCATGATTTGTTATTTTAAGGCCATGGGCCTAAATATATGGCGGATTGTAGATGCGAGCTTTTCTCCTCCAAAGGATCCTCTTGCTCCAACAATTGAGGAAGAGAAATGCTCGCATCTCGATGCTCAAGCTACTAACGTTTTATTTAGTGCTTTGAGTATATATATTTTTGATGCCATATGCAATCTCAAGAGCGCTCATGAGATGTGGACCAAAATTCAAGATAAATATGAACTGTCCACTTCCACAAGTGAAGATTGCACATATGAACGGTCGTCGGGAGAAGAATGCTCAATCTCAAACTCCGACGATTATGAGGACTCCTCCACTTCCTCCACATCAACTCGATGCTTCATGGCTCAAGGTAATAATGAGGTAAACGAAAACGATGAGCCTTCATATGATGAGTTGATGGATATGCTAGAAGAGCTCAATGAATATTTAGGAAAGGAGAAATTGAAATTCAAAGTTTTGAAGAAAGAGTATGGCTCTCTTCAAAATGATTATGATGTTTTAAAAGATGAACATGAAATTCTCCTCCTAAATAATCTAAATAGCTCTAAGGTGGACATAGGCATTCAATGCAAATTATTAGATGATATGGCATACTTAGCTCCTACTTCATGCATTTCATCTAAGGTTAGCATATCCACCTCTTGTGAGGATTTAATTGATATGCATTGTTGCTCCAAAATAGATGCTCCTATTTACTCCATATCTTGCAATACTAACATTGTAGAGGAAAACAATGAGCTCAAGGCCCAAGTCAAAAATTTGAAGAATGACTTGGAAAGAAGCCAAAAGGGAAAGGCCACTCTCGACGATATATTAAGCAAGCAAAGACGCTTGCAAGATAAGAGTGGAATTGGCTTCACTCCTAAGAAAAAGGAGACAAGCAAGACAAGGCACAACGCAAGGCACACGAAGAATATCAAGTGCCATGGATGCAAAGGAAAGGGCCACTTCGCCTCGGTGTGTCCTAACAAGATGAATGACAAGCAATTGTCATCAAAGAAGAGGCAAACAGGCAAGAAGCAACTGAAGAAGGTAAAAGATGAATACAAATTTCGAACTTGCTACAATTGCCGGGAAAAGGGACATATGAGTAAGGATTGTCCCAAAGGTCTCACTCCTAAGCCCATTATTTATAATGATCATTATTTGCTTAGGAAGGATATTAATGGCAATGTGTTTGCTAGGAATGTTAGTTCACCTAATACTTTTGTGAGGGCCATTTGTTTGCCCAAATCTATTGTGACTAACATTCGTGGACCCAACCAAGTATTGGGTACCAAAGTACGCTTAAATGCTTAATAGGTACTTGGAGAGGCATTGGAGGCTTGGCTTATTCATATAAAGATGGATTCCATCATATATCAAATTGGAGCCAAGTTTGAGGATAATCGTTTCACATCGAGAACCATTGCCATCTCGATAACAAGTATTTACATTGAAATATCTAGCCCCTTTATGCCTTGTGTAGGTTACATTTCATGAAAATCTTATTAAAAGGGGTGCTCTTGCTCTATGTTCATAATGTTGTTATTAATATTTTGAGCAAGTTGGGAGTTGCACATTAAGGGGGAGTGCTAAATCATAGCCATGTATATCACCTCCCTAAATGTGCCCAAATAAATTAAGTGCTAGTATTGCTTTTCAAAAATAAACCTTTTAGCCAAAAGTCAAAAATTTGATAACTATTAGTAATTCTTTGAAAAATTAATTGCAAAATGTATACAAATGCTTTTGAAAGGTTTACCAAAGGTTTTGGCTTTAGAAAAACCTATTTTAAGTAAAAATGCATTTCTAGCCAAAATCCTACATTATATTATCTTGTTTTTGACATAAACTAGATTTTATGTAAAATCTATTCTAAAAGGAATTTGAAAATCTTGCCAAAAGGAAAATCCTAGAGTTGGTTATTCTAAACATTTTTGGTATTCAAAGGATTTTCAAAAGACCAACCTAGAAAAAGATATTTGATTTTCAAACTCGTCCAAAATACTACTATGACCTAAGTGGTCACTTTCTAGCACTTAAGTGAGTTTTTCCATATGAACCAAAATTCTTCATATGAATATGTTCATAATGGTATTTATGACTCATACATGCAATTGGATGCTTTAAAATTCATCATTTGCTCAATTTGGATCTTTTGATGAAAGTTCATGGAAATATGTTTCTTTTAGAAAACCAAAAGCTTAATTTATAAAAACTATTTTAAATTTTATTTTTATGGGCTATATAAGTTGGAAATACTCCAAAGATGTTTATTTGATTGATTGTGCAAAGATTTGGAGTAAAATACAACAATTCCTTCTTTTCTTCAAAATTCCAAGATCAATCCTCGAAGTTCGGGAAAATCGGAACTACTGCGTTATAACCGAGGAACTTCCAAGTCCCAGACGACCGCAAGTTAAACGGCGAAACTTCCGATTTTTCTGACAAAACAGCCATTTCATTCCAATTCAATTCTAAATCTTTTGTGGCTACTTCCAGTGATCAAGTTGATCCTCTATATCCTTGCTAGCTACCCACTATCGCTATTCCCGATTGCAAATGCAAATTGCATCTATCAAGTGGTATTCTTTTCAAAAGTGGTAGCTTCTTCTTTGATCATCTTGATCTTGGCATGAGTCTCATCTTTTCAAGTGATATCATCTTATTCGTTAAAATGGTATCCACAATTCTCTCATGTCAATCAAAATTCTCTCTTCTCTTTGGAATGCTTTCATGGAAGATCAATAGAAGAGAAGTTCGAGCACCTTGCAAAATTCAATTATGGATGAATATAGTCTAAGAGATGAAAAGATGGATGATGAACCTTTGTGTGTCAAAGGAGAAAGTTTTTTTTGGAACCTTTGTGTAAAGGGAATTTTTTCTTTGTGAAAAACCTATTAATATTTTTGGGCTTAATAAAATAAAAAAAAATTGGGTAAAGTATTAATATTGGGAAACTATTTTACCTATTTTCCCAAAATAATTTATTGGATCTTGTGAATGAATGTGTTTCATTCTCATTTGCTTCATTTGGTATTCTTGGAGTGACATTATAAATCATATGCAAGATTAGCTTTTCAAAATCAAGCCTTCCATTCGAAAGTCCAAATATTTTTTACAAGTGGCTTTTTGCTCAAAACGGTCAATCTTGTGAAAAACTACACAAAAGTATCTAAAAATATATTTCAAATGTTTTCAAATGCTTTTGAAGTAAAAATTCCTACTTTGGAAACAAAATAAAAAATTTGGCCTCAAAAGGATCTTATATGATCTTGATTTTGAATTAAATGACATATTTCCTTAAATCAAAATCTATTGAGTTTTTGAAAAAGTTTTCAATACCAAACTCATAGGGTTGGTTATTTCAAACATTTCTCAAGTTCAAAGTTTTTACAAAAGACCAACTGTTGAAAATCTATACTCATTTGAAATTCACCGAAAAACTCGCTTTGACCCAAAATGACCTATTCTTGCATATAGTGAGTTTTGCTATTTGAGCCGGATTTCTTTGTGTATCTTGCCTTGAAATAGTATTTCTAACTCATACAAAGCTAACAAAGTGAAAAACTCCATGAAATCCAAATTGGTTTGCATTTTGGATCTTAAAAGCAAAATTGCTCTCTTTATATACCTTCAATGCGCATTTTGCCATATCTTTTGAAAGAAAAGTCCTTTTTTAAAAATTCTTATTGGAAAACACTATAAATAGTCCAAAGTTAAAATCTGGAACTTTTCAAAGAATTTGGACTTCATTTGTAAAAGTTTTAATTTTTCTTCTCTTTAAACTAAAATCTTACCTTCAAAGCTTAAATTGGCATATCTTTTGATTGGAGACTCCTTTTTCGAAAATTCTTCTTGGATAAGTTTCTCAGGAGTCTAAAGTTTATTTCTGCCAAATTTGAAGGTATTTCGACTTGAATTGAAAAAGTTTTGACTTTTTCTCTCTTTGCTCAAAAGCTGAAATTTCAGATTTGTGCATTGTTTTGAGCAGATTTGTGAATTTTGTATCTTTAAATGGGTTCACAATTAGAGGAAGCTATAATAATGAAATTTGATCCTCTATAGTGGTTCTATGTTGAAAAAAGTTCTCAAATTTATTGGAACCATTTTACCCATTTTCTCAGCTGTCTTTTGAGGCTCAAATGAATTGTCAAAAATCTGAAAATCCTGAATTTTTCAGTTTTATGAAACTTTGTGATTTTCATATCTTTAAATTGGTTGACATTTGGTTAAGCCTCCCAAAATGAAAATTGTGTGTATATGCCAGCACTACCTCCATGATTAATTTCATATTTTTCTAAGCTTGCTTCCACATATTTTCAGTATTGGCCATCTTTGATCTTCTCGTTTTGGAATTTGAAAATGTTCTTGAGAAGACTTCAAAGAAGGAGATTATTTGAATGTATTTCAAATATCATTTCAAGTCGTATCATTTCAAGTGGTTCTCAATATTCTGATTTAAAAGGGGAAAATGTTATGATCAATAGGTTTATAACCTATCTTTGTTTATCCTCTCATATCTTGAGAACAAAATCTCATTTGGTCATATAAGTTCAATTCATACTTTTTGTGACCAACCTCGATATTTGCAAGTGGTATTGATTTGCAAACCTCCCTTTGTGTCCTTTTTAGTGATTAATGCCAAAAGGGGGAGAATATTTATATCAATACTCTTCCATTTGGATGTTTCATTTGTTTAAAATGCCAAAAGAGGGAGAATTGCCAAAAAGGGGGAGAATGCATCAAATGTATATTATATCATTCTCATATGCATAATGATTGACGTTTTAAAATTTCACCTTATGGCATGCATAGACACAGTTCATTAACTTAAATTCTCTGTTATGTCTATTTATATCCAAATGTTGTTATTGAAAATGGATTTGTCATCAATCACCAAAAAGGGGGAGATTGAAAGATCTAGACCTGCCATTATGAGTTAATGGATTGTTTTGGTGATTAATGACAAATCCAAATATGAGACTAACTCTTTTATCTAGTAATATCTTGTGTAGTCTCATTTGGATATAAAGGTGAAATTCAATGAGGTATGCAATCGACATCTTAATCTTATATATTGTTGCATTCCTCGAATCCAAAATATAGGTTGAACTCAACCATAAGTTAAACTTGAATATGTGCATCTGTTCTTATTACACATTTGTGTATGCACACATTTAGGGGGAGTTCACTCTATATTTTGTGGTTTCATAAGTATTGATCCATATTCCATTCTCCTCATATATTAAGGATCATTACTTTGAAACAAATCCTTTGAGTATATAAAACTTGTGTAGTTCATATATACTCATATTGCTTTATATTCAACTATTTGCAATTGTGTTGTGGGACTAATGTGTGTGCTAAGATGTGTTCAAGGTTTAGTCCCTGAGTCTGAATGAAGACATGAAAAGGAAATGCAAAGATGGTAAAAGATCAACTTAGGATCATGCATTCTCTTTTGGTTTGGTTTCAAAAGCAAAATCTCTTTCTTCAGGCACAATCGGAAGTTCCGCGTTATACTAGCGGAAGTTCCGATTATCGATGGTCCAAAAATGCGCGCTTGATTTTTCCAGAGAGCATCCGTTTCGGACTTAGCCGATTTCTCGAGTGCGGAAGTTCCGCAATGATAAGAGCGAAGTCCGATTATCGGATGGTCCAAAAATGCGCGTTTGATTTTTCCGAGAGTACCCTTTTAGGGACTTAGCCATTTTCGCAAGTGCGGTAGTTCTGAAATGAAATGAGCGGAACTTCCGATAATCGGAACTACCACATGATAGTTGGCGGTAGTACCGCACCTTTCTACAATAGTTTGTTTAGAAGCATTTGTTGCATGTATATCTTGATAATTATTAGTAATCATTGTGGGACTAACATTTTTCATGAGTTGGATGAATAGGCTATGTTCTAGGGTGACGAAGACTTTGGATGGCATCATGAGTTGATCGTCATCAAGTCAAGGTTCAAGAAGAGGATGTATCGTGTGTTGATGCATAACAAGATCTCGAAGAAGGAGATGATCATGAGTTGATCGTCAAGTCAAGAGAAGACCCATCATGTGTTGATGGAGGTCAAGTAAAGGATGCATCATGGGTTGATGCATGTCAAGACGATGACCCGGACTTGAAGTGAAGATGTGCGTCATCAAGCTTCAAGAAGATGCTCACGCAAAGGTATGACTAGCTAGGGCTAAGGATGTGTTCCTAGTCTTTACCGGTCTTGGTGTTTGGTTGGAAGACCGGATTGCTAGTATAGGTTGCCGTACTATTAAGAGGGGTCTTGTCTAGTAGCTTGAGTCTCATCATGTGTTAATAGCTCAATCTTGCTTGCTCTAGCTCTACATGGCATGATGCTATTATTTGTGAATGTGTTTTGTAAATAGTTGAGGCTTATGCAGTTAATCCTTGTAGCATGTGACTATACTTTTGCGAATATGTTTTGCAAATGGTTGAAGTCCATGTACCTACACCTTGTGGCATGATCTAAGTTTGCAAATGTGTTTTGCAAATTGTTGGGATTCATGCATTTTCCCTTGGCATGGTCTAAGATTGCTTATTGCTATTTATTTGGACTTAGATCATGATAGTGGCTCTTTGGAGTTGTGTTTTTTGATTTGATCAAATGTGTTTGAGATCAATCAAATAGGTGGGTTGTGTAGACCTCTGAATAAGCTTTTCATAGAGTCCGAGATCACTCAATTCCGACATCGGAGTCAAAAGTTATGACATTTTTACCGAGTATCGTCTGTGCTGAAATTGGGCTGCGGAACTTCCGCCCGAGAACAGAGGAACTTCCGATAATAGGAAGTTCCGATATTTGTACTGCGGAACTTCCGCACCAAAAGTTTTAACGGCTATTTTTTGAGCCGTTATGCACCCGTACGGCCCATGAACAGTAGAAAACGGAAGTTCCGATTTTTGCACGGCGGAACTTCCGATTATCCTGATTTTTGGGATTTCTGCTCCCAACGGCTAGTTTTTGTGTGTGGGCTATAAATACCCACCTTGGCCGGTTGAGAGACAATTAGTTATATGTTAGAATTGCATAGCAAAAGCAATTAGTTATATGTCATAATTGCATAGCAAAAGCAACTGATTATATGTTAGAATTGCATAACAAGAATAGAGAAGCAAATATGATGCGACAATGGGTGTCCCGATCTTTTGATGAGGATGAGAAGGATAACTCGATTTGGGTGGAGACGACTCTAACGATTAGGCTACCAATCGCGCACGACCAATATGCCCAGCAATCACTGAACCAACTCCGAGATCGTTATCGACCTTGCTAGACGCACGATCGACCTGACCACGAAGGTCTATTCCTGCATGCTATCGAAGGACACACAAGAACAAGGTAATAAACAATCTGAAATTGCAAATAATATTGAAATATTTGATAAAGTTGGGATTCTGTAGCGGTATTATGGTTGGTCTAATAAACACAAGCCAATACACGAAGTTGCAATCAAACTAACTTTTAACTAAACAAAATCCAAGGAAACTACAGGGGTGCGACCACCTTAAATAGGGGAGGGGGAGCTGCACATAGTTAACAAAATAGGGGGTGATACTATTTATATCACTATTCATACATGAATAATAGTATCTTATGAACAGTACGGGCCGCCTAGGGTGGCATCTCCCCTTGGGCCCAAGCATTACAAGGCCCAATCTGGCCTAAATAGGTGACACAACATCTTCTTTTGGTAATTGCAGTGTACACAAAAGGAATTTGAAGATGAAACTAGATCCGTTGGAAAGAGGACGAGATAAGCTTTCCATCAAGTCTTTGTGGAGCTCAAACGGACTCTGTATGTGAAAGTTATGCACATTTGAAGTCAGTGCTGTCTCCGGATGACGAATTGGATTCCAGAAGATGTCTAACTTGATCTCTTGCTTGGCTTGTACAAAAAGTGACATGGTGTTGTATAAATATACATTTTCATTATTAGGTAGCATCATATGGTTCATATAATAAAAATGGACTACTAAAAACGAGCTCACCTGATAATTTAAGTAAAGCGTACGAGCTCTTGTAATTAGAATAGCAAGCATTGCAAATATGATTATATCTATAGGAGTCATGTCCTTACCAAAATATTTAGCTGCAAAGATGTTGCAAACAACGGCACGACAACACGTGCGCTTTTATCCTGGTTACGATCAAGGTGGGAATGAATTGTCGGCAAGTTGGTTTCTCGATGCGATGCGACGCGATGCGATTGTTGGTAGTGTGAAAACGGGCTGGATATGGTTCTTTTGCTATCTTAACCTTTCTCATGTTCCGAACCAGATATATGGATATGAATTCAAGTTAGTCGGAATACGGGCACGAGAATTTATATCAGAAACGGATAGAACACACATATAGTGCGCGTATACATATAGTAACATATGTTCGACCAAACTACCACATGAGTACACGACCATAATACAAAGTTATCAACCAAAGTGACCATACACATAGTACTGTCAATCCCAGAACACAAGTGTATTACTCTCAGCGAAACATACACATATTGATTTATGTAAAAAGGAGTTTACAGCACACATAAATTTAGAACTTCACCTATGGAATACATCTACAAGTAAATTACTACACTATCAATGAACTGATCAGAAAAGTTGCCCTAGTCATGCTAGAATACTTGGACATCCCAAATTTACAACAGAACATCACGTATGAACTCATCTAGCTTCACCATGGAGCAATACACATTGCAATCTGTAATTGATTGATTTCCGTGGGCTTAATATGGGATAGAATCCTGTAGCAGTAGAAGGGAAGAGAGTAGGGTGGCACTTATCTCAACTAAAATTTTTTTTTTTTTTGTGCGTAGATTTGAAATTTTTTAGTGCCCAGAGATTTTTGGTGATTAATGGTGCTGTAGTAGGATGCATCAGAGTTTTGTATGTCGGTCTTGAGATGGAAAGTCACATCCAATTCATTTGGTTTGTTGTTTTACCACATTGAACTATTGTAAAACCAATGAACTATGCAAAAATCTCGTGGATTGAAAATGTTTGGCCGAGTGGATGTGTGTTCAATGCTTATGTTCACTGTGTATGTGCTTCGATGATGAATTGAAAATGTTTGGCCAAGTGGATTGACCGTCGCCACAGTGGACTACACTTGTTTGTACCAAGTGGTACATACAGTGGTTGATTCTAGAGAAAAAAAATATCCATGTATATTTCTTTGTTTGAAAAGAGCTATTCCATCCTGGATGTTGGGATATGGTTCCAGCGGCACAGATTCTAGCATTATGTGTGGTTGACGTTGCGTCTAGGGTGGAGACGACGCGTCCAAGGCGTGTGCACGAGCATCCGTGTGGTCCAGAAGAGGATCACCCTGTGGCGTCGCCGTCGCCGTCGCCACAGTAGACTACACTTGTTTGTACCAAGTGCTACATACCTCTCGCACCACCTCACTATCTCCTCTCGCACTGCCACAAGCACAACCCAACAAGCACAGCAGACAAAGCAGAGCATTCGCCATTAGCGAAGCGAGCAAGAAAGCCTCGTGAGCTTGGATGGGTTCTCGGTACGAGGTGGAGGTGACGGTGGGTTCCGCGCGCAACCTCAAGAACGTCAACTGGCGCAACGGCGACCTCAAGCCCTACGCCGTGCTCTGGGTTGACTACGGCGCCAGGTGCTCCACCCGGGTCGACCTCGACAACGGCGACAGCCCTGTCTGGGACGAGAAGCTCGTCCTCCCGCTCCCGCCCTCCGCCCGCATCGACGACGCCGTCCTCTGCATCGACGTCGTCCACACCAACGCCGCCCAGGGCGTCAAGCCGCTCGTCGGCTCCACCCGCCTCCCGCTCCGCGACGTCCTCGACGACGCCGCATCGGCGGCCGCGCCTCCGCCACTCCGCTGGCGTCCCTCCGGCCGCCCGGGGCCGCCTCGAGGTCCGCGTCGCCGTCGTGAGGCCGCCACATTACGACCCGCCTCCCTACGGCCACTTCGCGGCTCCTGCGCCCAGTCGCTGGCCCCGCCGCTTACGGCTCGGCGGGTACGAGCAACAGACGCTGCCCCGCTGTCTGGTACCCGGCCGCCTACGCCAGATGCGGCCCGCCCGCCACGGCTCGGGCGGGTTGCTCGCCTACGCCTCGGCCGGTCGAGCAACAGACGCTGCCCCGCCGCCACGGCTCGGCGGTACGAAGCAACAGACGCGCCCCGCCGTCTGGTACCCGGCCACCTCTGGCGCCACTCACCGACGTCGGCTTGCTCCTCCTCTGCAAGTCATCAGAACATCCCAATTCTTAGAGCTTTGAAAATCCTTTAAATAGTGGTAGTGAGAAAATTCAATATTTGAATTTATTTGAATATTAATTTAAAAAGCTTAATATGGACTTTAAGGATAAATTGATTTAATGTGCTTAATCCCAACATCAACAATTGCCAAAATTATTTTATCTAGATTCTATATGCTTGCATATATTTTATAGAATTTTCTAGATTTTTTTCAAGATCATTTGCTATTTGCATTTTCTGGATTTATTAAAAAGAAAAATCTATTTAAATTCCTCGGAATAGTATTGGGCCGAAGCCCAACACTATTCCAGCCGCGTGCCTGCCCATTCCGCCCGCTCGCGCCCTCGTCCGTTGGATGCTTGACGCGTGCCCCTCGTTTTCGATCGGACGCACGCGCTCAACCCCGCCTTCCTCCGTTGAATGATCGCCGCGTGGCTTCGCCCGCTGTTGAGGATTAAAATATTCATATATTATCTTAATATATGATAAAGACCATACGTCTTCGTGGTCGTAACTTCTATAGACCACCGACCTAACTGGTCGTAGGTGCTATAGAAGTTATATAAGTATCCTGGTCGGACTAAGTTCCAAACCCAGTCCACGATCAGGTAAGTGCTCGTAAAGCTATGAACAGGCGTCCAAGTCAAGTCTCGACTACGCCAATCACTGTGTGATGAATGAAACACATGTTTCATATTCCGCATAATACAACACTGTCACGGTTGATGATTTAACGTCTCCTAAATCATTAACCGCATAGCGGTTGACACCTTTACCAAACCGTCCTTGCGGTTGGTGAAATGGTCAAACTGCCGCCCCTTTCCGACCAGACGCGTCGCTCCCCAACGGATGTCTCTTCGTGAGATAACTGCCACTACTTCATCAAGTACTTAAGGAGGACCACAGAAGGCGGAAAGGACACATCAGATCACGTCAGAAGACACAAGACAACACAGCCGATTAGAAGCACATCAAGCAAGACACAACAAAGTGTCGTGTTTTTAGATACTCTCAGTGTTTGTAATCGTGAGTTCATAGCAATAAAGAGCAAGTTAGATCCATTCCCAGGAGATACGCACATTTTTCCTCTTTTCATTCATATATTCATAAGATCGGCGATTTGATCGTCGACAGTTGGCGCCGTCCGTGGGGAAGATAGTGCAAAACTTCTGAAGAGGTTCTTTGCTCAACTCATCCATTTTCTTCGTATTCGTAATTGCAAGTATGGCAGGAACATGGGATGAGGAGAACTGGTTCGACCTGGATGGCTACTCCAACCTTGACATGGAAGCCTGCATCCAGGCCATGCAACATGGGGATTCTTCATCCTCCTCCGATGGTTCGCGAGTCGCAGACGACAGCGAACTTGAGCGGATGGATGAAGATACACCATTGCGCCAAGAGGCGCTCTCTGAGGGACAGGTCGTTCGGACCAATTCGGAACGTCCGAATATTTTTCCAAGCCGGGTTTCCCCGACCGGCAAAAAAGGTGACAACACTTCAGCCTCACAACCCGAGGGTCAATATACCCTTAACACAATCATGGTTGACAGGTATTCACCAACGACCTCTGGAAATTCCAGGGACCAACCGACACCTGGTAACGGTGTCGATGAGACCCTCACCGGTAATGGGCCGAGTGAGGATGATAAAACTCAGTATTCGATCGGCAACTCGTCGAATCAGACTGAGCCCGCCACGAAGACCTCAGGAGGTTCTCATCTCCGACCGGTCTCCATCGTGGAAGTCTCTGGTAGAAGCACTGGGAAGTTCTCCACTAGTCACAGTGGAAGCTCCTCAGAAGACCGCTGCTGGAAGCATGAGGTTAACGCAATCGGAAATACTGATCGTAATGCCATGCACAGTCCTGCACGACCTGCCTCGCCACCACCTGCTAATGGAGATGGCGCGGGCAATCAAGCACCACCTACCGGAGGCAACGGAGCTGATGGACGTCCATCAGTTAATACACGTGGTGCAGCCCCACCAAGGATGACAGGCCTGACGGAGTTGGGCCAAAGGTCCAGAGGAACTTCGGGTCTCCGAACGCCAACATCTTCGATGAATCCTCTGAGACCTTCGGTAACGGTTCAGAACTTGTGTCGTATTCAAGATATTCTTAATATCATCGACTCGCTCGGCCGAAGCTCCGGCTTTACCCGATTGGTGGAGCAGTATCGGAAATTCTTCAACGAATCGCGGCAAATGCACTAAGCGCAGGAGCAAAGGATGTCACAGAGTCTAACGGTGACTTCATCTCAGCGCTCCTCCCTCAGTAGGGGGCAGCATGGTCATCCACCGGTACTTAGACCTCCTCGGCGATTTCGACCAGTAGGTCATGAAGGAAGAAGGTTGTTTCGAACAACGACCCCTTCCCCTAGCCTAGGAGAGCACTTGCTTGGCCCGCATGATCTCCGCCATCATCCGAACCAGCTAATGGTCAAAGACGCCATGATAACGCTCAGTGACCGGATCGGACGACGGAGCCTCGGCATTCAAATCGAAGAAACCGATCTCCCATCGATCATAATCCGCACCTTTTCCAAGAAGGCGCTATGAATCGATCCAAAGTTGTCGAGCCTTTTCGCAGGGCTCCAAGCTGTGTGTTGGCCTAATAGGTTCCGACCAGCCAACATGGATAAGTTCGATGGATCTCAAAATCCATTGGAATTTCTCCAAATATATACCACCGCCATTAGAGCTGCTGGTGGTAATGAAAACGTGATGGCTAATTATTTGCCCACAGTTCTGGAGGGATCTGCCCGGTCTTGGTTGCTTATCCAACCGGTCGGATCTATTTATACTTGGGAACAGCTCTGCGATCTATTGATTGTGAATTTCCAGGGTACGTACGATCGCCCTGGAAAGGAGGATGATCTCCATCGAACTCGGCAGGAACTGAAGGAAACTCTCCGTCAACACATCAAAAGGTTTAGCCAGGTTTGAAATTCTATTCCAGAAATTGCAGAGTCTTCTGTGATTCAGGCATTCAAGGTAGGTCTAAGGAATCGGCGGTTTACGGAGGATATCGCTATGAATCCTCCACGAACAACTGCCGAACTTTTTGACATAGCAGATAGATATGCGGCCGCTAGTGAGGCGGTTGAATGGAATGAAGCCGTCGATCGAAAAGATAAAATCCCTCAACCTAGCCTTGATAAGTCAGACAAGAATCCTAAGAAGGTTTCCAAGAAGAAGAAGTACCGTAAAATGGGCACCAAGGAAGTCCTAGCGGTTCCAGATAAACCGTTCAAGAGTAAGAAGGACTATACCGGTGGGGGCAAAGCCAAAGTTCCGACCGACAGCCATAATAAAGGTAAGAAGTGGTGTCTACTTCACCAACAGGCAGGGCATGACTTACACACCTGTCGTGTTTGGCAAAAGAAGCTGGAGGATTTTTATACAGGTAAAGGCCCGCTTCCCGCAATTCAGGAGTTGGGGGAAACAAGTTCCAAAAAGGACAAGGATGGCGACGAAGAGATGGAGTACTAGGAGCCTCAGCGCACGGTCAATATGATCTTTGGAGGTTCTTCTTCATACGACTCGCGCCGTCATCTGAAAGCCATGGAGCGAGAGGTCAACCTATCGGAACCTTCGATCATCACCAAACCATCAAGATGGTCGGATACCGTAATCTACTTCGGCAAAGAAGACTGCCTCGTCTCGTCAACTCGACCGGGTAGGTTTCCTATTATCGTAGAGCCTACTATTAATAATTGCAAAGTTAATCGGGTTTTAATAGACGGTGGTAGTTCTTTAAATATTTTATTTTCGGGAGCTTTAGAAGATGTGCAGGTTCCTAGAACAAAGGTAAAACCAGTGAAGTACGCCTTTCATGGCATAGTTCCTGGCTCTACCGCCAAACCGATAGGACAAGTATCCTTACCGGTTACGTTCGGAAGCCCTAATAACTTCCGAACGGAAAAGATTTCTTTTGACGTGGTTGATTTCGAAACCGCATATAATGGAATTCTTGGTCGTTCGGCATTAGTAAAATTCTTGATAGCCACGCACTACGGGTATCAAAGTTTGAAAATGCCAGGACCAAAAGGTGTAATTACGGTTTGTGGAGATCGCAAGATGGCATACGCATGTGATCGAAGGTCTTTAGAACTGGTTGATGAGCTTCCAGCCAGGAATTCTGACTCATCATCTATGCAGGTCAAGCACTCCAGACCCAAGCTAACACCGAAACCATCCGACCAGACCAAAGAGGTACCACTCGACGAAGGCGCTTCTCAAAGAAGCACCATGTCAGGCAATGATGATGGGACCTTTCCAAAAGTACTGGTCGGAACAGGACTCAATCCTAAATAGGAAGAGTCGCTCGTCTCCTTCCTCCGAGCGAACCAGGATGTATTCGCATGGCAAGCATCCGACATGCCCGGAGTCCCCAGGGAGGTGATCGAGCACAGGCTAGTGCTCCAGCCTGACAAAAATCCGGTTAGCGTAAGCTCAGCGCCGCCGACCGACCTAAGGACGCCATCCAGTCTGAGATTGACAAGCTCTTAAAGGCTGGATTCATTCGTGAAGTACATCACCCTCAATGGATCGCTAATCCTGTAATGGTTAGGAAAATGGTTAGGAAAAGTAATGGGAAATGGAGGATGTGTATAGACTTCACAGATCTTAATAAAGCTTGTCCGAAGGATGATTTTCCCCTTCCTCGCATCGATCAGCTTGTAGACTCTACCTCCGGGTGCGAGTTATTAAGTTTTTTAGATGCTTACTCAGGGTACCACCAGATTAGTATGAATAAAGAATATGAAGAGAAAAACTTCCTTCATCACTCCATTCGGCACTTACTGTTATGTAAAGATGTCTTTTGGTCTCAAAAACGCTGGTGCAACTTTTCAAAGATTAATGCAGAAAACCTTCAGCCCACAAATAGGTCGAAATTTGGAAGCCTATGTTGATGATTTAGTAGTAAAAAGTATCAACTCTGGCGACCATATGCTTGACTTAAAAGAAACTTTCAATAACTTGAGAAGACACAAGCTCAAGTTAAATCCAGAGAAGTGTGTGTTCGGGTTTCACTGAAAGTCGCTTCGGTTTCCTAGTCTCGCTAGAGGTATCAAGCAAACCCGCGAAGATATCGCCATCCATCGATGCGCTTCGACCACGAAGAAGGAAGTCCGAAGCTAACCGGTTGTATGGCGCTAAGTCGTTTACAGCCGTGTTAGGGAAAGGGACTACCTTTCTTCAAACTTCTTCTAAACATGGAAGTTTTGAGTGGACGATGTATAAATGATGCCTTTGAAAACTCAAAGAGTACCTTACGAGTACCCTGTCTTAGTTTCTCCAAGACCGGGGAAACATCGTTGATTTACGTGGTCGCAACGCCACAAGTCGTCGTGATGTCTTCGGTCGTAGAACGTGGCGCCCAACGACCAAAGGTATTACGTAAGTGAAGTCTTGCATGGGCCAAAGGAAAGATATCCACAGGTAAAAAAGTTGCTTTATAGTATCCTTATGGCTTCAAGGAAACTAAGGCATTACTTTCAAGCCCACAAAGTGGTTGTACCCACTGGATATCCCTTAGGTCAAGTCCTTGGAAATAGGGAGTCGTCAGGACGAATAGCAAAATGGGCGGTAGAACTAGGGACGTTCGATCTCCATTTCATCTCACGAACGGCCATAAAGTCTCAGGCAATAGCAGAATTCATTGCCGAGTGGACAAATCCGGAACTTAAGCAAGGACCTAAGTACGAGCACCACTCGAGCAAATCGATTCACCCTCGGTGGTCGAGCATTCCGAGAACATCGATAGTTTACATAAGGTCAATCCTATTGATTCTGATAACTTAGATGCTCCACAGATCGGTGACGATCAAGGTAGAGACTGGATGACATCGATCTACAATTATCTTCAGCATGACCTAATTCCTGAAGATGATGTAGAGGCTGATCGTATAGCACGAAAGGCCAAATCATACACTCTAATCGAATGTACCTTGTATAAGCGAGGATCTCATGGAGTGTTGATGAGATGCATATCTCAATCGGCTGGCATTAGGTTGCTGACCGAAATTCATGGAGGAGTCTGTGGAGCGCATCATTCCTACATAACCTTGGTCGGTAAAGCCTTCAGACAAGGATACTATTGGCCAACTGCCCTCCATGATGCAAAAGAGCTCATGACGGCGCGTATAATGTCGGCTTCATAGCCGATAAGTACATCACCAGCACAAGCTTTGCAAACAATCCTCTTTCTTGGCCTTTTGCAACCTGGGACTAGACATTCGGGACCATTCCTGTGAGCACCCGGGCTTCAATTCTGATCGTCATGATTGACACGCTTACAAAATGGATTGAAGCTTGAGCCGCTTGTAAAAGTTACAACCAAGCCGCTAAGAGGTTCATAACAAAAAATGTGATTACACGATTTGGTGTACCCAATCGTATTATCACGGATAACTGCACCCGCCAAGCAAGCGAATTTTCGTGAATTTTGCGAAGAACTAGGAACCAAGATCCATTTCGCTTCAGTGGCTCATCCACAAAGCAATGGAGCAGTCGAGCATGCTAATGGTATCCTAATACAGGGGATAAAACGCCGAGTATACGACCAGTTAATAAAACGGTCAGGAACTTGGGTTCAAGAACTTCCTTCGCCTTATGGGTCGTCCCACGACGATCGTGCGGCCGCTAAACACCGTTCTTTTAGTTTATGGGGCGAAGCTATGCTCCTCCGAACTAAAATTGGCTCGCTCAGACCGATTGTTTTAACTTAAACGATCAGGAAGAACAGCGAATCGACGACATCAATTTCCTTGAAGAACGACGAAACCAAGCTTTGATACGTTCGGCAATTTACCAACAAGCCATGCGAAGGTACTACAATCGTAAGGTGTAGCCTCGCAGCCTAGCTGTAGGTGATTTGGTTCTCAGAAAAATTCAGAGCCAAGCAGGGCGCAATAAACTTTCCCCTAAATGGGAAGGTCCTTACACTGTGGTCGAAGTTACTCGACCTGGTTCGGTACGATTAGCCATGTCAGACGGCAGGGTTTTGTCAAATTCTTGGAACATTGACCAATTGCGTAAGTTCTTTGTTTAACTTTTTTCATTTCATTTCATTTTGTTTAAATTTCTTTAAATTTGATTATTGAATTTGGAGAAGCGAGTGATGTTATTTATATGACGTTGTCCAATCCTGGTCGACTGCGGTTCCTATGCTTAGGATTATGAAATATATAATTTATGTTTCAAAATTCTATTCTACTCTTGTTTGGCTACTGGTCGGGACACGGAAAGCCTCCTAGCCGAAGTCTCTCCTTTTTCGCACGTGGTTCCGCCCACTGGAAGGAGCTTCCTAGCGACGGTCCTTTTCCTACGATCCTCGCTGCCAGTCGAACTAAGAGCATGAATACGCTTTGCGAAACATATTTTGTACTTTTGTTTCCTAGCTAAGTTCATTCCGACCAGTATTGAGCATCACATAGAAATAAAACCACTTTCTTTCTTATAACATATGTTTTTTCCTCTTATCAAGGAGAATTCTTTATTTTTTCCGACCATATGTTGTCTTAGTAAAGTACTTCGATCTTTAAAAACAGATTTACAACTAGCTGAAACCTACACGGTTCCGACCATAAAGGTTTTCTAGTATTACCACGATCAGTTTTTTACCGATCAGTACATACTTACAAGTAATGGTTGAGATTTGAATTTATTTTTGGTCTCAAGTAGTACTATTATATAGTAAAGATCTTCTACTATATAACAGTTGGGGGCTAGGTAAGATACAAATTCACAAGTCGACCGGATAAATAAAAGAATTTCTTTTCCGTTTTGATAAGAGAGAGGTAAGTCTTTACATTGTATACATGTTTTCTCTTGTTCGCATTTATAAACTACTAGAGAATGCCTATTTAACTACTGCTAGATGGAGATCCGATTTCCATCTCTTCTGCAACCTTCTCGCCTAGAGGTTTCATCTCTGCGAGGATCTGATTCGCCTCTGCGGGTAAGCAATTGAAATCCTCTTCGATGGCTTGAATGTTAGTTGATGGGTCGGAAGCTTTCAGTTTTGCCAAAGCAAGACTGACTCCACAGGCAATAGACTCCTTAACGGAATGGGCATAATTCTCCTTAGTAGTCTTGAGCAAGACCTTGAGCTCTTCTAACAAAGAGCCAAGGTAGTTGACCTTCTCTATTGGGTCACTCAAGGAGGGCAAGCTTGATCCCGCGCCCATATCAAAAAGCATTTTGTTTAGCATGGTGATCTTCTCGTCCAGACTGAGCACGAGAGCTTCCCCCTTGTCCTGCTCAAATTTCAGAGCTTTTTTCACTCTGGTCAATGCTTGTTTTTGTTCTGCATAGACAAAGCAAGTGTTAGGTAAAAAGATTGGAAGACATACTGAGTCATGGCTACGACAAGTTACCTTCCTCTCTCTTCTTAGAATCATCCGAAAGCTTTTTATTACTGGTCGTCAAGTCTTCGATCGACCGGTTCTTAGCCTGAAGTTCTTCTTCAAGCTTTATTCTTCTGGCCTTTTCAGCCAAAGCCTCTTCTTTTATTTTCTCTAAATCTTTCAAAAGAATTTTTGATAAGGGAGAATAAATAAAAGGATAGTCTTAAATAGAAAAATGAAGAGAATTCTTACTCTCTATTTTAGAGTGCTTTTCTTCTAATATCCTAACTCGCTCGGTTAGTCCTCCGACCATAGCGAGGTTTTCGATCATATGCTGCACAAGTAGCATTTCTTCCATAAACTTTCTTGGAAACTTCTAGAAAGGTTATGGAGAAGATTGAAGACACTTACCCGAATTACGGCATTATTGTAATCGTTGAAAATTTTATCGGGCTCCGCCTGCGCTAGGCGATCCGATATTCTCTCCCAATAACTCTCAAGCTCCTTGCTCACGGTAAGTCGAGGAAAGAAAGGGAACTTGTTATACTGGGAGGAAGTACCTTCAGGAACCTGTGGAAGTTCTGCAGGAGTTTCTACCTCTGCTGATGGCATATTTACCATCAAAGGATCTAGCTCAGGTTCCGGTACTGAAGTTGGCGCGGGGGCTTTCCCTACCATTTCTTCCTCTGGGTTATTTCCCTGCGGAAAGCCTTGGTCAGAGTTACCCTCGACCACTTTGTCTACTGGGTTCGACTGGTCGGAAGCGACCAGAACTCCAGCAGATCTGGACAAGGATAGCAAAAAGGGGTTTAAATTCATCAAAGGATTACGAGGTATGTTTTCATTTAATTAATTATTTATTTAAACATACCTGGTTGCCTTTTTTGTTTTAACCTTGTAGCACGCCGGCTTAAAGTCCGTTGCGCTTGCTTTTCTTTTCTTTTCAACCGGTTTCACCAGTTCAGAACTGGTAGGTACGGTTGCAACCTCTACACTCCCTAACAAGAATTCGGAAGCAATGTTCTCAACTACTTGGTCGAGAGCAAAGTCCCTAATTCCTGGATCGGAAAGTGTAGTCTCACTAGTTTCCGGAACAGCTGTCTCATGGACAACTATGCGAGACTCAGTGATTGCCACCTGGATTAATAAACAAAGTTAATCAGGTGAAGAATATACTTCATCTTACAGAAGTTATTTCTCTCGCCATTTACCTCTCGGACTGGACTGCCTTCAATGATCGCAAGACTGGTCGGATAATCAATAGGCTCACACGTCTCCGTAGCCTCATTGACCATAAGTCCGACCAACTACACATAAAGAGGATTAGAATTGATCGAGAATAACCAGAAAGGTGAAAAGAAGTTAATACACTTACCCTAAGTCTTTCAGCCCTCTCTCTTCAAAGACTAGCTGCTAGGATTTGAGGAAAGTGGCCTTGTCATCGTTCGCCAAAGATGATCATTTTGATCCTGCTTTACGACGCCCTCCAAGACAAACCGCAAATGCAAATGAAACGTCTTAGGTTTTGCGAAAATAATCAACTCGCAAAATAATCTGGTCGGGATTTTCTGAAAAATTACCTGGATCAGAATCTTTGGTAGCATCATCGCCACCAATATACCAGAGCATTGATCGTGCCCTGGTCTTCAAGGGACTAATCCTCCGAACGGAAAAATCCCTTACGACATGCCAGGAGGTTAACCCCCTGACACTCAGAAGATGGATGGCTTCAATCCATCTCCCAACATTTCCTTCCTTCTTCGAGGAAGAACGCCAACGCGAGTTTTCGACCGCCTTCTTACCACTGTAATACATGCCTTCTTCTCGCGTAACCTTCATGTAGAACCAGCTTTTCTTCCATGACGACCAAGAAGACTTCGAGTACATACGAATGTACTCGCCACCTTTGCCATGAAGCCTTAGGGTACATTCCCAAGGCGTGCTTTGGTCGTTTTCTTCGTATTCGCCATACGGTAGTAATACTTGAAGAGTTCCTTCGTCGGTGGAATCCCCAAGTATGCTTCACAGAGGTAGACGAAGATACTTAGGTTTGCAATGGCGTTAGGAGCCAAGTTGATCAACTCAACCTCATAGAACTCCAGCACTTGGGAGAGAAAAGAATGTGCTGGAAGCTTGAGCCCGCACTCGACATACGCGAGGAACACTGGAATTTCTCCTTCCTCGCCGCTTGGGCAGTGCTCCCCAAAAGCCGATCTCCAAAAGACTAACTCCTTGTCGGGTAGCAATCCGATCTTTTCTAAACTCTCTAACTTTCTCCCGCTCAAATCAGAGATCGACCAGTTTGTGATGAGATCCGACATGGTGCTTATCTTTTTGGGTGAAGAACTCAAGGAGGATTTTCTTGGAGATAAGGGCGTAAAGGTTTAAAACACCCAGCCGAAGTCGTTTTTGTAGGACCGGAAAGGCGACTAAAGGGGGGGTGAATAGGCGCTTTCCAAAACTTTCTCGCCTAAATCAAAAACCAACACAAACTTTACTCCTTTAGCTATGAAAGCTAAGAAGATCAGTAAGCACACAACGGAAGCCTTGTGTTGGATTTGATAAACCCCTCAACCACACGACACAACCGGAGAAAAGAACTCACTGTTCTTCATCGGGATCAAGGTCCGACCGCTACCACGGCGGTCGGACCGACGGTCAACCAATGGTCCGACCGACAACTAACTAGCGGTCGGACCGGTGGGCGGTTCGACCGGCAAGCCACCGTGATCGAATACACGCGCGGTCGACCGCGTTGAAAGTCCGTCGGACCGGTAGAGTCCAGAATCAAAACTCCACCCAAAACCAAAACGAAATTTGATCCAACTTTTGTTTCAACCAATAAAACTTGACCAAATTTCGAGCACACCTCCCTAATGATATTAGAGACCTATTTCTAGCGACGATCCGTCAGATCCACTTCGCAGAATCGATCTCTCGAGATTTTACCAAAGAAGTGCACAAACCCTAGAAATATGAAAATCTTGATTCAAGACTTGCTTGTGGGGGGTTGATGATCTAGATGACTCTAGGAGTAATCCCACACATCAAAGCAAGATAAAGTAGGTCAAGAGACCAAGCATGAACCTTTGAATCAAGGAAGCACCAAAATCATCCAAAAGGGAGAAGAACACAAAAGGGAGCAAATGATCTTTCAATTGAGCATCACAAGATTGTTCGATTACACAAGATGCTTACAAAGCCTCTCCAACAAGGAGGGCAAGAGCTCAACAAGGAGCACACTCCTAACCCTAGTTCTCCTCTCCTCTCCTCCAAACCCTAGAAAAGGAAGAAGGGGCTAAAATGAATGCTTGGCTTAGTTTTCCATCTCCCCCCTTCCTATTTATACTAGAGAGCTAGGGTTTCCTTTTTGGGGTCACTTACACATGGGACCCACACACAAATAACTCTTGAAGCAATCGCCTGCTTCACCACGTAGGTTGATCGTGGTTCTCATCGCCGCCAAGCCTCTCTTGTCCGAATCCCATCGGACCCTCCCGCAGACTCGCACCGATATCCACACCGCCGATCCAACCAAATCAGATCGAACCACCCGCTCGATCCGCCTTGCCCATTCTCGCACTGCTTGAGTCACACGACCACCCGGATCCATGATCGCTCGACCTCGCCTCTCAAGCGTAGTCCCGATCCACTCACCGCTGACGCCGCTGACTCGCAAGCCACCGCACATCAATAGACAAACGAACCGTTTCCGGGAACAAGTTCTTCACAACTTGACCCACGTTAGTTCCGCAATGCAATATACAACAATAAAGCATTGAAGTTCATATGATAACACAATCAAAACCAACTCAATGCAACACTTGGCTAACCTTCATTATTGCGGCCCGATCATTTCACGGGCGGGCCCGACCGATTATGCTTGGCCGGACCGCTCCCCACAACGGCGGCCGGACCGTCCAAAGGACTTAGCCAAATTTTCAACTCAAAATTCAAACCTTCCGAATTTTCAAACGAATAGAACTTTTGACTGGAGCTCCAAAATGATGGGACCACATCCGTAAGACTCCTCACTTGCCTACACAACCTATTTTTGGATTAGCCCCAAAATCCAACTTTAGGTCAGGCCGGTCCGACCGGCCACCACTGCCGGTCCGACCGTCACACGGGCGGTCTGACCGCCCCGCAACGCCGGTTAGACCGCCTGTGGTCTGACAGCATGAAGCAAACCCGAAAACGCGAGATTTTGCAAACCAACAACGCCATTGCCAATTGACTCATCATCCTGAGATTGTGCACATATCCTCACGATATCCACAATCTCCCCCTTGATGAACACATTGGCAATTTTCAAGAAAATGTGGTTTTTCGAAATGAAAAGTAAAAATTCACCGTTTTTGCATAAAGGCACAACTTGGTCCATAAGCAAGAAAAGCTTAGGAACCACCAAACGGCTTCGTAATAGTATAGGCAAGTGAGATAAGGCAATGAAAGCACCAAAGGATTCAATTTCCAGAAAGTAGCCAAAAATCTCACTTAGGTCCAAATGAAAGGCAATTTTTCTATTTGACCTTTGATCATTGTGAGTATATTTCAATTGCAAATGAAATCAGGAAAAGGCAATAGAACCACAGGACTTAACTCACTATGATCACAAATTTTCAAAAGGTTCAAAATTTTTATTTTATGAAGTTCTTTTATATTAAACCTTGAGTATGAAACCAAAAGCTCCAAGATCATTTTCTTCACAATCTTTCTCCCCCTTTGACAATGAATTCATCAAGATGCATGAAAAAGAAAGAGCATGAAGGAATGACTTTATTTTTGAAATTTAGTAAAAAGGAGCCATGACCATTATACATGGAGACAGGACAAGTATTATACCAAGCCATATAAAGAGTAGACGCTATATTCAATCATGGCAAAACATGTACTCGCAAAGCTAAAACCAAGATAGCAAAGAATCGAGATTAATGTAATTAAAATCATGAAAGGTTGCTCAATATCATAGATTCACCCAAGCAACCAAAATGAGTCAAGCCATGTCTATAAGTAAAAGAGACTCAAAACAAGAATTGAGGCATTTTGAGCATTAAGAGAATTCTTTTGAAGCAAAGCTCAAGCACTTAGCCCCTTTTTGGGCAATTCGTTTTTCCTTTTTTTTTTGCTGTGCTAGATCTCAAGCCTTGCCGCGACCATCTCAAGCGATAAGCTTAAAAGAATGATCTAGGTCATCCAAAACTCCCCCTGAGTTCATGCCTAGTGCAATGGCAAGCCGTCTCATGAGAAAGGATTGGTGAGATCGCTTTTTCGCATGTAAAATCTCATTTTTCATTTGCTTGACTTAATAAGATAAAAGCTCATTTTTCAACTCGTAATAAGTTCAAGACTCAATTCAACTCAGTAAGACATGGCGAGAATCATAAGAGGATCACTAGAGCAAAACTAGTCACAAGATCCAACAAGACATGATTTGATTCAAATTTCTCACAGATACAAAGCTAGCAAGGCAAAGGCTAAGCCAAACACGAAGAGCCATAAAAGAAGTCTAGCAGACTATCACTTGATATGACAAGGTATAGAAGACGAAATCAAGTCATACAAGGATAATAATCAAAGCTCCACTAATTTTATTATACAATGCAAGACAAATGAATTGAAACATCCATTATGATACAATGAGTGCAAAAGAGCAACTTCCCCTCAAAATGCCCAATAGGACTAATAACCCTAACTCTCCCATAAGCAAAGAAACGCGAAGAGTCAAGAGCCTTAGTGAAAATATCCGCAAGTCGTTGCTCGACTCTACAAAGTGAAGCACAACATCACCTTTCTCAACATGGTCTCTCGTAAAATGAAATCGAATGTCAATGTGTTTAGTCCTCGAATGTTGCACTCGGGTTTTTGGCAATATTAATTGCGTAAGTGTTGTCACGGAAAAGAGGAACACTTCCCAAAGATAACCCATAGTCTCGCAGCGTGGACAAAATCCAGAGAACCTGAGAGCAGCCACTGGCGGCAGCTACATACTCGGCCTCACCAGATCAGGCAATGTAAGACTGCTTTTCTAGAAGACCAAGAAACAAGAGATGTGCCCAAGAAATGACAAGTGCCGTAAGTACTCTTCCTATCAACTCTACACCCGCAAATCAAGATCGTAAAATGCTCGAATTGAAAGAGCCAAGAAGAAGAATACCAGAGTCCAAAGTCAAGCGTATCTTGAAGATACCAAGATGCGCGCATCGCTTGACGATGAGAAGCACGAGGAAGCTCGAATCGAGCGCACGCACATACGGCGAATTGTATGTCCTACCGACGTAGTAAGATAGAGGAGGAGCCAATCATATCATGCGGTATTCTTCCGTCCACTGACTCTCCATCCTCGCGTGGTCCAAAGACGGTGGTTGTAGCAATGGGAGTAGACATTGCCCTATCGCTTCCCATATTGAAGCGCCAAGAAGGTCCTTTGTATACTTACTCGTGAACGAAAGTGCCTTCTTTCGCTTGCTTGATTTGAAGACCAAGGAAGAATGTCGGCTCTCCCATCATGCTCATCTCAAACTCACCGCTCATCGAATCAAAATCTAGACACCAAAGCATGAGAAGAACCACCAAAATAATATCATCCACATAAATCAACCAAAGAAGAAATCACCGCCATGCCCGAGAGTGAACAAGGTTTTATCAACCATTCCCATTTTGAAATCATTTTCAAGCAGAAACTCTTAAGTCACATACCAAGCTCTAGGAGCTTGTTTCAATCCATACAGGCTTTAGAGAGTTTAAAAACGTGATTTGGGAATTTTGATTTTCAAAACCAGAGGTTGCTTGACAAAGACCTCTTCTTCTATGAAGCCATTCAAGAAAGCACTTTTAACATCCATTTGAAAAAGCTTGAAACCTTTGGATGTTGCAAATGCTAAAAGAATGCGAATGGCCTCCAATCTAGCTCTTCGAGCAAAGGTCTCTCAAAGTCTAAGCCCTCTACTGGAATAACCTTGAGCTACAAGTCTAGCCTTATTAAGTAACAACCAATCCATCCTCACTTTGCTTATTTTTAAAAACCCATTTTGTTCCAATAACATGAGAATCGGAAGGTCGCTCAACTAAAAACTGGACTTTGTTTCTTTCAAATTTTCAAGCTCTTCATGCATGGCATTGACCCAAGAGGCATCGATAAAGCATGGGTGATATCTCGGGTTCAAAGAAGCGACAAAAGCGTAATGTGCATGAGAATCGAGAAATAAACTCGAGCGAGTGACTCACTCTTGAAGATCCCCAATCATCCGCTCGGTGGATGTTGTCGCCAGATGCGGTGGTGCTCTGGTGCAGACGTGGCCTCTACCTCTGATGAATTGTGGTAGGGAACAGAGCCACTCGATCGTCGGTGGGGATAGGAGGAGGTCGCCACCAAATCGACGTAGTGGTAGCGTGCTCTCCACCCTCTCGTAAGTAGCCGGAGGATGGTTTGGTTCTTCATCCTCGAGTCATCATCGATTTAAAATGCTTCCTTGAATTTCAGAACTGTGTACCAAGCATCGGTCTAGTACTGTGACTAGCCTCATCAAAAGTGACTTCGCAAGTCTCAACAATTTTGTTAGTGTCAACATTAAAAACACGATAGCCACGAGAATGAGCAGATAACCAAGAAATATGCCATCAAAGCATCTAGACTCAAATTTATCAAGATTGCCATGTTTAAGAATGAAGCACTTGCAACCAAAGATCTTGAAATGAGAGACTTTGGGAGAATGACCAAATCTAAGCTCATAAGAAGTCTTTCCAACCATAGATCTCAAGAAAACCCTCGTTGGAAATATAACAAGCAAGAGAGATCGCCTCACCAAAATCTCCTAGGAGTAGAATGCTCATCTAGCATGGTCCGAGCCATCTCTACAAGGGTTCTGTTCTTCCTTTCTACAACACCATTCTCGATGAGGAACTCTAGGAGAAGAAAACGATGCTCAATTCCCTATCGCAGGTAAGGTAGAAAAGAAGAATTCTTGAACTCGTCCCATTGTCACTCCTAATGGCTCTCAAAGCTCCAGTATATCAACAAAGAATTCTAAGGACCAAATCTCTAAAGAATCCAAATGCTTCATCCTTAGAAGCAAGAAAATAAACCCATGAATACCGGAGTAATCATCCACAACCACCAAGACATACCATTTCCCACCAAATGATCAACTCTAGAAGGACCAATCAGATCTAAGTGAAGAAGTCAGTCCAGTCCATCACCATTACCAAAGTAAGAGGTGGGTGGGAAGCGCACACCATCTTACCATGTCTACAGTGGTGAGCATACAAGATCTCTAATGACCTTCACCTAGGCAAACCTCTAATCAAGTCCTTGCAATCGACTCTAGACAAATGATCAAAACCTATATGCCCAAGTCTACGATGCCACAAAATAAGGTCATGAGAATCAGAGGCTACAAGACACCTAGGACTGGAAACAAGAAATATCAAATTTGCACGTAAGATCTTCTCAAATCTGAGATCTCAAAACAAGCTCACCCGAGGAATCTAGAACTCTGACTCACCTCTCTTAAACCTCACTTCTAGACCCTCATCAAGCGGTGAGAAACAGATAGAAGATTATACCTCACCTTACTTATCAAAGCGACGCCTTTTAGCATGAACTTGTCATTGACGCAAGACAAGGTGCCCTTTGCAATACGGTCCCGTAGAAGCATCCCCAAATGTAATCAATTCATTGCCGGATGCACGTGTGAGGAGGAGAACCATCTAGAATCTCCATCATATGTCGAGAACACCCGAGTCAACAAGCCATATGTCCTCCTTCCTCGCACGACGGACCTAAAAGCACAATCCGAAACATCCGTGCCTCAAGATCGGGTTAGTGATAAATGATCGAGGATCCAAAGATCGAGAAGCACGATGTCTAGGGCAGCAGAGAAATAGCGTAAACATGATCAGAATAAAATCACAAGAATGCACATGAGAACCACCTAGACCTCTCCAAACGATCTACCAAAAGATCGATACTCCCCTGCCTAGGTGCTACCCGTGGTCTCTCCTCACGATGTCCTAATCCAACATGCTGCCTAGACCCACCAAAAGAGTCTACAAAGTTCTCTACAAATCTAGGCCTATGTGTGGTGCGATAAACAGGCTGCCTAGCTCTAGAGACTACAGCTGGAGAAGGGACTCCTCTAATGGATCTTAGAACGCTCATCCTCTCTTTTCTCTCAAGCTTTGCTCTCCTAAGGTAACTCAACAAGATGGTCTTCTTTCTTGCGAAGGTGCAATGGTATCGACCTTTGAGAGGTCATGCATGAATGAGTGAAAGCACCTTTCTTGCCATAAAGAGTTTGAGCAAAACCCGCGGATTTGAAAACAACCCCGGATGGCTTAGTAGGTTCTAGCTCAAACAAACCATTCTTCACAACTCTAGCAATCCTAGGTGGGTTTTTCTTTGAATGCTCTAGGGGATTGAAACCTAGACCACTATTTTTCACACTCACTTTGGATTGATCAAGAATCATGTTGAGTTTCTTTTTCCACTTGAAAACTTCTCAAGAGTCACCTTGAGGTAATCATTCTCTTTCATTAAACCTCACATCTAGTGCACTTGCTAGACTTGATTACTTCATTGCTCTTGCTCTTAAGAAGGGCCACTTCCACCTTGAAGGCCTCACAAGACACACAATAGGATTCTCTAATCCTATTCAATCGCTTCCTTAATTTGACTCTAAATGCCTCTTGAATCGATTAATCATGGTTTCAACTTCAGATTTAAAGCACAAGAGTTAGAATCAATAACTTTCTTAGAAGCAGTAAAAGACATGGATCTTTCAATTTTAGCCTTTTCTTCAAGGGTCTTGTTTAAGGCTTCAATCTCAATTGTAAGCTTGGGACAATTTTCACAAGAAGCAACTCTAGAGTAAACTAGCATTTCTTTCATCTCTTGCATCTTAATCTTATTATTCTTACAATGAGAGCATGTATGACTAGCATCAAATTTTTGCAATTCTTTTAAGGAGCTATCCAGTTTTAATTCAAGCAAAGCACAATTTGAGCAAGTTAAAGGGATAGCTTCCATGGCAGTCACATCAAGTGAAATGGCATCTAAGCAAGCAGAACTAGACTTGAGAGATTCTAATTCATCGAGAGCATCTTTAAGTTGATTGGTGACAGAGGAATGAGCAGATTTCAAGCTTGTCAAGTCATTAAGCAAGCTAGTGCAGGATTCACAAAAATCATCAGGATTAATAGATTTTAGCCTAACCACTTCTAGGTTCAAATTATCAATCATAATGTCCTCGCTTCTTAATCATTTTTACTTGCTTATGCAATTTCGCTCAAAGAAGCACCAACGCCTTTTCATGTCAAGAATAGAAGGGCATACCTCATCGATCACTAAAAGGATCCTCATTGTTGGAGGAGTCGCCGTCGTTCTGTTTCTGGCCATGAAACACATGCCTGAAGTCATGCGCCTTCTTCTTGCCACGAGTCACTCGCGTAGCCCTCCGCTTCCAAGTCCACATCGCTCATATTTACATTCTCAAGAGCGGCAGGACCCTACCGACAAACTTTCGATAGTTTGTCTTCTTGGGTTTAGCATCCTCTCCGGGATGTCTTCGTGTCTCCTTCTCCTCCTT
Organism: Hsuehochloa calcarea; assembly: GCA_036346395.1. NCBI lineage: Eukaryota > Viridiplantae > Streptophyta > Magnoliopsida > Poales > Poaceae > Hsuehochloa > Hsuehochloa calcarea. The sequence continues at coordinate 1,897,586 of CM070607.1, forward strand.
GCCCTTTAGCTTGGGGCACCGGAGCGAATGTGGTTTGACTCACCACATTCAAGCATGTGATAGGTCCACTTCTCCTCCTATTCCTCACCTTGTTATACGCTCTTGTGAATTTGGTGGAAAGGAGGGCTAAGTCATCCTCGCGCTTTCTAGTTGCTCATCACTTAAAGAATGTAAAGCGATAATGAAAACCGGATGAGCTACAATCAAGAGACTCAAGAACAACCCTTGGATTTGTCGACCACTAATGCCATCGACTGTCTTGGGAGACGCGAGATAAAGTCAATCTCATGCGCCTTCAACCTCGAGTAAAGCTTATCCATGGTAAGCTCACTCATGACAATGTTGTCATTGATGGAAGTGATCTTCATTCCCTGCACCTTCACATCAAGAGCACCTAAGTCGGCGTGCATTCTCGCACTCAGAAATACCAGTCAACAAATATGAGATCATGAAGAATTTTAGAAAATCTCCCCACACTCATCTAAAGATTCACTGTGCCTTTGTTCGATCTTTGAGTATACCTTCTTGAGTGGGTTCTGCCTCACTTCCTTGATCGCAGTGGACCCTTCATGATAGTCACAAAGAGTCCGCCAGATCTCGTGAGCGGACCGCAAGTGAGCAACACGCCAAACTCGGATCGACTAAGGCCTTGGATCAAATAATTCCGAGCCTTGCTTTGTTGGCCTCCACATCCGAGTGATCGATCGCCATCTACCGCACGACATAAGGATTTTTCACCTTTAGCCAAATAGCGTGCCCTTGAGCCTCGATATATGCTTGTATACGAGCCTTCCAAAGATGCAAAGTCAACTCCTTCAAAATGTGTGGCTTGGTTGAGTACTTGTCACCGCCATGGCTCCAAAGACCTGGTTAAGATCTATGAGAAGAGCTAACCGCTCGATACCACTTGTAGGACCTAAAGGCGACTAAAGGGGGTGAATAGGCGCTTTCAAAATTTTCTCGCCTAAATCAAAACCAACACGAACTTTACTCCTTTAGCTATGAAAGCTAAGAAGATCGAGAAGCACACAACGGAAGCCTTGTGTTGGATTTGATAAACCCTCAACCACACGACACAACCGGAGAAAAGAACTCACTGTTCCTTACTTGGGATCAAGCGGTCCGACCAGCTACCACGGCGGTCGGACCGACGGTCAACCAATGATCCGACCAAGAACTAACTAGCGGTCGGACCGGTGGATCATGGTTCGACCCGGCAAGCCACGGGATCGAATACACGCGCGGTCGATCGCCGTTGAAAGTCCGGTCGGACCGTAGAGTCCGTAATCAAAAACTCCACCCAAAACCAAAATGAAATTTGATCCAACTTTTGTTTCAACCAATAGAACTTGACCAAATTTCGAGCACACCTCCCTAATGATATTAGAGACCTATTTCTAGCGACGATCCGCCGATCCACTTCACAGAATCGATCTCTCGAGATTTTACCAAAGAAGTGCACAAACCCTAGAAATATGAAAATCTTGATTCAAGACTTGCTTGTGGGGGGTTGATGATCTAGATGACTCTAGGAGTAATCCCACACATCAAAGCAAGATAAAGTAGGTCAAGAGACCAAGCATGAACCTTTGAATCAAGGAAGCACCAAAATCATCCAAAAGGAGAAGAACACAAAAGGAGCAAACGATCTTTCAATTGAGCATCACAAGATTGTTCGACACACAAGATGCTTACAAAGCCTCTCCAACAAGGAGGGCAAGAGCTCAACAAGGAGCACACTCCTAACCCTAGTTCTCCTCTCCTCTCCTCCAAACCCTAGAAAAGGAAGAAGGGGCTAAAATGAATGCTTGGCTTAGTTTTCCATCTCCCCTTCCTATTTATACTAGAGAGCTAGGGTTTCCTTTTGGGGTCACTTACACATGGGACCCACACACAAATAACTCTTGAAGCAATCGCCGCTTCACCACGTGTAGGTTGATCGGCGGTTCTCATCGCGTCGCCAAGCCTCTCTTGTCCGAATCCCATCGGACCTCCCGAGACTCGCACCGATATCCACACCGCCGATCCAACCAAATGATCGAACCACCCGCTCGATCCGCCTTGCCCATTCTCGCACTGCTTGAGTCACACGACCTCACCCAGATCCATGATCGCTCGACCTCGGCTCTCCAAGCGTAGTCCCGATCCACTCACCGCTGACGCCGTTGACTCGCAAGCCACCGCACAAAGAATAGACAAACGAACCGCTTCCGGAACAAGTTCTTCACAACTTGACCCACGTTAGTTCCGCAATGCAATATACAACAATAAAGCATTGAAGTTCATATGATAACACAATCAAAACCAACTCAATGCAACACTTGGCTAACCTTCAAGCCTTTGCGGTCCGATCGCTTCACGTGGCGGTCCGACCGATTTCATGCTTGGCGGACCGCTCCCACAACGGCGGCCGGACCGGTCCAAAGGACTTAGCCAATTTTCAACTCAAAATTCAAACCTTCCGAATTTTCAAACGAATAGAACTTTTGACTCGAGCTCCAAAATGATGGGACCACATCCGTAAGACTCCCTCACTTGCCTACACAACCTATTTTTGGATTAGCCCCAAAATCCAACTTTAGGTCGCCGGTCCGACCGCCACCATCGCCGGCCCGATCATTACACGCAGGCGGTCCGATCGCCGCATACGCCGGCCGATCGCTTTGTGGTCCGACAAAGATGAAGCAAACCCGAAAACGCGAGATTTTGCAAACCAACAACGCCATTGCCAATTGACTCATCATCCTGAGATCGTGCACATATCCTCACGATATCCACAGTTTTATAGTCATTCTACTGTAACTGACGCCGAGAGAAGTCCAACGGGCAAATCCCCTTTCGCCTGGCAGACAAAAAAACTTTTTGCTTTTTCCAAAGCGGTTTCTCAACTTTAAAAATGAATACAGACCGCCTCGAGTCCCACGACATTTAATGAGAGGTCTGTTCGATATGATTGCATCGGAGAACGTGTCTGCACGACCAACATTCATTTAAAAGTTCGGGGGCTAGCTGTTGAGGATTAAAATATTCATATATTATCTTAATATATGATAAAGACCATACGTCTTCGTGGTCGTAACTTCTATAGACCACCGACCTAACTGGTCGTAGGTGCTACAAAAGTTATATAAGTATCCTGGTCGGACTAAGTTCCAAACCCAGTCCACGATCAGGTAAGTGCTCGTAAAGCTATGAACAGGCTTCCAAGTCAAGTCTCGACTACGCTAATCACTGTGTGATGAATGAAACACATGTTTCATATTCCGCATAATACAACACTGTCACGGTTGATGATTTAACGTCTCCTAAATCATTAACGTGCATAGCGTTGACACCTTTACCAAACCGCCCTTGCGGTTGGTGAAATGGTCAAACCGCCGCCTTTTCCGACTGTGACGCTGCGCTTCCCTCACCGGATGTCTCTTCGTGAGATAACTGCCACCGCTTCATCAAGTACTTAAGGAGGACCACAGAAGGCGGAAAGGACACATCAGATCACGTCAGAAGACACAAGACAACACAACCGATTAGAAGCACATCAAGCAAGACACAACAAAGTGTCGTGTTTTTAGATACTCTCAGTGTTTGTAATCGTGAGTTCATAGCAATAAAGAGCATGTTAGATCCATTCCCAGGAGATACGCACATTTTTCCATTATTCATTCATATATTCATAAGATCGGCGATTTGATCGTCGACAGCCGCTGATCTCGCTCGCTCGCTCGCCTGCGCCTCGCTGCCGCTGCCAGGTGGGACCGCCACATGGTCGTTGTCTCCGCGGAGTCTTCTTCCTCACGCCCGCGCTTCGCCGCCATTGCTGGAGCTCCGAGTTTCGTCCGACAAAATCGCAACGGTTGCTGATTCTTCGCGCCGACCCCGCCATTTTGTAGCCGTATCTGTCCCGTACTCATCTCTAACCAAATCGGCTACCGAATCTCTCTCAATCTCCGAGAATCAAGGATTTCAAAATCTTTCACGGTACTTGTATTTCAATTCTGAATGAAGTGAAACTCCCGCTTTCCTCTCTCTTGATTTGGCAAAATAGAAGAGCAAGTATATCTCCAAAGCAAGTAACACTTGGTTGATGTTGAATCAATCCGAAGAGAGAAGCAAAATCAAACCGGAAGAACAACACCAAACCGTGAGCAATTTGAGGATGCTACGAATTGGTGAGATGATCCACAAGGAATCACGGATCTTGAAAGAACAACCTCCCTCCAATATTCACGCAATCACAAAACCCTAGATGGGAATTTCCGAAACGCATGTATTCATTTTGCGCCACATAAACCTGTGACTTTTCTGTATTTTATTCAACTCTAACTTGCTTACAATGGGGCTCAACCCCTAAATATATAGCCCATGAATAGTAGACCGACTCTGCATCGTAGCTATGAACAAGAATCCGGTCAAGATCGTAGCAATGAACGAGAATCGACTTCTTCGCTCATGAACAAGACTAACTGCTTTTTTATTGCAAACTCCTTTAATTCGAAATTTAAACTACTCTAATTGCTGAAAATAGATTAAACTATCCTATTACAAGTAATTTATAATTAACTTCTTTTAAAGAATGATCCGAATTGGAATTGCACCAATCCAAACCCATTTTGGATTCTTAGGCTGAAAATATATTGATTTTGGAATAGGGTTTGAATTTGGTTCTTCTATCTTTTCTAGGCGGAATTCTCTTGTATACTTTGCAACATGCAAAGTCCTTTGTTGTTGTGTCTTCCCATGTCCGCTAAAGCTCCCCGGTCGGCATTCCTCCCTATCCTTGCTCTTTGCCGAACCTGGTTCTTGTTTTTTTCTCCATTGATGCATAATAGGCTCAACTTGAGGCTTAATGCACACTTGCCGCTTAGGGATATTGACTACCGTAGTAGATGCACTTAGGGCCTCATCACTTAGGCAATTGTTGCAAGCCATACTATTATCCTAATTAATATAAGAGTTTCAATTGAGTTTTCTTAAAATCTGTTGTTGGATTTTACCTACCCCGCTTAGTTCTACAACTTATCTCGTGCTTGCTACCTTATCTAACCCCTGGCGATTCACCAGATGGTTCAGACTCGTCAAGCTGCTGCAAGTGGTTTTGATACTCCAGTATTAGAAGGCCAGGAACAGACCCCCGCAGGAGCAGTTCCACCACAAGCACCTTCAGTTGATCTGCAGAATTTTGGAGCATTCATGGCCGCTCAGACCCAGCTGATGTACACCATGATGAATCAGATGCAAGCTATGAGTAACCAGAACAACAACAATCAGCATCACAATGGAACCCCAGTTGCTCATGGTCACAATGGATCATCCAAGTTGCCTGAGTTTATGAGAACCCGTCCACCAACTTTCTCTGGACATGTCTCACCAGTAGAAGCTGATGATTGGCTTCGTGTCATTGAGAGGAAACTGCTGATCACTCAATGCAGCGATCATGAAAAAGTTATGTATGCCTCTCACCAGATGGAAGGCATTGCTGCCGAATGGTGGGAAAACTTTTGTGCAGCGCATGGAACGCCGCAAGACATTACTTGGGAAGAGTTCACAACTGCTTTTTGCCAGTATCATGTGCCGGAAGGAATCATGGATCTTAAGAAGGATGAATTCCGTACTCTCAAGCAAGGAGGAATGTCAGTGACTGACTACCTCAACAAATTCTCTCAACTTGCTCGATATGCTGCAGAAGATGTCGCCACTGACAAGGCTCGTCAGAGTCGTTTTCTGAAAGGATTGAACACTGGATTTCAAGTCAACTTGATCGCCCACACCTTTCCTGATTTTCAAGTGTTGATCAACAAGGCTTTGGTTCTTGAGGATAAGCGCAAGGAATTGGAAGATCATCGTAAGCGCAGAATGGCTCAGCAAGGAAGTCACCAACCCCAACTGAGGGCAAGAATGATTCCACCGCAGTTTAGCCGTTTTCCACCACGCACTCGCGCTGACCACCGCACCAACTTCAAGACTCGTCCAGTTGCTCAGAACTTCCGCAACCCCGTACCAGTCAACACCAATCCAATAAGCAACCCACAGAGTATACCCAGAGTTTGCTTTACCTGTCATCAGCCAGGGCATTTCGCCAACCGATGTCCGTAGAATGAGACTATCACTCCAGTACGCTTCAACCTTGGGAACACACCAGCCAAGACACCAGTACAAGGCAACCATCAAGGAATTTCTCAAGCTACCGGTCAATCCGGAGGAGCACCGCAATCAGTGGTCAGAGGCCGTGTTAACCACGTCACTCTGGAAGGAGCCCAAGAAGCCCCCGACGTTGTACTGGGTAAGTTTCTAGTAAATTTAGTACCTGCATCAGTTCTATTTGATTCTGGAGCTTCGCATTCGTTTGTTTCTGAAGTTTTTGCAACCAAGAATAAATTGGAAGTTATGCATCTTAAGCATACCCTGTTAGTCCAATCTCCTGGAGCAGAGCTAAGTTCTAAAGTTGGATATTTAGGAGCTAGGTTACTCATAGCCGGAGTTGAGTTTCTAGCCAACCTCATAGTTTTAGACACTCAGACCATAGATGTCATCCTTGGTATGGATTGGTTATCCAAACACAAAGCAATGCTAGATTGTGGCCAAGAGCCAGAATAATAGAGGATACCACTTTGAAAGAAAGTAGAATTTCTAGCCACCTCAAGACGTGATGGACATTTGGTAGTCAACACCAAGACAGCTTCCTTAGAAGATGTACCGTAGTCGAGATTTCCTGCACGTATTTCCTAAGAATTATCAGAATGCCACCGACCGTGACATTGAGTTTGTCATCGATCTAGTGCCAGAATGCACCAATTTCCAAGAGACCCTATCGGATGCCAGCCGATGAACTTGTGGAAATGAAGAAGCAGATAGAAGAACTACTGGAGAAAGGTTTTGTAAGACCTAGTTCGTCGCCATGGGGAGCACCAGTTTTGTTTGTTAAGAAGAAAGATGGAAGCATGAGGATGTGCATCGATTATCGCTCTCTCAATGAAGTCACCATCAAGAACAAATACCCTTTGCCCAGAATCGATGATTTGTTCGACCAGATGAAAGGAGCCGAGTATTCTCCAAGATCGACCGCGATCGAAGTTACCATCAGTTGAAGATTTGTCCTAAGGATGTACCTAAGACCGCTTTCTCAACCCTGTATGGACATTATGAGTTTCTAGTCATGTCGTTTGGTCTGACTAATGCCCCTGCCTATTTCATGAACATGATGAACAAAATATTCATGGAATATTTGGATAAGTTCGTAGTAGTGTTCATTGATGATATTTTGGTATACTCAAAGTCAGAAGAAGAGCATGCAGACCATTTGAGATTAATCCTAGAGAAGCTCAGGGAGCATCAGTTGTATGCTAAGTTTAGTAAGTGTGATTTCTGGAAAAAGGAAGTGGACTTTCTTGGTCATGTGATGACAGCCGCAGGAGTAGCCGTTGACCCCAGTAAAGTAAAAGCAGTATTGCATTGGGAGCAACCCAAGACTGTTACCCAGATTCGCAGTTTCTTGGGATTGGCAGGATATTATCGCCGTTTCATTGAAGGATTCTCAACGATTGCTAAGCCTCTTACGCAATTGTTGAATAAAGAGAAGAAGTTCATTTGGACCCCAGCTTGTGAAGAAAGTTTTCAAGAATTGAAGAAACGTTTGACTTCAGCCCCAGTACTGGCTTTGCCGAATATCAGTAAGGATTTTGATATCTATTGTGATGCTTCGCGTCAAGGATTAGGGTGTGTCCTTATGCAAGAAGGAAGAGCTGTCGCTTATGCGTCAAGGCAATTAAGGCCTCATGAAGAGAATTACCCCACTCATGATTTGGAATTAGCTGCTGTAGTGCATGCTTTGAAGATTTGGCGTCATTATCTCATCGGTAATCGCTGTGAAGTGTACACCGATCATAAGAGCTTGAAGTACATATTCACTCAGTCTGACTTGAATATGAGACAGAGAAGATGGTTGGAATTGATAAAGGATTACAATCTTAGAATCCATTACCATCCTGGTAAGGCCAATGTAGTTGCAAATGCACTGAGTCGTAAGAGCTACTGCAATGCTCTGGAAGCAAAAGAAATTTGCTCGGAACTTCAAAAGGAATTACAGAAGCTACAGCTAGAAGTTGTTTCTGAAGGATTTGTGGCCAGTCTAGAAGTGCAGTCTACTATGGAGAAACAGATTCGTGAAGCTCAACCCAAGGATTCTGAGTTTGCCGACCTCAAGAAGAAGATGGCAGAAGGAAATTTAAAGACTTCACCATGGATGATCAGGAGATGCTGTGGATAAATGGACGTATCTGTGTACCAGATATTGATGGATTAAGACAGCTGATTCTGAAGGAAGCCCATGACTCAAAGTATTCGATTCACCCTGGAAGTACTAAGATATATCAGGATGTTAAGAATAAGTTTTGGTGGCCAAACTTAAAGCGAGACCTCGCAGAATTTGTTGCCTTATGCGACGTGTGTCAGAAAGTAACGGCAGAGCATCAGAGACCAGCAGGTTTGCTACAACCGCTGAAAATACCAGAATGGAAGTGGGAAGAGATCGGTATGGATTTTATTACCGGTTTACCCAAGACACAATCAGGTTATGATTCGATTTGGGTAATAGTGGATCGTTTGACTAAGGTTGCCCATTTCTTACCAGTCAAAACCACTTACTCAGGAGACCGCTTGGCAGAGTTGTATATGTCAAAAATCGTCAGTCTGCACGGTGTGCCTAAGAAGATAGTGTCAGATCGAGGATCTCAATTCACCTCTCATTTTTGGCAAAGTCTACATGAAGCCCTGGGAACTCATCTGAATTTCAGTACTGCTTATCATCCACAGACAGATGGACAGACTGAAAGAGTCAACCAGACCTTAGCAAATGCTACCAGCTGGGATAAGAGTTTACCGTATGCAGAATTCTCGTACAACAACAGTTATCAAGCCAGTTTACAGATGTCACCATTTGAAGCTTTGTATGGTCGTGCCTGTAGAACTCCACTAAATTGGTCAGAGACAGCTGAACGTGTAGTGTTCGGGCCAGATATTATTCAGGAAGTCGAAGAACAAGTTGCTATGATCAGAGAAAGGCTACAGATAGCCCAGTCCAGGCAAAAGAGTTATGCCGATAATCGTCGCCGTGACCTCGGCTTTGAACCGAGGATTTTGTGTATCTTCGAGTTACTCCGCTCAGAGGTGTTAAGAGATTCCACACCAAAGGGAAGCTTGCCCCAAGGTATGTGGGTCCGTTCAAGATTTTGGAACGCCGAGGAGAAGTAGCGTACCAGTTGGAGCTACCACAGTCGTTAGCAGGAGTGCATGATGTCTTTCATGTTTCTCAGCTGAAGAAGTGTCTTCGTGTGCCAGAAGAACAGACCCCGTTGGAGTCAATTGAACCGAAAGAAGATCTCACGTACAAAGAACAGCCTGACAGGATTTTGGATGTCGCAGAGCGCCGCACCAGAAGTAAGACCGTTCGTTTCTGCAAAGTCCAGTGGAGTAACCACTCAGAAGGAGAAGCAACGTGGGAACGTGAAGAAGAGTTGAAATCCGAGTTTCCCAGCCTTTTCTCTAGCTAGCCGGAATCTCGGGGTCGATATTCGTTTAAGGGGAGGGGGGAGGTTTGTAACATCCCAATTCTCCGAGCTTTGAAAATCCTTTAAATAGTGGTAGTGAGAAAATTCACTATTTGGATTTATTTGAATATTAATTTAAAAAGCTTAATATGGACTTTAAGGACAAATTGATTTAATGTGCTTAATCCCAACATCAACAATTGCCAAAATTATTTTATCTAGATTCTATATGCTTGCATATATTTTATAGAATTTTTTCAAGACCATTTGCTATTTTCTATTTGCTATTTGCATTTTCTGGATTTATTAAAAAGAAAAATCTATTTAAATTCCTCGGAACAGTATTGGGCCGAAGCCCAACACTATTAAAGCTGCGTGCCAACCCATTCCGCAAGCTCGCACCCTCGTCCGTTGGATGCTTGACCCCTCGTTTTCGATCGGACGCACGCGCTCAACCCCGCCTTCCTCCGTTGAATGATCGCCGCGTGGCTTCGCCACGATATCGCCGCCGCCGCTTCGCCGCCGCCACGCCAAAGTGGGACCGCCACAGGTCGCTCGCCTCCGAGTCTTCTTCTCACGCTCAAGCCGCCGCCATTGCTGGAGCTCCGAGTTTCGTCCGACAAAATCGCAACGGTTGCTGATTCTTCGCGCCAACCCCGCCATTTTGTAGCCGTATCTGTCCCGTACTCATCTCTAACCAAATCGGCTACCGAATCTCTCTCAATCTCCGAGAATCAAGGATTTCAAAATCCGGCCGCTTCGGACCCGAATTGGGGATTTCCACCGTGTTCCCGCCTATAAATACCCCCTTAGGATCGCCTAGTCCGCCGCAACCCAGAGCCACCACCCTCATCTCCCCGATCGCTCTAGCGCCGTCGCAATCCAAGGATTAGGGTTTTCGGCCGAGCTTCTTCTCCGGTGAATTCGTCGCCGTCGTTCTCGCCCTTGCTCCACCGACTGCACCACCGTGATCGCGAAGTCCCGTGCTACCTCGTCGCCCCACCTCGCCGCGAGCATCGCCGAGCACCTCCCGACAAAACCCGGCTCCACCGCCGCTTCTTCCTCGCCACGGCCGCCACCGTCGCTGCCGCCTACGGTAAGGGCACCACCGAGCGCGCAATAGCACGTGGAACAATCTGGTACCCTCCACCGCGGTGAGTCGCCGCTGTCACGGTGACCATCGGTCCCGAGCGCCACCGCCGTTGTCGTCGGCTTAAGCGCCCGCCAAAGATCGCCTTTGCCGTGGCGGTGCGTGGCGCCAGATCAGCGCCAACACACAGCGTCGTGGCCCGATCCACCGCGCCAGATCTCCTCGCCGGCGCTCGGTCCACCGTGAACCCGAGACCCGACATGTGGGCCCACATGTCGTAATCCTTTAAATCTATTTATTTTTCCGGAAATTCTCGGCTGACGCAAGCATTGCGCAATAATCCGATTTTCCTTTATAAAAATAATTCGGTAAATTCAATAAAATCCAAATTAGGGTTTTATTTGATTTTCGAACTTCCAAAGCCCATATCTTTTGCATCCGAACTCCGATTGAGCCCATTCAAATTTGTAAATTTATATAAAATCAAGATCTATTTAATGGTGAATTTTATTTGATTTTTGAATTCTGTTTTGCCACTGTTATTTATTTGTTTTTGTTTCTTTTGTCTCGTTTGCGAGTAGACGTCGATACTTCGGGAAATTTTGCTGAAGAAGGAGCACCTCCTCAAGACCAAGACCAATATATAGATCTATTCTAAGGCAAGTTATACCTTTGACCATATTGCACCCAGTTTTCAGAATACTTTGTTTCAATGTATTGCATTCTATTTCAAGTATTTATTTAAATGCTTTTGGGATAGTTATTAATCCAATCTGTTATATCCACATTGTCTATTGTATGCCATGATCTTTTGTCACCCTAGGTTGATTCATTATTAGTTGGTATTATCATAGCACCAGCGTGGCTTGGTTAGATACGATTAGACGGCTTAGCCATGCCACGAGTCATCATTTCATGTGAGTTGCAAATATAAATTTGACTAAGTGATTATGGAACTGTGTGATGAAACTGTGTGTGCTGTGTGCTGTTACTCGTGATGGCATGTGTTGCACTTAATCAACAGGGTGGGAAAAGATTTAGACTGAGGCAAGTGGTGGATCTGTGTGAATGATGGAGCTGTGTATTTTAAACTGTGTGATTTCGGTTAAAACTGGAAGTCTTGCCTTAGTCAATTAAGTACTTAACTTTGTGCGCCATTGAACTGGCCTTCTTCAGACGACCACATGCCTAGTATGGGTCGGGCCCGACTTAGTAAGTTATGGAGTCTTGACATTGACAACTCAGTTGTATTTAAGCCGTGTGTGATGGGTCGGAGGTGTGATATGTCACGTCGCGGATTCGGTTCACGCATCCACGCCCAACGGTGTGTGTCGTTCCAAGGGCTGTGTGTACAAATTGGACGGCGGTAAAGCACATCGGGAGTGTCATTGTTTGAGATAAAGTCTCTGAAAGGTTTTGTTATAGTCGGTGCTAGCTACACTGATTGTATCGTGTGGGTAAAGTGTACAACCTCTGCGGAGTGTTTAAATCAATCTATTCGAATAGCCGTGTCCTCGGATATGGACATACTCGGGAATTTCACACGAGGGGTAGATTTTCATAAAATAATTGGGAAGAGTCAGCTGTGTGAGATAACTTGTGCAGCTGTGTGAATAACTTGATTAGACTGTGTGTGCTTTGTGAAATCAATTGTTAACTTATTATTGTCTATTTGTGAAATCAATTGTATTCAATTGCAAATGTTGCATTTCCGCAAAAGAACCACAGAAGCCATTCCTTTGGAATAAGCCATCATGTATAAATGTATTCTGTGGTATGACTTGCGAGTACGGTGTGTACTCACTCTTGCTAAACAAATCAACAGAAGTGGAGGAGTCGTCGCCTGCTTTTGAGGAAGAGTTCTACGAAGGTTGATTATTAGGGTCTTGATCCCAGTCAGTTGCCTGTGGTAAATTGATGGGAGCCCACTGGAGTTTATTTCGTTTCCGCTGCAGTTTATTCTTTATTGTCAGCCTTGCATGGCTTAATTAATGTAAAACAAGACCATAAGGTCCCAACAGTTATTTGTTTGAGGTAATTACTTAACGAAAACTTTCTTACTATAGTTTATAATCATCAGGTTGATTAGTTAGTATAGCATAGTCATCTGATTTCATAGTAGAACAAAAGTAGCTACGAATGAATAGCGTCAGCCGCCACACTCACCCTAGCGATAACGTTGAACATGTGAGCGTCCTTCAATTCCCTTCCGCGTCACATCATGTCCACCCGTTTCCCCCTCAATCTTAACATCCCAAGTTTTCCAGGATTTTTTAAAAAATAAATAAATTAAAATAACTATTTAATTTTGTTGAATTTCTAAAGTTTAACTTAGAGATTTTCTAAAATTAAAAATAATTTAATATGAATTAATCAAACTTCAACTAATTCAAAACTTAGTTTATTTTAAATTTATTAGAGTTCTTTGGTGTTTAAAATCTCATTTCTCTGATTCATTCCGAATTCCCGTAGGCCCATTCCCTCCTGCGCCGTCCCGCTCCACCCTTTTGGTTTCGACCAGCCTTTCGGCTTCGACCATTCCTTCGGTTTCGATCACCCTCGCCTCAACACATTCTCTCTCTCTTTTTCCTCAGCGTCGTGCACATTAAATGACATCGTCTCTTCAGCGACATACGCATTAAATGTCGTCATCTCCGCCGCGCCGTGCGCATTACATGCCATCGCATCCTTAGCAGCATGTCCATTAAATGCCGTCGTCCCCTCAGCGACATGCGCATTAAATGCCGTTGTCTCTGCCGCGCCGCCGCGAATTCCGCCGCTCCACCTTGTTGCCCTGTTTCCCCCCTCCTCCTTCCTCTATAAATGGAGCACCAGGGAGCCCTTTGCCTCCTCTTGTTTCCCCCTCAACTCTCCCTTTTCCCTCTCTCTCTCTTGCCCTCATTTCGCCGCCACCAGCTGGAGCTCGCTCCAACGCCTCTAGTGCCGTCGCCTACTCGCTGCCGAAGAGACCACCGGAGCACCCGTGTCGTCTTTGACCACCTCCCCGCCGCTGTCTTCATCCCCGTCAATCTTTACCTTCGACCACGAGCTTACCCACCGCCCTTCGCTGTCCACTGACCTCCCCCGGCCTCTCTCTCTCTCTCTCTCTTGATAAGCTCTCTGTGCACTGTTCTCTCTCTCTTGTTCTTTCGACCGCACTAAGCAGTCGAATCCTTCTTTTGACCACGTCATGTTGTCAAACCTCCTTCGACCAGATAGTCAAACCTCCTTCCAACCACCTGTAGTCGAACCACCTTCGACCAGGTAGTCGAACCTTGTTCCGACCACCTGTAGTCAAACCTCCTTCCGAGAGCTCGTTCTTCTTCATTCGAGCTCTGATTTGAGTTATTCAAATTTCTAATTTCAGCTTAATTCAGTACCTTTCTTTTGGTTCTAGTTTGGTTCTTTTTAGATTTTATTTAGAATTATTTTATTTATTTGGCTCTTTTTGCACATATAGATTCCAGCGTTTTCGAAGAGTTATTGGACCTGACGACCTCGATCGAAGCATCTCAACTCTTCAATGAAGGAAAGTCGTAGACCTTTGATCTTGTTGTACCCATCTTATAAAATTATATTATTTTATATCAGTATGCATTGCTATTTTTTACATCAATTGTTTCTAGGAGTAGTTAAATACCTACTTGAAAGTATGGCTCCTTGAATAATTGTGATTGACATGTACCTTTGGGCACCATAGGTTGGGAAATCTTAGTTGGATATTTTTGTAATACCAACTTAGGTGCGTATTATGTTTAGTCATGCTTTAGTTATGCGATGGTCTCTCAATCACATGATTCAATGATGTTGAATTTGACGTAATGAAATATAGAATGGTAGCAAGGCAAGGGTTGCCATTTGGCCGGGTTGAACCAAAAGTGATTTTATACTCGGGTGAATGATTGTGCAGTAAAGGGGGTGCGAGAAACACATTGGGATGAGGATGTTTCGCCTGAGTAGCCACTAAGGACTTAACTTTGTGTGTCATTGATCTGACCATACCGTGCAACCATAAGCATATTTATGGAGTGGACCTGGCCAACTAATTAGCAATATTTAAAGTCGATTCTGTTTGGGTTGATAAGTGGCGACATAGGGGGCTGGATTGAGGCGAAACCTTAGCGAGCAGAACCAAATCAAAGTGGAGCTTTGTAAAAGCCTTGTGATAATCTCTTAGTCGTACACCTCGGAAGTGTGTGAGTGGACAATATAAGATGATTATCTCTTGTGGGTCAAGCTGTACAACCTCTGTAGAGTGTAAAACTATTCGAATAGCCGTGCCCCCAGTTATGGACAATGCCTGGCGATTTTACACAAGGGGTAGATTTTCTCAAAAATGTTGTCGTGGATGGTTATGAGTTGCTGGAGTGGTCGTTGGTTGGGAAATGAACATGGTGTTCACGAGTTGTTTCAAGAAACTTGATTACTTATGTATTAATATTTCAACTGGTGCTTTACAATCTACTTACTGTATTTACTATCAATACTGCTTTTTGCAAAATAACCATAAAACTATCCTTGTCAAGCCTTGTATGAATACTATTTACATACATTTCTCTACGCCTTGCTGAGTACTCTAATTACTCACGGCTTTGCACCATTTGTTGACCAGTAGCCGAAGAAGACCCGGGGAGTAGTGAGTTCTACGAAGAAGACTACTTCGAAGACCATGTGAACTAGGCTGCGTCCTTCACTCGATTGCTTGTGGGCATGTCGTATGACTTCCACGAGTAGTTTTTTTTCCACTTCAAGTTTATTAAGCCCTACGTGGCAAACTCTGTAAAGCTTGACCCTAAGGTCCTTTTGCTACTAAAAAATATTGATCTGTTTGCTTCCTAACTACCTTGTTGTATGGATATAATTCCATCGATGTTGCAAACTGTGGACTAGCTATCGATCCCGAGACTAGTTCGAATATATACACGAGGGTCTTGGAGTTGTATATCCGGGGTCTCGACATCAATCGATTTGGGTTTTCAGCCGGAAGAGAACCCCCACGCCATCGTCTTCCCCTAAACCGGCGAAACCCGCCATCTTCGACGTCGCCCTCCCCTTTGGTGAGACCCGTTTCGATTCCTTGTTTGGGAAGCATCCTCATGCCTTCCTCTCTCATGCCTAGCAATTGATTTCGCCTCTACCTCTCCAAGGCGTCTTCGCCATGGGGAGCAGGACGCGCCGCTCGCGACTCCCATCACCGGCCCGCATCGGTCACTCCCCGTCGCCAACAACTACACTGGTGAGTTCCCTGTGTGTTCCTCATGCTCGTGCTTCCCCTATTCTTCCCTCTCTCTCCTCCAACGACGTTGCCCCTCCTCCTTTCCCACGGCCAGCCATGGCGCCCCACCACAAGGTTGGGACAGCGCTAGCTAGGCCACGATGTCGACCCCTCTGGCCTCCTCTCCCTCCCGGCAATCTGTTTTTCCCATCCTCGACCGCCATCATCGACCCCTTTGCTGGCGTCGGCCCTTGCCCAAGCTGCCCCCGCACTTCCTTTGTTCCTTGCTCTACTTCCTTCCCTCCGTGCTTTCTCTCTGTGACTAAAATGGGGGCCCAATTGTAGGTGACTAGGTAATAATACTACGTTGCAAATGAGCAACTGACGTTAGGAACCACAGGTTAGCCGATTAGATGATTAAGTACATTTTGTTTAGTGGGATGATTAGTGTTTGAGATAATTACTCATTTAATGGGATCATTAGTGTTTGAGGTAATTACTTAACGAAAACTTTCTTACTATAGTTTATAATCATCAGGTTGATTAGTTAGTATAGCATAGTCATCTGATTTCAGAGTAGAACAAAAGTAGCTACGAATGAATAGCTCTTCCCCCAAAACATACAGAAATATGCTTAAAAAAAACTAGCTTGATCTTCGGTAGACTGGATACCACGACCAGACACTCCCATGCATGAGCTATTTCAAACACTTACTAACACAAGGGCACCACCGCTTTTAGGCTGAACTATGATATTCTTTTGTGCACATCTCGCTTTTGCTTTTGTCCATGCGAGTGAACTACTGAAACAAACAAAAATGGGTTGATCGGAGCTATTCTCTATAATTTAAAACTTGAGAGGGCTTGCTTGAAGGAAATGCATATAATGAAGCCTATTATATAATCATTAAATTCATTCATCAGTATTGGTCGAGACAAAGTCAAGCAATTAGATGATTAGGTAAAATTCATTTACTGGGATGATTGTTATTTGAGGTTATTGCTTAAGAAAAAAAAATTATAACTTATACACGTATATGTTCCTTCATGATAGCATCGGTTGCCCTTTATTCATTTTCTATGCATGATATTAAAATGTCTAGAAGGTACAAATTTCCTTTATGTAATTAGTTGTCATAAGAGTTACATTTTGCAAGACATTGTAACAAATTTATTTATCTCTACTGTATATTAAATATTGATACTTTTTTCTTATAGAAGTATTCACCTTCTTTCACAAGATTGACGTGTGATATAGATGATTAAATAGGCAAGGCTATACTTTTATTTTCAGCATTTTCATTGAAAGTTAGTTTAGACTTTATAGTGCAAATTTCAGGTAGTGTTAATATTCAAATTTTCATTTGTTTGAACAATTGGTTATATGTCATAATATGTCATAATTGCATAACAAGAACAATTTGTTATATGTTAGAATTGCATAGCAAAAGAAATTAGTTATATGTCATAATTGCATAGCGAAAGCAACTGATTATATGTTAGAATTGCATAACAAGAATAGAGAAGCAAATATGATGCGACAATGGGTGTCCCGATCTTTTGATGAGGATGAGAAGGATAACTCGATTTGGGTGGAGACGACTCTAACGATTAGGCTACCAATCGCGCACGACCAATATGCCCAGCAATCACTGAACCAACTCCGAGATCGTTATCGACCTTGCTAGACGCACGATTGACCTGACCACGAAGGTCTATTCCTGCATGCTATCGAAGAACACACAAGAACAAGGTAATAAACAATCTGAAATTGCAAATAATATTGAAATATTTGATAAAGTTGGGATTCTGTAGCGGTATTATGGTTGGTATAATCAACACAAGCCAATACACGAAGTTGCAATCAAACTAACTTTTAACTAAACAAAATCCAAGGAAACTAAAGGGGTGCGACTACCTTAAATAGGGGAGGGGGAGCTGCACATAGTTAACAAAATAGAGGGTGATACTATTTATATCACTATTCATACATGAATAATAGTATCTTATGAACAGTATGGGCCGCCTAGGGTGGCACATCCCCTTGGGCCCAAGCATTACAAGGCCCAATCTGACCTAAATAGGTGACACAACATCTTCTTTTGGTAATTACAGTGTACACAAAAGGAATTTGAAGATGAGACTAGATCCGTTGGAAAGAGGACGAGATAAGCTTTCCATCAAGTCTTTGTGGAGCTCAAACGGACTCTGTATGTGAAAGTTATGCACATTTGAAGTCAGTGCTGTCTCCGGAGGCCGAATTGGATTCCAGAAGATGTCTAACTTGATCTCTTGCTTGGCTTGTACAAAAAGTGACATGGTGTTGCATAAATATACATTTTCATTATTAGGTAGCATCATATAGTTCATATAATAAAAATGGACTACTAAAAACGAGCTCGCCTGATAATTTAAGTAAAGCGTACGAGCTCTTGTAATTGGAATAGCAAGCATTGCAAATATGATTATATCCATAGGGGTTATGTCCTTATCAAAATATTTAGCTGCAAAGATGTTGCAAACAACGGCACGACAACACGCGCGCTTTTATCCTGGTTACGATCAAGGTGGGAATGAATTGTCGGCAAGTTGGTTTCTCGATGCGACGCGATGCAATTGTTGGTAGGGTGAAAACGAGCTGGATATGGTTCTTTTGCTATCTTAACCTTTCTCATGTTCCGAACCAGATATATGGATATGAATTCAAGCTAGTCGGAATACGGGCACGAGAATTTATATCAGAAACGGATAGAAAACACATATAGTGCGCGTATACATATAGTAACATATGTTCGACCAAACTACCACATGAGTACACGACCATAATACAAAGTTATCAACCAAAGTGACCATACACATAGTACTGTCAATCCCAGAACACAAGTGTATTACTCTCAGCTAGATTACAGAAACATACACATATTGATTTAGTTTACAGCACACATAAATTTAGAACTTCACCTATGGAATACATCTACAAGTAAATTACTACACTATCAATGAACTGATCAGAAAAGTTGCCCTAGTCATGCTAGAATACTTGGACATCCCAAATTTACAACAGAACATCACGTATGAACTCATCTAGCTTCACCATGGAGCAATACGCATTGCAATCTGTAATTGATTGATTTCCATGGGCTTAATATGGGATAGAATCCTGTAGCAGTAGAAGGGAAGAGAGTAGGGTGGCACTTATCTCAACTAAAATTATTTTCTTTTTTTGTGCGTAGATTTGAAATTTTTTAGTGCCCAGAGATTTTTGGTGATTAATGGTGCTGTAGTAGGATGCATCAGAGTTTTGTATGTCGGTCTTGAGATGGAAAGTCACATCCAATTCATTTGGTTTGTTGTTTTACCACATTGAACTATTATAAAACCAATGAACTATGCAAAAATCTCGTGGATTGAAAATGTTTGGCCGAGTGGATGTGTGTTCAATGCTTATGTTCACTGTGTATGTGCTTCGATGATGAATTGAAAATGTTTGGCCAAGTGGATTGACGAGTTCATGTTCACGTTGAATGGTAATACAGAACTCAATCGTATTTTATTCACATGATATGAATTCGTCTCAAGATAAGAAACAAATAGACTTGAGTGTTAAAACGAGGTAGCATGTTCTTTTTTCACCAATCCTCTCGAAGTTAACCTCCTACTAAACGATTCCCTCAACTAGCTCCAGATTATCAGAGAAATGGATTCTTGGAACATCGAAAGCAGGAGTTGAAAAATCAAAATCTGAAACTCCCAAATAGGCCCAAATAAGCAACTCTTTTTAGCCAACCAGGAAAGGTTGTCTCCCTCTCACTGGTATGAACCCGATGATGCAAACCTATCCATCCCAGAAATGATTTCCATGTAGTAGTATGCTAAGACTATCCATGTCATATTCACCACCTTATTGCCACATCACACTTGTGCTAGATTTGTTTTTCTCCTGTAGTGTTTACCACCTTATTCTCTCTTCAAGGCGGGATCTGCAACTAAATAAACTATAACATATTTTCTCGCACCACACTCTCCCTCTCTCTCCATTTCACTTAATAGGGGGCCCACATGTCTTTTCCTTGAGCTAGCAACGGTTCAAGTAGATACACTGGTTCTAGGAAATCATGAACGAACACCTCTCAATGCAATGGCAAGCACCGGTGCTAAGAGCAAGTGTTTGGCTGAAATGATACATTTTTTAGTTGTAATAGCAAAACTAGCCCTCCTCCCCCTGTGTTCAAAATGACAAAAACAACACTCTTACCGTGCTACTTTGCCACGGAAGTCACATACTGCGCTACAAGATCACTACAGACAGCATGTCGTACTCCCAATCCGTGGTAAAAATGTATGCAGGTCACCTATCAGATTGGCATGTTATTCTACCGTAGATCAGGAACGCGACAGAGTGTAGAAAGAGAGCGTGACAATATTGTATAGGACGTGCTATTTCGTTTTAAAAAAGAAAGAAGCTGTCAAAAACTCCACCGAAGCATTAAAAACATGAGTTAGCACCGGTTGGATAGGACGTAAGATCGACACATCCAGAACGGTCCAAAGCTGAAATTGTTTCCTGGCTTTTCGCACAGTTAAATTGCTGATCTGTCACTTCGTCAGGTCAATCGGCGCCGCAGTTAAATTGCTGATCTGTGGTGCATGCTAGTCGACCCAGTCGAATCTTTCTCAAACGACATAGGCTACTATTGTTTTTTAGTTTTTTTTTTGGGCCTAAATGGTCTTCAAATAGTGTCATTTATGAAAAAAAAATTACTTTTTTAGAGAGGGTACAAGGCATGCGTGTACACATAACACACAGTACCACAGAATTTTTGGTTAATAGCATCTTTTCGGCGTGTATTTACAATATTAACCACTCGCGGATCGTATTTACAGTATTAACACCGATGCCGCACGATCGCCGTGCGGAGTTCTCTCCCCGGCCGCCACGCAGCCCATTGCTGCATGGCCGCCTTGCAACAACGCCTCCCGTGCCATCACGTGCCCTCCTGCGCCTCCGGCACCACCTCACCACCCGTCGCCACGCGCCGCCACCTCGGTCGTTGCCGCACGGCCGTCATGCGGCAGCGGCCCTCGGCCCGCCACGTTTTAGGGTTTAGTTAGCGATGGTTAGTTAGTTAGTTAGGGTAGTTAGGTTAGTTAGGGTTAGTGATTAGGGTTTCATGACAGTTTGTACGGATTTTTAAATATAGCAAATGGGTTCAAAAAATTATAATTTTTTTTTGTGGAGCCTCACGACACAGTGTGTTTGCTTGTGTAAATTTTTCACAATTTTATTCATTCAGAATTTTTATCGCTATTTCGTGTTAGTATACATGCCTACTTTTCTTCTATTAAACAACGACAATGCATAGCTTTCTGGAGACGTGCTTATATATAAACAAGATGAGAGAAAACATTACATTACGACACCGAATAACACACGATACAATATGGCTCACTCGTCTGAGCCACTGCTATCTACCTGCTGCGGCTGCGTTCACGTGTTCGGCCTTGTTTTGTGCCGAGCATGTCCCGTGGAATACGTCCACCGGTCCGAAGAGCACGTGTTAGTTTAGAGAGGGTACAGAGACCGTTGAGGCAGAGCTGGACCAGTAGGCTAACTCTGGAGCAGGGTCTGGTAGGCGTACATGTCGTTGTGATGAGGCATGCTGACCTGGGGGGCACCCCCGAAAGAATTCATCGACGACAAAGTCTATAAAATCACTCCGAGGGTACGATGCCTGCAACTCCGATTGCACGGATGGGCTCTGGCCTTGGACGTACGGGATTCCCGCGTACCCGGAGGAGCTCTTCCCTTGAACGTACGGTGGGATAGTGAACCCGAAGGAGCTCTACCTTACGAACGCTCCAAACTTTGGCGTCATGTACTGCTCCCTGGCAGGAACTGGGAGGCCCGTATCGTTGTCATTAGTCGACGTGAACTGGCTGTCACCCCCACGGCACACTGAAGACTGCAAGACGGAATGACGTTAGTACAAATAAACACTCTAGACATAAACTAGGAACCTCGTACCTCCCGGATGTGCAGTGCAGATGATCGAGGGGGAGCGCCAGTCTTTGTACCAGGTGCGGATGGCAAAAGTGATTCATCCTAACGGACCTACGGCGGGAGAACGACATGATGTTAGCGGAAGGTAAGGCATAACCTATAAAACTGAATGTAGATTTGTACATATCTTACCTCCTCGCTGACCTAGGCCGTGGATGATCGACGGGGAATGCTACACCATCAGCTAGACTCGCTAGGCTGTGGTGACCTAGCGGGTGAGTACACACCCACACTTGTTGCCCGATGCGCAGGATGTCGTCCGTCAAACGACCGTAGCTCAAGTTCTTTATTATCTTCTTCATCTCCGCCGAGATGTGCTTCAAAATTTTTTATATCCCTCCGGGGTTCTATCTGGGCCACGAATGATGGCCTCCGATGGACGATGGACGCGCTGCACCCACTCCAACTGTAGTAACATACGTAACAGGTTCACTAATGAAGAGTACAAATGTCGTCAATAAAATGACCAGAGGTTGTAAGTGTTTTATGGCTTCGTCATGCCGAGAAGCGCTGTGATAATCGAATGAGCGGCGGAGGCTATGCTGGTGCGTCTCCTCTGTCACCAGCTTCCGGCGCTCCGTTGGAGGAATGGTGAGTCTTGCGTGTGTCCGTGGCACGTACCACTCTATGTACCCACCGTACATCTCAGGGTCGTACGGACACGAGGCACGCAAGACATCCACGTGTGCCCTCTCCGTCCATGCCGTAGTCCACTCGTGCTGGACCGGTCGTCAGTCCTAAATATGCCCACCATGCTTCGATCGTCTGCATTTCTGGAAGGATTGATGTTAGAAAGGGAGCATGTAAGAACTGTAAATATTACTTAGATGAAGGGGCATGACCTGGTGCGCACCAATCTATCGCATTATGTGATTTAGCGGATAAGGCTCTACCAAATGTGCGAACACCAGGTAGCAGTCTGTCGTCCATAGTACTACATCCCGGATGCATTGGACGGACAGTCCGTGCAGCACTACCGTTCGCACGAACTGTGGATACCATGGATTCTATATGATGTCGCTCTCGTGCAACGACTCGAACTCGTTGTGGTACAACGAGTAGCACCTCGCTGGTCTTGCGTTGGCCCAGCGTAGACAGCCAGTAGTTCACTGTAAGCCCATGGTGGACACATCTATTTGGTCATGCGGAACGAGGTACAGGTGCACCATTGTTTCGATGGACGATCGCCCTATAGGGAAGTGCTCCCAACTCCACAGCTGCAGGAGCACGTAGCAGATGGCCAGGCTGGGGGTAGCAGCGTTGCCGCCGCTGGCGTCACACAACCCCAGATGTGGCTCACGGTGATCCCGGAATATCGAGGCATTACCCGACCTCGCGTCAACCAACGACTCGGTGAGGCGGATGTAGCTGGGGTATAAAAAATCACCATGTGTGGTTGGAAACGGGACCCAACCAAAGAACTGGAGATGGTAAGCAACGAGGTGTATTCTAACGTCCTCGTTAGGTGCACCCTGCAGGCACTGACTAAACTGCCTCAGTCAAGTTCAGAGTACACAACGTATACGCTTCGGGAGAGGTTGGCTGAACCGCTGCTCTAGCTTGACCTTCCAGTTCTCATTTGGAGGGCTCGGAACAAACAGCTCACCTCAGATCGGGAGACCGGTTAAGAGTGAAATGTCCTGCTGGGTGACCATCATCTTACCCCACCGAAAGTAGAATGTGTGCGTCTCGGTCCTCCACCTGTCGAGAAGTGCCGGCAGCAGGCTGGTGTCTAGGGTAATCCAACATCCGACGGATACGAGCCTCACAAAGGGCAACAAGCTCGTGTTCCAAAGGATAGGGACGTAGTGATCTCCAACTCTTAGTAGTCCCTCCCCGCCCAAAGCAACGGGAGCGGAGGGTCATCGGCGTCACTGGCGATCTGCATACACTCGTGTATGCATTTCTTATAACACATGCTACACGTACACGTTTGTGTGTATATACTAAATAAATGGGTAAACGGAACGTGTGCAGGCAGAGAGCACGACGGCTGCTCTTGCCAACCGAGCTACGCTACAGGCAGATCAGACTGAGGAGATAAAGCAGGGGAATGACCTTTTGGACTGAACGAGAAGGGGCATTTCACTGGGCGAATGCTCATTGATCGGAAGGGGATCAGACTACAGGCACGCCAGCCAGGACGATGCCAGATTCTACGCAACAAACCAAATTGCCCGAACAGTGCAGAGCGCCATAACTAAAATTAAAGTGTCGACATAAACAGCTAGTTTACTAATATGCAGAGGAGTGCACGTCACATAATACATTGTGCGTAACTTTAGAATAACACGCGGCAGTGCAGCTAATTTGGCGATTTTTTAAATAATATTATTTTAAAAGATAATTACAAAATTAAATAGCTGATTTTTTTTTTTACAAAATTAGGTCCCTGTTGCTGATTGAAATAGCGATAGAACCTTGTCGCCATTTTCTTCTGTCGTCAGTCCAACTTTCTGTCGTCATTTGGACTGGTGACATAAAGTAAACAATGTTCTTGTCGCCAGTTGAAATAACGATACTAAGCCGCGGGTTTCTGTCGTCAGTTCAACTGGCGATATGAAATATATACTTAAAGCCCAAAAATAGGTGAAAATCTCATTTTAATTCCAGAAAAAAAGAGAAAAGATGGAGAAGAGAGAGGAGAGGGGGAGAAGAGACGCGGTGAAGCCCTGCCAGTTTGTAGCGGAGGAGACAGTTGGAGCATCAGATCTGGTCGGTCATTTTGCAGGTACATATTTTTGTAACTTCGTACATTATTTCGAAACCTTGCCGGTTAGCAAATAAAAATAGCGACATATGATCCAATAGATTAGAGAATTTTAGTTGTTTTATGTAGTACATCATTTGAGCTGTGTATACTTTAGTTCATCGTACATATATTATTTTTGTTGCAATACTCGAACGATTTAGAATAAATATGCAAAAATAGGAAGACACCTCGGAGAATAGCTAGGTGCCTCTTTAAAATATGAAAAAAATGGAGAGTAGCTAAGTATAGTAGGTAGAGCTTAATCAAAATAATCCCAGCTTAATTTTGGTTTTCCATTTGTACGCGGTAATTATTTTGTTAATGCCGAAAAGCCTTTTTAAACTAGGAAAATAGCATGACACATTATAAATTGTTGAAAAAAATCCAGAGTTGCTACATAGGTTATGTAGAGCTTATTTTGATTTTCATTTGCACACGGTAAATATTTAAAAAATACTGTAGACAATTTATAAACATGAAAAGTAGCAAGATACCTATTAAAAATCTATAAAGAAATTGCAGAGTAGCTTAGCACAGTTTGTAGAGCCTAATTGAAATAATTCCAACGTAATTTTGATTTCTGTTTATGCACAGTAATTGTTTTGTTAGTGCCGGAATACTTTTTAAACAAGAAAAATTGCATGGCACATCTAAAAATTGCAAACAAAATATCCATAGTTGCTACATAGGTTACATAGAGCTGAATTAAAATATTATGAACTTTATTTTTTATTTTTATTTGCATGTGATAGTATTTAAAAAATAATAGAGATATTTTTTAAACAAGGAAAGTAGAGAGATACCTATTACAAATTTATGAAAATTGCAGAGTAGCTTAGTAGAGTTTGTAAAGCCTAATCAAAATAATCCCAATATTACTTTCAATGTCGTTTGCGCGCAGTAATCATTATGTTAGTGTCGAAAATACTTTTTAAACTAGGGAAATAGCAACATTCCTATGAAATATCTGTTAAAATTACAGAGTAGGTTAGTAGAGTTTGTATAGCCTAATCGAAATAATCCCAATTTAAATTTTGTTTCTATCTGTGCACGGTAATTATTTTCTTAATGGTGCTTCTTATCATTACTTTTTGTATATGTTTAGTAGTTTTTACAATGTATGTACTGAATTTTCAAGTATAGCGGCCCATGACACGCTGCGCATTGGTCGTACCAGTTGCTTGACCCGATCATTGACGAACATCATTGTAGCCGCCTCAGTACCATCCTCCTCCACGCGGGCGAGGCAGCGATTAACTTTGGTGCACTACGGCTGCGCACGCCCGTGAGGGTATGGGCGTGGAGGGTGGACCCATGTTGGGTTTCGAGGTACATGCAGTTACGATCTTCGCGTACTCATTTGCAATCTGACTACTTTGAGTGGACTGATGTTTTTTCTTAATCATTGTTTACACAGTTTGGGGGCGGCAGACCTCCTTCTGCTAGCGAGGATGGTCGAGGTGACGTGGAAGGACGACCATGACCGCGTAGGGGTGGTCGTACGTCTAAACGATTTCCATAGGACCGGTGCTTCCTGACAGCTCTGGTTGACTGGTGGAGGCCGGAGACGCACACGTTTCACCTTCTGTGCGGGGAGATGGCGTCGACACTTCAGGACATGACTTTCCTGATTGGGTTTCCCTACACCGACTTTCCCCTGGCGGCGTACAACATCTCGGTCATGTGGCGCACGGAGTTCCTAGCAGGGTTCCAGGGGGTGCTGCCACCGGACAATAGCTACAGAGAGATCAGCAGCGTCCACGGGCCGACACTAAAGTGGATCTGCCAGTTCTATGTAAGTCTTCGTAACTCTTGTCTTCTAGCATATATTGATTTGTGAACCTTACTGACGTGTATCTATCTTGTTGCAGCCCGAGCGTATGGCAAAGGACGCACCGACCACACGGCGAGGAGGCACTTCGAGGCCTACTTGTTGTGGTTGTTCGGGTGGGTGATGCTCGTGGGGTCCCACGGCGATAGCGTCGACAAGCACTACATCCGGTACGCACAGCAACTGGCGAACTGGGAGGTGCTGGATATCCATCTATGTGTCTAGGGCCCAGCGGTGCTGTGCGTGACGTACCGCGGGCTGTGTGACGCGTGCCACTGGGTTTAGGACAACTCCGTCCTCTCTGCGTGCCAACTGCTCCTTCAATTGTACCAGAGCATCGAATAAGCTCTGGCCTTCAAAGGACTAATCCTCCGCATGAAAAAATCCCTTACCACGTGCCAGGAGGTTAAACCCTAGCACTCAGGAGATTGATAGCATCAATCCATCTCTCAATTTTCCCCTCCTTCTTCGAGGAGGAACGCCATCGCGGGTTCTCAACGGTCTTCTTACCGCTGTAATAAATACCATCGCCCTGCGTAATCTTCATATAAAACCAACTCTTTTTCCATGATGACCACGAAGATTTAGAGTACATAGAAATGTACTCATCAGCCTTCCCGTCATGGAGACGCAAGGTACACTCTCCAGGTGTACTGGTCGTCTTCTTCGCGTTTGCTAGTCTGTATTAATACTTGAAGAGATCCAGAGTTGCTGGAATTCCCAAGTACACTTCACAGATATAAACGAAGACGCTAAGGTTGGCTATGGCGTTGGGGGCCAGATTGATCAGTTCCACTCCATAGTACTCTAGAACTTGGGAAAGAAATGGGTGAACTGGAAGTCTGAAGCCGCATTCAATATATGCGAGGAATACCAGAATTTCTCCATCCTCACCACTTGGAGAATGTTCTCCAAATGTTGATCTCTATGGGATCATACTCCTGTCGGGTAGTAGCCCAACTTTCTCCAAACCTTCCAATTTCTTCTCGCTCAGATCGGAGATCAACCAGTTGGTGATAAGATCCGACATGGTGATTTCTTTCGGGAGAAGAATTAAAAGGTGATCGGAGATGGTTTCTTGGAAGACGAAAAGGAAAGGTGGACAAAGAAGCTTTTCAACTTCCAAGGCAATTCTTCAACTTTAAAAATGAATACAGGCCACCTGGGGTACCACAACATTTAATGAGGGGTCGCCCGATACGACTTCTTCGGGAGTAAGCGTCCACACGACCAATTCATTTAAAAGTTCGGGGGCTAGCTGACGAGGATTAAAATCTCCATTTATTGTTTATTATAAAGAGACCATACGTCTTCATGGTCGTAACCTGTAAGGCTAACGACCTCACTGGTCGTGAGAATTCTAGAGGTTACATGATACCCAACCTGGTCGGACAAGGTTCTAAACCTAGTCTCCGACCAGTCAAATGCTCACAAGGTTTTGAACTGGTGTCTGGATCTAAGACCAGACAGACACTTTACCGTGTGACGAATGAAACATGTGCTGTATATTCCATACCGCGCGACGCTACGACACTGGAGTACAGTTACATGACTCATTGACATATAACTGCACAACAGTTGATACATTGTCAACTGACGCCTCTCTCCGACCAGACGCGTCACTTCTCAACAGACGCCTCTCCAAGGAACAACTGCTAACGTTTCATCAACTACATAAGGAGGACCGTGGAAGGAGAAGAGGAGGGACCGAAGTGAATCATCGACTGGAATCACTCTCAGAAGATAGTCAGTCGATTAGATTGCAAAGCCATAGCAAGCATTGTGCTCCAGTGTTAGGGGAGTTAGTCTTTGGTCTAGATTACAGATATACTTTGTAACAGCCAGTTCATATCAATAAAGAGCAGCCCCATTCCTTACCAGGAGATACGTGCCACTTTTTCTCTTTATTTTTATATACTCATAAGTTTGGTGATTTGATCGTCGACAACTTCTTTCGTACAATTTGCATTATGTACTTACGCTAGGAAGGGAGTGCCTACTAGGACTTCCTGTGCGGACAAGATGTTCTCTTGGGTCCAGGGCTGGGTCAACGCTTTTGCTGACGTCATCGAGGAGGATGCTCCCTATGACCCCAGGACGTACGCGGAGTACATCGAGTGGTATTCCAGTCGAACGAGTGTTCATTGCCTCAGGGTCATGGACGACCCCCACGACATGAGGTTGCAACATCCGATACAAACCCCACCGAGCCCGACTCCGCATTCCATCGCGTGGTACGTACTGAATAGTCCACACTTCTTATTTGCTTCATAAGATTTTTGTTTCTAACATGTTAATTATGTGTACAGGTCGATCTGCACCGGGTGATACACGAGTTGGCGGTCTCCGTGCATCAGAGGACGTTTAGGGAGCACTTCAGCATGACGGCGCAAGACATCAGAGCTGACATGGACCAGTTCATCGATAAGACAAGATGAGGGATCCTGATCACGACTTGTCGTACGTTGATGAACCCGGTGGACCTACCTATGCGTGGACGTGGGGTGAGCCACGGTGCGTCACGCCGTAGGACTAGGGCTCCTCATCCGGACATGGTGAGTGGGTCCTTGTGGTACCGTGCTGGTAGTACCCCACCACAGTTGGCAGGTCTACATAAAATACTCACATCCGATTCTTTATTTCAAACTTCAGTAGTTAATAACGAAAATTTTCTTTGACAGGTTCTGAGTTGCACTCATACTCAGGGCAGGTGTACGCGGAGTGGTCCGCTGACTTCGTTTGACGAGGTATGACTATCTTGCTTACATGCATAGTGTACTATTTCAGTGTTTTCGCCAAGGTTACAAGCATAACATAATGTTTCACTGGTCATGCACCGCTTTGGGACAAACCAGAGGTGTCGCACGAGGTGTCACACTCGGGGGACTACTAGTTCGCCAGCGTGGTGCCAGTCTCGGGGGCTTCAATTTGCCAAAGGCGCTGGACCGAGCCACCGATCTGCAGACCCCTCTTGACACCTCCCTTGGCTACTCGCGTCGGTTGGGTAACTCGGGCGCCTGAACCTGACGTAATCGCACCAGCGCCCGAGTCCAGGGGCGACATGCTTGGTACGCCACAAGAGGGGTCGCGAGTAGATATTTGTTCTTGTAAATATCAGCCATGCCATGTAAATATTGATTTCTGAACTACTTATGCTTGTCTCGTGTTTTGATATTTCTCTTTTGCGTGCACACCACGGTCATGTGAGGGAGTTAGCACTGGGACACCCCACACCACCCTGTTTGTAGCCTTTACTCCGCCATGCCACCTTTTTATACCAATATGACAACTGTTGAGGATTAAAATATTCATATATTATCTTAATATATGATAAAGACCATACGTATTCGTGGTCGTAACTTCTAAGACCACCGACCTAACTGGTCGTAGGTATTACGGAAGTTATATAATAAATACCCTGGTCGGACAAAGTTCCAAACCTAGTCCATGACTAGGTAAGTGCTCGTAAAGCTATGAATAGGCGTCTGGGTCGAGTCTCCGACCACGCCACTCACTATGTGATGAATGAACCACGTGTTTCATATTCCGCATAATACAACACTATCACGGTTGATGATTTAACGTCTCCTAAATCATTAACCGCAGAACAGTTGACATCTTCACCAACCGCCTATGCAGTTGGTGGAACCGTCAAACTGCCACCTCTTTCCGACCAGACGCGTCACTCCCCAACGGGTGTCTCCTCGTGAGATAACTGTCACCGCTTCATCAAGTATTTAAGGAGGACCATAGAAGGCCGGAGGGGAGGGGTACAGAACAACAGCACAAGCACAAGACGAGAGACGAAGACATCAAGCGAGACATAGTAAAGTGTTGGGTTTTTAGATACTCTCAGTGTTTGTAATCGTGAGTTCATAGCAATAAAGAGCAAGTCAGATCCACTCCCAGGAGTCACGCACATTTTTCCTCTTTTCATTTATATATTCATAAGATCGGCGATTTGATCGTCGACAGCTGGCGCCGTCCGTGGGGATCAAGTGCAAAACTTCTGAAGAGGATCTTTGCTCAACTCATCCATTTTCTTCATATTCGTAATTACAAGTATGGCAGGAACATGGGATGAGGAAAACTTGTTCGACCTGGATGACTACTCCAACCTTGACATGGAAGCCTGCATCCAGGCCATGCAACATGGGGAATCTTCGTCTTCCTCCGATGGTTCGCAAGTCGCTGACGACAGCGAACTTGAGCGGATGGATGAAGATACACCATTGCGCCAAGAGGCGCTCGAGGGCAGTCGTTCCACCGATTCGAAACGTCCGAATGTTTTTCAAGCCGGTTTCCCGGCCGTGAAAAGGTGACAACACCTCAGCCACACAACCCGAGGGTCAATATACCCTTGACACAATCATGGCTGGCAGGTATTCACCAACGGCCTCTGAAATTCCAGGACCAACCGACACTGTAGCGGTGTCGATGAGACCTCACCGTAATGGGCCGAGTGGGGATGATAAAACTCAGTATTCGATCGGCAATTCGTCGAATCAGGCTGAGCCCGCCACGAAGACCTCAGGAGGTTCTCATCTCCGACCGGTCTCCGTCGTGGAAGTCTCTGGTAGAAGCACTGAGAAGTTCTCCACTAGTCACAGTGGAAGCTCCTTAGAGGATCGTTGCTGGAAGCATGAGGTCAACACGATCGGAAATGCTGATCGTGATGCCACTCACAGTCCTGCACACCCTGCCTCGCCACCACCTACTGATGGAGATGGCGCGGGCAATCAAGCACCACCTGCCAGAGGCAACGGAGCTGATGGACGTCCATCAATTAATATGCGTGGTGCAGCCCCACCAAGGATGACAGGCATGACGGAGTTAGGCCAAAGGTCCAGAGGAACTTCGGGTCTCCGAACGCCAACGTCTTCGATGAATCCTCTGAGACCTTCGGTAACGGTTCAGAACTTGTGTCGTATTCAAGATATTCTTAACAATATCGACTTGCTCAGGTGAAGCTCGAGCTTTACCCAATTGGTGGAGCGGTATCGGAAATTCTTCAACGAATCGCGGCGGCGCGAGCGTCAGAGGACAAAGGATGTCACAAAGTCTAACGGTGACTTCATCTCGGCCTCCTCCCTCGGTGAGAGGCAGCATG
The DNA here is from genome assembly GCA_036346395.1 of Hsuehochloa calcarea. Taxonomy (NCBI): domain Eukaryota; kingdom Viridiplantae; phylum Streptophyta; class Magnoliopsida; order Poales; family Poaceae; genus Hsuehochloa; species Hsuehochloa calcarea. The sequence goes on from CM070607.1 coordinate 1,929,187, forward strand.
GTCACCCACCGGTACCTAGACCTCCTCGACGATTTCGACCAGTAGGTCATGAAGGAAGAAGGTTGTTTCAAACAACGACCTCTTCCCCTAGCCTAGGAGGGCACCTGCTCGGCCCAGATGATCTTCGTCATCATCTGAACCATGCTAATGGTCAAAGACGTCATGAGAACATCTGCGACCGGATCGGGACGACGGAGCCTCGGCGTTCAAACCGAAGAAACCGATCTCCTACTGATCATAATCCGGCACCTTTTCCAAGAAGGCGCTATGAATCAGTCACAGGTTGTCGAGCCTTTTCTGCAGGGCTCCAAGCTGTGCGTTGGCCTAATAGGTTTCGACCTGCCAACATGGATAAATTCGATGGATCTCAAAATCCATTAGAATTTCTCCAGATATATACCATTGCCATCAGAGCTGCTGGTGGTGATGAAAACGTGATGGCTAATTATTTGCCCACGGTTCTGGAAGGATCTGCCCGGTCTTGGTTGCTTAACCAATCGGTCGGATCTATTTATACTTGGGAACAGCTTTGCGATCTATTGATTGTGAATTTCCAGGGTACGTACGATCGCCCTGGAAAGGAGGATGATCTCCATCGAACTCGGCAGGACCCAAATGAAACTCTCCGTCAGTACATCAAAAGGTTTAGCCAGGTTCGAAATTCTATTCCAGAGATTACAGAATCTTCTGTGATTCAGGCATTCAAGGCAGGTCTAAGGAATCGGCAGTTCACGGAGGACATCGCTATGAATCCTCCACGAACAACCGCCGAACTTTTTGACATGGCTGATAAATATGCGGCCGCTAGTGAGGCGGTTGAATGGAATGAAGCCATTGATCGAAAAGATAAAATCCCTCAACCTAGCCTTGAGAAGTCAGAAAAGAATCCCAAGAAGGTTTCCAAGAAGAAGAAGCACCGCAAAATGGGCACCAAAGAAGTCCTAGCGGTTCCAGATAAAACGTTCAAGGGTAAGAAGGATTATACCGGTCGGGGCAAAGCCAAAGTTCCGACCGATAGCCATAATAACGGTAAGAAGTGGTGTCCACTTCACCAACAGGCAGGGCATGACTCGCTCACCTGTCGTGTTTGGCAAAAGAAGCTGGAGGATTTCTATGCAGGTAAATGACCGCTTCCCGCAATTCAGGAGTTGGGGGAAACAAGTTCCAAAAAGGACAAGGATGGCGACGAAGAGATGGAGTACCAGGAGCCTCAACGCACGGTCAATATGATCTTTGGAGGATCTTCTTCATACGACTCGCGCCGTCATCTGAAAGCCATGGAGCAAGAGGTCAACTTATCGGAACCTTCGATCATCACCAAACCATCAAGATGGTCGGATACCGTAATCTCCTTCAGCAAAGAAGACTGCCTCGTCTCGTCAACTCGACCGGGTAGGTTCCCTATTATCGTAGAGCCTACTACTAATAATTGCAAAGTTAATCGAGTTTTAATAGACGGTGGTAGTTCTTTAAATATTCTATTCTCGGGAGCTTTAGAAGATATGCAGGTTCCTAGATCAAAGGTAAAACTGGTGAAATACGCCTTTCATGGTATAGTTCCTGGTTCTACCGCTAAACCGATAGGACAAGTATCCTTATCGGTTACGTTCGGAAGCCCTGATAACTTCCGAACGGAAAAGATTTCATTTGACGTGGTTGATTTCGAAACCGCGTACAATGGAATTCTTGGTCGTCCGGCATTAGCAAAATTCTTGATAGCCACGCACTACGGGTATCAAAGTTTGAAAATACCAGGACCAAAAGGTGTGATCATGGTTCGTGGAGATCGCAAAATGGCATACGCATGTGATCGAAGGTCTTTAGAACAGGTCGATGAGTGCCAGGCCGAAATTCGACTCATCATGCATGCGGTCAAGCACTCCAGGCCCAAGATAACACCCAAACCGTCCGACCAGACCAAAGAGGTTCCACTCGACGAAGGCGCTCCTTCAAGAAACGCTATGACAGGCAATGATGGTGGATCCTTTCCAAAGGTACTGGTCGGAGCAGGACTCGATCCTAAATAGGAAGAGTCGCTCGTCTCCTTCCTCCGAGCAAACAAGGATGTATTCGCATGGCAAGCGTCCGACATGCGGACTCCCGTGGAGGTGATCGAGCACAAGCTAGCGCTCGGCGACAAAAATCGGTCAGCGAAACTCGGGCGTTTACGCACCCGGCCAGGAAGGGCGCCATCGATGCGAGATTGACAAGCTCTTAAAGGCTAGATTCGTTCGTGAAGTACATCACCCTCAATGGCTCGCTAATCCTGTAATGGTTAGGAAGAGTAATGGGAAATGGAGGATGTGTATAGACTTCACAGATCTTAATAAAGCTTGTCCGAAGGATGATTTTCCCCTTCCTCGCATTGATCAACTTGTAGACTCTACCTCGGTGCGAGTTATTAAGTTTTTAGATGCTTACTCGGGTACCACAGTTAGTATGAGTAAAGAAGATGAAGAAAACTTCCTTCATCACTCCATTTGGCACTTCTTGTTATGTAAAGATGCCATTTGGTCTCAAAAACGCTGGTGCAACTTTTCAAAGATTAATGCAGAAAACCTTCAGCCCACAAATAGGTCGAAATTTAGAAGCCTACGTTGATGACTTGGTAGTGAAAAGTGTCAACTCCAGTGACCATATGCTTGACCTTAAAGAGACTTTCAATAACTTGAGAAGACATAACCTCAAGTTAAATCCAAAGAAGTGTGTGTTCGGGGTTTCCGCTGGAAAACTGCTTGGTTTCCTAGTTTCGGCTAGAGGTATCGAAGCAAATCCGGCGAAGATATCGGCCATCCATCAGATGCGCCCCCCGACCACGAAGAAGGAAGTCCAGAAACTAACTGGTTGTATGGCAGCGCTAAGTCGTTTCATAGCCAGGTTAGGAGAACGGGGACTACCTTTTTTCAAACTCCTTCGGAAACATGGAAGTTTCGAGTGGACGGCAGAAGCGAATGATGCCTTTGAAAAACTCAAAGAGTACCTTACGAGTACCACGGTCTTGGTTTCTCCAAGACCAGGGGAAACACTGTTGATTTACGTGGTACGCAACGTCACAAGTCGTCGTGATGTCTTGGTCGTAGACGCGAGAGCGTCCAACGACCGATGTATTACGTAAGCGAAGTCTTACATGGGCCAAAGGAAAGATACCCACAGGTACAAAAGTTGCTTTATAGTCTCCTTATGGCTTCAAGGAAACTAAGGCATTACTTTCAGGCCCACAAAGTGGTCGTGCCAACGGGATATCCCTTAGGTCAAGTACTTGGAAATAGGGAATCGTCAGGACGAATAGCAAAATGGGCGGTGGAACTAGGGACGTTCGACCTCTATTTCATCTCACGAACAGCCATAAAGTCTCAGGCGATAGCAGAATTCATTGCCGAGTGGACAAACCCAGAATCTAAGCAAGGACCTGAGTACGAGCACCACGACGAGTGGACAATGTACTTTGACGGTTCCTTGATGCTTAAAGGATCGGGGGCTGGAGTTGTCTTGATATCCCCTACCGGTGAACACATCAAGTATGCCGTCCAGTTTAACTTTCCCGCTACAAACAATGTGGCGGAGTACGAAGGTTTCTTTGGCGGGACTTGACGGCTCGTTAAGCTCGGGATTCGCAAATTGCTAGTGAAAGGCGATTCTCAACTAGTAGCGAATCAAGTAGGGAAAGAGTACCAATGCTCGAGTACCAAGATGTCTTCCTATCTGGCGGAAGTACGGAAATTCGAAAAGCACTTCTTCGGTTTCCACATCCAACATATTCCTAGAAAGGAGAACTTTCTAGCAGATCAGTTGGCACGGATGGCCTCTACTAGGTCAACCGTCCCGCTGGGAGTTTTTCTCGAGCAACTCGATTCACCCTCGGTGGTCGAGCATTCCGAGAACATCGATAGTTTACATCAGGTCAATCCTATTGACTCTGATAACTTAGATGCTCCACAGATCGGTGACGATCAAGGTAGAGACTGGATGACATCGATCTACAATTATCTTCAGCGTGACCTAATTCACGAAGATGATGTAGAGGCCGATCGTTATAGCACGAAGGCCAAATCATACACTCTAATCGAACGTACCTTGTATAAACGAGGATCTCATGGAGTGTTGATGAGATGCATATCTCAATCGGCTGGCATTAAGTTGCTAACCGAAATTCATGAAGGAGTCTGTGGAGCACATCATTCCTACAGAACATTGGTCGGTAAAGCCTTCAGGCAAGGATACTACTGGCCAACTGCCCTTCATGATGCAAAAGAGCTCGTGACGAAGTGCGTACAATGTCAGTTTCATAGCCGACAAGTACATCAGCCGGCACATGCTTTGCAAACAATCCCTCTTTCTTGGCCTTTTGCAACCTGGGGACTAGACATTCTGGGACCATTCCCAAGAGCACCCAGGGGCTTCGAATTCCTGTTCATCATGACTGACACGTTTACAAAATGGATTGAAGCCGAGCCAGTTGTAAAAGTTACAACTGAAGCCGCTAAGAGGTTCATCACAAAAAACGTGATTACACGATTTGGTGTACCCAATCGTATTATCACGGACAACGGTACCCAGTTTTCAAGCAGCAATTTCCAGGAACCAAGATCCATTTCGCTTCAGTGGCTCATCCACAAAGCAATGGAGCAGTCGAGCGTGCTAATGGTATCCTAATACAGGGGATAAAACGCCGAGTATTCGACCAGTTAATAAAACGGTCAGGAGCTTGGGTTCAAGAACTTCCTTCTGTTTTATGGGCTGTCCGGACCACGACCAGTCGTGCGACCGGTGAAACACCTTTCTTTTTAGTTTATAGGGCCGAAGCTATGCTTCCTCCAGAATTAAAATTTGGCTCTGCTCGCACTGATTGTTTTAACTTAAGCAATCAGGAAGAACATCGACTCGACGACATCAATTTCCTTGAAGAACGACGGAACCAAGCTTTGATACGTTCGGCAATCTACCAACAAGCCATGCGAAGGTACTACAATCGTAAGGTGCAACCTCGCAACCAAGCTGTAGGTGATCTGGTTCTCAGAAAAATTCAGAGCCAAGCAGGGCGCAATAAACTTTCCCCTAAATGGGAAGGTCCTTACACTGTGGTCGAAGTTACCCGACCAGGCTCAGTACGATTAGCCATGTCAGATTCATGGAACATTGACCAATTGCATAAGTTCTTTGTTTAATTCCTTCATTTCATTTCATTTCATTTTCGTTTAATTTCTTTAAACTTGATAATTAAATTTAGAGCAGTGAGTGATGTTATTTATATGACGTTGTCCAATCCTGGTCGAATGCGGTTCATATGCTCAGGATTTATGAAATGTATAATTTATGTTTCAAAACTCTATTCTACTCTTGTTTGGCTACTGGTCGGGACACGGAAAGCCTCCTAGTCGAAGTATCTCCTTTTTCGCACGTGGTTCCGCCCACTGGAAGGAGCTTCCTAGCGACGGTCCTTTTCCTACGATCCTCGCTGCCAGTCGGACTAAGAGCATGAATACGATTTGCGAAACATATTTTGTACTTTTGTTTCCTAGCTAGGTTCATTCCGACCAGTATTGAGCATCGCATAGAAATAAAACCATTTTCCTGCTTTTACCATATGTTTTTTTTATGTTTTTTCCTCTTGTCAAGGAGAATTCTTTATTTTTTCCGACCATATGTTGTCTTAGTAAGGTACTTTGATCATTAAAAACAGATTTACAACTAGCCGAAACCTACACGGTTCCGACCATACAGGTTTCCTAGTATTACCACGATCAGTTTTTTATCGATCAGTACATACTTACAAGTAATGGTTGAGATTTGAGTTTATATTCTTGGTCTCAAGCAGTACTATTATATAGTAGAGATCTTCTACTATATAACAGTCGGGGGCTAGGTAAGACATAAATTCACAAGTCGACCGGATGAATAAAAGAATTTTTTCCATTTTGATGAGAGAAAGGTAAGTCTTTACATCGTATGCATTGTTTTCTCCTGCTTACACTTATAAACTACTAGAGAATGCCTAAGTTATCTACTGCTAGATGGAGATCCGACTTCCATCTCTTCTGCGACCTTCTCGCCTAGAGGTTTCATCTCTGCGAGGATCTGATTTGCCTCTGCGGGTAAGCAGTTGAAATCCTCTTCAATGGCTTGAAGGTTAGTTGATGGGTCGGAAGCTTTTAGCTTTGCCAAAGCAAGACTGACTCCACAGGCAATAGACTCCTTAAAGGAATGGGCATAGTTCTCCCTAGTAGTCCTGAGCAAAACTTTGAGCTCTTCCAACAAAGAGCCTAGGTACTTGACCTTCTCTATTGGATCACTCAAAGAGGGCAAGCTTGATCCCGCGCCCATATCAAAAAGCATTTTGTTTAGCGAGGTGATTTTCTCGTCCAAACCAAGCACGAGAGCTGCCCCCTTGTCTTGCTCAAATTCCAGAGCTTTCTTTGCTCTGGTCAATGCTTGTTTTTGTTCTGCATAGATAAAGCAAGTATTAAGTAAAAAGATTGGAAGACATATTGAGTCATGGCTACGACCAGTTACCTTTCTCTCTCTTCTTGGAATCATCCAAAAGCTTTGTATTGCTGGTCGTCAAGTCTTCGATCGACCGGTTCCTAGCCTGAAGTTCTTCTTCAAGCTTTATTCTTCTGGCCTTTTCAGCCAAAGCTTCTTCTTTTATTTTCTCTAAATCTATCAAAAGAATTTTTGATAAGGGAGAATAAATAAGAGGAAAGTCTTAAAAGGAAAAAAGAAGAGGAATTCTTACTCTCTATTTCAGAGTGTTTTTGTTCTAATATCCTGACTCGCTCGGTTAGTCCTCCGACCGCAGCGAGGTTTTCGATCATATGCTGCACAAATAGCATTTCTTCCATAAACCTTCTTGTAAACTTCAAGAAAGGTTATGGAGAAGATTAAAGACACTTACCCGAATTACGGCATCATTGTAATCGGTAAAAATTTTATCGGTCTTCGCCTGCGTTAGGCGATCCGATATCCTCCCCCAATAATCATCAAGTTCCTTACTCGTGACAAATCGAGTTGAGAAAGGAAACTTGTTAGTGTTGGAGGGATGACCTTCAGGTACTAGAACCTGTGGAAGATCTGCAGTGGTCTCTACCTCCGTTGCCGGCATAGTGACTACTATGGGATCTAGCTTAGTTTCCGGCGCCGAAGTTGGCTCGGGGGCTCCTCCAACCACGTCATCCTCAAGATGTCCTACCTGAGGAAGACAATGGCCAGGACCACTTCTGATCGCCTGACCTGTTGAATGAGATTGGTCGGAAGCGACCAGGTATTCAGCAGATCTGCACAAGAGAAACAAAAAGTTCAATTCTACTTGGAATATACAAGGTATGTTTTTCATATAAAAATTGTACATACATGGTTGTTTTCTTAGTCTTGATCTTATAGCGCTTTGGTTTAAAATCCGTTGCTTTGTTTTCTCTTCTTTCAATTGTTCCCCACGATCAACCGGTAGGTTCAATTGTATTCTCTACACTCCCGATCAGGAGATCAGAAGCAATGTTCTCGACCATCTGGTCGAGAGCAAAGTCCCTAATCCCTGGATCAGAAAGTGTGGTTTCACTGGTCTCAGGAACAGCTGTCTCATGGACAACTACACGAGACTCAGTAATTGCCGCCTGGATTAATAAAACAAAGTTAATCAGGTGAAGAATGTACTTCATCTTACAGAAGTTATTTCTTTCAGTTACCTACCTCAGCGTGACCGCTGCCTTCAGCGATCACAAGGCTGGTCGGATAATCAATAGGCTCACACGTCTCCGTAGCCTCGTTGATCTTAAGTCCGACCAACTACACATAAAGATGATTAAAACTGATCGAAAATAACCGGAAAGGTGAAAAGAAATTAATACACTTACCCTAAGTCTTTCAATCCTCTCCTCGGCACTAGCAAGTGCTAGGATTAAGGGAAAGCTAGCCTTGTCATCAGGTTCGCCAGCACAGATCATCTTGATCCTATTTCTGACGTCCTCAGAAGACAAGACTAAGAATACAAATGAAAGGTCTTAGTTTTTTGCGAAAATAATCAACTCGTAAAATAATCTGGTCGGGATTTTTTGAAAAATTACCTGGATCAGAATCTTTGGTAGCATCATCGCCACCGATGAACCAGAGCATCGAGCGTGCCCTGGTCTTTAAAGGACTAATCCTCCTAATGGAAAAGTCCCTTACAATGTGCCAGGAGGTTAAACCCCTGACACTCAAGAGATGGATAGCCTCAACCCATCTCCCAACTTCTCCCTCCTTCTTCGAGGAGGAACGCCAACGCGAGTTCTCGACCGCCTTCTTACCGCTGTAATACAGGCCGTCTTCTCGCGTAACCTTCATGTAAAACCAGCTTTTCTTCCATGACGACCAAGAGGACTTTGAGTACATACGAACGTACTCGTCGGCCTTGCCGTCATGAAGCCTTAGGGTACATTCCCCAGGGGTGCTGGTCGTTTTCTTCGTGTTCGCCATCCGGTAGTAATACTTGAAGAGTTCCATCGTCGGTGGAACCCCCAAGTATGCTTCGCAGAGGTAGACGAAGATGCTCAGGTTTGCAATGGCGTTGGGAGCCAGGTTGATCAACTCAACCTCATAGAACTCCAGCACTTGAGAAAGAAAAGAATGTGCTGGAAGCTTGAGCCCGCACTCAACATACGCGAGGAACACCGGGATTTCTCCCTCCTCGCCGCTTGGGCAGTGCTCTCCAAAAGCCGATCTCCAAGAGATCAAACTCCTGTCGGGTAGCAACCCAACCCTCTCCAAACTCTCCAATTTTCTCTCACTCAGATCGGAGATCGACCAGTTTGAGATGAGGTCCGACATGATGCTTTCCTTTTTTGGGTGAAGAACTCAAGGAAGATTTTCTTAGAGGTAGAAGCGTAAAGGTTTAAAGCACTCAGCCGGGGTCGTTTTATAGGCATTTCACTGTAACCGACTCTACGAGAAGTCCAACGGGCAAACACATTTTCGTCTGGCGGACAGAAAGGCTTTTTCCTTTTTCCAAAGCAGTTTCTCAACTTTAAAAATGAATACAGACCGCCTCGAGTCCCACGGCATTTAATGAGAGGTCTATCCGATATGATTGCATCGGAGAACGTGTCTGCACGACCAACATTCATTTAAAAGTTCGGGGGCTAGCTGTTGAGGATTAAAATATTCATATATAATCTTAATATATGATAAAGACCATACGTCTTCGTGGTCGTAACTTCTAAGACCACCGACCTAACTGGTCGTAGGTATTACGGAAGTTATATAATAAATACCCTGGTCGGACAAAGTTCCAAACCTAGTCCATGACCAGGTAAGTGCTCGTAAAGCTATGAACAGGCGTCTGGGTCGAGTCTCCGACCACGCCACTCACTATGTGATGAATGAACCATGTGTTTCATATTCCGCATAATACAACACTATCACGGTTGATGATTTAACGTCTCCTAAATTATTAACCGCAGAACAGTTGACATCTTCACCAACCGCCTCTGCAGTTGGTTGAACCGTCAAACTGCCACCTCTTTCCGACCAGACGCGTCACTCCCCAACGGGTGTCTCCTCGTGAGATAACTGCCACCGCTTCATCAAGTATTTAAGGAGGACCATAGAAGGCCGGAGGGGAGGGGTACAGAACAACAGCACAAGCACAAGACGAGAGACGAAGACATCAAGCGAGACATAGCAAATTGTTGGGTTTTTAGATACTCTCAGTGTTTGTAATCGTGAGTTCATAGCAATAAAGAGCAAGTCAGATCCACTCCCAGGAGTCACACACATTTTTCCTCTTTTCATTTATATATTCATAAGATCGGCGATTTGATCGTCGACAACAACACACTGTGATGCTTATTTTTTAGACCGACAAGACCACACTCCGCCACACCACCTTTTTAGACCAAAAAGACCAGCCCCTGTCACGCCACACGTTGACACGTTTGCAGATTGATGTGACAACACACTGCAACACTAACTTTTCAGAACAACAAGACCACACTCTGTTGCGACATCTTTTCAGACCTAAAAGACCGCACCCTGTCACTTTACACGCTGCCACTTTTGTAGACCAAGATAACAACACACGGCCAACCCCTCTTTTCAGGCCGAATAATCCATGTATAAAAGGAGAGAGAAGAGAGGTGGAGGAGAAGATAGTTGCGAGATAACACTACATCACTAGACCCAACACTACACCAAAGCTTGGTTCACACAACTAGGAGGAAGGAGATGGACGATTCGGCGAGCTCTACAAGAGGTTGCTGCAGAAGCGCAAGTGGCAAGCCGAGAGGACTAAACCCTACTCAGATAAGTCTATGAAGGATGCACATGTACAACTGCAGTTCCTAGTCCTGCAATGTGTGTGCGAAGAACCAGCAAAGATCATCCATTCCACACACCCGGCGACGTCTGCTCGGGCGTACTACACGTCCGACCACCACCTCCTAAGTTTATATTGCACACACAAAGAATTTTCACAACATATGTCACATTTCATAAATCCCTGATTGCACATGCCCATAATGTAAGCCGGAGATGCAATGTAACTTTTTTCAATAGATCGACGGTCCAGAGATGTACGATAGGGCATTCATCCAGCAGAAGTACATGTTGAACTTCCCATGATGAGCCGAGACCTTCCAGCACTAGACACCTTATGTACCCGACCCCGACCTAACTAAAAAGGCATTAGACAAGCCCAAGAACACATATGAGTACGAAAAGGCCAAGCGGCAGTGGACAATAGGAAGGCTCCTGCAAGTGAGACCATGTGTCGTACTACCGCTCCGCATCACCCGGGCGTACTCCAGATCCAAGAGGTAAGTTATGTTTAGTATGCATCACAATTATTAATTTGGCCCGATATTGCGTTATCCTAACATCATTCAACTGTCGAGCCTGTCTCTCTTGACATGGATGACTTCGAGACTGGCTGTCGCCATGGGCAGCAAGCAGACAAGGGGAATGCTCCTGCAAGTGAGAATGTCAGCCATACTACCACTCCCCATTGCCCGGACGCACTTCGGATCCAAGAGATAAGTTATGTTCAATATGTATCATAATTAATAATTTAGCCCGACGTTGTGTTATCCTATCATTCAATAGTTCGGCCCATCTCGCAGGATATGGATGACTTCGAGACTGGCCCCCACCGCGGGTAGCAAGGAGATAAGGGGAAGGGAGCGATGAGCCGTCGACACTAATGATCTTTGTTCCAATCGACTTTATTTCCATTCCAAAATGACGCATATGTATCGTAGGTTTATTTCAGTTTATTGCATCGTGCATGATGTCATTCCTTATGCACGTAACCAAACACTGCACACTATATAATTCGTAACTTTATTATAAAGTCTATTTCAATTCGCAACTGTGTTATAAAGACGACTTTAAATCTCGCTATCTTTTGGCATTCAATTCTTAGTGTAGCAAGACATGGAACAACATAAAAATAAAAGTCCAAAAGACATGTTGTGGAGGTAGGCACTAAAAATAAAGTTCCAAATGACAATGAACTTGTGTATTGTCCAAATTTTGTCCATTCTCTACTTCACATTACATTGTGTTCTCCGATTTTTGCATTCTGAACTATGCAAACACTCAAACGTATTACCAAATTTTAAAAATAAAATTACAAAAATTAAAAAAATCGGCTACACTACACATAAATAATAATAAAACACAAAACCATCATGTCGTCAGTTCAATTGGCGATAGGTTGCTGTCGCCAATTGACCTCCCCTACTGTTCCAACTGGTGACAGGGTCCCAGTCGCCATTCCAAATGGCGACAGGGGCCTAGTTTTGTAAAAAAAAACATCGACCATAATTTTGTAATTATCTTTGAAAATAGTATTATTTAAAAATTCCTAATTTGATAGCTCATCAAGAGCGTAACAATGCTTGTGCAATGAACCAGGAAACAAATGTTAATTCTAGTAGCAGCGGATTGAGGACATAGGTCTATTTGGTGTGAAAGTAGCTTTTCTAAAAAGCAGTTGCTGGCGGGGCTACATGACTGAAAGGCTGAGCTAAAGAAGGATGGTGTTTGGCAGACTGACTTTTAGCTAAGCTGCCTAGCTGTTCTGAGTTAGTAAATGTATGAAATGCCCATAAGGTAAATAATTGCTTGTTTGATGATATTTAACATACATTATCAGTGTATATGACCGATTGAACAAATAACCAGTAGTGGACACTGCTTCAGTCCAATAACTTCTAAGTAAGCTAGAGTTAAGTTAACATGCAACATCATTCTCTATAATGGTTCTGTTCATGCATTCAGCGCCACCATTTTGCTGAGGAGGGCCTGGAACATTGTAATGTCTCACAATGCCCTTTGATCTGCGTAAAGCTTCAAATTCTCTAGTATAGAACTCCAAACCATTTTCAGTACGTAATTTCTTGACTTGTTTGTCAGATTACTTTTTGAATCATAATCTTCCACTCTGTGAATGTTTGAACACATTCGATTTGTGCTTCGCAAAACATGACCAAACTATTTTTGAATAATCATTATGGAAAGTCAACATGTAGCTAGCACCTCCAAGGAACGAAACGCCAGATTCTCCCTACAAAACAGAGTGAACATAATTCAATATGCCTTTTGTTGAGTGAATTGTTGTGCTGAACTTAATCCTCTTTTGCTTACATAAGACATGTTGTTCACAAAACTTTAACTTATCGATGCTTTGACCATCAAGGAGTTCTCTTTTGCATAACTTCATCATGCTAATTTCACTCATATGCGTCAAACACATATGCCAAAGATTAGTAGCATAGAATAAGATGATTTATTTGAGGTAACGACAGTATTACTTAAAATTGCAGTACCTTACAGATCATAGAAGTTTGCAACTTTCATATCACTTTTCATCACAACAAGAGTCTTTCGAGATCTTTGGAACTCTGCCTCTACATGAATACTTGTATCATTTAGCATCCAGAGTACTCAACAAGATAAAATTTCTCTTCAAACTCGGAATATGTTGAACATCCGACAAAGTTCTAATGGTGTCATCAAACATCTTGACTTAGATAGAAACAATGCTTGTAATATTGCATGATGAATTATCATTCATCAACACAGAACCACTTGGTCAAGCTTCATAATTCACGAACCAATCTTGGTTTGGACTCATGTGGAAAGTACAAGCTGTATCAAGAATCCACTCATTACCGATTTTAGAATTACCAGCAAAGGCAATGACAACATCCCTATCAGAATCTTGCTTAGTAACAATGGTGGTTTTAGCATCATCATTTTGTTGACCCTTCTTGAAATTGTTATTCATTTTCTCTTTTTTTTTACCCACCAGCACTTAGATATGTCATGTCCATATTTCTTGCAATACTTGTACGATTTGTGCCTGCCTCTGGATTTTGATTTGCATTTATAATTTTAGCTCGAGCTTTTTGCCTCTTGAATTGCCGTTTGAACTCCTCTCATGTTGACTGTCATGGACAATCAGGCTTTCTACACGAGAATTTGAACTTTCGTTCAGAACCATGAGTTTCATCTTTTCCTTCGCATGCAGTGCTTCGTAGATTCCATTAAGTGTAAGAGTATCTCGGCTATATAGAATAGTATATCTGAATGTAGAGTATGAACTAGACGGAGAGCATAAAAGAATAAGGCTAAAATCTTTATCATTATATTTTACATTCGTCGACTCGAGATCTAAGACTACTTCTTTGAACGTTGTCAGGTGGTTTAATAATGACCCGTCTTCCGCCATCTTGTGTGAATAATGCTTCTGATTCAAATGTAACTAACTGGTAAGATCTTTGGTCATACAATCTACTCTACTTTCAATCATAATGCGACGACGATCTTCTCCTTCAAAACCTCATGCATAATATTATTTAATATATGTTACGATCTTTTCTTTGCTTCTCCTTAAGAGACCATGCAACGGGTATCTTGCCGATCCCCAATAAAGCGCCATCCAAATCGAGCTGCGCAAGAACTCGCATCTTGACTTGCCATAAAGAAAATCGTGTGTCTCGCTCCATCAGTGGAAGATCGTACTTCAAAGTCACCATGCGGAAGAAAACCCACATTTATTGGTGCCAAAGAATTTCTAGAATCTTAGGTGTGTACGCGAAGCAATGAAGACCGAGATTGATGGTACGCTTGCTCATGTGCGCTTAGCAAATCGCTTGGTATGTGTACGTGGCAATTTTGCCGAGATGAATTCAAGAAATGAAGCCAGCCGATGGAATCCATGTATGCTTCTTTTTGGGTGTAATGTTGTTTTTATTTGCAAACAATGTTGTTCTACACGGATGTTTTTTCTTTGTAATTAATGTTGTTGTGCTAGCTTTCCTCTTTGTAGCAATCAATGTTGTTGTTGCTTTGCTCATCTCGTGATCTGCATGCTTTATTCCCCACGGAGAAACAACTGCTCATTGTCTTCGACGCAGAGGCGACCTCTAATTCAGTGCATATTCGGAATGCAACCCGCGAGACGCGAGAAGAATCGTTCCCCGAATCTCGTATACTCTGATACCACCTGTTGAAATAATGCACGGAAAAATAGTAACGAAAGACACATTTAATTTGGAAAAGGAAAAAAAATTGTAGGTATGAAAGCAATATCACTGTATGATAAGATGTTTATAATAAATATATTTTTCTTTTTTTTCTATAAACTGTAAAGATATATTTACAGTGGTCTACAATACAGTAGAGAACTCAATTCTTATCACGGTCGGACTCATCGGTACGTAATGGGGCCGCTGGCCACGTGGTGGTGGTGTATACGAGAGGATATACGGTGCAAAAGAGATACTACAGTAGTTCCGGACGGGTGGGGTGCCGTAGTGAATAGCAAGCAAACGGAAGGACGCGAATGAATGCGCGGGGCTCGTCTCATCCATCAACCTGCCGCCATTTAACCCTCTCACATGCCTCGATTGCCTTGCTGCCAGGCAGGCTCACACATCGTGAATCAATCGATGTCTGTACACTTATCAGCACTCCACTCGGCTTAATTAGGCATGATCCATCCATTATTTCTTTTTCTTTTTCACTTGCTGCTGCTGCACCCTTCTACGAGTACAACAAGTCAGTGACCCTACCTAGCTAGCCACCATCAGCAACTGCCACGTAGTACTCGGCTATCGATCAGGCAGCTTGCAGCTAGCTGCTGCTGCTGCTTTAATCTATCTGCAGGGACCCAATGGGTTTGGGTTTGGATTTGGAGTTGCACATATGCACGCCGTTTGCTTGCAGCTGCTAGCTTCACAACGCCGTCCATGGATGCAACGTGAATCAATCGATGCTGACTAGCTGGTCTAATATAGGAAGCCTAGCTTTTCTGAACTCCCATTGTAGTACATACTCCTACGCTAGCTAGCTGCCTCACTTCTGGTCTGGGTGAGAAAAGAGCTCGGAGAAGATCACCGCACGGCTTACCGATAAGAAATAGTAACACAACCGATTAAATGGGAGGTTGCAGCAACTAAATCTATATATACAAAACAGAAAGAAGATATTGGTATCGATCTCTAAACGACTTGAAGTCAGGAAGAAAACATAATCAAGCTTGCTCAAGACATATGCAGTCCCCGTAGCCGCAAAAGATCTCTCTCTACACATGTACTATAGCCACTCAATGCTCAGGCTATCCTGTATTTACCACCGGTCCTAGCCTTTCTCAAATCCCAGGCTCCCGGCACACCCTTTTCATTCCACACACATAAATAGTTTTATAAAAATAAAATCTATATCAAGCAAGTTCTCAGCATCACTCTTGACCGTGAGCACGGCTATCCAGATAGTTTTCTTACTCTGCAGAATTTGTACACTTTACCCAAAGAGATAAATCAACTTATACTGCCCTGACACCTTTCCGTAGGTGTGTGGCTAATGGTTGATTATCACAAGTCTTTTACAATGCCCAACCTCATTGCAACTTTGTACCGCTAGGTATCACCTCCTTCGGACTCTCCACTTGCCACCCTGAGGACTCCCTTTAGCGTCGTGCGGTTCTCGTGGTTTCGTTCTCCCCCTGTCTATCCACCAGCGTCCACCAATGGCGAAGCCACGCCGATGCGAATAAATTAGTTAGCCAGGTTGTAGGTGTTACCAACTTGTGGTTGTACCGTTTTACATGAGAAGTCATTACCAGATTTGGTCCTTAATTGACTTGGGCGGTACATCCAAATACCAACATCCTCTCGTGCATAGGGATGAAAATGGATCGGATAGTTTCCGACCGATCCGGACGAAAACGGATTCGGATTGTCTCGGATTGGATTTTTCTCGGATAATTTTCGGATCGGATACGGATTCGGATTTTTTTTGTCGGAAACGGAAACGAATACGGTAGGCATGCTATCCGGCGGATACGGATACGGATACTGATTATCCGGATAAGACAGTCCGGATATCCGGATTTCGGCCCAATAGAAGAGGATTTCAGCCCAAAAGGGAAAATGAGATTTTAATTGATTTTCGAATTTCAGAAAATGCAACAAATCAAATAGCCTTTTAGGAAATAAAAAATAGAGTTAAAAAAATTCTAGAAAAAATCATAAAAATTCCTTAAATTATTTTGAACTTAATAAATTAATTCCAAGTTAAAGTTAGTTTTTATTTTTGCACATAAATTATTTTTAATTTCTAAAAAATATGAACAACCTTTTTAAAATCCAGAAAATTCAAGAAATTAATTTTTTTTTTTTTTCATTTTCACTTTAAATACAATAAAATCCCAGAAATCTCAATAATTTTTTTTGACATTGAAAACTAGAAAATTAAATAATTGACTTTATTTCATTTATTTTTTCTTTTTAACCAATAAAACTCTTTTAAATCTCAAAAAATCCAATAAATTAATAACTTTATTAATTTTATTTTTGGTAACATACTTTGGGATGTTACAGTCATTTACGTATAGATTAACTATCTAGCATCATCAATGTTAGTGTGAACTAAGTTTTATGTATGTGATAAGCTAAGTGTGAATGTGTGATGACTTGTGACTTTGTGAGTTCTGACTTATAAGCTAAATATGGTAAACTAAGTGTTATGTTTATGATGAACTAGTTAATGCAACTTGTTAGTGCCAATGTTATGCGTGGTTGCTGAAAATATGAATAATTCATGAATGTGTTGCATCAAATGAACTAGTTATATGTTTTCGTTAATTTCTGGCATTCAATTTAAGGGGTTTTCATGTTCCGAAATTAATCCGCGATCGTATTCGTTTCAATTCGTATTCGCCCCATATTCGTATTCGATATTATTCGTATCTGTATTCGTATCCGGAGTATCCGTATTCATATCCGGATCCGGAAAAAAAATATGAAAACAAATATGACAGAGCCATTATCCGTCCGTATCCGATCTGTTTTCACCCCTACTCGTGCACCCAGCACCAGCCAGTCTTTCCACCCGCCCAAGTCGAAATCGACCTTTTAGGTTTTCATTTGTTTTTTAACATAACCTTTAGTCTAACATACCAGCTAGGATCCCAGCCTCGGCTATCCAATATCATTTTCAAAGGTTTTTTTTAATGATGTCGATTGTCCTTAAGGGTTTGAAGGATGTTTTTAAGGATGAATTTAAACTTATTTTTGCATGGGATTTGTAACTATGACGATACGTGCAAGTGTACATATGAAACAAAAAAGATTTTGCTCGTTCGTGCTTGTATTAATTTTGGACATTGCGTAATTAAAGAAATTAATATAGAAATACATATATTAGCCAACCAAACAAAATAATATTCGATCATATCATATCGTATTAATGTCAAGTGCTTTATTCATCAGTACATCACATCGTCAACATAAGTTCAAACCAAATAAATTCAAAACAAATGCACCTACACAAACACATACACATGGAAACACACATTAATCACATGAACTTCTACACCATTTACTAAACAAATCGAATTGATCAATCAATCAATTAGCATCCATCCAACCACATGATAAAGATTTCTCCAGGTTGTGCAAGGTTAATTAATCCAGATGTTATATCTAAAATTCAGCCCAATGTTAGGCTAGAGCCTTGTCCCTGAAGAGGCCCAACATCTCATTCCTGCCCTTGATCACCTCAGCAAAGACTTCATCCAAAACACATTCAAACATCTCCACTCCCTCCCTGAGCTCACCTGACCTTGTTCTTAGCAACTCCACCATCATTTATAGGGGTATTGCTCTAAAAATTTTGATCACCATGGAAGCACTGGAATAGGATGTTTTAATATTTGGATTCAAAGGAACAGACGTGTGTTTGACAAAGTGCCCCCAAATAAATATAGATTGAAAAGATCATCATTTGTGCCTGTGAAAGGACAAAAAGACTCATTTATTAAAAGGCACAAATCCTCCTCTGTCGATCACTGCAGAACAAGTGACATTGAACCATAGAAGTATGATATATTTTAGAACGATAATATTGGTATAATCAAACAACATTTCTTAGGGATATTATGTAATAGTGCAACACAGTAACAAAAAAATCTACAACAAACAATAATTGGTTACATTATCTTCCTATGATGTTGACTTATCCAGCACTAAGCTCGATAAAATCAAATGTTTGAAATCCAAATATGTGCAAATGCTTATGAACCAAGTCAATGATGACAGTATATGAAATGAAACATTAGATGAGCAATAGGTAAACTTGAATGCAGCCATATATTAGGCAAAGAAAGTTCATGTAGGTAAAAGTAAACAAAATTTGTTTGCCAAGAAAAAAGAGGGAAAATACAATGGTATGCTACACCAACCTGTAGAAGTGATAAGTCACATAGAATTTCTATGTTATCTAGATCAATCTTCAAGGCATTGCTGTAACATTTTATAGCTTCTCTGTATTCTCTGTCTGATCGGTAAAGCAAACCATAGACATGCCAGCACACATGACTTTTAAGATCATTCTGCAGATGTTTAATGCAAGTTAGTTGTATTACTTGTACTATTACAATCATCGGAAAACAAAACTTGGATCAAATCCCTTGTACCAATCAAGAACCTTCAAGCCACGACATGGCTGCATGCTGACAAGACTGAAACAAGGTCACATTGTTTGGAACTATCCCAGACCTTAGCATGTCCCAAAAGAGCTCAATAGCTTTCCTTCCATCACCCTGGACAGTGAAACTTGATATCATTGTTGGTAAGCCAACAAAGCAAAAAATACAGAATGATGATATTCCTAAGCAATTTATAATGTCGGTTGGCAAATATACTACCAAGAAATCATTGTTGGTAAGCCAACAAAGCAAAAAAAATGTAAAATGAAGATTGCATAGATGAAACAATCATATCACATGAATGTAACCTTCTCGAACAACACTTCTAAATAACACACACAAAGCATAGCATCATGATTGTTTAATCACAGCGCGTTTTACACTAAAACATTTCCAAAATGTATTAACATGGTAAAATCAAAACCACCGTATCATGCAGCCTTGCATCAACCAAGCAGTATCAATGTCCGTCAAAACTCCCTAAATTTTGTCGTCGAGACTGTAAAAGTACCCCAAAAAAAAATCAATTGCAATTTCATTTTGGCGGTTTTATTATACTTGTACGCCTAAGAGATCTTCTCGAACCTGGCCCCGGCCTCCCTTTTTTTTGCTAGGGTTCTTATCGGGGTGTAATTCGGCAGGCCGCGGCCGACACACGGATGGTCGAGGCCCAGGGACGCGAGCAGCCGAGTAGGGTTTGGCCGTGGGTGGAGAGGGAGGATGAGGAGAGGTAGAGGGGGAACCTGTGGCTTGGTGAGGGTGAGGGGTAAGTGAGGCGGCGGAGGGGAGGGACGAAGCGAGGCGGGGAGAGGAAGGGAAGTGAGGGCTGAGTAGGGGTCGTTCTTGGGGGAAGAGGAAGGAGCCGGGGGTGGGGCGGCTGTGGCAAAGAAGGATGGGGCCCCGGCCGTGGACGCGGGGGCGGTGGTTGGGCATGAGAGGGGAGGGGCGTGGGGTGAGGGGGTCAGGCGCTAGCTTGGGGCGTCGGCTGGGGGAGGTGGGGCGGGGCGAAGGGGATGGGGTGGCAGTCGCACGGGGGGTGGGGGTGAAGGGGATCTGGTCGGGCGCTGGGGAAGCGAGAGAGAGAGAGGGGAGGCGGCGGGGGGAGTGAAGGGGTGGGAGCCGAGGTTGGGGATGGGGAGGGGAGGAAGGGCGGGTGGCGGGGGGAGCGAACGGGATGGGATGGGACGGGTGGGAGCGATCGGGATTCTAAGGGGAAAAAATGGGACGTTCACGTAAACGGAGCTGCTAGCTGAGGCGCAGCAGTAGCCAGTAAGAGAATGCAATCCACCCGTGAAGGACGTACTCCATAAATGTGCACCTCCCAACCGATCCATCCATCCATTACTCACCACCTTCACAGCCTTCGGCTTTACAGAGAGAGGGAGGCGCGACATTGAAGGCCGTGTTCCTCCTCAATTAATGTCTCCACCTCCCCCTCCCCCTCCGTAGACAGAGTACGTATTTCCACCTCCACCGCATTTGTCCGTCCCCATCGATCTCCCTCCTTATATCGCCCGCCTAGCTAGCTCCGATCCTCACTGTCTCTCGCTCACTCCCAACCTTGCTTAGCTCGCTCCACGAAACAAAGCAAATCTAGCTACAACATGGCCGTGGAGAACGGCAGGGAGCAGCTGGAGGCGCCGGTCACGGTCACGGTCGCCGGCACCCGCACCGTGGCGCCTGCCAAGAGCAAGGTCACCCTCGCCACCTTCGACCTCCCCTACATCACCTTCTACTACAACCAGAAGCTGCTCCTCTACCGCCTCGCGCCCGGCGACGCCGCCTTCCACGACGTCGTCGCGCGCATGTCCGCCTCCCTAGGGGACGCGCTCGCCCACTTCTACCCGCTCGCCGGCCGGATCCGCCAGGGGGAGGACGGCGGCGCGCTCGCCCTCGAGGGGGAGGAGGGCGCTGAGGTCGTCGAGGCCGCAGCCGAGGGCGTCTCGGTGGACGAGCTCGCCGGAGAGCAGTGCGGCGATGGGGCGGAGAGGGTCATGCAGCACCTGGTGCCCTACACCGGCGTCATGAACCTCGAGGGGCTCCACCGCCCGCTGCTAGCCGTCCAGGTGAACTATATGTGTAGTCTTGCAGAACAAAAATTACAGTAAGTATATGGGATACACGAAGATTAACGTTCGTTAATGGTGCAGCTATAATAATGTCTGTCCGACGATCGATCGATCCCAAGTAGAAGAAGTAGTAGTGCCAAAATGCATTGAATATTCAAACATTGCATATTGATTTTTCGTCCGTTGGATACGCAAAGACACTTGTTTCTCCCAAAACAAAAGTAATTTTGGGTTTTAATTTGACGCGCGCAGTTCACCAAGCTCAAGGACGGCCTCGCCGTGGGGTGCGCCTTCAACCACGCCGTGCTGGACGGCACCTCCACGTGGCACTTCATGTCCTCCTGGGCCGAGCTCTGCCGCGGCGCCGCCGCCCCCTCGCTCCTCCCCGTCCACAACCGCGCCATGGCGCGCTCCGTCCGCGTCCGCCTCTCCCTGCCGCCCTCCGCCGAGGCCCACGAGAAGGCCGACCCCAACGGCCCCAAGAAGCCGCTCGTCGCCCGCGTCTTCTCCTTCCCGTCGCCCGCCGTCGCCCGCGTCAAGGCCGCCGCCAACGCCGCCCTCCCCCCCGGCGCCAAGCCCTTCTCGTCCTTCCAGTCCCTCGGCGCCCACATCTGGCGCGCCGTCTCCCGCGCGCGCGGCCTCGGCCCCTCCGACATCACCGTCTTCGCCGTCTTCGCCGACTGCCGCTCCCGCCTCGACCCGCCCGTCCCCTCCGCCTACTTCGGCAACCTCATCCAGGCCGTCTTCACCGGCGTGCCCGCGGGGATGCTCCTGGGCGGCCCGCCCGAGCTCGCCGCGGGGCTCCTGCAGAAGGCCATCGACGAGCACGACGCCGCCGCCGTCACGAGGAGGCTGGAGGAGTACGAGGCGACGCCCAAGCTGTTCCACTACAGCGACGCCGGGCCCAACTGCGTGGCCGTGGGCAGCTCCCCGCGCTTCCGGGTCTACGACGTGGACTTCGGCTTCGGGCGGCCGGAGCGCGTCCGCAGCGGCGGCAACAACAAGTTCGACGGGATGGTGTACCTGTACCCCGGGCGCGGAGGCGACGGCGGCATCGACGTCGAGCTGGCGCTGCAGCCGGAGCCCATGCAGAGGCTCGAGAAGGACGAGGAGTTCCTGCAGCAAACCGCAGCCTGATCAGGGTTTATTATGGATGGATTGGTTACTCGCTAATCGCTACGTGTTGCTTGCTATGGATTTGCAATTGTTCCAGTTAAATAAGGATCGGTTCGTCTAAGCTCACGGTCCTATTCTACTGTACTGTGCTGCGCTGTGCTGTGTACTCCACCACTGGATTTACAGATTTGTTTATACGTACGCACTCAGAGAGCTACTCTGCTTTAAATTAAATCAATTAATTGTTGTTGTTGATAGATTCAGATATATATCTGGCCAGCCGTTGGTTAGCCGCCACATAGAAGATGGCTGCAGGAATTGTGTTGTCTTTTCAGAAATTTATCTCTACTGTATGCTACTCTGGTTTTGTTTAATTAATTAATGTTATCTATCCTCCTTGCGGCCTCTGACGTGTGTATCAACGTCGTGCAATTGCTAGCCGGAGCCGGAGCCGGAGCAATCAGATGCAAGAAGAGGCAGGCACGACTGGAGTGAGACGAGTGTAGTTGTTTGCTTGCTTGTACACGATCGACCGAGCTGGGTTGATTAGATCGATGTAGCTAGCCCCAGATGGGCTCTTGAAAATGCTACTCTCCTCAATTACCTCTACACGTCTCTTTTATACATGCGCGATCGATCATCCGTAGTTTGCTTTCATGCATTCATGAGAAATGGAAATGGGATCAGACGTTGAGATGGGCATGCATGTATAAGGTCGATGTCATAAAAAATAAATAAATAAGATACACAGGCCCCTATATTTTAATATATTTGTTCGTTTAGGAAATCTAAAGTAGTTATGGAATACCACTTAATATGGGTATGTATAGTTGTTTCTCATTAAATATTTATTAGATTTAGTGTTTTCTTGGTCTGTGTTCATGGTGGGTTGTGGGCAAATATAGCAAAACAGAGCGAGTAGATACAGGGCATGTTTGGGACGGCTTTAGCTTCTCCCTTTTCGATCGAAAAAGGCGGAAGCTGTCTCAAACAGGCGACGGACTTTCTTTAGCTGCTTTTGCCAAAGCCGAAAGTTGGAAGCCTGGGGTAGCTTCCCGCGGCTTCGGCAGGATTGCCTTCCGAGATTGCCCTTGGATTTGGGGTTATATACCAGCCCCTTGCCACTGAATAAACCCCCTCCCCTCTTACCGAACCCTAACCCCGACACGACCGCCGCCTTCCCCCCTCCCCCACTTCCTCCTCTCCTGCCGCCACCGCCCTCCTCATCCTCCCGCACCGGCGTCACACCCGCCCTTCTCCCTGATGACACTGAGCTCCTTTTTTTTAATTGTTTGGTTTTTTCTGATACAAATGAATTATTTTGTAATCATTGAATTGATTACTTGCGTAAGCATAGAATTAGGTCAATTGCGTCAATTGTCGTTAATATTAACTTGTGTGCGAATTATCGTTAATTATTGGTATTCGTCATAAAGTGCCAACAATTGTCGTTAGTTATCGTTAATTGCCAACAATTGTCGTTAAATGGCATCAAACAAGCCATCATTTATCTCAAGGGAATTTTAGATATTTCCTAACTCAAAAACTCTAGTAAAATTATCAAACACTAAACGTTTTCAACTTAACCGTTTAGCCCAGTCGAAGCATTCTTTTTTTTTGCCCGTCGAAAGCTGCCAAACACCCCGGATCGTTTACGGCTCAACTCAATGGGAAAAAAGAGAAAGGAACTTGGAGGCCCATATTAATTTAGTAGGAACAGGGATGGAACCATAATTAATCGTTTGCCTTGCGGGTCTCTTTTAGGGCCCAAAGCATCTGAGCCATTTTAACAGTAAAATAGGCCTCATGGGGGCAACATGGACGGCCTAACTCCCACCGCCCCAGCCGAAGCTGTGTACGCGCAGCCCAGATTGGATTCAGTGCGATCTGAACGCCGCTCTTTATCGGACGTCCGATCTGGCTTCCGCGGCCCAGATCTAGTTGAAAAGGTTTCCGCGGCCCGCTTTTGACCGCGCTTGATCCAGAGCGACCCAAATGCGGCTCCCGTTCTCCGGCCGATCCATCTTCCGCGGCCAGGATTGAGTCGGAGGAAGTTTTACAATAAGGACCCTGCATTAAACCGGAACCGGCCACTTTCCCGGTAGCTGGCCGGAAACAGTAACTGGTTACTGGATTTACCGGAAAAAAATCCAGATAAAATTTATTTAAATTTGCTTAAAAACCAACCGAAATTCAAAAATTAGAATTTGAATTTACTAACCCGGGGAAAACCGGCCGGTTTTTCTGTTCCCGGTCCCCGGTAAGACCAGTTAACAAGCGGTAACCGGCCTATTTTTTTTATCTTTGACTACGACTCTCTGCCGTTGTTGATCGCCCGACTGGCTCCAGCGTGTCCTCTCCTTCATCGCCGTCCACCGTCCCTACCCCTCCAATGTCGCCTGCGCTGCGGCCATACTGTTAGGACTGAGTGCACTGGAGTCTGAAGAGAGAAGAAGTTCAACGCCGAATTCACTTCGAAGCGTTAAGTTCCAAGCTACGGTTGAGATTATGAAGATCCAACATTGCAGATTACAAGGAGTTAGCACTGTGTCTAATCAGGCGCGAAAACACTGTTGCGCATAATGCAATTTTGTAGTTTAAGAACACTTAAGTTTAAGCTCTTAACTGTGCACTATATAAGCCAGTTGAGGTGGCTTTTGTAAGTTTTATCCAAAATCTATGTTAATGAAAACCCTAGCCGCCTCATCCTTGTTCCCCTGTTCCTCATCTTGTTTCTTCTGAAACTCCTCACCCCATTCTACTTCCTTACTATTCGACACTTCTAAATCTTTAGTGTTCTTCTTTATGAATCTTTAGAGTTTCTGTCAAATGGTATCAGAGTTGCGATCTTGGCTTCAGATTTGACTTGAGCAGTAAGAGCAAGGGTTGGGGAACTTGTTTCCCTGTGAAATTCTGGAGCTTAACCTGTTCTTGATTAGATTTGAGGGTATTGTGGGAAGGAGATTGCAAATCAACATCAGGTTGGAGAGATTTTCTGTCTCTTTGGTAAAATTCCTTATCGGATCTGTGTAAGTGAGATGGTTCGACTGGGAAAGGAAGATGAGCTAGAAGAAGAAAGCCAACTGTACGCCACCAGAGCTAAGTTAGAAGAGGTCAAGAGGAGTGTAGATTTGATGAGAAAGGGGCAAGTGGAGTACAATCAATGGATGGAGTAGTACAACAAGCAAAAGGGGCAATTGACGTTAGTAGTAAATGCCCCGGTGTTTCAATCGACTCAGAAGGGACAGGAGAATGGAGAACCATCCGACAGATTCTCAAGCTACAGAGGTAATTTTGGAAATTGCAACTCCCCCGCAGTAGCAAATATTTCTCCAATGAGTGCAGTACGATCTTGTGGGATAGTCTTACCTGGTAGTGGGGTTAGTGCAAACCAAGTTCATTATGCTACACAACACAAGCTCCAGAGTTGCTGAACTCTTATTGCATGAATGGAGCAGAAGGAATTATCAACCCTCCTTTATCCTGTGTGCTTATGAGTACCCAGATACCCCTTTTACTATCTCAGCCAGCAGGCACTACTCCTCAGGGTCCTAACCTTCAGTTTGGCACACTGCAATGTCCAATGTCGAATGAACCAACTTTACAACATCAATGGGCCACTCAGGTGACAAGTTCTCTTACCTTTAACGAATATGCAAATTCAGATTGGGAAGAGAGGATGGGATACAATAGTACCTGATTCCATCAGCAGGACAACTACAATCATATAACTTTTGCTAGGGTCCCGAAACTGGATTTTCCAGAGTTCAATGGGGACAAGGTGGATTCTTGGATAAAAAAGGCCGACAAATATTTTGAGATTTCTAAAGTACTAATGAATCAAAGGGTAGAAATTGCAGTATTGTACTTAGTAGATAAGGCTGAGATTTGGTGGACAAGATCAGGCATTAGCATTGATAATCTGTCTTGGCATCAGTTCTGCATGATGATAGGAAAGAGGTTTTCTCATCAATCAGTCTATGATGTGATTGCAACATTTCACTCAGTGAAGTAGCAGACTACAGTATCACTCTACATTGATTCATTTGAAGAAGCTGTGGCATTGGTAAGGAGGGAAAACCCTTATCTGCCTAAAGAGTATTACATCAGAAGCTTCATAGCAGGGCTGAAGGATTACAATCAAAGCCACTCTCAACTCCAGAATCTAGAAACCTTAGTTGATGCTTATTGGGTAGCAAAGAGGCTCTAATCCCTTCAGAAGATTCGAGCCTAGAGCTTTTAGAAGAAATCCAAAGAGTAATCTCCAATGGAACAACAACAAGGGAACTAATTATAGGTTGGTCAAACCACGTCTTTCTTGAGGTTCTACAAGGGTAACAATGGCTTCCCCTTGCTGTTTGATTCGTAAAAGATGAGAATTCGATTCGATTGGTTGGATCGTTTTGCCTCTGTTATTAGATCTGTTCTGTATAGTCGGTTGCGCGCCCAGGTTTGGCATCTTCGAAGCCGAATCTGATATTTTCATCTGCTGGAGTTTTGTAGACACGGTTTTTATGTTTCCTTAGCCACCGAGATCACGAGATTTCGCTTTACGGTTCAAGAGTTATGATTTATTCTTTGTGCGCTGCTCTGTCTGTCTGACGAGAAGGAACTGTCTGTTTGTTCCTTAATTTTTACCTTGTTAATGTAAGATTCAGGATCTCCACCCAACTAGGTTATTGTAGCATTTTTAATAATATTTCCAGATTGATAAAGAACACCTCCATTGGATCTGTAGAGTGAAAGATATGCCATGTTATTTTCTGCTGATCTGTTGTCGGACAGATGTCTGTCATACTTTTTCAACTGCTGGTTAGCCGAATGTTTTTGCAGATTTAATGAATCTTGTCAGCTAGAGTTTCATAGTCTGGTTCGTTAAGTTTCATTGGGCACTGGTTTCACGTCATTCCGAGTTACAGATCTTTAATTATGATTTTTCTCGCTTCTTGCCCGATGAGGGTTGTCAGGTGGCTGAATAGTTTAATTGTCAGTTTGAACCCGTTGATTGTGTTGGATAGTTCGAGGGTTATGGTAGGACACTTGTAGCTATATCATACCTTGTTATCCTTATTTCGAATACATATTTGTGTAGGCGGTGAGGCGGTGAGTGGAGGAGCACCTTCGTTGCCTCCTAGCACGGAAGGCAAGTACTTTGTTTTATTCTATTGAATGTTGATGATTGTACGTGGATGTAATGCTAGACTTGCTAGTCATATTCATATGCCGAGTACTATTCTTCATTTTCATGTGATAAAAGTTCATTTCATGTCATCCATTCTATTCATGCAATGTTTTCGTTTTGACCACGGAAGTGGAAATCATAAGACCCATCAATTCCAGTATGGGCATGTAAGTCGCACCACTCCAACGTGGGCAATCTTGGACACCCGTATGAAACGTTCTTCATACGGTATTTGGGGTCCCTGGACTTTGTTAAGTACGGACTTAAGTGAACACCGACGGGTGTATCACTCGTTATACCGGTATAAGCTGTTGAGCAGTCCATTCTTTCAATGCATACCATCATTCCATTCATTCATGTAGATGTTATGAGAATTGTACATACTTCGGTTATGATTGACTTGTCTACTTCGCTTGAACTATTATGTATTGTACTTGCTGAGTCTTTGGCTCATCCTTACTTTGTTGTTTAATTTAGGTAAATGATGAGGAAGACAAGTCTTGGGAGGGATTAGTCCAGCACGATACACGCCACTTATCTTAAATCAGAATTCATTGATATTTCTGTTTCATGACAACTATTTGATAATTGTTGAATTGTAATAAACAAACTTAGTTATGGTTACCTTACACTCATGTTTCAAATGTTTTCCCTACCTTTATTTGGAATTACTAATCACAACGTTTATTTCGTATAAGTTGTTGTTATAGAATCAATGCTATTTGTGTATGTCGGTTTTTTTTCTTAGTGTTTTTGTTAGGATTGGGTGACATCTTGGCTTCCAAATAGCTAAGGTGTTACATTTTTAGAGCATCAAGAGCCTCTTCTGAATGTTACAATTGTTCCCTGTGGAACAACTGCTTTAGGCTTTGCACAGTACGTCCCAAATGAAAATCTTTTGATCAGAGGAGGTACACAGTGCACAAAAAATAGTGATAGACCTTACCATCGCATGTTATTTATTTCCTTGCCTGTTCTCCATTTGTTTCTTAGGAACCTGTTATCATTTTATCTCTCTTTAACATGATAGTATACAAAGTGTGCATGATGATTTGAGTTGCTGCAAGTTGATACAATGCCTCAATTGTTTTGCTGATGAATTTAAAATTTTGCTTTGAGATGATAACTTAGTAAGTCACAATAGATTGTTATTTCAAGAATCCCTCTATTTGTGTGTGCATGTGTGTTTTCCTGTGTATGTTCCCTCCATATGCGCGTGCATCGGTGTGTTCTGTGTATGCTATGTTAATTTTGTAAAGCGCATTTTTGTTTCTCACCTCATTCATTTACCTTTTTTATTTCTTACAGCCCAACACATCAAGAAAATGTCATCGCCTCTATGGAAACTATAATGATGTTTGTAATTGAGGAGAGTGAACTTGTTTAGAGATTGATACACATATTTTGGAAATTTGTTGATCAAAGGGTTAGTTCATTTTTTTATGGGACACTCAATGTTTTTTAGAAGTGTGTTCAAAACTTCAAATGAGCAAGGTTGCTCCTATGTACTTTGTTTTTTGATTAAGGGTAGGCATGGGTGCAACTATTTCATCTTACCAGATGAATTGAATTATTTTGATATTGTAAACTATCATACTTGTTTATCAATGGAGGTAACAGAACATGTTTTTTCATTTTCTGCTATCTAGATACTGGTAAGAGAGGGACATGGGGCATAAACGTTTTTGACAGGCATTTGTTTGGCAATTTTGTGTAGAATCGAGTGTATTTTAATTTAAGCGACCGGCTCATCCTGGGAAAAGGGGATATGACCCAAAATAGAATTTTGAACCGTGGAATTTTACCTTTGGAGTCAGAGTTATATCGACCAAAATAGGTTCGCATATGGAATTTAAAACTACAGTTGTGTGATGTACTAAATTCCTTGGCATTGTTCAGTGATATGTTGTGCATTGATAATGTTTTTAATAATATATGATAGACGATTCTCCTGAACTATGACTATCTTTTGATATGTTGTGCATTGAGAATGTTTTTGATATTTTGTGCTTGTTCAATAATGTTGCACTAATGTGAAACTTGTAGATATATGTGTTACTATCTTTTGATTGGTTGAAGAAATATTGTTTATGTAAAATATGTGTTACTATCTTTTGATTGGTTGAAGAAATATTGTTTATGTAAAGTTTGGAGTTCTGTTGTAACGCACGGATAGCCTAGTAGTCATAATTAGTGGAGGAAGACAAATAAGTTCAACGAGTGGAATTAAGACAGAGAACGTTAGGAGGAAGCACAACTACTTGTACTTGTTCAGTTGATGTCCTAAAGATTAATTCTCGATCGAGGAGAAGAAGCACACGCTAGCAGCAGCAGCATCCCATATTTAATCGCCTCTTTCGATTCGTGTAGAGAGATGCCTGCCGGCCGGCCTGCCCGCCCTGCCTTTGTTTTTGCAAGCATCTTGGACAGTGTTTCAACCAACTTATGCTTCCTTCTAGCTAGTAGTACAAGTTCTAGATAGGGCACAAATTAAATGTCTACCCAGCTACTATATTCAGGTAAATTCAGGTAAAACATTTCAGGCCAAATGCCTCCAGAACTATATGTGCATTCCAAGTCTGGTTCCCTACTTGCATTTGCATGACGCCTGTTAAGAAATTGACATTTTGATGTGAACAGGTCTACTCTTTCGATTTTATTCATAAGTCTGCTTCACAAATGTATGTACGTATAACCATCAACAAGTTTCCCGAAAATAGCATCTCAGATGGTTCTGGTCTGCCTTGAAATGTTCGATCGCTCAAATAAAGTCCCCGTCAGTGCTCAGTCCCGGTAGCTGTAAATCTTAACTGATAACAATGTAGTATCAGATGCTTCTGTTCCATTGTCATCTTCTGCTAGGCCCAGAAATAATGGGCTATGCTGTTGATTTACATAGCAGATAAATACCAAGAACTATCAATTGTATTGTATGTTGTCAAGTCAATAAGCTGAGCTGCTTGTGTGCTGTGATGTTGCAGGTATTATACATGTGATAAGAAAAATATATGTATATCTATGTGCACAGCTACGTATGTACAGGGGAAAATAAGTCTTCTAGCGTCTATAGCGACTTCTGGCACCTGATCAAGCTGCGGAATGTGTGGCATACATGGAACATTTGGATGGACCCAGACACACATTATGCGATTGCATAGTGCTCAAAAGTACACTTCACATAATTCATTTCAATGCAACACTACACTAGAAAAGCAAACAGACAAAACATAACATCATTTCTCATTATTCAATTTTCAAATGCTACATTGGAATATTCAGTGCACAGTCCCACCATTATATATAAGATCTTCAGTGCAACAACCAGATTGAATATTGTAGGATCGGATACGACAATCAGAGGGAGTGGGGGTGTGAATGATTGTAGTGCTTTCTTTTAGAACTTACCAAAAAATATCTGCGTTGGATTCAACCGACAACCGAATACAACATACTCTATGAGTTTGTGTCCTCGTTGTAGTGGTCGTAATAACTCTGATCTGTTCTGCCAGTAAATGCTATTGTCGACAACCGAGTGAACAGATCAGTTCGTAATCGAAGACGATAAAGATGACCTGATCAATGGGAGTTTCGACCACCACTTGAAATAAGAACAAGTAGAAGACTGATCAACATAGGTGTTGGTCGAAGACAGAAGAACATGCAGAAAATGATGAACACGAACAAGTCGAACACAATGTCCAGAAGCACACACCAGTAGAGATGATTAATCTTTCTTGAGTTGGAAATATGCTCTAGAGGCAATCATAAAGATGATTATATTTTATTATATTTATAACATTGGATAATATGGTATCTTGTTCCTAGAATAATATCAATAATATTTATTATCAAGTATGCGACTTGATTGTGAAACTATATATTTTGCGATGATTATTCTTAAATGTTCCCTGGTCGAAAATATATGAGAATACATATGAATAGACTAGCATATATATTGGTTGATGACTATGTTTCACAGGTCATGGATATGGAGATATCAAACCAATAATATGGACACATGTTAGAGAACATGATGTTGGAAAAGACCCACCTTGAGACACTGTTGAGATTGTTATGATTCTATGTATCATTAGTTGGTCTCAAGCAATGATGATGTATAATCCTTAGACCTGAGATCAACATGGTTTCCTATATGTGTAGTAGCACTCTTAGGGGTTGCTAAACACTACTTGTAACTGAGTAGTTATAAAGGTAGCTTTCGGATATGCTATGAAATATGCGGAGGGATGTGACTGGTCGGATATAGGATTTGCCCCTCCTAACATAACATGAGAGATGTCTCTGGGCCCCTCGTTGTGGTCGGATAAAGAAAGTGTATGGATATGCCACTAGTGGTCGAAGTGTCGACCACATGAAGTTATTCGACACTTGATCGAGAAAGTATTGAATAGTCCATGGATGATACAACATCTCACCTGGAGTTCAACTAGACATCGTGAGGCAAAGGGAGAATACACGAGAAGGTCTTTCAGTTCGATCAGATACGGACTAGTCGTATGGAGATACGAGCTGGTCGTAGGCTAGTCGAACATGGTCACTAAGTGGTCGAAACCTGGTCGTAAGGAGTTACAAATTGGTCGAGACCAAATATGAACTGGTCGTACAGAGATACGAGCTGGTCGTTAGTGATATGGATCTGGTCATAGATCATATTACATTAAGGTTTGTCCGATATATTCTATATGTGTTTGAAAATCGTTATGTGCTGCTAGGTACCGCTAATGACTAGTAGTTGGAAAAGAGTTTCCGGGTCACAACCGATTACTCATGAACCTATAGGGTCGCACACTTAAAGGGCTAGGATTTGATTTGGATTGTGATCCGAATTCTTGTAGGCCACGAGTTCCTAATGGACCTCAAGTACGAGACCCATTATGGATGCCTATAAATATAGGTGTGATGGCAAGGGGTGTGATGATCTTTTGAAGAACTCCTGAAACCCTAATAGCCACACCTTCCTCAACCACGCAGCTGGTGCTAGCACTCCAACGCGTGGTGCCCCTGCCCCGTACGTGTGAATACCTTGGAGGTGTTGTTGCGAAGCATCAGCCCTAGGACGATCCGCAACTCGTGATGATCACAAGAGCAAGAGGAGAAGACGCGCGGTGAGTATGACCACTCGGAGGAGAAGACGCGAGGCGAGTACGACTACTTGGAGGAGAAGACCAACGGCGAGTACGACTACTCAGAGGAGAAGACACGTGGTGAGTACGACTACGACCGCATTAACTCGTTATATCGACTCTACTTCCGCTACGAGTCGGTGCGTCTAGTGGTAATCTCGTGATCTATTACTAGCGGTGGTTTCTTGGTTGCGCGGTAAAATTTTATTTTGTGCTATCATAGACTTCCCGCGATCCTTCATCTTGTAATAGATCTGATTTGTTATTACTCAATCATGTTTTATGGCTACAAAGTGCTTTGATGGCATCCTCAAACCCTAGCACGAAAACATCTAAAACTCTCTACCGAAAGACGCCGCCTAACAACCACGTGTAACACTTGGCCTCTTTTGGTTTTTATATGCTAGGTCCCTAAGCCGTGTGCTTATCAACATGAACACGCAATCCTATCTCTTCAGAAAAACAAGGGACCCGAAACCCCTCAAATCAAGGGTTTTTTCAAAGTTTCTAAACCTTCAGGTTAAGAGCACCTTCTAAACGTACTCACGCATCGAAGCCTTCATAACAGCACCTCCTGTAGGTTTGACCACATAAAATGCATTCAACTTTGATCTCTATGTGCTCCAGTGTAAGCACGACCACCTCGTGACATCCACAACCACCTGAACCTTGGATTTCCCCATCCTAGTTCTAGTCTTTCTCGTCATCGGCCATGATCATCTTCACGCTCAACCTGCACATGCAAAGATCAAAGAATGTTTTCTCAGCAAAAGTTCTCCAACCTGACCAAAATCAGTTCACACACGCATATCATACCCTCATCTATCAATAAACATGAACTAGATCATCTACGACCTTAAATACCAACTTTCAGAAAAATAACTCGAGACGACTCTGTAAAATCGGTCTTACCGCTGTGTACACGCTGGTTATATCACTGGCCGACCAGACATGAGTACTCGAGGTACTCGAAGATTACAAGAATTAAAGCACTTGAAGCCTATAACCACTTCCCAGAAGTCTGCGATCACTTACTAGAAGTCTACGACCACTTACCAGAAGTCTACGACCATCGACCGGTCACTGTAGCTTCGATCATCCTTCGTACTCGTTACACACCTCGACTTACGACTGAGTACATTTCTCAGAGCTCTACCACTCGGTACTCGGATATCTGATGCTCGTAGATACGATGACTCGTGAGATACAATTACTCGAGTTCTATCACTTGGTACTCGAGTTTCTGATGCCAAGCTCTACCACTCGGTATTCGTAACTATAGTACTCATAGATATAGTACTCGGGCTACAGTGCTCTGAGCTACAGTACTCTTAGCTATATCACTATAAACTCGGAGCTACAGTGCTCAGTGGTATAGTACTCTAAGTCTAGTCGAAAGGGATCATCGAGTATCACCTATTTGACTACCCGGACTGAAAATTCCAACAGCCAAAACTTTCACAAACGTAAAAGTCAATGCAACCCAACCGTCAATTATTCATCATCACAAAATACTACGACCAATCCACATGGTCTAGCAAATATTAAATATTGTGGATGACAAATTAAGAGAAAACTGGTAATTTAATTCATAGGAAAGGGTACATTTTGCTACCAGATACAAGAAAGAAATGCAGAGTATGTTGATACCTGAATGATAAGCAATATATATTGACTAGAAAAAGGAATTCAGTATACACTACATGAACAATATATAAACACTAGATATATGAAGAAATGTAGCAAACTTTTGGGAGTTACATTTCTAATCTTGCCAATTTAGGATGCTCAATCAGCACTAGATATATGAAGAAATACTTTTGTTAGTCAATGAGTCTTGAATTATTTTTTTTCCTTTTGCATACCATTTTATCAGGATGATCTACACAAGAACAGTACTTGGATGAACTATGCATCCCACAGACATGATGTAACTATTTTTTACAACCTTGGAGAACTAATTAGAGAACCATGTGCATACACCTTGCCAATAAAATTTCACTGAGAAAAACATGATTACTTCAAATAACAGTAAGCACACAGATCTGAACATATCCACTCAATTTTTTTTGTCAAGCTTGGATCAATCAACCTAATCAATGACCATGAAATCACGCAGAGAAGTGGCGAATTCATAGTTCAACAGTACCATTCATTCGTGAAATCTAATTGCTCCATGGTACCAACCCACAACCATGTTTAATCAATAAGAACAACACAAAGAAAATGATATGGCTTGTCGATTATTTAGTTGGAGCCAAGCAAAACTAATTTAGTTGTCAAATCTGAGCCAACAAATGGAGGTGTACAAGAGGACAGAGGGGTTAGGTACATTAGTGTTGGAGGCAGCGTCGGCACTGGTTGGGAGGTGGTTGGGGGCCTTGGGACGGCGACACGAGTTGGGGGAGATGGCGGCCTTGGGGTGTCGGGATAGCCGGAGTAGGGGAGAAGGAGAGGCGGGGAGGGGGCTTGGGACGGCGCGGAGTTGGCTTGGGGGGCGGTGGCTCGGCCTTGGGGTGTCAGGGCCGCCGGGGTGAGGCACCGAGACGAGGAGAGGAGGAGGCCGACAACGGCGTCGGGGCCGGCAGCGGGGGCTCAGGGGAGGACGGCTTGGGTGGCAGTGAGGACGGGGGGCGCAGGCCAGTGGAGGTGTCGAGGGAGGCGGAGGAGCGGGGGCTAGGGAGGAGGAGCGAGCGCGGGAGGGAGAAGCAGGCGTCGGGGAGGAGAGGAGCGAGCACGAGAGGGAGGAAGGAGCGGGCCGCACGGGCGCGCAGCTAGGGTTTCGGGCAGACGGAGGGGCGGAGGCGGGTTTTGTGCGGTGGCAAAAAAACGGGTAATTACCCCCAGCTAGGGGGGGGTAAACTCGGAACGGAGGACGTGGGAAGCCGTGGGAAGTTGCCGAAGGGCAGTTTCCGACTTTCGACTTTCTCCCATTAGATGCGGCTTTCGGTTTGGGAAAAAACCGCGCAAAAAAAGCCGTACGTTTGGAACAGCTTCTAGCTTTTTTGGACGAAAGCCGGAAGTCCAAAGGCGAAAGTCTGAAGTCCAAACACTCCCCTTATATTCACTAACTTCCCCATTCCTACTCCCTGAACGTACAGAGATGGTCTGGCCGGCTAAGAACCTAGAAGAGCCTTGCACCAAGCTCTTGGATGCCATGTCCCATGACAAGTACTCCTATATATCTGCTTGCATTTGAACATAACCAATCGAAGCAGCAATCTATCGGTAGATCCAGAAGCAGGCGGGCCCACAGACCAGAGACTCTGCTTCGACGAACCAGGCTTGAGCTTGTTTAGGACAGATTCTTGCATGCTGAGCTGCTCACTTGGAAGCAATCAACCGGATTCTTATCAACTCCCACAGGGCCAACTAAACAAGTGTATTATTCCCTCAAAAGGATCACCCTAAACAACACTGTTGGTCCGGGCCATGATTGGAGTAAAATATACCAACAATCTGTGCACTTGGCCGTATAATAATTAGGAAAAGGAAACTGCAAAGAGAGGAGCTAGGTATGATGAACATAGAGTAAGTATAAATACATACTTAATTCTGACATCTCATGCAGCAGCAGCAGTGTCACCTTTCGGGCTGGGTGGCATTTGAGGGAGGCTCCAAGTAGGGATGCTGCTAAGTGCAACGGCCGCCCAGTTGACTTAATTCTCCTCTCCTCTTCTCCTTAATACTTTCATTCATCTTCATCTCAACCCCATTCGATTTCATCTTCCTCTCTTCTTGCCCCTACTCCTTGCAAAAATCGTTGAATTGCTGCCTGATTGCAAGCCAACACTGATCAAGACATAGCGTCAGCTAGTATGATCCCAGGAGGAGGAGTAGGAAGCGCCACAGCCACCGGTGCAAGCCCCTACTTCCTGCAGGACCAGCAGCTGTTCCATGCCCTCGATGGCATGGACGCCGCAGCTTTCATTGGCGGCGAGCCGGTGGTCTCCGACACGCACTGCCACGCGCTGCTGTACAACCTGTCCGTGCTCAAGGACAAGGTGCAGCAGCTTCAGCCGCTCGTCGGCATCGCCGTCGCGCACGACGGCCACGGCGGCCCCGTCGCCGTCTCTGGCGCGAGCGCCATCATCCAGGAGATCATCGCCGCCGCGTCCTCGATGATGTACGCCTTCCAGCAGCTCTGCGGCCTAGGCGCATCATCCGTTAATAGCGCCACGCAGGAGGGCAGCATCGCCGTCCATGTCCAGCACGGCGTCGGCCATGTCAAGAACGGCGGCACAGAGGCGGATAGTGGCGGCTGGAGCGACAAGGTCATGGACCATGTCTTGCAGCAGTGGCAGCAGCACCATGGAGGTAATTACAACCATATGAGCCACGGCAAGACGGAGACGGTGTCATCATCGCAAGCGACGGGGACGTCGACGGACACGATCATTGAGCTGGACGCGGAGGAGCTGCTGGCCAAGTACACGCACTACTGCCAGGTGTGCGGCAAGGGTTTCAAGCGCGACGCCAACCTGCGCATGCACATGCGCGCGCACGGCGACGAGTATAAGAGCAACGCGGCGCTCGCGAACCCGACAAAGGCGAGCGGCGGCGAGGAGGCGCCTGCGACGGACGCGGCGGAGGCACCCGGGAGGAAGTACTCGTGCCCGAAGGAGGGGTGCCGGTGGAACCGGAAGCACGCCAAGTTCCAGCCGCTAAAGTCGGTGATCTGCGTGAAGAACCACTACAAGCGTAGCCACTGCCCCAAGATGTACGTCTGCAACCGCTGTAATCGCAAGCAGTTCTCCGTCCTCTCCGACCTCCGCACCCACGAGAAGCACTGCGGCGACCACCGATGGATCTGCTCCTGCGGCACCACCTTCTCCCGCAAGGACAAGCTCGTCAGCCACGTCGCCCTCTTCGCCGGCCATGAGCCCGCCGTGCCACTCGAGGGCATCGGCGGCAAGCACAGCAAGCGATCGTCGTCGTCCTCTGAGTTCGGTAACGGCGGCGGCGGCGGCAATATTGGCATTGGCATGACATGACAATGTAATGTGTACGTATGTCCATGCAAAACGCAAAGCCTTTGGTTTGCTTTGACTGTAGATATAGGTAATTATATTACAGCATGAAATGTGATGGATATTAGGGCATTACCACTATCCAATTAGTAGATGGTTTGTTTTGGTTTTGGGCAAATGGTAGTAATAGATGCTCCAATAAGATCATATATAAGTATACGGTAAATGTGATATATATGGCTAGCTGGTTTCCCCTAACTTAGGGCTTATTTTGGAACACATGAATTTTCACGAGAAACGGTTCCCATAGGAATCCGATAAAAATTACCATGTTCCAAACCGTAAAATTCATAGTTTTGCTGTGACTATAGATGTAGGGCACTGGGCAGTAGTGATATTACAGCATGAAATGTGATGAATGTTAGGGCACTAGTACACACACAATATTCATAATATGATATCACAGCTATGTCACTAACCTAGCTCATTCCATTGCCATCCCGATGCCCAGCCGTCCTCCTCGATGTGCATGTCGCCCTCGCCGAACACCGCCCTTGGCGGGACTTCCCTGACACAGAGGCGCATCTGTCCTCCCCGACACGCACACCGCCCTCGCTGACTGTGCCGTCCTCCCCGACGGGCACGCCGCCCCTCGCCGACTGCGCCGTCACCTCGCGCTAGCCCAGCCGTTGTTTGCTAGGCCGCTGTCGCCCGCCCGGCCGCTATCGTCCGCCTGCGCCGCCCACGCCGCTCGTCCCGTACGCTGAAGCCATCGCTCGATGGAGTCACCACCGTCCCTGGCAGTCGTCGCCGCCCTTGTCGACACTGTCCTCACGATTGGATCGATCGGGCATTACTCTGATCTTTTTAGAAACCGAAGCGCCGTCCAGCACCGCCTACCGATGGCTTCCGTTCACTACTATAGAAAAGGATCAAAAATGTCATTCGTGAGTCATCTGAGTTTATGGGTCAGTAATGATATGCGGTCATCACAGATGGTTTTTGAACCGTCTGTGGTGCAGACTATCACATATGGTTATTAACTTAAAATCGTCTGTGATAGTTGACTATCACAGATGATTTGTTGATGAAACTATCTGTGAGAGCTGATGTATCACAAACGGCATGTCCTAAGAAACCATCTGTGATATTCTTTTGTATTGCTAAATTTATTTCTATTTCTTGGCTAGCCTCAGGAAATGTTAGTCATGCCCTCTGAAACAAGCTAAAACAAAACAAGTACGTGAATACATCCAATTCATATTTATTTCAGAACCAAGCACATCCAATTCACATTCATTTCAGAAACAATCACATCCAATTCACAAATCAATTAACTAAATTTAACCATTCATGTACATTTACACACATGTACCATTAAGTTCAATCTTATCCCAATCAAGTACACATTAAGTTCAAGAATGCTGCAAACTGTCCTCGAATGTTTATGAGCTGGCCCTGTTCCAATGCAGTTGTATCGATGCTCACAACCTGTCGCTAGGAAGATTAAATTCGTGCATATATCAATTGATAAGTATGAAATTATTATTGTAAGATTGGCAAACCTAAGGATCATTGGTCATAGCGGAACTGGCGAGTACACTACTACAGAACATGCTATACTAGACACCCCATCACAGACGGTTCAAAAGGAACCGTCTGTGATAAAATTATCACAGACGGTTCTTCGTTAACCGTCTGTGATATATAACGAACCGTCTGTGATACTTCACAGACGGTTCGTTAAACGAACCGTCTGTGATACTCTTTTCATCACAGACGGTTCGTTAAACGAACCGTCTGTGATAGCCCCATATCACAGACGGTTCTTTTAAAGAACCGTCTGTGATATATCAGGATTATAAGTAGCGCTGCCGACAGTCCCCATTTCTATGAAATCCATTTGAACCGCCGCCACCCTCCTGCTGCTGCGTCCGCTGCCGACAGTCCCATTTCTATTAAATCCATTTGAACCGCCGCCACCCTCCTGCTGCTGCGTCCTCCCCCATTTTGAGCTGTTACCCGTACCTCCTCCTCTCCCATTTTGAGTCACCCCCCTCCTCCTCCCCCGGCCCATTGCGGCACTGATCTGCTTGCCTCCTCCCACATTGCGCCACTTTGGAGAGAAGGGTAACGATCGATCTGTAACCCTTTATATTTGCTATAGAGTACTCACTAATGTGTTTGGTCATTATAAAGGGTACTTGCGGTTTATTAATATAGAGTACTCACTAATGTGTAGATGGACCGAAACTGGATGTACATTGAGAACCGTGTGAGTGAAGAGTATATTAATGGCGTGTTTGCTTTTAGAAGAGCCGCGAAAGCGTGATATGTTGAAGAAGGGATAAAATATATGTCTTGTCCATGCATTGATTGCGGTAATATGAAAATGTTTAACAACCCATGCAGATCGAAGCTCACTTAATCTGAAGAGGTTTCAAAAAGGATATACATGTTGGGCGATCACGGTGAAGAGCATTATCTGGAAGTCGATGAATGACGACATCGCCGAGGAAGTCAACGATATGCGGGGTATGGAATGTGCTTTTGATGAGGATAGATCGCATGATGACAATCGGATCGGATGCTACGCGATGCAGAAGGGAACTACGGTGAGAGAGAGTTTTGTAAATTCGAGGGCTTAATGGAGGACTCGGGGAAACCTTTGTTCCCTAGCTGCAAGCCGGAATACACAAGGTTGTCAACCGTGCTTGAACTGCTGAAATTGAAGGCAAGCAATGGTTGGTCCGACAAGAATTTTACGGCGTTGTTAGGTCTCTTAGTGACATCCTTCCGAGGAGAAACGTGTTGCCCAAAGACGACCTACCAAGCTAAGAAGGTTCTTTTCCATTGGGAATGGAAGTAGAAAGAATACATGCATGTCCGAACGATTGTATCCTCTACCGTAAAGAGTATGCAGACATGCATGCATGTCCGTGTCGCGAGCATCCCGATACAAGCGGAAGAATATCGCTAAAGCGAAGCAAGGACCTCTGCTAAGATGTTGTGGTATCTGCCTGTGATACCACGTTTGAAGCGTTTATTTGCGAACCGAAAGGAGGCAAGATTGATGCGTTGGCACTCGGAGGAGCGTAAGAAAGATGGGAAGCTCAGACACCTGCGATTACGCGATGGAGAAACTTCGATCGGAGCTTGAAGAGTTCGGTCGCGAACCGAGGAACATAAGGTTAGGGTTGAGTACGGACGGAATGAATCCTTTCGGTAACATGAGCGTGACATAGCACTGCCCGTGAATCTATGTATGTACAACCTTCCTCCTTGGTCGTGTATGAAGCGGAAATACATTTTGATGACACTACTTATCCAAGGGCGAAGCAACACAGGAATGATATTGATGTGTACCTAGCACCATTCTTTGGAAGATCTTGTGACACTTGGAGCGAAAGGTGCAGTATGGGATGCTTACAAGCGAGAGAACTTCACTTTACGCGCCATGTTGTTCGCACCATCAATGATTTTCCTGCCTTGGTAACCTATCGGGCTTCAAGACAAAAGGAGCCAAAGCTTTGTCATGCTTTGCTTAGATACTACGGAGAGTGTATGGTCAACAACTCGCGCAAAATCGTATATATGCGTCACCGTAGGTTCCTTCCGAGGAGTCACCCATACCGCAAGATGAAGAAACAATTCGACGGAAATAAGGAAGGCGGTTCGACTTCAAGGGCTTTTAGTGGGAAAGAGGTCTATGATATGGTTAAGGATATCGATGTTGTGCTTGGGAAGGGCGTAAATTAAAACCCGTGAGAAGAACATCCGGAAGAAGCGGTCAATTTTTGGGACTTGCCTTATTGGGAGTACTTAGAAGTTCGCCATCGCATCGACGTTATGCACGTAGAGAAGAATGTATGTGATAGCTTGATTGGTCTCTTCTTTGAACATTAGTGGCAAAACAAAGGATGGTGTTAACGCATCGCGTGACTTGGTCGATATGAACATAAGGACCGAGTTAGCACCGAAAGAGACCGATCTGAGACGAACGTACCTTCCCCGACTTGCTACACTCTGCCCAAGGCCGAGAGAAATGAATCGTGCGAGCTTGCACGGTGTGAAAGTCCGTCTGGTTACTCGCTAACATTAAGAAACTTGTTTCTATGCAAGATTTGAAATTAATTGGTATGAAGTCGCATGATTGTCGTGTCTTGATGACACAAATGCTTCTGTTACAATTAGGAGTATCTTGCCGAACAAGGTCCGAGTGGCAATCTTGAGGTCGTGTTATTTCTTCAACTCAATTGCTCGAAGGTCATCGATCCCCAAGGACTAGATGCTCTGCAGTAGAGGTAGTGACGACTCTGTGTCATCTTGAGATGTATTTCCTCCGTCATTTTTCGATATCATGGTCCATCTCATTGTTCACCTTGTGAAAGAGATAAAGATATGCGCCCTGTGTTTCTCGTCATATGTACCCGTTCGAGAGGTACATGGGAATTATCAAGTCCTACGTGCGGAATCGATCTCGACCGAGGGCGGCATCATCGAAGGTTATGCAACGGAAGAGGTCATTGAGTTCTGCGTCGACTACATGGCTCGGTGGATCCGATTGGTGTGCCTCTATCTCGTCATGAGGGGAGACTGGATGGTATCGGGACCATAGGAAGGAAATCAATCACTCCCGATCTGATACGTGCGCTCAAGCCCATTTCACGGTCTTGCAACACATGACCCAAGTGTCCCCGTACATCGACGAGCACAAAGACATGCACGCCAATCGGACCGGTCGGAGGTTTGGATCACCAGAGAGCACAACCGTCGGTTCAACGAATGGTTAAAGCGCGAATCACTCGGAGGTCATCAAGTGATGATCTGCTATGATTGGCAAGAGGGCCACGATTTACAATTGTCACATGGCAAGGATACGACATAAATGGGTACACATTTTATCTGGCACTCGGGATAGGAAGAGCACGAGTCACGAGCAATGGTGTCCGCATAGATGCATTCAGTATCGATGGGCTGAGGAGCTCGTACTATGGGAAAATAGAGGAGATATGGGAGATCGACTACGTGCTTTTCAAGATCCCCCTATTTCGGTGCCGTTGGGTCCATCTCCCACAGGTGAAGGTCGACAAGTACGGCGTCACTACCGTGGACCTCGAACGTGTCGGATACAAAGACGAACCATTCGTACTGGCTAACCAAGTTGTTCAAGTCTTCTATGTAACCGACCCGGCAAATAAGAAGCGTCACGTAGTTCTTCATGGAAAAAGGAGGATTGTCGGAGTTGAGAATGTAGTGGACGAGGAAGAATACAATCAATTTGACGAGTTGCCACCTTTCGGAGACGGCATCAGGCTCGAGGAAGAACCCAGTGAGGAAGCTAGCTATATGCGCGTCGATCATCATG
Source organism: Hsuehochloa calcarea (assembly GCA_036346395.1). Lineage (NCBI taxonomy): Eukaryota > Viridiplantae > Streptophyta > Magnoliopsida > Poales > Poaceae > Hsuehochloa > Hsuehochloa calcarea. The sequence continues at coordinate 1,972,000 of CM070607.1, forward strand.
AAGGGCTATATTTTAATTAAGAATTTACTCCATTGTAATTAACTAATTTATTCCATTGTCATGTGTTAATGTGTTATGGACCTGTGAGACCCCGGTTTATCGGGCTTGTAATGCTTAACCATCCACTTGGTCCTAGCATCACAAATCAGATAATCCGAGACTCGAGACATGTATACTTCCCAGAATGCAGTATACACACCTCTTTACAAAGTTCATGCATCAATTCCATTCATTCACATAGAACCGAAGCAAAAACAACAACCAGAAGATAACATAAATAAAGGATAGTCATTACAAAAGAGAGGCCGACCGGCCAAATGACAAATACATAAAGAAATTTAACAGCGGAAGCAAAAGTGCCATAAGATGGCCATAAAACCAAAAGAGCCAATCAGTGTGCCTTTAACCCACAAGGCAACCGACCGGACCGCCAAGCTAGTCGTCGAACCCACAGCACATTTCGCAAAAGTGAGGCCCTTGGGGCTCACCTTCTTCCCCTGCAACCGATAAGACCGAATAAAATGCAAAGACCCAATGGTAAACCTTCTCCAAAAATTCTAAAAATTTTACAGTAGCAAGATTCTGATTTATAATAAATTTAGCAACAAGAACCAATTGATTTGGATTCTTAATGCAAAAGATATGGCCAAGACAATTTTGCTCAGCTTTTATAAATCAAAAATGCTACTATTCATTAGCAAAATTTTCTGGAGCTATACTGGAGTTGGAAACATTTTTAGATTAAAGTTTGATTAAAAACATAACCAACAAAATTTGAATCAACCGAAAAGGATTTAAAATGAATTAGATATGCATTTTACAAGTTATCACATTTTTCAGTTGATAAATAAATCCTTTCGGGAAAAACAGAAATGAGAATCGACGTGGCCGAACGAGGAGCATTGATCTTGGATCCAACGGTCCGCGTCCCGCGTTGGCGCACAGGCGCTCTCACAAACCCTAAACGTTCACCGTTGGATCTGGATCCAACGGTTCACGTGGATCAGGACGTTCGGACGGTCCGAACGTTCACTCGGATCGGGACCGTTGATTTGGATCCTACGGTTCACGTTGCGCGAGGCGTTCGGATAGTCCGAACGTTCACGCGATTGTGGACCCTCGATTTAGAATCCAACGGTTCAAATGGATCGGCACGCTCGGATGGTCCGAACGTTCCTGCGAACGTGGGCCGTTCGATGCCGATCCAACGATTCACCACACTCGCGCCCGAACCGTCTGTGATGTGGAAACATTACAGACGGTTTCTCATGAACCGTCTGTGATGTTTACGCATCACAGACGGTTTCTCAAGAACCGTCTGTGATGTTTCGTATCACAGACGGTTCCCTCGAGAACCGTCTGTGATGCGTGTTGATTATATAAGGTTACGACACCGATAGGGTTTTGATCTAACCCTATCGGTGTCGTCCTCTGCGCCGCCTCCTCTCCGAACACCTCCCCCGACCCCGGCGCCCCTCCTCCCCCGACCCCGGCGCCTCCCCGAGCCCGGCCGCCTCCTCTCCGAACACCTCCCGACCCGGCGCCTCCTCCTCGACCGGCCGCGCCTCGAGCCCGGCCGCCTCCTCTCCGAACGCCTCCCGACCCGGCCGGTGCTTCTGGTTTGATTACCACCGCTTGATGAGTATTGTGCCTTTGCTTTGCCTTGGTGGTACTTTCATATACATATTTGCGGTGCTAATTGATTCTCAATATCTGCTTTTATTTACGTATCTGAAGAAATTGCATTTTGTACGGTGGGCTTTGCCTGGTTTGCTCAATGATGATAATGGTCAAATCTGAGATTGAACTGATAATCATTTCATACTTGAGCTCTAGTGCGGGATGCGAGGTGTGCCAATAAGTTCTTTAGTAGTTTGGTCGGCTTGATCATGGGTGTTGATTGTAGCATTTAAAATATTTGATGTGCCCCAACCGATTGTGTTGTAACACCTATTTCTAGAAATCTGATGACATTGGTGAAACTTAAAAAGTCATTGGTAGTAGTATTTTGTTGATTGCATCTTTGTGGTTGTAGTGGTTCATTTTCAAGTGTTACATAGTCTCATCCATAGCATGTCTTGGGGTTCATTATGTATACATTTCTTTGGTAGCTTCTGAGTTTTCAATACGATGCATTGGATATAGAATCTGCTGGAGATAGTTCAGTTTGTTCTAACATGTTATTCTGGTGTGGGTTGCATGTTCCCTGGTTGTGTGTAACACATACATTATCTGTTTTAAATAAAAGTATAATTCTTTCATTATTATAAGAATTGGAGAATTGGAGTATTGTTCGTGATCAACTGTTGGAGAATTGGAGTATTGTTCGTGATCAAACTTGATCTCTGGTTAATCATAATTTTATTGAGTGGTCTATTGGCTTTGCTATCTTTAGACGAGTAGTTAAGCATTATTTAGAGCTCAAGTTGTGAATTTGTGTTGTTTAGTTCAATTTATGAAGATTATTGACAATGGGGTTGAGATGGCAAAGGCTAGTTCCTTTGCAACTCTCTCTCTGAGAGCACACTCCATAATCAATCATATGTACATTATGCTCCTTATGGTTGATCTCCTTCTGTGGTTCCTGAGATCTGGAATGCTTTTGTGGACATTCAAATATTGACTACTATCTTTAATATCATCTAACGGAGTACACTGGCATGACTCACTTACAGATAGTCTGTACTCTGGTCTATGGATCAAAACGAGTTAATTTTTAATATTTGAAGTACAAACTCAATTTTATATACTATGTAATAATTGCGTACGTAACTTATATAGATAGCAAGTAAGCGAGATGGCAGAGGCACCGTCTTCGCCGCCGTCATCGACGTCGCCAAATGCGTCTGGATCTCCGATCAAGGTGGTACGCAGGCGAGAAGGCAGAGGAATATCCAAATTGCCCTCGGGCCGCATGACGATCACGGAGGTCAGTGACGTCGGGATCCCGCTGAGTCCCAAGAAAGCACCGAGATTCGGACCGTCTGCGGGTACTTGCAAGGAACGGGTCCCCATCAACACCCCAACACGGAAGTCTCGGCGGATGTGCGAGATAGACCGGTTGTGGATGAACTTTCGCCTCGTTCACTTTCCTCGGCAAACCAGCACGTGTGCGATGGCACGCGCTGCTGGCGATGTCCCACGCGTGGAGGACCTTCAAGAGCCTGCTTGTCACGCAGTACGTGAACACGGGTCGGACGCCCTTCACGACGTATCAATTTTTATCGCGGGATACATGGGACGCCTTCGTGCAGATGAAGACGACGGCTGAATTTCAGGAGCAAAGTGCGGCGCCGAGCTATCGAGCACAAAACACTCACCCCACGGACTCGGCACCGCCGAGTGCACGCGGTAAAGCCACGCGATGGCGGCGGAGGACGAGACTGTTGCCCGACCCGTTTGCTATGATCTCGGACGAGCGCGCTCGATCCTGGTTAAGAGCGAGGGCATCAGCCACGTCTTCGGGCAACATCTCTCTGACAAACCCGGCAGACGAGGCAGTGTCTCAACGTCTGGTAAATTTCCCGAACCACTTAATTGTTAATAAGTTCATAACTTCATGGTGTCTACAATAACATGATGTTCTCTTGCAGGAAGAATTGACTTCCGCATGTTCCCAAGGTTCCTTCGAAGTAGACAGGGAGAAGGATGTACTGTCTACCCCTGGGAAAACAAGGAGCACCCGGGTCGCACGCGAGGAGTTGGGGTTTACGTACCTTGGAGGGATGGATTCCCACACAACTCCGACACGTATAGGAGTAGGAAGAGATCCAAGGACCAAAGACGACGCTTCGGTTGGAACATGTGATTATTGCACAATTTCAAGAACAAATAACAAACTTGCAGAACCAAGTAAATCAACTCATGCAGGCGCAAGCCGCCCCTGTTAATTTGGGAGCAAGTCCTGCTCGACATCGGAGTAGCGTCGCGTCCACACATAATTCTGGACATGACGACGTGCAATTACCGATCGACGGCATCGAGGTAATGTACATCTCTGGAGTGCTCCAAAGATAGACCTATAGGACGCCTTAGCTAATTGTGTACGCTTTTGTAGGAGCCGACGCCCTGCAAGCTCCAAGTGAGGATAGTAGGGTCGATTCCTATTGAGGCTGGGCGGGGTATGGTGTATCCATACCGGAAGGGCGATCGCAAAGACGGTGCCCACCGTGCGAGGTTACGCCAGGGTGCAGGTGGACATGGTCCATGACAATTTCATGGCCATCCCGCTGGAGATTCCCCCGAACGAAGAAATCAGAACACTAGGGGATGCCACACACACTTTTATCCAGTGGCCCAAGAAGGACATCGCACTGGACCCTTCAGTGACGCGATATCGAGAGGACCCTGCCTCTCCAATAGGACCCTCGTCGATGAGTCCGCCTCAACCAAAGCTTCAGAAGGCCGCCACATCGCTTCCCGTCGAGAAGACGACAAAGGGACAAGAAAAGCGTGTCACCATATCGGTCCACAGGCGTCCCACACGGAAGACGCCCTCGGTAGCCTCGTTAAGGAGAAATCGAAATCGAAGAACATTAAGGCACCTCCCAAACCCGTGAAATACTCCTCGAAGTCCATTGGTCTCTGCGCGAAATAAAGAGCTCAGGAGTAGCTTGTCAAGCTTTGCATGATTGGTACTTGCGCAAGACCGGAGCGAAGGGGGGTCATACTGGAATCACCGTCAGATACGGGAGGGAGCATTTTCTCCACGAGCACGCCACTTCGTGGGCTTCAAGACTTATTTGACTTATACAACCTAAGCGCCTCGGCGCCTCACTTCTACGATCTTTGGACATCGTAAGTGTGTGCAATCAATTTCTACACTCACGTGATACCGATAAATATCATAACTCATCGCTTATGTACAGATACATTATGAAATGTGCCCGTCGAATCAAAGAACCGGTGGGTTTCCTCGACCCACACGTGGTCTCTGAGCAAACAATCAACCAAGACGCATCCTACGTCGAGAATTACATAAAAATGGGATTGCTTGCTCAAGACGACAGGGAGTACATAATGGTACCCTACAACCAGAAGTAAGTGCTTCAATATTTGCTATACAAATTACGTTTCAACATAGGTTTATGACTATAGCGACATACACGAGTAGGTTCCACTGGATTCTTCTGATTCTTGTGCCAAAGAGGAACATGGTATTGTACCTTGATTCTCTAGTCAACAAAAATCACGACTTCACCATTCTTAAAGAAATACTCGACAGGTATGTAGTCTTCCTCCGCACATAACTCTATTGTAGTCTTCCTTCGTTTTAAATGGATAAGGATAACTTTTTTGAATCATGTAGGGCGTTCATCGACTATGTTGCCGAGGGAGGTTTATACAAGGGAACGACCGCCACACTGACTCACAGGATGCGATTTCCAGACGCGCTACAACACAATAATCATATATCATACTCGTAATATTGCGTCTCGAATCGATCGTACATATATATGTAATTCTATTTTTGCAGTCTGCACGCCAAAAAAACGAGATCACCTATGCGCATTCTACGTATGCCATCATATGCGACTATTGATTGCTTCTAGGACGAACGATCCCGTGTTTGTCAATCTCGTAATAATTATCTCCTAATTATAAATTTAAATATATATGCTTACTACTTTACTCCGCTAGCGGCGTGGCTTGAACATAGAGTTAAATGCACTCGAGATGGACCAGTCACGCACATTCGAGGGAGCTCGTGGCTTCATCAAGGCGGACATAGTTAACACCAACGGAGAGTTTCACGCCGTCGACACCGATGAACGACCTCAAACAGATTGATTCAATATTGTAATTCACTTTGGTAGTTGTAATTCAATTTGTAACTCTAGCGACAATATATACTTGAAACATTCTTTTGTAATTGATTTTGAGTTAAATGATCACTTTGAGTTGTCGGCAATTATCGTGACATGTTTCTACTTGCTAGTTTTCGAGAGGGCATGGCTAGCAATTCACGAGGCTAGTGAAAATACGAAAAAATTTAATTAGGTTAAAGGACTTATCACGCACGGTTCTAACAACGAACCGCTCGCGATATCGAACAACCACGAGCGGTTTGTAGTTGAAACCGTCGTGATATTTCTTATCACGAGCGGTTCCAACGACGAACCGCTCGTGATATTAAAATCACGCAGCGGTTCGTGTGCGGAACCGCGTGATTATGTAGTATCACGAGCGGTTCCAACGACGAACCGTCGTGATACTAAGAATCACAGACGGTTGCGTGGTCGAACTGTCGTGATTATGTAGTATCACAAACGGTTCCAACAACGAACCGTGCGTGATACTACATAATCGCGAGCATTTCCAACGACGCAACCGCTCGTGATATTAAGAATCACAGACGGTTGCGGTCGAACTGTGCAGTGATTATGTAGTATCACAAACGGTTCCAACAACGAACCGCTCGTGATACTACATAATCGCTGACATTTCCCAGTAGAACTGTCAGTGATAAGAGTTATCACGACGGTTTTCAACCGCTCGTGATAACCGCCTGTTATCTCAGACATAACATTTCAGACGGTTCAAAAACCGTCTGTGATGACTGTTACGAACCGTCTGTGATGACCTTTTCTGTAGTAGTGGTAGTTCCATGTTGTGGCAAATATAGTATCCACAGATGTTGCATGCCGCTGGCTACTAGTGGCACTGCAAAAATAGAATTAGTTAGTTCGAGAGGCATTACTACAAAATGTTATATAGGATTAATGTGTACTAGAGAATATCGAGAAATTTAGATTGTGTCACAGGATCCTTCCCTTGCATTTCCCTCCTTTAGCAAAGTACACGGCGAATGATCTACTTGATTCCAAGAAGTTAATCTTGACGCTTTACATATTAATAGTCAAACCTTTTTTTTTTTGACTGACATTGATTGTAAAACGACTTACTTTTGGAATCGGAGATAGTCGAAGAAAGAGAAGAACACTTGGTTTTCACTGCTCAGAAGATGTTACGAATTAATTAAACCTTATATTAGAATACAGTCCAGAATTAAACCCAAAAAGAAAAGAGCAAACACCAAAACAAAGTAGGCAACCTTTACAGAATATGAACTCGCGTGCATGTTCACGAGTAAGAGGTCGTGTTAAAATTAAACAGGTCGGTTTGCAGCCTCGTCAAAGGAGAATAGTGCACGCAGAATTAATTAATACACTCCATATGCTGCACATCTACTATCCACAATTCTTTTCCTTTTCCTCGAGTAAGTAATTTGACTCTCCTCCAAATAAAATAAAAGTGAGGTCAAACACAGAGGTGAGGTGATGATCTGGCCTCAGATACTGGCCGGTGGGGCCCCAGCCGTCTCCATGTGGCGAGGCTTCCCTCCGCAACCAGCTGGCAAAAAAGTCCACGGTCAACGCGGCCAGCTTGTGAGCCTAGCCGTGGGGGAACTTCCCCGTGGACTCCCCTCTCTCCCTGGAGGAGTGAGTGGTGGACTACTATGTGTTTACCGTTTGAACCCTCGATACCTCTCTATTGCCAAACGGGTGCACCTCATATAAATAACACTTTTGTTTTGTTTTTATTATACCGGTAAGATTGAAGGAGACATCCCTACGACTACTGTATCTTTCACTCCAAGTACGCATGAGGTTGTTCATGAAGCACCAAAGGATCCAATGACTAGAACGAGAGCTAAGCTTATAAACAACAGGTGTTTTTGTTTATCAAAAAAAAATCATATTGGCTTTGATGCGTAGGGGATACTACCTCATTGTGTATTCTCGGGTTTGAACATTGTGAAGTATTTGAAACCGAGAGAGATGAGAGGGAGGCCGGAGCCAAATCAATGAAGGAGAACCATGGAAGATCAAGGCAGGTCCACAACCAAGTCCGTTGTCGCGACCAGATCCACAACCAGATCTTGACCAAAGGTTGTAGTCGTACAGGATAGGGAACGCCGGCCGGAGTCTACGACCAGATGCCGCCATGCAGCGCTAAAGGGGAAGGTCTAAGCAGCCCAAGACTTAGAGAAAGAAACCAAACCACGTGGAGACCCAATGTGTAAATAGTACTGGGTGTGAATAGTAAATCCGAACACTATGTTTAGATTAGAAGTTGGATTCGAAATCTTTTGGCCGAATCAATTAGAAGCTGACCCTAGACCTTGGTGTGTGAGTTAGGGAGGCACCGTAAATACCACCGTGACCCCCCTGTATCCGTCAGACAACGTTTAATCTACTATTTTCCGAACAGCATATGCGTGTTTCTCATGTTGTGTTTATAGCCAGAACAACGAGAATTTGGTGTTCAGAATCAGGGGTCGTTCTTGCCTTTTCCATTGGGAGTTAGGGGTTTAACGATCTTTGATTTGTAATCAGCGAGGATCCAATCAAATCGGGACGATTCGTCGCCCCTCGTCAAATATTCTTAATTAACTAATTACACCAAGTAAACTGGTAGATGGAGCTCTGTTAGCGTAGAGTTTTAGTATGTGTCTTCTCGTTATTTGTGTGCATGCATGCCTGCCTGCCTTCATCCTACTAGATATATTAAAGATTCAGTGTTATAGCTTCTTTTTCGCATCAGCTATTATATATCTATCACATAATGCAATGGTACTAAGATAACTAACCGTGTCATAATATTCCGAAACAATCGCATTCGTAGGTAAACTCGTCTGGACCACAACAAACCCACATAAAACCTTGGGGAGTTATAGGGAAGAAAAAAAAAAATCTTCTTCCCTCTCAAAGCCGTATCTGTATCTCTGACTCTGATCATTTTACAGATCCCTCCCCGTAGAATAGTTTTCCGACACCGAACAACAACAGGGGTCGATCCTGTAAAGTTACCAATAATTCCAAGGAAAGTGAATTTTTAATCCTCTTTTTTTTTTGTTCCGAAAAGGCCCCTCTGCTTTCTTATAGCCCAAGCCATCGATCCCCCTTTCCTTCTTCCCCCGAAGAAACTTTCCCCAATCCAATCCTCCCCCTCCCCGACAACCCAACCCAACCCAACCCAATCTCCTCTCCTCCAAGGCTGGCCAAACCCTAGCCCCCGGGTACATGACCCACCCTTCCTCGTCCTCCTCCTCCGCCCCGGTGGCGGAGACCACCTCCCTCGCCCCGGGGTTCCGCTTCCACCCCACGGACGAGGAGCTCGTCTCCTACTACCTCAAGCGCAAGGTCCTCGGCCGCCCGCTCAAGGTCGACGCCATCGCCGAGGTCGACCTCTACAAGCTCGAGCCATGGGACCTCCCCGCAAGGTCGCGCCTCCGAAGCCGCGACTCGCAGTGGTACTTTTTCAGCCGCCTCGACCGCAAGCACTCCAACCGCGCCCGCACCAACCGCGCCACCGCTGGAGGCTACTGGAAGACCACCGGCAAGGACAGGGAGGTGCGCAATGGCGCCAGGGTCGCCGGGATGAAGAAGACGCTCGTCTTCCACGCCGGTCGCGCCCCCAAGGGCGAGCGCACCAACTGGGTCATGCACGAGTACCGCCTCGAGGGAGATGACGCCGCCGGGATCCCGCAGGTATCGTGCCTTCGGATCCCTTAAAATCTTATTATATCCTGTTTGCTTGCTCGATGTGATGTATCAACCATGTGCATGGCCCTAGGTTGCTGTTATGTCAGGTGGTTAAACGTGGAATTTCTATGGCATTGTTTTGCATGGCGCTGTTAATTTGTGGTGCTATTCTTTTTTTTCCCCAGTACGAGGATTTGTTTTTCCTCACGGTACTTGTGGATTTTATGTTTTTACTCTGTTTCGGGGGAGAAAAAACAAAGAGTTTGCTAACTGCAGGTGACTGACTGGGTTGCCCTTTTTTCTCGCTAACAACCTTCTACCTGATCCCAGCGAGACCTGTTGGGATTATGCTGTAATTGTGCCAGACATTTGTGCGGGTTTTGATGTCATTTTGCTAGTTTCCGGTCTATTTTTCTGTCACTAGGGTCACAATTTTATATCTTTGTTACTAATTATGCTTAAATTAAATACACTGATGCTGATTTTCAAACTTGTGTGCACAGGATTCGTTCGTGGTCTGCCGGATCTTCCAGAAAGCCGGCCCTGGTCCACAGAACGGGGCGCAGTACGGAGCACCCTTTGTTGAGGAGGACTGGGAGGAGGATGAGGAGGGGGATGTTGGTCTGCTGCCGTTGGAGAGAAATGACATTGCTGACCGTGAGGTTCCTGGTGCTATGGAGAAGGGCTATCTTCAAATGAATGATCTCACTCAGGTATACCTGCAACTTGCACGCTTCTCTATTTGCTGCTTGTATTAGTAGAAAGTGTATGTAGTTGAATATCAAATGCTATAATGCATATAAATCGATTTGAGTTGCATGTCTACGGTTTGAGTTGTACCTGTAACTTGTTAGCCTTCTGTATCTGAAGATTATAACACATGAAGTTGCAATTGCTTACACTTCTCCAAGCATGCCCTTGTGTCAGTTAAATTGATCAACACATGTAAGAGTAACTAGTGATGTGCTACAGTAACCAATGGTGTGCATCTCTTTTTGTTAGAGGACTGCCCCTATGTATATAAATTGTTCAGATAAACCTTCCACATAAATGCTTCACAATTATTCTTGGTATGCTTGTTGAGAAAAGGGGCTTTCATAGCTGTGGACAAATTATTATTGAGCATGGGTTTTGTGGCACCTTTCATCTCTGAATCGTTTGTGTATCTTTCTCTTAACAGGGATGCTGGATTTCCTTCAGCATTGGCTTTTAGCTTGTTGTAACTTGTGTTGATGAATTTCTATGCCATGCTGTCTAGCAAAAATGCTGACATGCATTGGCTCTTTGATGTACATCTTCGTATTTATGTCAGGATTAGGTAGCAAGTCATATGAGATCACGACCCACAAGAGTCATGATGTCATAGTATTCATGTCTATGAGCATTAAAAGGTTGGAATTTTTTGTGGTGTCTTTTTTTGCCTTTAACTGTATGTTATGAACTTCACAAAACCCTCATGTCACAGATGATCAAACAGATATTCTTGACTATAATTCCTTGAACATAGCGGTGTTTGGTAGGAAATCATTTGTTCTAGCTAAATAGGAGCATACTATTCATCCATACAGGACTGTATCTTAATATATATATTTTTTGTGTGTGTGAGTTATGTTTATGGTTGATTTTTTTTTGGTTTACCCTGTTCATTTCTTTACCTAATTTACCCATTGGTATGTTCGTTGTTCTAATTATGCTGTTATTTCCCTTTTTAGGTCTTGGGTGTTCAAAATGGGAATGGTAGTGTCACTTTGCCAGTTTCTGACACTTCAAACAATAGTAACCATTCTGAATATGTAGACGGAAATTCAGGGGACATTTTAAGTGACCCAAATCTTGGTTCTAATTTTCTTCAGTATGTTGACCCTGGGGAGCAAAATAGCTTAATGCTTAATGAAAATATGTTATCTAATGCCAATGCTGGAGATTTTTTTTATAGTTCTAGCCCCAATGATGGATTCCTGGAGCTGAAGGATTTTGCAGATGCCGCAAATTTAGAGTATCCTTTAGGCAATGATTCCACTGTTTGGCCTTCTGATGGTTGGCCCTGGAAAACACCTGACTCTTTGGAGGCTGTAAATGGGGCTAACAATGTGCTTTCTCCCCTCACTGGTGAACAGACTTTCCAGCCAGAGGAGTTGGAACAGTTGTTGCAGTCACTACAAGAAGACTCCCCTTTGGGCTCAACTAACACTGATCCCCCACATTCTTCTATAACAAATTCAGTCAAGCCAGAGGACGATTCTCTGATGTTCTATGACGCACCCTTTGATTCCACAATGTTTGATGATGGTTTTAGACAGCAGAATGGATTTCTTGGCTCCCCAGCAACCAATCTATCTGTTATTGACATGGTGGATGATGGTATGCCATACTATGATGCAATGGATGATAACTTATTTAATGATATTCTGGGCTCCGTACAACAATCAGCTGGTAGCAACTCCCATGCTTTTAATGGGCTGACCCTTACTCAAGAGGTATGCCATCATTTGCATTAAGAGATGAACTTGCTGCATTTTGTGCAGATCATTGATGTGTTTACTGGAGATCACCCACAGTTTTCTACTTTTACAGGTCAACAATACCACCTATGCATATAGTCCAACTCAAAAGGTTTTAGAACCTAATTTTGTAGTTGGTGCCCCATCATCTGCTAGGTTACCTGAAGCTGGTAGTCAGTTAAATTGTGTTGTTTTACCAGGTAATGTTACTATGGAAAAGTGTGGTAGGCTAGCTATATCCTCAATATGTTTTGCTCTTTAGCATTGATCCAGTGGTGGAAAATGAGCATTTTTGGTACCTCTTGCACCAGTAACCTTCTATCTTTGTTACTCTGAGGCAATGTTCATAGTTGTATTTACTTACCCTGATTAAGAAAGATTGATGCATTAGACCATTTTTGTGTTATTGTCAAGAAAACCTAGCTTAGTCTTGCTTAATCAGGGCAGTGGTACACATAGCTGGTGCGCAATTTCCTGGTCGTTAACTTTGTACCTGTTAATGAACATTATTGACAAGTTTCTGTATTGTGTTCCACAGATGCCCAGGCTAAGAATAGTTCTATCGGAAACCGTTTTGTAAAGATGTTGGATTCGATCTCCGCTCCTCCTGCTTTTGCAGCGGAGTTCCCAGCTAACCTCCGCAAACCCTTGGCTCCTATGTCTGGAGCGCACCCCAACATCATCCATGTGTCTGCTGAAGTAATCAGCATAGGAAGTCTAACTGTTGATTCTCGTCCAGATAAGTGGTCCATTGAGAAGGATCAAGGCATGGAGCTGCTCTTCTCCGCAGGTTTTGAGCCTGATACCCGTATACACTGCAGCTGCAACACGATAACCGCAGTACTGCGTGGCGGCTTCTGCCTCTTCTTCTGTTCTGCAATAATGCTCCTGGTAAGCTACGAGGTTGGCATGTGCATCTATGGCAAGTAGCCTGGTATTGGAGTAAGATTATGATGTCAGGTAATATTATGTGTATTAAGGCATACTGGGGACCTCCTGCTGGCCTAAATGTATTGCACTCTGTGATAAAGCTGAAGCTGTTAAGTTAGCATTAGCGGTACCGTTTTGCAGCTCGAAGCTAGTGGTAGCGTATGTATGAATTCCTCCAGTGCTATTAGTAATAGTATGTGAATTGCTTATTATCAGCGCATGATGGTGCTATTATTCATGTCTCTGGTTGCAATGGGCAGTTTTAGTGTAGGATGCTGTAAATATTCTCCAAATTTGCAACGAAGTGAATCAGGATGCTTTTCTCTGGATGATCGTTGTGGTCTTTCAGGTTTTTAGAACGGCAATGATTCCAATGTTCAATGTGATGTGGAGCAGATGAGAGTGATAATAATATCTAGTGCGATATTCTGATCCACACCTAAGAGGGATCTTGGCTCTATGGCTCTTGTTTGGGTTACTTTTGTTTCTCCCATGAATAAAGCTTGAGATGTTATCACTGCACAAAAAGGCATGCTAAACAATTCAGCGTTACATTTCGCTAAATTATTATCAGTGTACAAAGTCTGCAGCATAGTCAGAATTTCTAGGGCAATGGTAGTGTCCATGCGTTCGGACGAACCACTCGCATCGGACGCTTTGTTTCAACTGTTTATTTACTCCATCCACTACAGTCTCTTCACTCCAGTGACTCCCATCTCCACACCATTCTAAGCTCCCCCAAGTATGGTATTTGCTTCCTCTCCCGAACTCACCTCCGTCCCTGGCCATCCACGCCACCATCTTCCATGCAGTTTGTTCCCCTCTCCCTCTCTTTCCCTCCCTCCTCCCCTCTCTCTCAATCGGTGGTGCTTTATCGCCACCAAATTGGGCGCTGCCTTCCGCAACCATGCCTCCTCGCTACCTTGCCCCTGTCGGAGCTAGAGATGAAGTAGGGTGCGGCCACCATCATGGCCGGAGCTCATTGGATATAGCGATGCCAAGGTTGGAGTAGCGGGTGTTGATGACAAGATGTGGCGGCGGACGGCGGACGGCGGTCAAGGGGGCGACGAGGCGGTGGTGCTAGGCTAGCCTCGCCCTACCAAATCCAGGCTAGTCGACAACAAGGCGGTGGTGTGGGCATCCGTCTCCTTCGCCTTCATCCAAGCTTAGCTTCAGTAAGATTATTGCATGCATTTCTTAGCTTTGTTGCAACATCTTTCTCTATTTGTTTCAAGAATCTGTCCTATGTGTTGTGGTTGTTGCAAATTTGTTTTTCGGTTGTTGCATCCTTTGTTGCACAATGTTGTAACTATTATTTTCGAATGTTGCAACGCTATAACGTTCTAATTGTTACATGAGTAATTACAAAATATTGTCACTAGTGTTTTAAAATGTTGCAATATTATAACAATGTAAATTCGTTTGTTTTGGGATTCCAGAACTAGTTTTAAAATGCTACTAAATTGTATACTCATAGTTTCATCCAATTTTGGTGTGAAAATAAATATTTCAAATTTTTTTTTGACATTGCCGCCACAATTCTTCATTTTTGTTGCACACGTTGATTACAAATGTTGTGGATATGGTTTACGTATGTTGCTCCTGAATGATACGATGGGAAACTTTCCATTGTATGTCCGAACGCTAGTTGTATCCAAATTTCTATAGCATCCTTCTTATTTATACAGAAGGTAAAATATCTGCTGCAACCTGCAAGCAGTTGTTTCTCAACTATCTTTGTTTCGTCGGAAACGCTGTGACCCTTCTACTAACATACACAAGGGTAGAGCTGCTGCGATAACACTACATCTCTCCAGGAAGCATGGTATCTTCTGGAAGGTCACAAAACGCATTACCCTGCATTTGCAATAAGAGACGCAACATTAATCATTTCTGTAGTATTTCCCTGTTATCTCGCCCAATTATTTTCCATGATCACTTACCTCTCCTGTAAGATGGGCAACGCATCTTTTCTCAGCAAGCAATTCAGCTTCACTCTGAAAGAATCACAGGGTCAAGAATTAAAAAGCTTTATATGGTTTGCAGTCCATCAGCATATTGTCGACGGCAATTCCTACAACTCGTACCTTTTTTATCCTTTCCCAGAGAAAATCGTCAATCATCACATCTTTAACTAGTTCGTAGTCACCATCCCCCTGTATGAATAATGTCATGTGCTTCGTACAGTGCTGTGTAATATTAGGAAGAAAAGCAAGAGGAATTTGAGTATGAAATCATACCTTCGATCTGCATGGCATGCTGAACACGATGTCCTCTGCTATGCCATAGTGATTTCCACTCGTATAAACCTATGTTTCGTCATTGCTTTTTGCTTCAGAGGCATAGCTAACCAAAAGAAACAATGAACAATCCAAAAGCCTCAAAATTTACCCCTGTAGAGAACCAATCGCCTTCTGGGGTAGGAGTTACGAGAGACCTAATAGCATCGACTATGGAAACAGCGGTTGATGCAGCTGAAGATCTGCCCCATTTTTCGATGAGTACACCTCCGCGCTGTATAAACGTAGGAATGAATCGAATAATACAACATTGTCTTTGTTGTCCCACATGATAAATAAATTGCAGATACATGATAAACAGGGTGTACCTTTTGAACAGTCATGGTGAATTCCTCTTCTAGCCAATTTGTATCTTTAATGACTTCTTTTACTGGCCTCCCATTAATTTTTGCATTCAAGAAATCAGGAACCTACTCAGTGGAAATCAGTACTAACAATCAGCAAAAACATGCATCTGCAATGATACGACAATCAAAAGTACTACAGCAGAAAAAACATATCTTCACCTGAGTTGTTGAATGGTTCCCCCAAATAGTCACATTTGATACTTTGTCATAAAACACACCGGCTTTTAGTGCTAGCTACAAAAAGATTGTGAATGATAGCTTAATCTGTTATCTGTTGAAATAAAATAAAAAAGACATCGGAAATGCTTAAGATTCAACATCAAGTACCTGGCACTTGGCTCTATTTTCATCCAACCTTGTCAATGCATGAAAATTTTTTGCTGGTAGGTTGGGAGCATTTTTCAAGCAAATCAATGCACTACATGCAGTATACACCTCAAGTCATACATAATAGCAGCATAAATCCATAATACACTTAACAAACATAAAAAAGTGCCCGTACTTAGTGTTACAGGGGTTCCCAATAACTATGACTTTCACATTCCGAGATGCCACAGCGTTAAGTGCTTTCCCCTGATACAATTAAAAATTTCAGAGCATAACAAGAATATAACTACCCCATAATCATTTGTGTACTCAGATAGACAAATATATATATTACTACTAGGTTGCTGAACGTGGTTGTTAGCAGGTTCTATGCTAAGGAATCCCATAGTTAGAGGTCGAAAATTCAGAAATACTTAGCAATTCTTTTCTTTTCTGACAGGGTTTCTTTAAATTTCATGACAGTACACTTGACAAGAAATGAGGAAGAGAATGCACTAGGAAACCTGTTCAGCAAAGATTTGACCATTGATATCTAGTAAGGCAGCTCTCTCCATTCCAGGGCCTCTGGGCTTAGCCCCAATTAGTAGGGCCCACTCTGCATCTTCGAAGACCATATAAGGATCTATACTAATGTCGACTTCCCTTAGCAATGGATACAGTGAATCCTCCAGTTCCATAGCTACACCTACAGTTGTAATTGTAAGAACAGATTAGGAAGAAGGGAGATATATGCTCTGCCTCGATAATTCATCCATAGCTGGGAGTAGAACATTGGAATTTGGAAGAGAGGCTTGGAATTTAGATTATGCAGCAAATATAAATTGATGTTGTTTGTGAATTGTCAAGGCAAAAAAAATTAATGAAGCTACCTTCTAGTGCTTGTAATGATCTTTCCGAGCCCAGTAACTTAAGTGCTATTGGTTGGTCCGGTCCAAAAACCTCACCAGAAGCAAGCTGCAAAATTTTAGTCAAATAAATGGTCAACAGTGCTGTATGTTTCTAGATGTGCTAGACACAAAATGTAAACACAAGATAAATGAATATGATTATTGGCATTGTAGCAAGTACAAATATGATACTACAGTTGGAAAAGGAAAATAAGAAGTAAATTTGGTGTATAACATGTAACTTCATTTGTCTTGTTTGTCAAAATGCTGACACGATGGTACTCCTAGTGGCAACAGTAGAATTGACATCATTTATAGGTAGTAGTATTATTCTATCTATTACTACACTTGCATCTGGTAAATGAACATCCTGTGATCATTACTATCAACATTCCAGTCTATGCACAGGAAGCATTTGGATAAATTAAATTAACACAATAATATTTTGTTACTCGGTGCTACTTACTTTGAAAAGCAGATGATTTGATATCATCCCGGCTGCACCTGACACAGCAACATTCACTAAGCTCTTCCAGGACTTTGTCTTGTCGTCCTGCGTTCAGGAAAGATTAGTACAAGCAATGCATAATTTAAGCGCATCAGACTTTCCATATATGTTGATCAAGTGGAGAATGCATGGACATATTGACTTTCCATGTGTTGATCAAGTCAACACCGTTTTGTTGTATCACAACGAATCAGTGATAGGTGCAACGTTCATTCATGGCGCTGGTACTTCATCCTCTGCTTCGTTATGTATGAAAATAGATGCCAAAATGCATCTCTTTTGTGTGTGCACCTCTGTTGTGCATGTAAATTAGAGTATGTATAATATAGTTGATTCTCTCCACGATGAAGAATTTATACCTCGATCTCTTTGGAAACACACACACCCCATGCATGAAACCAAGAAAAAAAAAAGAACTATTCTTTTTTTCCTTCTCTCCGTGAAGTCAAACCCATGGTCCAACCCCGATCGAGAGAACGAGTTGAGGCGCAACATCACAGTCGCCACACCAACAAGGCTTTGAAAGGAATCCTTTTCAGTTTCAGCACGCACCAACCCAACCAGACAGCAGACGTAGTAGGCGAACATTTGAACAAACACATGGTGGGGGGGCACTGACGACGACTCACCGCCTTGAGATCGTAGGTGGTGCAGAACACCCCGTAGCACTCCCTGCGCACCGCCGGCGTCGGCGCCTCCGCCGCGACCGCCCCCTGCACCTGCTGCCTGGGGTGTACACGACACGCGGGAAAAAAAGGAAACGCCCGCTTGAAATTACACCCGTGTGTTCGCAGCTAGCGTAACAAGTTACAAGAGCCTTCATTCACCGACAGTTTGCACTCACTTGGCGGCATCGACGGAGCAGCGGACTGTGGCGAGCACCGGCCGGCGCGGGCGGAAAAGCTGAACGGACCGGCGGCGCGCGGCGAGAGGACTCGGCGAGAGGTGCGATCTTGCGGGGGAGTAAAGAGAGGAGAGATCCATGATGAGCTAGCTAGGGGAGGTGGAGCTGGAGCAGAGTGGATAGGAAGAAGGCAGCAGGAGGACTCAGGGAGTGGAGGAGAACAGATTATTCGATTGGAATCGGATTAGGCCTATTTATACCGTGTGTTTAACGGCAGCCATTCGTGACACCTCGCACCACGGCAATAGTACGTCCACGTGGCACGCGTACGTGAAGTGGGTCCCTTTTCCTCGTCTCCTGTGGCCGCCATGTCACCGTCCAGTCAGCGGATTATATTATTGGTTTCTGGACATTTCTGCCGTATTTTTGTGCTCAATTAGAAAACACTTGTTTGAACCTTCTATGTCTTGAGTTCGATTCCCATCAATCCCATGTTGGACGAGTTATTCATGTAGATTTTTTTTTTTACTTTAATTGTCTAGAATCTGAAATTTTTCAATTTAATTGTCTGAGAGAAAAAAAACAGAGCAGAAATGATGGACAAGTTTCCACTTTAATTTATAGGATACGAACCCATAACACGTGGACCGTAAATCTTAAGATGAATACACTGGTTAATTGGCTCACCTGAGAGAGAGAGAGTGAGTGTGTGTGTGTGTGTGTTTCCTCGGAGAAATAAAAAGGAATTTGGCTTCAAGGGAAAAAAACAGAGCAGAAATGCTGGACAAGCAGGTCATTTTCGCATTGCAAGACGTGGACACTTGCGAATTGCCTTTTGGTACTTCTCCTGTCTAGTTCGACACGATTAAATATAGCACTTCACATCAAAATGTGTTGAGACTTTCTTTCTTTGTTGTTTGGAAGAAGTCCATTTTATCCCCCTTTGATACCCCAAAGTTACAAAATCAGACAACTTACCCCCCGAAGTTGTTTCAAACGGTGGTTTGCGCACGTGGAGTTTGTTCGGCCCAGTTTGGCCAGGTCAGCTGCTGACTTGGTTAGGTGAGCTGGCATGGCAAAGCCAGGGAGGCCGCGACCTGCTCTGTTGGGTCTGCATCGTCACCACGCTCACCAGCGCGCTCTTCACCAACGACACCTGCTGTGTCATGCTCCCCGAATCATGCTCGAGCTCGCCGCCGAGCACAACCTCCCCGCCAAGCCCTTCCTACTCGCGCTCGCCTCTAACGCTAACATCGGCTCCAGCGCCACATCCATCGGCAACCCGCAGAACCTCGTCATCGCCTTCGGCACACAAGACCCCCTTCCCCCAAGTTCCTCATGGGCATCCTGCCCGCCACGCTCACCGGCATGGCCGTCAACATGGTCAGGCTCCTCTGCATCTACTGGAAGGGCCTCGAGGGCACCAGCCCCGACCTCATCGATGCCAGCAAGCAGATGGAGGCTACCAAGGAGGGTCGCTCGTCGTCGGTGGCCTCGCTCAAGAGCCCGTGGTGGGCGAGCTGGCGTGCAGAGCGGACTGCATCTCGGTGGTGCCGCGTGGGGCCATGACGCGATCTCGGACCCAGTCGGCGCACTGGTCGGTAGCCTCCTAGAGCCTGCGGGCACGGCGCGGATCGAGTACCACATCAACCACTTCAGGGGCCTGATCGCGGCGGCGATCGGCGACGCCCAGTGCTCAGCGTTCGAGGTGCTCATCACCAAGGCATGGCAGAGTTGGACCCACACTGCGGGCTTCGACCCGGGCTCCCCCGTCCACCTCTCCTTCGCCATGAATGCACGGCTACTCCTCCACGCCTGCCTCCCCCGTGGTGGCGCGGGTTCTACGGCAACAACTACTACATCATGCGCGTCTCCTCCACGGCCGGGAAGGTGGCCTCCTCCATCACAGACGTCGTCAAAGATCATCAAGGAGGGCAAGAAGAGGCTCCCTCGGAGTTCGCGTGGTAGGCGACGGGGGAGATGGCCGGCGTTGACCCTTACCAGATCACCTTTAACCACTGGACGTTGCTCGTCTCCGACTGGACACGGCTGGGCTTCGCCGAGGTGGACTACGGGTGGGGCCCACCCGCTAATGTCGTCCCACTAACAAACCTGGACTACATGCCCGCCAGCTCACCTAGCCGAGTCAGCGGCTGACTTATCGAAACCAGACGGAACGGGCACCACGTGCGTAATACCACATCACGAAACAGACTGAGGGGGTAAGTTATCCGGTTTTGCAACTTCGAGGTGTCAAAGACTCAAAGGTCTGATTTTTTAATACAGGGTGTTACTTGTCCGCACATCGATACTTGAGGGGTAGAATCGACTACTTCCTTTTTCTGTTAAGATTGCCAAGCTGAGACTAATCAGACCTTGTTACACAGTTTAACGGTGTAAATCCAGACAGCACCGGAGGAATAAAATGAGACATAGACTGCATATATATGCATGGACGGGGCTTGAAACCAATGTCAGTTACATATATGGATCGGATTGGATGGAGCTTGAATCGAAAGACTAGTCCATGCATGCATGATAATCCATCCTCACCCGTCAAAAAAAGGAAGAAGAAGAAACAAATGCATCCTCGACCAGTATGCGTCTGTTACTTGAAGTTCTTGGGCGCCTGGTAGGTGACTCCGAACTGCCAGTCGCGGGGGAGGACGTGCCAGGAGGTGGCCTTGCGGTGGTCGCCGGTCATCACGCGGAAGGTCAGCGACTCGCCGGTGAGGTCCTCGGAGGTCTGCCACAGCTGGCCCCAGTTGCGCTTCAGCGGCGTCCACTTGACCCGCTTGTTCCCCTTCACCATCACCCCGGCCACGTCCCCCGCGCCGCCCACGTTCGTCACCATCACCAGGTTGAAGTACTTGTTCCCCGTGATCGTGTACCGGATCCCGCCCTGCTTCTCGCAAGACACCCTGCATTCATGTTCAGGTTTCTTGCACCGCCCGGTTCATCCGTGGTTAAAAGAAAGATGCATGCACGCATGATGTACCTACCGGCGGTAGGAGATGGGCACGATGCCGGCCTTCTCCTGGGCGATCTGGAGGAAGGCCGGCATGGTGAGGTCGAAGTGCTCGCGCGGCGGGTTGCACCACCCGCCGCTGTCGCCCGACTGCTCGTTGTTGGGCGGGCACAGGTTGGTCGCCGTCACCACCAGCGGCGCCGCGCCCGCCTTGCACCCGTCGGGGCTGTCCACGCACCTCACCTCGTAGCACGCGCCGCACGACGCGCCGCCGTTGAACAGCACCGTGCTCACGGCCACCGTCTGCAGGCCGTACCCCTCCGCCACCGTGTCCTTGTACCCGCACGCCCCCGCCCGCGCGCCGGACCCGTCGCGGCCGCCGTAGAAGGTGGCGTGCGCCTGCTTCCACGGGCTTGCCGTGAACTTGCCGTGGTTGTGGTGCACCTTCACGGGCTGATCGCCGACGGCGACATTGGCCGCCAAGGCAAGCAGCGCCAAGATGAGGAGCGGTGACGCCGACGTACAAGACATGGATCGACAAGTTGATTTAATTAGATGAAAATAAGTGCTGTTAGTTTTCCGATACATCGTGCGTGGGATGTGCTTAAATAATCACGACAAAACTGCTAGCTTTGGCCATTTTTAGCTTGCGGTGTGCTTGCATTGCTGATGAGGCGTTAATCTGCTCTACGAAACTAGAGGCTTGGAGCAATCGGAGGATGACCATCCAAGAGAAACAAACCAGCACGTACATTGGCGGTTTGAAAGAGAGTCAAGAGCAGAGACCAACGCCTGACCTGACCTGACCTGACCTGGAATGAACTTTCTCCTGCTGGAATCAATCAGACAGCGTTCCTTCTTCTGATATGATAGCTCTTCAGAATAAGCTAATATGGCCCATCCTAAAAATGGCGCACATAGCAACCATTAACCAATAGAAACATACACGCTTGCCCTTTTACCGTGCATCGAACTGTCAGTGCCAATGCAATGATACGCTACTGATATGATAGCTCACATTCAACACAAACAATTGACACGAAGATCAGATAAAAGGACAACCAGTAAAACAGTAACATATACTTCTTTTAACCATTTTATCACAAACTGAAGTACAGAAAACTCAAGTATAGCAGGGTACAGTTGATGCTCGTGCTTCATAGCTCGACAACGGACAACACTTATTTGCTGATCTAAACTTTATTGTTGTGACCCAAACGATCAACAAAAGCTATTAAGCATTCATGGTGCAAAGTCCAGGTAATACAAGAAAGACGACATCCCAGGCACAATTGAAGACAAAAGGCTAACATCGATGCAACAGTGACACTTGAACTGCAAACCAGCGACCTACAATGGAGTCAGGCCAACAACACCTGCACAATAAACATAGTGATGAAACAGATTAACAAATGCACTTCCACACCGATTATGCAACTGAAACATTGAACAGAGCAAAAATAAAGCAATGGCTACATTGATAGGTGACGACTGAAGAATTACAAACACTTCACAGTTCACATGAGCATTTCGTGTAGAACGGTTGCACTGGCTTATTTATATAATCATGTAAAGCAAATGAATGGACATTCTGCGCCAAATAATTGTTGTTTTCTACTTATCCAAATGGGCATTTGTTTACCTTGTAGCAACTCAGATATGTTACGCCTCATACAGATGGCAGGAAGTTGACAATGGAAACCATTTACTACTGCTATTTTAGTCTTTTAGTTATCAGGATGAACATATTCCAAATAACGTGTCATGTGATGTTTTGGTTTCTCATACAGTTCATTACTGAGATCTATTTGTTCCAATATCCCTTTTCATGTATACTCAAGTAACATTCTAGCACATTCATGGAATAGAAAATATGTTACAGAGACATACCACATGCAAGTCTTCCACCAGCATTTCCAGTAGTGAGGCTAAGCTCATGCCCCCCTAAAAGCAAAGGATAACGAATCAAACATGCATGAATT
Source organism: Hsuehochloa calcarea (assembly GCA_036346395.1). Taxonomy (NCBI): domain Eukaryota; kingdom Viridiplantae; phylum Streptophyta; class Magnoliopsida; order Poales; family Poaceae; genus Hsuehochloa; species Hsuehochloa calcarea. The sequence goes on from CM070607.1 coordinate 1,995,082, forward strand.
GAAGAGGAAAAATTGTGGAACACAAGTGCATACCTTTCCCCAAATCATCTTGAAGCTCATGAACAACAAATGCTCTCCCAACAACTGAATTTGGGCCGCTCAAAGGAATCTATGCAGAAGAAATCATCAAAAGTTGGTGAACTGATTGTTGGAATTTAAAACTACCATGCTGCAACTTATGCTAAGAGCAAAAAAATGATCTTTTAACTTTACCTGGTTATCAACAATGGTTGCCTCAGCTACACCTATATCACCACCATTAAAATAGACAGACCATAAAAGAAGTCAATATCCGAAAAGATAAATTTAGAAACAAACATCAGAAGTTGATTGTTACAAGCTATACCTTCAGCATTGGCAACAATGTTTCCCAGGTCACCTGCATGACGAACTTTATCTTCTGGTGCACCATGTGTCATGTTATTTGGGTTAAAATGTGCTCCTGCAAGATAAAAGTTTGCTTTGTAAGTAAGGGTATATTGGTATGTTGAACAACTAGATGATTCAAACGTTTTGTAAGCATCATAGAGGATTCATTATACTCATAGGGTGAAGAGGCAAAAAGAAACAGTAGCACAAGTTGAAAAACATATCTACATGGGAATTTGATAATGTTTATAAAAGAAAAGAAAAAAAGGTTGGTTATTTGCAATTATAAATCATTGCCATTTGCAGATATAATCGAGTCCAATGGACAATCAAGTAATCAACCTGTTGATATGCACCCATTAGTAGTGTCGCCGTACTCATGCTGCAAAATGAACAATCGTGTCATTCTTATAAATCAAGACAATGCAAATTCAGAGCTACTCAAAGAACAATACTAACGAGGTGGAAGCCGTGAAGTCCAGGAGTAAGTCCAGTGACACGGACGTTCACTGTTGCAGGACCTGTTATACAATAGCAATTAGAGGAGTAAGATACAATCATAATTACCTTTTAGAAACTGCAATGTTTGTGCACCGATGGTGAGACTTCAGACTATAACAGGAAGTCGGAAATTGCTATAAGTAACTGTATCAGCAATTTTATCAACTAAGCTCGACACTATTTTTGGTATGTGAACTGAATAAAACTCGAGGCATTATTTACATCTAGTCGAGTTAGCAAGAAACTAGCAGCTAGATTTAGTCAGATGCATTGTGTATCTACATCAGGGACAATGCTCGAAATGAAAGCAGTACTCAGCTTGAGCTTGCAAGCACCAAGCTATTGCAAGAACATCACCGATGCCACTTGTTGTGTGGCCAATTCGTGCAGGTCTTGAACATCGCAAAAAATAAATAAATGATGCACCTTCCGGTTCACTCGGATTTGCTTTTATACCATCAACATCGAGCCAAATTTTAGCTATACTCTCATCACAAATAGAACTTGAGAAATCGCTAAGACGAACCCTGCCTGAGAAATGTACCAGGAAAAGGGGGGCACCAATGTCCCCCTTTTGGTTTTGGCTGCCAAGGCAACTGAGGAAGATTGTAAAGGGTCAAACGAAGAGACTAGTAGTGACGAGAGAGAGAGAGAAAGAAAGAAGGGAATGGGAATGGGACTGGGACTGGAGCGCACGCACCGTCGTCATCCTGGGTGAGCGTGACGACGCCCTCGACCTCGGAGTTTCCCTTGAGCACAGCGACGGCCTTCTTGGTGGCGTCGGCGACGACGAGCGCCCTGGCGGCGGCGGCGGCGGCGGCTCCTCCGGGACCCGCAACGAGGCGGAGCGAGTGGAAAGGGCGGGCAGAGGAAGGGGACGCGAAGAGGGCGGCGGCCGGGGCGGCGGCGAAGAGGAGGGTCTGCGCGGCCATGGCTTGCATTCGATGCGGCGGCGGCGGCGGCGGAAAGGTGCGGCCTTTGCCGAGTTTCTTGAGGGGTGGGTGGTGACCAGCGAAGCAAATTAGGATTGTGGCGGTTGGCGGATGGGGCGGGGCTTCCCCCGAGATTTTATTTTTGCAGATTTATGCCATACGATACACGTTCCCCCCCCCCCGGTCGATATCCTCCTGACTGTTCAGCTACTAACAAATTGGACAGTGGCGACACTCTGGTCATGGTAAGATGAACTAAGCAAAATATCCTTTTCAGAGTGTACAAATCACCAAAAGAAAATTAGGAATACATGACACACATGTAGTTCGCAATTCATATTAGTGATTCAGACTTTAATTAGGATTGTGGCGGATGGGGGAATTTTTTTCCCACGATCCAAGCAAATTTGCTGGCCCTCTCCCGTTGCCGTTGATCCCTCGAAATGATCACCCCGGACGGACGGCGGATGGGGGCGGGCCCTCCCCTGAGGCTATAAGGTGGGCTCGACCCGAAGCCCGATCTCGCATCGATATGCCGCATCCGCATGTCGGGGGCTCAGGTACTGCACACTGCGCTGTACTTGTCCAGAAACCTCTCTTGCGATTCATGGAATATACTGCAACTTCTTCTTCTTCTTGATTTCCATTTTGATCTCAGTGAAGATGATAGCTTTGTGACAATTGGCATAGGCGGCAACAAGTGTCATGCTCCTCAACCTTAAGAAAAAAAAAAAAAAAGAGTGGAGGGAAGAAAAGAGACAACTTCTAGACTTATCATCCAAAGAAAGAAACAAGGCTGTGTTGTTTTCTGATTACTAGTGCATTCTATTCTGTACTGTACTGTACTGTACTGTACTGTACTGTATTGTATGACACAACTGTTTGGACTTTGGTGCTGACAAACTTCTAGACCCAGGTTGCTCTATATTCGCTTCTTCTGCCCTTACGTGTACCTTTAAGCAGTACAGAATCACCTGGGAAATAAAAATAAATTTCCCAGGTGACACAACTTCTAGACACAGTTGGGCTGGAGGCCCAACTGAGTGATGTTAGATTTTCCTCCGAAACCGAGTTAGACCCATCAAAGCAAAATAGGCCGCAAACAGATGCTAGTCTTGTTCATCCTCTTCCTCTCATTTTGTCAGTAACACACACACACACACAGATATATATAACACTCAGGTGCGTAACATGTATTCCCCTTTGCTACCTTGCTTCACTCTTTTTTTTTTGGGGCCAATATCATATGCTTTACAATGTGAGGCAGTGCTAGCTGCACTTGCTGTGTAGTGATGGAGAAAGTAATTAAACTAGTCACAAATTAGCTAACCGACTAGGACAACCTACTAGGATTTAAGCATGTGTCCGGCGAGCACAAGTGAAGAATGCAACGTCCAAAAACCAGCAAAAAAGAGTCGGGAATAGCTACTCGACACACGATTTTTTTAAAAAAGTAATATTATTATTTTAAAAAAGATTACAAAAATAAATAATTGATACAAAAAAATAATAATAATGGGTTCCTGTCGCCGGTTGAACTGCGACAGGTACCATATCGTTGTGTCGCCGGTCCAACTTCCTATCGTATAATAAAAATGGGTTTCTGTCGCCAGTTGAACTGACGATAGGCGTCTGTCGTCGGTCCAACTTTCTGTCGCCAGTTGAACTAACGATAGGAAGTTAAATAGTGCTCCTGTCGGCAGTTCAACTAGCGATAGAAATCCAGATATAAAAACCCAAAAAATTCACTCCAAAGCTCATTTTAATTCCAGAAAAAAACAGAAAGAGAGGAGGAGAGGGAGAGAAGAAAGGTAGCGAAGCTCTGCCAGTTCGTCGCGGAGGAGAGATAGACTGAGCATCGGATCCGATCAGCCATCTTGCAAGTATTTTTTTTAAAATTTTGTACATTATATCAAAACATTGTCAGTTAGCAAACAAAAATAGTGGTATAGAATTTAGTAGATTAGATAAGTGTAGTCCAATTATGTAGTACATCATTTGAGCTGTGTACGAGGTAAGTAGAGCATAATCTAAATAATATTCGTTTTATTTAGCTCCCTATTTGCTCGCGGTAATTACATTGTTAATACGAAAAAAATTAATTTTTAACTAGAAAGATAGCATGACAAGTTTTAAAATTGAAAGAAAAATCTGTAGCACCTAATTAGGGTAGGTAGAGCCTAATCGAAATAATCACAGCTTTATTTAGCTCTCTATTTGTGCGCGGTAATTATATTATTAATATCAGAAATTAATTTATAACCAGGAAAATAGCATGATATATTTTAAAATTGTAAAGAAAATATGGAGCAACTAATTAGGGTAGGTAGAGCCTAATCGAATTAATCTCAGCTTTATTTAGCTCGGTAGGGTAGGTAGAGTGCAATTCCAGCTTTATGACTTGTCGCATAAATTTGGTTTCTATTTATGGTTGGTAATTATTTTGCTAATGTCGCTTCGTATTACCTTATTACATATTTCATAGTCTTTACCATATATGCACTAAATTTTTAGGTATGGCGGACCCAGGCCACGCTGTCGAGTGACTATACGAGTTGCTTGACCCGATGATTGACCTACATCACCGTAGTCGTCTCAGTACCATCCTCCCCAGTAGGGCGAAGCGCCGACTGAGTTTGGCGCGTTGCAGCTGCGCACACCCATCAGGGCATGGAGGTTGCACCCAAGCTGGGTGCCGAGGTACGTGTCATTGTGATCTTTGTGTGCTCGTTTGTGGTCTGACTACTACGTATGGACTAACGTTCGTTCGTAACCTGACCCGACGTAGGTTGAGGGCGGCAGGCCTCCTTCCGCTTGCACGGATGGTGGAGGCGACGTGGGAGTACGACCAGGACATCCTGGTCGTACGTCTATGCGTTTTCTATATGACCGGACCCTACTGACGGCGTTGGTCGACTGGTGGAGGCCGGAGACGCACACGTTTCACCTTCCGTGCGGGGAGATTAATTAACTCACGGGTGGGCAACTGGACAGGCAGCGCTTCACTAGCTTCTCTCCTCCCCTCTACTCCTCTCTCTTCCCCCCTTATCTTTTTTCTAAATACAAATGAGTCATGTGCCGTATTTTAGGGTTTCATGGAGCACTTATAGGGGAAAGAGTCCATGTCGCTAGTTCAACTGACGACATGGAGTTGGACCGACGACAGGAAGGCAATAGAGAGTTGGACCGGCGATAGGAAGGCAACAGGGTTCCTGCCGTCGGTTGAACTGACGACAGGCGCCTGTCACCAGTTCAACCGACGACAGGAACCCATTTTTGTTATTTTTTAGGTCGACTATTTATTTTTGTAATTTTCTATTAAAATAATATTATTTAAAAAAATCGTCGACACACACCCAACTTGAGATTTTCCTTTGCTCCTTCTACTTTACCTTCTTTTTCGGAAACTAATAAATTAATTAGGAAAATGATACCATTTGGGCGTCCGATACGAAGAAATAAATCAGACGTTTTCCACGCGAGCACCAGGCACCACGCCCCGCACCACAACCATGTGTTCCTATCCCCGAAACAGCTTCGCTCGTTCCACCAAGCACAGTAGCCAGTAGAAGTAATGCAAAGTAGGAAGCGCATCGCTCGTGCCGACCTCCCGCCGCGCGCGCTCATCGAGATGAGCCTGTCCCACCACCACCGCCCCACCACCACGCCGCGGGGTGACCCCTACTACCTGTACACACTAGATCCTCACTCGGACCGCAGCGGCAGGGCGTCCTCACGCTCTTCGTTGCCAGCCTCCCCGACGACGTGAAGCCCCACGAGATCCACAACCTCTTCTCCCGCCGCCCCAGGTCCCCATGTCCTTCTCCTCTTCCCCTCTCACCCGACTCTCGATTCTTGTAGCATGCTCTTCTCTGAAACTACACCCTCGCCGTAGAACCCTTCGATTCGGTCTGGTTCCGTTTGCGAAATCTATACATGACTGTGTAGGGGTGGAGCACAATCCATGTTTCTCCACGCGATTTAGCGATGAGAAGATTGGTTGCTGCTTCCTCTGGATGGATGCCTTTTTACATTACGAAATGTGTTGTAGGCGTTTCTTTAATGTGTTGAAGCCCATTTATGAAATTGTTGCATAAAGTGTGTGTTTTTTTTTTTTGCAATCCGACCTTTTTTCTGAAATTGTTGCATAAAGTGTTTCGTTTTGTTGCAATATGTTTTCTTAAATGTTTCATCAATTTTTCCAAATTGTGTTGCATGAGATGTTGCAATATGTGTTTTCAGATGTTTCCTCTTTTTTGTTTTGATTGTTGCAACAATTTCTTAAATGCTGTGAGATTTTTGAGATCCTTTCTTTGAAAATGTTGTATATGAGATTTTGAGATATTGCATCCTCTTCTTTGATATATTGCATCCTCCCCACCACCTCTTTTGTTGCAACCTTTGGAAAAAATTATTGCACACATTCTTCATATGTTGTTGCATCGAAGTGTACATCCGAACGCTAGTTGAGTCCAACTATCTCCTGTTATTATCGATCGAATGGCTAATGCCAAGATGTGTGTTAAAATCTCGTGCGGATAATCTGTCTTCTTTCTCCCGTGAGCGATATCACAATTCAGTAGTTTCTCGTGTGGATTATACGTGTGATATATATATGTGTGTGTGTGTGTTAATGCGTACCACAACCAAAGTTGACTAATTGTGCATTGATAGCATACGTTTAGCTTATGCATTTCCATGCATGTTCTCAATCTCAAGTTTAAAGAACTCAAACTAACACGACCCGACAAGGCTTGTACATATTTAATTAATTCGCTGGGCTGAACGTGAAGAGAGAGAGAGAGAGAGAGAGAGATGAATTGGATGCGAGTGAAGTACTACCCCTTGCACATAATTAGGTTGTTGCGTCTTATATTTTTATAGAAACGTATACTATATCGCGCTATCAATGTTGCTTCTTCTTCTTCTTTCGTTGGCGTCGGTGGATTAGAGTTGAGTGTACTGGTTAACACTCGAAACAGTGGCACAAAGCATACGAGTAGGAACAACGACCGGCATGCAGAGATCGTATCGTCCGCTCAGCCATGATTGATCATGTGGAGTGAGAGAACAAATACTACAATAATATAAAATAGACTATATTAGATGTCTCATCGGAGATGTAGCGATGGCAAAAACCGTATGTGATATATAATTACCACAGACGGTTATTAACCAGAACCGTCTGTAAATCATCATAGACGGTTTTTTATCACGAACCGTCTGTGATTATAATCATATCTCAGACAGTTCTGTAGACAAAACCGTCTCTGATACTTTTGTTTTGTTGTACGAAAAACACAAATTTGGACTTAATAGGCGGGCTGCCGAAACTCGCTTTATATTAACCGAGTCTCATCATATTTCCATCTCCTCCTCTAACCGAGTGCTGCCGCCTCGCCCTGACCTTGCGCCCCGGCCTCCCCTGATCTCGTCGCCTCTGGCCTCCTCCACTTTGTCGCCCCGCCCTCCCACGACCTCGTCACCCCCCGGCCTCCTCCACCTCGCCCGGACTCGTTGTCGCCGGCCTCCCCCAAACTCGTCGCCCCCAGTCTCCACCTCAGACCGCAAACTGTCTAGTAAAATAACCATAACTTTTGCAAACGTACTCGGATTGCGGCGTTCTTTGGATCGTTGGAAAGCTAATGAAAAGTTCAATCCGAAAATGCATAAATCCACATCAGATTCATTCGTGAGCCTCGGGAGGCTCTGGACAAAGTGACCCCCCAATGTCGTTTAGGGCCTCAAAACTGCCTCCGAAGTTTCAGCACCCGTTTTCGCCTCGTTCGCCGTCCAGTTTGAGTTTTCTTTCATTCCAGATTGTGTAATCAACTATATGCAGATACTCGGGTCCAACTGTCCAGCAATTGATTAGTTTGGTTCAAAATTTATTTATTTTTTTACAATAGAAAAAACTATCACAGACGGTTCTCAACAATAACCGTCTGTGAAAAAAAGATATCACAGACGGTTCTGAACAAGAACCGTTTGTGATAATCAATTACCACATACGGTTCTTGTTTAGAACCGTTTATGATAACTTTTTTTACAGACGGTTATTGTTTATAATCGTCTTTGATACTTTTTCACAGACGGTTAAAAAACTGTCTGTGATGGTTTCATATTATCACAGTCCCATAAAGTCAGATGGTTCAAAAAAAACTATATGTGATGATAATTTTAAACCGTCATTGATGACTTTTTCTGTAGTAGTGAAATCAGCATAGGAAAGGAAGGAGAAGGTATGCACACATATATGTCAAGAAATTAGGTGCAGGAGAGCTTTCGTCGTAATCATATCCTTTCAGATCTATATGTCTAGCTACTGTTTAATTTGTTCTTGCAGCTTGTCCTCCCTCCAGATGACATGAAGAAGATGCCGGTTACTTCCAAATTTGTTCACGGATACATGCAATAAGGGTCCAAATGAGGTTCCATTAGAGCTAGAGTTCAAAGTAAAGGGAGCTATGTTAGATGTTAAAAGCAGGGCGTGCATGGTTGGGGAAAAGCTGAGGCCAGGAATAAAGGTGAAGAATATGTGAACAATCGATCTCCCCAACCCAGCCCTGGTAAAGAGATTAAACACAAAGAAAAGCAAAGATATATACTATCAAGCTAGCACCAAAAATTCCACTGCCCATCCTACTTTAGTAGCTTTGCTTTCGCCCCCCCATGTGGCAGGAACAACCTGAAGTTTACAACTCTTACCTGTCTTCATGTGCAGCAATTGTCAGGTAAGCCGAACGGCTTGAATGAGTTCTTCCATTTCTGCCGCCCCAGTTCACGCGAATCTTGCCCGCGCCGCACATGATATAATCGGACCCAAACAGGTCGGGCGTTGGACCGTTCTCGAGAGTTACTAGTACTATAATGGCCTTTTCATGGCCTGTGAAGACGGGAGATGAGACAGAGAGAGCAGCGGAAAGTTGAGAGGGAGCACCAACCAAATGCCACTCTACAGTTTGCATCCTGACCATGACCGCATTCCCTCTTCTTCACACTTCCGTCACCATCGAGATCTCTCACACGCACGCAGCCACGCGGGCACAAGTTTCTTCTTCTTCTTCTTCCTTTCTTTTCTAGTCTAGTTTCTTGGTAATTCTTCTACTAGTAATGGCATAGCTAGTCGATGCAAGCAAGGCCGACAAGAGGGGCAAGAAGCCGCCCCCATCGACCATCGTGCTCTACATGCTGCATTATTGACTGTTGCCGAGGCTCTCCTCTTCCCACCATCTCCTTCCTAATCACTAGTTACTTTGTCCTCTAGATCAACCATTCATACAGATCCCAGCTAGCACCTCTGCCTGCTGTTTGATTTGATCTCTCCCTCCTCCCATTCTCTCTCCCATTTGCCTTTCCATGTGCCCATGTCCAACAAACCAACACTCTGATCCCACTCGCCCAAGGTACCAGCTGCCTGCCATGTCCAAGAAACGCCACCACAGTGTGATTTGATCCGGTGGGTTTGCTTCCCTAGCTAGGAACCAGGACCCGCCGCAACAAGCCAAGGGATGGAGGGGAGGACGCGGCGGCGCGGCTCCGGCACCGGCACCGGCACCCGCACCCGCACGAGCCCTGGCCGGAACAAGGTCTGGGTCGAACCGCCGGGCAAGAGCCGCCACCAGCCTCCGCCGCGCTCGCCGCCCCCGCCCCCATCCCCGGTCAAGAGGGTGGCGGTGGTCTACTACCTCTGCCGCAACCGCCATCTGGAGCACCCCCACTTCATCGAGGTGCCGCTCGCCTCCCCGGAGGGACTCTACTTGCGAGGTCAGTTCACTCCACTCCAATAAAGGCGCCGCCTTTCGGGTTCAAATTGCTGTTCGAGACCTTGGGTTGGTACGATTCGCGTTAATGGCGTTGCTGCAGATGTGATTAATCGGCTCAACGTGCTGCGAGGGAAGGCCATGGCGGCCATGTACTCGTGGTCGTGCAAGAGGTACTTACATTCGTTGGTGGGGAATAAAAATCGAACCTTTTTCCTCGTTGGTTGGTTTGATCCGTGTAATATCAGCAGGAGCTACAAAAACGGCTTCGTCTGGCACGACCTGTCCGAGGACGATCTGGTGCTCCCCGCGCAAGGCAACGAGTACATCCTCAAGGGCTCCGAGCTCCTTGACCGCTCACCACCAGGTAGCTGTTCGACGAATTGCCTCACAGTCACAGGGGGACCGAATTGATGCTACCTTTTCAGTTTTCTTTGAATTGTGCATCAGATCTTGGTCCAATTTGTCTTATCCTTGTCTTGTTTTAGATCGGCAGCAGAATGGCGTTGGCAACCCCAAGGTTGAGAGCCTCAAGCACCCTCAAGAAGAGTCCCCTCAGTCGCGGGGATCGCAAGAAGGATGCTCGTCGTCATCTTCTCCATCTGCCGTTGTCAAAGAGGCCTCACCTCCACCTCCTGCTCAACAGCCACAGCTACAGGCACAGTCAGCGTTGCTGCCGTCGTCATCTGCTTCCACCAACCGTGAGGATGAGCAATGCCGGACTCCGCATTCTGTCTCATCTGGAAACCTGTCCCCTGAACCGGCAGGAAGAAATGCTCCATTATCAGAGTCAAGCTCCCCGGGACCTTTAGAGTACAGAGTTGGCAAGCCCATCGGAGCACAAGATGCGTCCACACAGACCGATGATAGTGAGAGGGATGTTACTGAGAAGTATACTCGCATAGCAGGGGCGTGTACAGAGGATGGTGCATCAGATGCTGAGATTCAAGAGTGTCATCAAAGGAGCACACAAGTATCGCCGAAGGGGCCTGGAATTGTTCGAGAATCACCACCGGTGTGTTCGTCTGATGCTTCTCCAGGTGACAGAATTGAGACCTTGGAGTCCCTGATAAGGGCGGAAGCCAATAGGAGGAGTAGTTTTAGGGTACTAGAGGAGGAACATCTCTTTGGCCCAATGGGTGTGAAGCTGAAGCCGGCCAATTTACTCATGCAGCTGATCACCTGTGGGTCTATTTCAGTGAAAGATCACCGTAGGTTTGGGCTCATCCCAACGTACAGGCCTCGGTTTACGCAAGTTGAGTTCCCTTCTCCAGTGTTCTCTACTCCTATGGCATTGCGGCACCTTGACAACGTTCCTTGTAACACAAGAACAATTGGAGTAAGAGTTCCAGAGTCAGAGTATTTCAGTGGAAGCTTGGACGAGACGGAGAAGCAGGAAGAGTTAGGGAAAGGAGGAATGCCCACTCTGAAATGCTCATCATCTTATGACGAGGATAGGTATGTCATAGCACAGTCTGTTCTGATTGTGGACTATGCTGGCAATATGGACTTCAATGCACGATTATATCTTGATAGTGTAGTTTATGCTGCCATATCTCCTGATTGCTGTCTCCTTTTCTCATTGAATAACCGTGGCTCACATTGGTTAGTTGCCTTAATTGTTGGACACTTATGATCTGTCGTACAGTTAAGTCTTTTTTTTTTCATTCTGTCTTATGTATAGTGTCCAAAATTGGAGATAGAAAAGAAGATAAGAGAATCCAACAGTAAGATGCTTGAAAAATATAGTTACATGTAGGTATCTTCATTTGACTTTATAACTGCAGCGGGTCACTGAATTGTGTCCTAGCTAGAAATTGGCTAGAATATCACCTTGTTAAGTGCTATGTTACCTTGCTCTACGGTCCGTTTCTTCAAAATATGGTTAGTTTTTTTTTCATGATCTCTGGATATATTGTCTGTTTGACGCAAATCTCCTCTGAACATGTTACAGAGTCTATAGAGCATCAGACTCCAAGAGGGATATGGAAAGCTTGGTTGAGTCGGGAAGTTTCAGATGTCTCCCACAGACTATCAAAATGATATCATGTAAACAATCCAGAAGTGGAACAATATTCTCCCCCAACTCTGATGTCAGGAACAGCTCTGGTCAACAAGAATGTAGTACTAGATCCTCGCCGCTGGGTTCATCAAAAAGTGCAAGCAATAGGATGACTGACCCATCATTGGGTAAACTATCTTCTTCAAGGGTAGAGTCATTCCATGAGGAAAAGGATAAAGTGATCAAGATTGAAGAAAGTTGAGTTGCCTCTCATTATTCTTATTCGTTGGCCTAGTAGTTTTTATTTCTAAAGATTGACAAAAAAATCTCATAACTGCAGGCTTGCTTCTGGAGCTCGGGTTATAATCCAGTCTGCACCGTTGTGTGAAGAAAGTGATGACAGCACCGAATCACTGTAAGAGGCTGTGTTACATTTTTTTTTGCTTTTTTTTTCCACTTTTCTGTGTACTAGCTTCCTTGGAATTTCCTGTGTGTCTTACTGTTTTTGGAGTAGCTTGAAAGTGCAATTTTATTCATTTTGTGACCAGTTGAATGTGATAACCAGTCATTATTTTCATACACCCTCAGGAGCTAGCGTACCTGACAATGACTACCCCTATATTCTTTTCAAATTTCAAACTATTAAAACAATATTGATACACTTACAGACGTAGTGGTACACTCTTCTTTAACATCCTTAGCTCAGCGCCGTTCCACAATAAATGCATTACTTGATGGCTTGATCCTTCTAAGCCTCTAAGAAGGAACATGAACAAGTAGCCTTTTGCCAGTTTGGCAAAATCTTGATAATGCTGGACTACATTTGAAGTTAAGTTTTCATTAGCTACTACACACATCAAATTCAATGCAGAACTCACTGGGTGCTGGTAATGCTTTTGCTTTTGTTCTTATGTGAAGCCTTAGCCTGTTCTTCAGTTGAACTAGCTGCATTAAATGGAACAACAGCCATTTGGATGTAGCCATGAAGGTAAAGAATGCTGCTCCAGCCCATCATGCTGGATATACAAGGAGTATTTGAGCTTTTTCTAGTATCTTTTTTTTTTTTTTTTTTTGTGCAGTTCTGGATGTACAGTACCCCGTACTTATATCAGCTGGGTAATCAGTGGTTTGTCCTTGCGAGGAATCGCTGGGTCATGTGGCGTGTTTGTATGATCAGTGAGTCTTGCCGTGCAGCGACGTGTCCATATCCAGCACCAGAACCGGACATTCCAATTCATTGTATGAATTGAAGCACAAAACTGGAGTTGTGTTTGATTCTGCAGTTGCTGATAATTACTAGTATGATTCTGGACGTAAAATGTCAGTGTCAGGCCTCAGGCTCAGACGAGGTAGGTCATGAACAGAAAGCCATTGTTTCCTTGTGCTTGGAGTATGTTGAATGGTTGCTTCTTCCATGTGCACCAGTGCAGAAACAGGTAACCTTATCCTGTGTATGTGTTCCCTTTTCTGCTGGAGCCATCGTCTTGTTACTGCTTCCAGTCCAGAGGAGAGTAGAGTAACTGTCTGAAGTAGCAGAAACGCAATGCAATGCATGTCATGTGGTAATTGTCAGTGAAACTGCATCTGCATGCATGTTGCTCCTGCGTTGAGTAATTGCATTGGAGGGGAGGGATCCAGGCCCAGCAGCGGTCCAGCTCAGGTTATCTGTCTGTAAGACTGTAAGCCATGCATGCATGTTAGTAGTAAGTAAAGCTTTTACATGCATGTAAGCTCGGCAGTGATGCCTTTTGTGGATTCAGATGAGATGACTAGTATGGTCTGTCAAGTCAAAGAGTTACTGTGCCACTTGCAGCTGGGTCCATGGAAATCCCGAGCGACCTATCCTATCCTATCCAGAGGCTAAGCAGATCAGACGCACAGGAGAACACTTACGACTAACACAAACACAAAAAACACTTTGTGTTTGTGTTCACCTGACAGAACTGAATCAACCCAAGCTGGAGAGAGAGTGGGGAGCAGAAGAAGAACTGAAGAGGTTGCTGCTGGTCAAGACTAAGCTATAACTGTAGCCCAACAGCAACCGTAACAAGAAACGGATGGGCCTTGGACCCTCTTCTTCCTCTTTCCCCTTGTAATGTAACCTAACTGGAGATTTGTATGTCAGTATGTGTGGACCTTTCCAGACTGGATCTGTATGTCTTGCTTCTGAGCTTCTCTCTCTGTATCTCAAGAGAAGCAGCATTAGGAGCAGGACACTAATGGCAATGGATGGGCCATGTAATGTACGTAATGTGATAGTATGATGCAACTTTCCCGAAGCGGTGGCCTAATCCAGAACGCTGCTGCTTCTTCTTCTTCTTCTGGTCAAACATTAGCCTCAAGGTTAATTATCTCTGTATGTAAAAGTTGCATACATAATACATATCTATATCAACTCAAGAGGCGACGAGGTAGAAGACAGACCACTTACGACCGAATGTTTTTTTTTTTTTTGTAATAGCAAAGATATACACACCGAACGAAAGCGCTTCTCATCTTGCTGTAATTTAATCAAGCATAATTCCTACTATGTAGCTAGCTTCTGGATCTGAGCCCTCTGTATATTTCTGAACTAGTCTCATGATAAGTAGTTAGTCCACACAATTTGCAATATCGATAAAATCATATCTATATAACAAAGTAGCTAGTAGCTAAGAAGCAGACAAATTAATATTACTTAGTAGCAAAATACCTTATAGTCAAGTCTTACAGAGGTTGTCACGCATGACTTAACAACAAAAGATGAACTTGCATCGGAAACCAAAATGTATCGTGGTAGCCATTCGACATGCCCACAAGCAATCGAGTGAAGGACGTGACCTAGTTCGTAAAGTCTTTGAAGCAGTTTTCCTTGTAGAACTCAGTGATCCCTGGTTTTTCTTCGGCGACTGATCAACAAATGACGTATCGCCATGAGTACATAAAGTACTCAGCAAGTCGTGAGGAAATGTACAAGGATAGCTTTATGACTATTTTGCAAAAAATGGTAAAGTAGATTGAAAGCATAATTTTAAAGATTAAATACATAAGTATCAAGTACTTTTGAAGCATCTAGTAAACACCCTGTTCACTTTCCAACCATCAACCAAAACCAACTACTAGTAACCATCCAACCTAGTATTTTTGAGAAAATCTATCCATCGTGTGAAATCACCGAGCATTGTCCATATCCGGGGATACGATTATTCGAATAGTTTTTAACACTCTACAAGGTTGTACTGCTTGACCCAAAAGAAATAATCATTTTAATAAAAAAACACGTTTCCTTAGACATGTGAATCAAGGAGAGACTATCACAAAGCCTTTATAAAAGCTCTATTTTGACTCGGTTCTGCTCGCTAAGGATTCGCCTCGATCCGACCCCCTTTTGCGCCGCTCATCAACCCAAACTGAACCGAAATAAAACATTGCTAATTAGTTGGCTATGTCCACCCCATAAATGGACTTGTGGTTGTACAATATGGTCCAGATCAATGGCGCACAAAGTTAAGTCCTTAATGACTACTCAAGCGCGACCATCTCTTCCCAAAATCATTTCCTTTACTGCACGATCACTCGTCCGAGTATAAATCATTGATGGTTCAATCCCAACCAAACGACATCCCTTTCCATGGCACAACAACTTTTAGTATCAGTGGCCGCGCCACAATTCCATATTTCATTAGGTCAAATTTATCATCATTGAATCATGTGATCGAGAGATCATCGTGTAACTAAAGCATGACTAAGCATATTACGCACCCATGTTGGTATTACCATAATATCCAACTAAGATTACCCAACCTATGGTGTCCAAGGGTACATGTCAACATGTTATTCACAATTATTCAAAGAGTCACATTGTCAAGTGGGTACGTATTTAACTATTCTCGAAAATAATTAATACAAAAATAGCAATGCATGCTGATATAAAAAAATATTTTTTTTATAAAATAGGTACGACATGATGGCGGCTTCTTCTTGTCCTTGCACGCTAGCTAGCTTTGCCATGTCATGCTTGCATCAACATACACGTGGAGTTTAATTATCACGCATAAATCATCAGTTAATGAATGACAAGACCATTTAATTACGTACCTAGGTAATTAATTATACAGAGGTAGCGCGCGGGCGGGGCAATTAGCTAGGAGAGAACACTGCATTACAGTAGAGCTCACAAGGAACTAATTGGCTGATTGCAAAAGCAGCAGTACAGATTTAAGGCGAAACGAAGCAAACAAACCCCCTACCGATCTTAATTGGCGTACGTACGTACACACCACAAGCAAGCATCAAGCTAACAAGCCCTCACACATGCACCAAGCTAGAAATTAACCCCACACCAAATCTTGGCGTACATACCACAAGCAAGCAAGCATGACCCCGATCGGAAAATCCTATCTATCTAGCTTTTAATTAAGGAAATCCGCCTGCTTGATCTCTCTGTCTCACCATGATTCACCATGATCCACCATGCATGCTAGCTTGTTGAGAACTGGACCATGATGGATCCGGCCGCTTCAGACGTTGTCGGAGGAGGTGGAGGAAGGCGGCAGGAGGGGCTGGGTGATGGAGGAGGCCTTGGCGCTCCGGGCGCCCTCGCGCTCGGCGGAGGAGGCGCCTGACGCCATGACCGCCGCCGCAGCCACCTCCTTGGCGACGCGCGCCCTCTCCTCCTTCTTGCCCCACAGCACCAGGTACAGGCCGATGATGATCACGACGGCGCCAATGATCCCTCCGAGGTAGAACTTCTCGCCTAGGGTGAGGGAGGCCATGATGGCGACGACGAGCGTCTGGACGGGCTGGTACACGGCCACGAACACCGGACCGCCGCGGTCAATGCACCATATCTGGACGGCGAACGCCACGCCGGAGGCGATGAAACCCTGCAAACACATGCGCACACACGGCCGGATGATTTGTCATGTCATGAGCTCGAGCCTCAAGGCTGGTGTTCCTATGCCGTGTATCTATTGCAACTGCATACTGGTCCGAAAATGACATGAACAGAACCTCACAGCTTGGTCAACAAAAACATCTGGTCCGGTCAACTTTTGCACCTGATGGTACTTGTAATTGTACTAATTATTACGAGCACAAGTTTCTCGCCCCTAGCTAATAATTGTCTGTCAGTACACCCGCGCTTTACCAATTAATTATCTGGTCTTTTAACTGCTCTCTCTAGCTCAGACGTCCTTTGATAAAAAAAGCAAGCAAATCAAATTAATGGTCAAGTTAATGAGTAGCAGTGCAGCTTAAGATCTGAGGCTTCTCTCACATACATAGATCATGCCCTCCACTGACTTTAATTATGGGCTAAATAGAATGGTATATATGCTATCATAAAACAGTACTAGTAGTACATGGGTGATGCTTAATTGTGTCCATAAAGAACAGCCCAAAGGTAGCTTTAAGGACCTGATAAACCCATGCAGCTTTTTCTATATTACGAGAAAAGTGGTCATTTGTACAGCTAGCTAGCTTGTATATATATAAATATAATCCGGCACTGTACTATTCTGCATATATAAAGTAACTCTTGCAGATTTGGAGCACTAGCTAGGCTAAAGCATGTTAATTCGAGTGTGGTTACAGTAGACTGATATAAAGATATAATCAAATTAAAGGAGCTAGCTAGGTAGGAGAAGGCGCACTAGCACTACACTAGTGAGCTAGCTATGTTGACATGAGAGGGCACGTATGCAACATGATGTGTGTGTACACTTACGGCGTAAAGGATGGTGAAGATCTCGGAGCCGGTGTGGAAGACCCATGCGTCGGCGTCCCTCTCCATGAAGGCGGCGATGATGATGAACTGGATGACGCCGAAGAAGCAGGTGTAGGACGTGACGGAGAGGCGCGCCGGGTACTTCTTGAGCACCGGCGCCTGCAGCACCAGCCACCCCGACCACGACAGGCAGTGCCCGATCAGGTACACGCACCCCAGCGTCCAGTTCTTGCCCTCGCCGGCCATCGCCGCCGACCACGACACCTGCATATTGGTCTTGTCGGCCCCCGGCCCGAAGACGGTGGGGCCCTTGTAGAGCGTGATCACCGACGCGCCCGCCACGCAGGCCAGCGTGCCCACCACCTTCGCCACGCCGTCCCGCCGGTCGAGCCGAACCTTCTCGATCCTGCATGCAGCGTGAATTTAATTCAGCAGGCTAGTACGCCGAGTTAAGTTAATAGGAGTAGTAGCACGTACCGGAGCACTGCGGCCATGGCGAAGGTGATGGCCGGGACGGAGTTCTGGATGGCGGAGGCGAATGTCGGCGACGTGTTGTCCAAGCCCAGAAGGTAGAAACCTTGGTTCGCCGTTATTCTGATCATGACCATGCGTCGACAGTCAATTGTCTACGTACGTATGTATATACATATATATATAGGTTAAGATTTTAGAGCAGCGGTCATGGCGCGCTAGCTCTTACCCGCACAGGGCGAGGAAGAAGAACTGCACAACGAAGTTGAGAGTGAGCTGCGGCCTGTCCTTCCTGCAATCACGAAATCCAATCCATTCCAAGCTCGAGGTTAATAATTTATTTAGTAGCGCATCGATCCAATCCAGCATGCATGCAGATAATTAATTGTCGACCGATGAGATGAGTATCGAAGCAAGACGATCGATGGATGGAGGAGGAGGAGATCCTACTTCTCTAGGAAGTATGCGAATGGGACGAGGAGGACGAGGGCGATGATGTTGCGGTAGACGGGGAAGACGAGCTTGCTGATGCCCATGTTGAGCGCCAGCCGCGACACGACGTGGAACCCCGCGTAGCCGAACTGCAGCGCCAGCATCGCCACATGGAGCTGCACCCGCTCCGGCACGCCGCATACCTTCCGACCCTCCACGTCCGCCATTGCTAGCTGCCTCCGGCCGCCGGGATAGATCGAGAAAGAGCTAGCACAAGCAATAAGCCGACGATCGAGCTAGTAGGCCTGGAAGTGAGGGGTGTGAGGGGTTCTCTTCTCTATATAGGCAGCAGAGTGAAGAGTCTACATGCCACTGAGACCGAGAGGCCAGGTATCATCAGAGAGTGAGGTGTACTGCAGCTGCACCTGCATGCATGCGGTCCCCACTTAGCAACAATTAGCCGACCCATCGACTGGCAGAGAGAGAGAGAGAGTTAAGGGTCGACGTGGCACTGCATCTGTCACTGTTTTTATGCTTGTCGTACGCTCACTTCCTACTCTTTTAGTTTTAGTTTCGGCTATTTTCTTTACCGTGCAGGCAATTTCATTCTCTTTGATCCAATGATTCAGATTAGTTATAATTTAGTTATACTACGTTCGGTAGTGTAGGTACTAGAATTCCGAGGAGTAGAATTGTAATCGCTCATGTAAAGATCACATACCATAAGAGTAATATTTTCAACGCTAGTTGAAAAATTCTATAATACTATCATAATTTTTTTATAAATACAAAGAAAAATATCTATTATGCTTTTAACAAATTAATAATTTAATTTAATTTATACTACTAGTAAAATATACGAATAAAGTTTCTCCTTAGCTTTACCTCCGAAGGGAACAACCACCTTTTTACCTCCCAAGGGAACAAGCAGCTTTAATTATTTCTGACTAGCGTAGCGTATGCATTATGACGCAAAGTTCCAGGCGGCCGGGCGTGCACTGGAGTTGTTAACACTATAAAAATTATAAACACAAAAGCCATGCTTATTACCCTGTAAAAATTATAAACACAAAAGCCATGCTTATTACCCTTTAATGAATTTGCTTTACATCATGTTTTCTTCACCTGAATTTTGCAGGACATACATGCATGTGAAGTTGGGCAGGGTGTACTGTAGAGAGCATGCATGGGATATATCTTATGTGTTCCATCTCTATATATATATGTTCTTCTCCTCTTTAGTGAATGGGCAGAGCATTGGAAAAGAATGGCAGCTACTACTCTCTTTACCATGCACATAGCGGTAGTAACCGTGTGCTAAACTGATTTTCACCAAAATCTTTAGGCCTTGTTTGGATCAAAGAGAGAGAAAAAAAGAGGAATTAAAAGTGGATGAATTGCATTCCAAAGGAATTTTGGAAGAAAGAGAAGTTTGGAATGGAGGATTACCTCAACCCTTTCCTTTGGAAAGTCTCCTTTTTCCTATGCTTTTGGACGAAAATAAAAAAGAGGGGAGATCCCATGCGAAATTTTCCTTTGAAAGTTCCAATGTAATCTTCCTCTCGGTCTCTCTCTTAAGGGTATATTGATTTTTAAAGTTTCCTTTGTTTTTTCATTTGTTTTTTCTACAACTAGCTAGCCAAATTTCTTACGCATGCAACTGTGCAGCTACATACTATATTGTGTGTGTTTATATCGAAACATAGAGTTGTACTTGTTATACAATTTTAATACTTATGAAAGAAATATAGTTGTGTTCTTATACAACTGTAACAACTCTCGCATATGATTAATAAATATGCACCGTTATAATCTTGGCCGACCAAAATAAACGTATAGATCTTTCTTATTTTCCTCCTACTAATAATCTTAGGGGGCGACCAGATCTGGCGGTACTGGTCGAGCAGCAACGCCCGCTCACTGGAGGCACCGTGAAATAGCAGGCCGCGTCTCCTCGCCGAACCGTGTCGGGAAATCGAGGGCGGTCGCCGGAGCTCGGCGTGGGGAGGGGAAAGGGAGAGACTGATTGAAGATAAGTCGAGGGTGGTTATAATATATAAGAATAACGTCAAACACTTCGCCTCTCCCGCATACGCGTTCAAAAATTTTCGCCCTCCCGCGCTGCGAATCACAGACGGTTTCAAATAAAAATCGTCTGTGATGTATGAACCGTCTATGATTTTACCATGCCTTAAAATGCTTAACTCCCTGAATTTACTATGGATTGAAGAAATACCTAACTCTGTGATTTTTTACTATGACTTGAAAACAATACTTAGCTCTGTGATTTTACTGTGACTTGAAAAAAATACCTACCTTTGTGATTTTACCATAACTTGTCTTTTGCCGATTCGTGTGTTTCTCATTTCATGCATTCCAAACACACCCATGGTAAACAAATACTACGAAAATTCACGGCAGTAAATTTAACTAAATACTCAAAATAGGAGCAGTAAATTTCAGCTTCAAGAGATCGTTAATTACGACGTTGATGAGACGCATGCAAGCAGACACTTGCTAGTGTTGATCAACATATATAAAGTGCGGCATTTTGTACTGTAGTACAGTACCATGTGAAGTGATATGTCGATGTGTACATGATCATGCTGCTTGCTTTCATTAGTGTGGCGTCGCTTTTGCAAGAGTGAAGAGACAGCAGCTTAGCCCCTCCCTCCTAGTGGACTCGTTTGTTTGATCGCATCTCGTTTGGCGCCACTCCACTAACCGGCCGGAGACACTGCAGATTGATGGCAAGAAAGATATGTAATTAATTGATTTGAGGGCAAGCGTGGAACAATGGAAAGTAATTAGACCGAAGCAACTCTGCCTTTGTGCCTTAATTGGTTTGTTGCATATTTTCTCCTGCAGGATACCACAATTAACGCAGTATGCAGGTAGGTCCTAAGAATGTCTGTGTATCTGGAGAGAGAGAGAGAGAGAGAGAAGAAAAGTTGGTGGCAACAGCTTAACTCGCTCGATCGATTGTTGGCCCTTAATTCGAGTCTAGTGTCGTCGAATGTGCTAGCAGAGATCGATTGATGTGTGATGTATGATCAAAACTCGATCGCTTTTCTTTTCTACGTGCTTTGATGGTTTTAGCTCCTGTTTGAATTAGTAGTAATTTTGATCAGGACGGATCGATGCTGCTGCAATCCAAGGACGGCCAAAATAAACCGCGCGCGCGCAGTTCTGGATGAGCTAGAATTCATTCGTTATATACATCGATCGATCTCTGCAGGGACTGAAGCTCTGAAAGCGTTGGTGCAAGCTAGCGGAGTTATATATCTGAAAGCTCTGAAACTGAATTTCTGCAGGCAAAATGATCGAGAACAGGTACAGCTATTTTCAGTAGTGTATATCTGCATTATGGTGCATCCAACCGCACTTAATTTCATGAGCGGAAAAGAGAGAGAGAGAGAGAGAGAATATATATATATATAATCAAGCAAAGCGGCAAGAAATCAATCAATGTGCCCCTCCACTACATAAAACCGCTTCAGAAAAGCAGGGGAAACAAAAAGAAAAGAATGCAAAAGCAAGGAGAAAAGCTGCAAAAGAGGAGAAGAAATGCTTCAAGCATGTACATGTCCATAGAGTCTTTTCAGAGCATCAACAAACCATTCATGTCCTTTTGTTCATCTTCGCCCACTATGGTCTATGCTTGTAGTACACACACTAGTGCAATGCAATGCAATGCAAGCCCTACGACTAAATGAACTACTTTACGAGTTTGCACGGCCGTATGCATATTCCATCGGTCCGGGTTGGCCAGGTGACGAGGTAGGCTTTTCCTGCTTTCCAGGGACACGCTGCTCGCCTCTGCCGCGACACACCATCATCATCATCACCATCATCTTCTTCTTCTTCTTTCTATTATTTCCATTTCCTCCTAAATGAAGCCCAATGCACTTGATGATTCTACTTATTAATTCCATCTCCATCTCCTGGTCATTAGTCATACCTATGTAAAATAATTGTATCTTACTAGGTAGCTGCTAGCTAGTAATGGCGACGTCGCGGCACTAATCTAACCAACTTTGGATACCTACGTCTCACCTCAGCGATCCCTTTAATCGAGCTGCATGAGAAGCTTAAACTAATTAATGGTGGATCTGTCTATGTTTAATTAAGGGAAGGTACATGCGACTCCCACATGGACAAGTGTCACAGTGCGATCGAGAAACACACACACACACACACACACACATATATCCCATTGAATTCGATCGATCGATCTGGTTTCATCAGCCAGTGGTCCCGAATGGAACATGCACCAGGAGCTGGAATATCCTGCACCATTCACGCATGCATATCGTCTTGTTTACTAACCTAACGTCGTGGAAGCATCCATGGATCCATCCATGGAGAACAACTCGATCGCAAGAAGCTAGGAACCTTGCATGTGAGCCATGTCCGCTCCAAACCTGAATGAATCAGCAGCTAGCAGTTGAGCACTGCTGTAATGTTCAGCTTTTCGGGTGAAGAGGAGAATCAAAATACTCTTTTGTATGGTTCAAATACGTATGATGGAAGAAGAGATCAGCTGGAACGGAGTTAACCTGCTGCAGGCAACAAAATCTAATCTTGATCGGTAGCTAGCTAGGTTTTGGCCGACAAGGCATGGATGTGCCAGCACTAGCAACCGTATCTTGCCGCCCGGGCATACCAGAGCATGCGATGTAAGACCTAGACACTGATCAGATCGAAGCACCACCACCAACATTGCCACTCGGTTGAGTCACATCGTCGATCGCCTTTAATTTTTCCGGTTTGTGCGTACTAGTGCTACTGCTTACATTGCGTAAGTTGCTACCTAGTACTCCACTGGTGCATACATCGAGTGTTAAGTGATACATTAGAGATAAGAATTTTTTTTTGTATTATCCGTACACTTCCGGTGCATCTTATATATATTGTCCATTGAACCTCTGAATACATACACGCAATATTCATAGCATGGTATCAGAGCAAAGGTTAGGATTAGAGTTTTACTTTACTGTAGCCGCCTCCGCCTCCTAGCCACCGCTCGTCTTCCGCCGGCCGCTGCCCCCGGGAGGAATTTCTTCGCTCCCAGGGGCGGCCTCTCGTCGGCACCCGTGCTCTCTCGTCGGATCTTCCCCGTGCTGCCGCTCGGGCCACTTGAGGCTCATCTTCATCCACAGCCTCGACCTCGAAAGCCTATCACGCCCGGGGGGTCGACGCGCGCGTGTTGGAAATATGTCCTAGAGGCAATCATAAAGATGATTATATTTCAATATGTTCATAATATTGGATAATATGTTATCTTGTTCATAGAATAATATCAATAATATTTATTATCAAGTATGTAACTTGATTGTGAAACTCTATATTTCTGTGATGATTATTCTTAAACGTTCCCTGGTCGAAAACATATGAGAACACATATGAATAGACTAGCATATGTATTGGTTGATAACTACGTTTCACAAGTCATGGATATGGAGATATCAAACCAATAATATGGACACATGTTAGATAACATGGTGTTGGAAAAGACCCACCTTGAGATACTATTGAGATTGTTATGTTTCTATATATCATTAGTTGGTCTCAAGCAATGATAATGTATAATCCTTAGACCTGAGATCAGCATGGTTTCCTACATATGTAGTAGTACTCTTAGGGGTTGCCAAACGCTACTCGTAACTGGGTAGTTATAAAGGTAGCTTTCGGGTATGCTATGAAATATGCGGAGGGATGTGACTGATCGGATACGGGATTTGCCCCTCTTAACATAACAGGAGAGATGTCTCTGAGCCCCTTGTTGTGGTCGGATAAAGAAAGTGCATGGCCATGCCACTAGTGGTCGAAGTGTCGACCACATGAAGTTATTCGACATTTGATCGAGAAAGTATTGAACAGTCCATGAATGATACAAAAGCTCACCTGGAGTTCAACCAGACATCGTGACGTAAAGGGAGAATACACGAGAATGTCTTTCAGTTCAATCAGATACGGACTAGTCGTGTGGAGATACGAGCTGGTCGTAGGCTGGTCGAACATTGTCACTAAGTGGTCGAAACCTGGTCGTAAGGAGCTACGAATTGGTCGAAACCAAATATGAACTGGTCGTATAGAGATACGAGCCGGTCGTTAGTGATATGGACCTGATCATAGATCATATTGCATTAATGTTCGTCCGATATATTCTATATGTTTTAGAAATCGTTATGTGCTACTAGGTACCGCTAACGACTAGTCGTCGGAAAAGAGTTTCTGAGTCACAACCGATTACACATGAACCTATAGGGTTGCACACTTAAAGGGCTAGGATTTGATTTGGATGGTGATCCGAATTCTTGTAGGCCACGAGTTCCTAATGGGGCCTCAAGTACGAGACTTATTATGGATGCCTATTAATAAGGGGGCGGTGGCAAGTGATGAGATGATCTTTTAGAAGAACTCTCGAAACTCTAACAGCCACGTCTTCCTCATACCACGCTGCCAGCACTAGCACTCCAGCGCGTGGTATCGCTGTCCCGTACGTGTGGATACCTTGGAGGTGTTGTTGCGAAGCATCAGTACTAGAACGATCTGCAACTCAGTACAACCACTCGGAGGAGCAGACGTGCGACGAGTACATTTACTCGGAGTAGCAGGCGTGCGGCGAGTACGACTACTCGTAGGAGAAGACGTGCGGCGAGTACGACCACTCAGAGGAGAAGACGCGCGGCGAGTACGACTACGACCGCATCATCTCGCTACATCGACTCTACTTCCGCTACGAGTCGGCGCGTCTAGTGGTAATCTCGTGATCTATTACTAGCGGAGGTTCCTTGGTTGCGCAATAAAATTTTTATTTTGTGCTATCGTAGCCTTCCTACGATCCTTTCAGTGGTATCAGATCCACCCCGTCTAGTTTTAGATTCAGATTAGATGCATATTGTGATATGTGGAATTCCTAGATCATTTTTGGCGATGATCGATTTGATCGTCCATGCGCGGTGGTCGGAAGATGGGTTTATGTTCGTTATTCCGTGATCGTGCTTTCATGGCCGTATCACGACTTGCCTCTACCGATCGGTTTCCGCCATCAGGGCAGATAGGTAATGTGTGTTCATGTCGCCCGATAGAATGCGATTCTATGCCTAGCTAACTTGTTTTTGCAGGTTTTTGTGAATAGTATGACCTATGATGTATGAGATGCATGTATGTGTGTAATGCTCATGACCTGCGTTATTGCAGCCCAAGGCTGTCTATATTTATATAACGGCCTACGTGTTGACTTGTGGTGCTTCTTCTCTCCGTGTAATTTATTACTAGTGCTATTAGGAGTAATGGTTTAGTGGGAGTACTTAGAGGATTTGGCCACTTAAGGACATGACGAATAGGAAGCTCGGCGATGGAGATCACCATGTGGAAGGGTCATGCTATATCACAATGCAATTTGATTGTCTGTGAATGCCTTTATATTCCTGTTCATTTATTTCTATGCATGCTATTTAATTGTTTTAAATACTTTTAACATGGTAGAAGTAAAATTCCCTCAGATAATATTAAGTTAAATTCATGCCCTCCCAATTAGCTGCACCATCCAAAGTCATGTATTTTAATGGTAGGTCTTGCTAAAGCAGAGTGCCATTAATATTCCTTGAGTAGATGGGTTTGTGTCGGACACTTACACGCCAAGCATTGGTTTAACTTGACAAGCTCATCATAACGGTTATGGACTTTGGAGCATAGGGTTGGGTGCCGGAGCATAGAGAGGCTGCTTAACAACAAGAGTCATATAGAGATATGATTAGCAAAGGGTTGCTTACCAAATTCACTAATCTTCTAGCAGTGATGCCAAAGCTCATTAGTAGATTAACCGATTGTGGGTCTTGAATCACTAAATGTCATAAGAGGGATATGGTATTCAGTAGAAGTATCTTTATTAAATTGTTTAATAGAAGTTACTTTTCTTGAACATATATCTTAGTTTTGCATATTTTATGTTGTAGTTCATGGCACCAACTGCTGTACCTACATCCAGTTTTGCTTTACATTCGATACTTGATAAGGAAAAACTGAATGGAACAAATTTTGCAGATTGGTCCTGCAACCTAAGAATTGTTCTTAGGCAAGATTAAAAGGAACATGTTTTAGAGGAACCAATTCCTGATATTCCTACTGAGAAGGCTGCTGCTGCTATTAAAATAGCCTATAAAAGGGCATGTGATGAGTCCCTTGATGTTAGCTGTCTCATGCTTGCTGCCATGAACTCAGACCTTCAGAAGCAGTTTGAGAATATTGAGGCCTACGATATGATCGTGGCGCTGAAAGGCATGTTTGAGACACAAGCAAGAACTGAGAGATATGAGATCTCAAAGAAATTATTTGGGAGTAAGCTAGCCGAGGATAGTCTGGTGAGCCCACATGTGATCAAGATGGTTGGTTACACACAGAGTTTGGAAAAACTTGGTTTTCCACTTAGTCAAGAGTTGGCTACAGATTTGATTCTTGCTTCGCTTCCTGTAAGCTATGGGTAGTTCATTCTGAACTTGCATATGAATGGCTTAGACAAGAATCTCACCGAACTGCATATGATGCTCAAGACTGCAGAAGACAATATTAAGAAAAGCAACAGTCACGTGATGATGGTGCAAAAGAGTACAAGCTTCAAGAAGAAGGCTAAGACTTGGGTCAAAGGTAAGGGCAAGGCTAAAGTTTCGGATGGGATCCAAGTTAACAAGCCTAAACCCAAGACTAAGTCCAGTCCGACTCAAGAGAATGAATGCTTTTACTGTAAGGAGCGAGGCCATTGAAAGAGGAACGGCAAGAAATACCTAGCTAATCTGAAAATGAATGGTGGGACTAAACACTTCAGGTATTAATGTTATAGATGTTTTTCTTGCTAACTCTTCTGTTAGCTCTTGGATATTTGATACCGGATCGGTTGCACATATTTACAATTCGATGCAGAGTCTAACAAGGAGTAGGAGAATGTGACGCCCCGTGTGATTACCCCAGGGGTAATCACACTTAGGCACACGGATTACTATTCGTCTGCCCGGTAGAACACCGCTCCGACGAATAGTAAGCCATTATCAAAGTGCGCAGCAGAACAACAAGATGGAAACTGTTATTTAATTACAACAGTTAACCATACAAAGCTAAGGTTTTATATTACACATATTTATTACAAAAACCAAAATAAGACCAAGTCTTCCCCTTGCCTGCCACGTCTAATGTGTCCCCTAGTCGTCCCAAGCGCCAAATAAGGCGTCCGCCTCGCCCTGCTCCTCGCTGCCAGGGTCCAAGTCTCCCGCGGTCTCATCTGCACCTGCACCTGCACCTCCCTCGTCCCACTCGGGATAAATCCCAGCCGGACTAGGATCTACAAAGGAGAATACTAGCAAGGTTGAGTACAGAGTACTCAGCAAGCATTAGTAGCAAAAGATGCATCTCATGTCAATATCTCTGATGGTTATCACATTTCTACCTCAAGCCATTTTGAAAATAAATCATTAAAATAATAGTGGCAAATTTTATATTGGAAAATGCTACTGGTCACTCGGAAAGAAGAAAGACCCCTGGTGGTTCCCGTAGACTCCAATCCAGGAGACTGGCATGAATTCATGATTTGTATAGCACTGCGCAGGCTTGTACCACTTTACCCATGGTTATTCTGAACCCTAAAAGGAACCAGGCCCCCAGCATTTCCTTAGATGCGGTCCAGCTCGTAATACGTAACGCTTTCCGTGTTACGTGATTAATTTCTCCACCCATTACTTTCCGTCGGTGCCGACCTCGTCATCACACCGAGTTCTGGTAATGTTGGTTGAGGCAGCTCCTGTCCTGCACTCAACACTCCACCTTAACGCTATAGCGCCTTGGATCCCCCACTTCCGGACTTCTCCTACCGGTCCTGGGTTCCTCCATATCACACTCACACCTATTACTTACCCATTGTGGAAAGCATAATCACGTAACAAGGTAGCATTTTCGCGCTACCAAACGGAAAATGGTTGGCACTTGATTACGGCATCTGACCGAGTAAGAGTTTTGTTGGTCCTTATATTTTACCCATATGTAAAGGGTCCCACCTCTTACCTTATCATTATCATCTTTTTCTCATTTTCTTCCCTTGCCCTGGGCCCCCTTTACCAGCCATATCATAATATTATCACATTTTCCTTTCATCTTTCTCATCTTTTTTATAATCATCTCAATCAGTTGATTTAAGTTTTGGGAAATAAATTTGTGAGGCAATACATATTTTATAGCAATATACGGTTTACATTTAAAATAGCTATATTGATGTTCAAGAGAATCGCTTGCCTTCGTAGTAATAGTAGGTGTCGGTGCTGATGAGTCCGGATCGATTCGCTGTCTACCGAGCTCGTCTTACAAGCAACGCGGTAATACAAATAGAATACCGAGAAATACTTAGTGATTTTTGATGATGTTCAGATAATAAACTGCTAATGCGACTTCTACTGGTTAGCCAGTTTTTAACTTTCAAATATTTTTCCCGAAACCCGAATCAGTTAGCAGTTCTTCCTAGAATCCTATTTTAATTATTCTATTAATCCTAATTTATTTCAACCCTAATTAACCTACAAAAATCCTAATTAACCTAATTACTAAAATACCTAAAAACCCTAACCCTAACCCTAATTACCCAATTTACCTAATTACCCCTAACCCTATCTAACCTACCCGCCGCTCTCATCTCCCTCGCCTCTTTCCCTTCCCCGTCTCTCCTTCTCCCGGCGTCTCTCCTCGCGCGCTCCCTGCCGCCTCTCGCCGCCATTGCTCTCTGTGGCTCCACCGGCGCTTCTCGCCTCCTCGCGGCGGCCTCCGAGGTCCCACCGCCCGCTCCCACTCCGGTTTCCCAGCGCCGCTCTTCGCTCATGCCGCCTCTCGGTCTCCCAGCGGCCAAGGCTGCCAGCCGCCGCCTGAGCTCTCCTCGGCGCCTTCTCGCGATCCTCCGCACTGCTCGGCGCCGCTTTGCCGCCGCTTTGGCCGCCCCATGGCTCCATCGGTTTGATTCACACCCCTTCTCTGCTCTCCCTCTCTCTCTCTCTCTCTCTCAACTTCGTCCGACTCCGACCGATTTCTCTGGTTCGGCCGGCCCGGCCTCACGGCCGCCGGCCGCTCTGGACTCAGGCCCGCCGCCTCTCGCGCCTTGACCTACTCATGGTGCCCTGGGTCCGGTTCAACACCCGATTGGTTTTGCTTAATTGATTTTGCTACGGTTGATTCTTTAGTTGATTTGGTTGATGATAATACTTATACCAATTTGATGAATGCCCAAACTGATGGATTGGGGGAAATGGTGGTTTGGCTGCGGCTGGGGTGCTGATGATGACTCGGCTGTGCTGGGGTTGATGGGAGGTTTGTTCGGCCATGGCTGGTAAGGCTCATCTCCCTCTCTACTCCCTAAACCCTTGCTCTGGGATGAGGATGGACTGATGCTTTGTGATGCTGTGGAGGCTTGATGGTGTAGATGCATGCTGTGCAAAATGGCAGTGCACACTAGTGTGCTTTGAGTTCACCTTTTTGCTGAACTTTGGGTTGGGATGGAGAAGGATGGTAGTGCTGGCTTGCTGGTGCTCTCCTGGCTCCTGGCTATCTGCTGGTGGCTTCCTCCCTTGCTCTGTGGTTACCTGGTGCGTGGTTGTGGCCTCCTTCCTGCTCCTGGTGCTGGTCTCTTGCTCCTGGGTTCTTGCTCCTTCTTCTGGGCAGAACTGGGAGAGGATGCACTGGGATGGGTTCTTGAAAACTAGCTTGGAGTGGGGAATGGATCGGTGGCTGGCTTTCTGGTTCTTTGGCTGCACTGATCTTGTGTTGGGTGCACAAGGCTGGGGGAAATGTATGTGGCTGCTGCTGAGCAGAGGTTTTGGCAGGGGGATTGCACTGGTGAACTTATCTCCTTGTTTGTCTGCATTGCTTTTACCAGCTTCTGCTCATTTCTACTTTTACTCGTTCTTATCCATCCGCCAGATAATCGTGGGCTTGAACAGGGAAAGTGGGGCTTCTGTGGTGGTTATTGGCCACTATCCTTTTGTGCTTTCTGTGGGGTTTTTGCCGTATGATTTGAGCTGGGCAATCTGGTATTCGTAGGTGTTGGATTTGAGAATGCCGAATGATGAAACCTACGGTAATAAGACGGCGCCGATCGCTTAGGTTGGGTTTAGGTATCGCGGGTATCCAGGTGCCAACAGGTTTGGGTTTAGCCTCGGTGACTCGAGAATCAAGTTGCCGGCTAATCCAGGTCAGTTTGGGTAGCCTCGATATACACGGTGCCAACTAACCTAAATTGATCTGGGAACCGCGGTGATTTCTACTGTATTCTGACGGCAAACTATTCTATTTTAACTCTATGCTATGGTTTTCTATTTGGGAAAGTCTTATGTTTGGTCGACGGAAAATGGAGCTGATGGAGGCAATTTCGGATCGAGTCGAGGAAGGCAGTTCGATTGGACGGCGATGGATGATCAGAACTCCAAGGAAGGCTTCAGAGATATGCAATGCAAGATTTTTGTTTAATCTTTTTGTAATGAACTCAAAGTTGTAATTATGATTCGATTTGTTGCAATATATTCTCTTGATTATGTGATGCAAAATCTGCACTTTGATTTGTTGTAACAATACTCTTGTAACAAAGATGAAATTGAATGCACTGATGTTAGAATGATAATTGAGCAAGCTTTTGGAAGAAAATTTTAAAAGAGTGATTACTGTGATTGATCCTAATACAAGCCTTTAATTATGATTACGAGATTTTAATTCTGTCGGGTTCTTACATCCTCCCCCTCTTGGAAACAATTTCGCCCCCGAAATTAAAAGCTTACTTAAATAAGTTGGGATAGGCTTCACGCAGTTCTTCCTCCTTTTCCCAGGTGGCTTCTCGTGCTGAGTGGTTCTTCCAGAGTACCTTACAAAAACGGATCATCCTATTCCTTAACTGCCGGTCTTCCGTTGCTAGAATTTTCACTGGACGTTCTTCATAGGTTAAGTCATCTTGAAGGGGAATGTCTAGATTGGTTAGATGATGTGAGGGCTCTCTTAGACACTTTCGGAGTTGGGAGACATGAAATACGTCATGAATCCGCGATAGCTGAACAGGTGTAGTTCTAGTTTATACGCTAGATTACCTTTGCGTTCTAAAATCCGAAAAGGTCCAACATACCGTGGACTCAGTTTCCCTTTTAATCCGAACCGGCGTATTCCACGCATAGGTGATACCTTGAGATATACGTAATCCCCAACTTCAAACTGAAGGTCCTTTCTATGTTTATCCGCATAGCTCTTTTGCCTACTCTGGGCAATCTCCAGACGTTCTCGAATTAATTTAATCTTCTCATCATTTTCCCGTATCAGTTCAGGTCCTAGTAGTGGTCATTCTCCGACCTCATACCAGCAAATAGGTGACCTACACTTTCGACCGTAAAGAGCTTCATATGGGGCCCTTTGAATGCTAGACTGATAGCTATTATTGTAGGCAAACTCTGCTAAGGCTAGGTATTTCTCCCACGATTCTCCGAGAGTTAATACACATGCCCTTAGCATATCCTCTAAGATTTGATTTGCTCGCTCAGTCTGCCCATCTGTCTGGGGATGATAGGCGGTGCTGAAATTGAGAGTGGTGCCCAACGCTGTGTGTAGGCTCTTCCAAAAACCAGAGGTGAACACTGATCCTCTATCTCGAGGTGATAGTTTTTGGTACACCATGCAGGGTAACTATTCTCTCTATATAGAGTTCAGCAAGCTTATTTATGGAGTACTTCTGGTTGGTGGCAATGAAGTGGGCTGATTTGGTAAGGCGGTCCACTATAACCCAAATGGCATCCTTCTTTTTAACTGTGAGAGGAAGACCTGTTATAAAATCCATGCAGATATCTTCCCATTTCCATTCAGGTATTTCCAGTGGTTTTAGCAATCCCGAGGGACGTTGGTGTTCAGCTTTGACTTTTTGGCAGGTGTCACAATGGCTAACATATTCGGCTATGGTCCTTTTCATGCTTGGCCACCAAAAATTTTCCTTCAAATCCTGGTACATCTTCGTGCTGCCTGGATGTATAGTGTATGGAGTATCATGGGCTTCACGTAGAATAGTCTCTTTTATTTGGGGATGGTCGGGGACGCAGACTCTTGTTTGCCGCCATAAAATTCCGGAGTCATCTACACGGAACTCAGATGATTGATCTGATTTGATTCGATGGATTTCTTCGATGATGAATGGATCTGAGAGTTGATGTTCTTGGATTTGATCACGAAGGGTAGGATGGAATACCATTGCAGCAATGGTAGCTTCTATGCGCTTTATTTCTATTCTCATTTGGGCGAGAGCTTGAATTAAGTCCGGTGTGTGACTTTCACAGAAAGATAATGACATTGGGATTTTCTAATTGAGGGCATCGGCTACCACGTTAGCTTTGCCCGGATGGTAATTTATGGTTAGGTCATAATCCTTGATTAATTCTAACCATCTCCTTTGCCTCATGTTCAGTTCTTTTTGGGTAAAGATGTACTTGAGGCTTTTATGATCACTTGTCAGAGTACACTTGGATCCATACAAGTAGTGTCTCCGATTTTTAAGGCAAACACTACACTCCCAATTCTAAATCATGAGTGGGATAGTTCATCTCGTGGGGCCTCAGTTGTCTCGAAGCATATGCGATGACTTTCTCATCTTGCATTAATACACATCCCAATCCATACTTCGAAGCATCGCAATAAACCACGTAGTCAATTCCTTCCTTGGGTAGGGAAAGGACTGGTGCAGTGGTTAAGCGCTGCTTTAGCTCTTGGAAACTCTTTTCACACATTTCGCCCAAACAAAGTTGGCATCTTTCTTCGTGAGTTTTGTAAGGGAGATGTGATTTGAGAGAACCCCTTTATGAATCGTCTGTAATATCCCGCGAATCCAAGGAAACTTGGATCCCGTGGTATTTGTGGGGCGCTTCCATGAGGTAATCTGTTTAATTTTGGAAGGGTCCACTTGATTCCTCTTCCGTAAATGATGTGTCCCGAAAAGTTACTTGGTCTAGCCAAAATTCGCATTTACTGAATTTGGCATAAAGCTGGTTTTCACGGAGAATCTCCAGAGTAATAGTGAGGTGTTGTGAATGCTCTTCCTCACTTTTGGAATAGACAAGGATGTCATCTATGAAGACAACGATGAATTTGTCCAAATATTGCATGAACAGTTTATTCATCAGATTCATGAATACGGCCGGCGCATTAGTCATCCCGAATGGAACAACAGTGTATTCATGATGCCCATACCGTGATACAAAAGCAGTCTTCTCAATGTCACTAGGATTAACTCTGATCTGATGGTATCCAGATCTTAAGTCAATTTTTGAAAATACCTTCGCCCCTTTCAATTGGTCAAAGAAGTCGTCAATTCGGGGTAGCGGGTATTTATTCTTTATAGTGACATTGTTTAGCTCCCGGTAGTCTGTACACAATCTTAATCCTCCGTCTTTTTTTTTTTGCAAAGAGAATTGGAGCTCCCCAGGGTGATGTACTTTCTTTGATAAACCCTTTTGCCTCCAATTCATCCAGTTGCTTCTTCAGTTCTATTAATTCCTTCGCATTCATTCTATAGGGTCTTTTTGATATTGGAGCCGTTCCCGGGATTAGATTGATAGTAAAGTCGACTTCTCTAACTGGTGGCATGCCCGGCAGCTCTTCAGGGAAGACGTCAGGGAAGTCTTTCACTATTGGTATGTGCTCTGGTTCTTTCAGTTGAGGATTTGCTAGGCTGGAATTAAGCGGTTTTTGTTTGCTTCTCGCCCCAATGTATTGGAGTCGGGTCCCATCAGACTTTCTAATGGGCCTTTGCTTGGTTTCACAGTCTATGTTTACCCCATGGGAGGATAACCAATCCATACCCAGGATTACTTCTAATCCACTCAGGTTGATGACAAGGAGATTTGCTAGAAACTTAGTGTTATGGATTACAATAGCCTGATTTTTCCTGATTAATGTTACTTCTAGCGTCCCAGCAGGTGTACTAACCCCCATTGGTTTTTCCAAAAGTTCAGAGGTTAGTTTGTGGTCTACTAGAA
Organism: Hsuehochloa calcarea; assembly: GCA_036346395.1. Lineage (NCBI taxonomy): Eukaryota > Viridiplantae > Streptophyta > Magnoliopsida > Poales > Poaceae > Hsuehochloa > Hsuehochloa calcarea. The sequence continues at coordinate 2,029,287 of CM070607.1, forward strand.
ACTGATGAGAAATAAAAGAGTGAGTTGCTCCAGGGTCAAAAAGAACAATACCCAAAGCGGGTGGAATCAAGAGCTTACCGGTGATCACATCTGTGGCTTCTCCAACCTGTTCGGCTGTCACATGAGTCAGACGGGCTGGTCCTCTTCCAACTGCTCCCGCGGCATTTTGGTTGACACTCCTGGGTTGATTCATGCGGTGGACTTGAGGTGGTGTAGCTGCAGGAAATCTGGGTACAATTGCAGGCTGTGGTGGAGCCCCAAATGTTCTCTGTGGGTGAGGGCAATCAATTTTTCGATGTCCCGGCTTCCCACAATTGAAACATGCTCCTGTGCCTATCATGCAAAACTTTGTTGGGTGGCTTTTCCCACATTTGGCACACCGCAAAGGCCGCAACCATCGGGCGCCTTGGAGTTGTCGGCCTTTGCACAGATGGATTGAAGGGTCGAGGCCCAGGTGGTCCAAATCTAGGTGGTGGTTGTCGCTGCTGGTAAGGACGGGGCCTTCGAAGGTTTTGCGGACGAGGGTCAAGCTTAGCCTTCTTTCTCCTTTCTTCTGTCAAATTGGAATGTTCATTCTCCAAGATGATGGCTCGGTTGACCAAGTCCTGAAATTCAGTTATCTTATGGATAGATAAAAGCATTTTCAGGTAAGGTTGCATTCCATCCAAGAATTTCTCAATTTTCTTTTCCTCTGTGTCGACATCAGCTGGAGCATAACGGGAAAGGTCATTGAATTGACTTAGATATTCAATCATCTTTTTCCGCCTTGATTGAGGGCTCAAACTCCCTCTTCTTGATTTCCATCCTTCCAAAGAGGCACGTGGGTTTCGGTGAAGCGTAGCTTAAATTCGCCTAATTGATGGGTTGCTCGCTCACACGATTTCGATTGTAGTTAAGCCACCAGTGGCCGCAGTCCATCAATTGGTGTGAAGCATACCGACTTTTCTATATCCGAACATCCCATCGTGTCCAACTTCTTCTCTACCTCCACCACCAATCATTTGCTTCGAGGATCGATTACCTTGGCAAATGTGGGAGGGCGAAGTCTGGAGAAAATCACCCAAACTTACTCCCTAGTTGGTCAATGTGGTAGGGACTACTCGTTAAAAGTGCCTCCATAAATGCTCGATTTTCTTGAGCTTCTTTCCTAGAGTCTTCAAGAAAGCGGAGGACATCTCGCCATTCCTCCCACGAGTGGTCTCGGGTCCCGTGAGTGCTAGTGGATCCGCTCTCGTAGTATTGAGCCTCCAGGTGGCGGTGTGGACTCGGGAGGAACTCTTGGTAGATCTCCCATAGGTACTTCAGGTGGCAAGGCTCCCAACCTCGGTTCTGAACCTTGATCTTCCTGCCCTTGACCTTTCATCCTGGAGGGGGAAAAATTAACCAGCTGATAAGTTAAGATTTGCTCTTCTGGTGATTTAGCTATTAACAACACTTTCTTTAGCGAGTCTTTTAATTATTTGGGGTGGTTGTTCACAATTCAGCAGTAGTTTATGGTAGGAAAGAGATCATCATGTATATTTTTCAGAATTAACCCGCGAATGAGTTGAATTAGTCCATACACAGATAATCAACTAACACCAAGAAACAATGAGATGCAAAAAGATCCAAATCCTATACTAACTGAGTCTCTCGTGCTCACTCACGCTCGAGATCCCGTTCTCGAGACCGCCCAAATCCACAGGTTTGGGATTGCTCAGAGCTTGCCTCTGAGTGCGACCTACACTACCCTGGATCCACGCGCCTGTGCGCCGAGATCGGCTCGAGTCCACCCAAATCACATATTTGGGACCGCCAGGCTCATTCTCGAGCACGCCTGTGATTTCGCTCTGGTACGCCAGAGCTACACGCCGAGTGCCACGGACCACTCGTCCGGGAAAACTGACAGGCAGAAGTGAGATAAGGCATCTAGTTACACCGTTAGCCACTTCCTTAAAGTAGTTTGCAAACCACTCTAAGATGCTGACGTGTCATTCTATTTATCCAGATGAATAGGTAAGAAAGCTAACGGGTATGGTCCAAGCTTATCCGCAATTGGACAAAGCGTGTCCATACCGTAGTTCTATCATATGCCTCTAACCCCGCATCCACTTATGACCTTATATTGAGTTCCCACACCTATAGTTTTCAAATATGCTATCCTAGGTCGAAATACAATACTGATCTGCATTAAAACATACAACTTTACATATTATGGTACAATGCTACAGATACTCGATACAATAAAACGATAACAACAAGTACAACCATCTGGACTACTAACTACTCCTGACTCAACCATACACAAAGACCTCTACTACCCTCTATCTAGGTCACTCCTCTCTCTCCTCCTCCTCCTCTGCCTCCTCCTCCTCCTCCTCATCCTCGGCTCCCTGACTAGAGCTAGTACCTATCCCAGAGTCTGCGCCACTCTCACTGGGATCTCCAAAATGGGAATAGAAAATCTCGTGGAGGGAAGTGGTCTCCCTAACAGGATCTGGGTGTACCGTGATACGGGGACCACGGAACTCTGGTCTCGGTCGGTGAGGAAGGGAACTGTCTGATGGTAGGGCTGATGTACCTCCTAAGTCTCCCTGAGGTAGTGGGGTGGAGATATGAGGGTAAACAAACGGAGGAGAGTGAATAGCGGGATAAAGATCATGGGATGGTTCAGGAATGGGAACTACTGGGGGTGGTATAATTAAGTCATCGGCTAAAAAGGAATAGTATGTGGAATACGGGGGTACTGCGGAATAAAGGGGTGGATCTGGTGGAGGAACAAAGGGTGGAACTGTAGGTGGGGCCGTAGGTGGAGCTGTATAAGAACTAGGCCCTGGGTCTGAGGGAGGGTAAGTGGGATGGTAGGGTGGTGCATCTGGGGTGGGGCTATGATGGCAACCTCTAATGGCCTCTGAGATATAGTACTGCTGTCGCCAAAAATCGGAGCTCTCCTCGGCTCTCGCCAAGGCTCCCCGAGTAGAGTCATACAACAGGGTACCGGCCAATAGCATCGTACCGGTCGTGTCCCGCTGCAAGGCCCTGGCGGCTGGATCGAGTGGTGGTGGTGGGTAACTAGGAGTGTGGCTAGGGCCAAACTGCAGACCAAAACTCCCCGGGGCTATAGATGGAATCTCTCCGAACTGGTAGTCACTCAACTGGTCGCTAAAATGAGCCCTAAGGGCAAGGATGGCCTTACGGGCCACCTCCTGTATAGGCACGTAATCGTCGGGTGACCTCCACACCGATGTAAACTCTACACAATACGCCGGGTTCAGGGGAATCCCGGTGACAGCAACTCCTACAATGGTGGAACCATCTAGAATGCTAACATCCTGGAAGAACTCTGGAAAAGGTGCCCTCAGGTGGTGTAGTAGTCTCCCCAAGAGTAGCACGTGCTCCCCGCACTCTCTCAAAGGGATCACGGACCTAGTCATTCTGCAAAAGAGAATGGTGCTACGTTAGTATGGTTGTCATCTTAAAGAAAGGTAAGATTTTAACATAATAATTTTGACAAGAGGGTGGAATAGAAATGATATCAAGACAAGGATTAATAAGATACTTAGTGCAATATAGCAAGTAAGAAAAACATGCTTAGGTTCTACGACAGTTTCTATTTTATTAGCGTGGCCCAAACCTATTGCTCTGATACCACTGTGACGCCCCGTGTGATTACCCTGGGTAATCACACTTAGGCACACGGATTACTATTCGCCCGCCTTGGTAGAACACCGCCCGACGAATAGTAAGCCATTATCAAAGTGCGCAGTGAGAACAACAAGATGGAAATCTGTTATTTAATTACAACGATTAACCACACAAAGCTAAGGTTTTATATTACACATATTTATTACAAAACCAAAATAAGACCAAGTCTTCCCTTGCTCGCCACGCCTAATGTGTCCCTAGTCGTCCCAAGCGCCAAATAAGGCGTCCGCCTCGCCTCGCTCCTCATTGCCGGGTCCAAGTCTCCCGCGGTCTCATCTCAGACTGCACTGCACCTCCTCGTCCCACTCGGGATAAATCCCAGCCGGACTAGGATCTACAAAGGAGAATACTAGCAAGGTTGAGTACAGAGTACTCAGCAAGCATTAGTAGCAAAAGATGCATCTCATGTCAATATCTCTGATGGTTATCACATTTCTACCTCAAGCCATTTTGAAAATAAATCATTAAAATAATAGTGGCAAATTTTATATTGGAAAATGCTACTGGTCACTCGGAAAGAAGAAAGACCCCTGGTGGTTCCCGTAGACTCCAATCCAGGAGACTGGCATGAATTCATGATTTGTATAGCACTGCGCAGGCTTGTACCACTTTACCCATGGTTATTCTGAACCCTAAAAGGAACCAGGCCCCCAGCATTTCCTTAGATGCGGGTCCAGGCTCAGAATACAGAACGTTTTCCAGGTTACGTGATTAATTTCTCCACCCATTACTTTCGTCGGTGCCGACCTCGCCATCACACCGAAGTTACGTAATGTTGGTTGAGGCGCCTCATCCCCGCACTCAACACTCCACCTTAACGCTTATAGCGCCTTGGATCCCCACTTCCGACTTCTCCTACCGGTCCCGGTTCCTCCATATCACACTCACACCTATTACTTACCCATTGTGGAAAGCATAATCACGTAACAAGGTAGCATTTTCTGCCCGCGCGAAACGGGAAAATGGTTGGCACTTGATTACGGCATCTGACCGAGTAAGAGTTTTGTTGGTCCTTATATTTTACCCATATGTAAAGGGTCCCACCTCTTACCTTATCATTATCATCTTTTTCTCATTTTCTTCCCTTGCCCTGGGCCCCCTTTACCAGCCATATCATAATATTATCACATTTTCCTTTCATCTTTCTCATCTTTTTTATAATCATCTCAATCAGTTGATTTAAGTTTTGGGAAATAAATTTGTGAGGCAATACATATTTTATAGCAATATACGGTTTACATTTAAAATAGCTATATTGATGTTCAAGAGAATCGCTTGCCTTCGTAGTAATAGTAGGTGTCGGTCGATGAGTCCGGATCGCCATACTTTGTCTACCGGGCTCGTCTTACAAGCAACGCGGTAATACAAATAGAATACCGAGAAATACTTAGTGATTTTTGATGATGTTCAGATAATAAACTGCTAATGCGACTTCTCTGGTTAGCCAGTTTTTAACTTTCAAATATTTTTCCGAAACCCTAATCGCTTAGCGCTTCTTCCTAGAATCCTATTTTAATTATTCTATTAATCCTAATTTATTTCAACCCTAATTAACCTACAAAATCCTAATTAACCTAATTACTAAAATACCTAAAAACCCTAACCCTAACCCTAATTACCCAATTTACCTAATTACCCCTAACCCTATCTAACCTACCCCGCCGCCTCATCTCCCTCGCCTCTTTCCCTTCCCCGTCTCTCCTTCTCCCGGCGTCTCCTCCTCGCGCCGCCGCCGCCTCTCCGCCATTGCTCCTGTGGCTCCACCGCGCTTATCGCCTCCCCTCGCGCGGCCTCTCAGAGGTCCCACCGCCCGCTCCCACTCCGGTTTCCCAGCGCCGCCTCTTCGCTCAAGGCGGCCTCTCGGTCTCCCGGCGCGGCCAAGGCTGGCCCGCCGCGCTGAGCTCTCCCCTCGGCGCCTTCTCGCGGTCCCTCCGCACTGCTCGGCCGCCGCTTGATCCGCCTTGGCCGCCATGGCTCCATCGGTTTGATTCACACCCTTCTCTGCTCTCCTCTCTCTCTCTCTCAACCGTCCGACTCAGACCGATTTCTGCGTTCGCCGGCCCGCCTCACGCCACGCCGCTCTGGACTCAGTTCGCGCCCTCGCCTTGACCTACTCATGGTGCCACAGGTCCGATTCAACACCGATTGGTTTTGCTTAATTGATTTTGCTACGGTTGATTCTTTAGTTGATTTGGTTGATGATAATACTTATACCAATTTGATGAATGCCCAAACTGATGGATTGGGGGAAATGGTGGTTTGGTCGCGGCTGGGTGCCTTGATGATGACTTCGGTGGCTTTGGGGTTGATGGGAGGTTTGTTCGCCATGGTCGGTAAGGCTCATCTCCTCTCTACTCCCTAAACCCTTGCTCGGGATGAGGATGGACCGATGCTTTGTGATCTTTGTGGAGGCTTGATGGTGTAGATGCATGCTGTGCAAAATGGCAGTGCACACTAGTGTGCTTTGAGTTCACCTTTTTGCTGAACTTTGGGTTGGGATGGAGAAGGATGGTAGTCTTTGGCTTCTTTGGTGCTCTCTGGCTCTGGCTGCTCTGCTGTGGCTTCCTCCCTTGCTCTGTGGTTACAGTGCGTGGTTGTGGCCTCCTTCCCGCTCCCGGTCTTTGGTCTCTTGCTCTGGGTTCTTGCTCCTTCTTCCGCGTAACGGGAGAGGATGCACCGGGATGGGTTCTTGAAAACTAGCTTGGAGTGGGAATGGATCGGTGGTGGCTTTACGGTTCTTTGGTTGACCGATCTTGTGTTGGGTGCACAAGGTCGGGGAAATGTATGTGGTCTTCTTCCGAAAGCGAGGTTTTGGCGGGGGATTGCACTGGTGAACTTATCTCCTTCTTTGTCTTGTTTTTTACCAAAGCTTCTGTTCATTTCTACTTTTACTCTGTTCTTATCCATCCGCCAATTGCATCGTGGGCTTGAACAGGGAAAGTGGGGCTTCCTGTGGCTGGTTATTGGCCACTATCCTTTTGTGCTTTCTGTGGGGTTTTTGCCGTATGATTTGAGCTGGGCAATCTGGTATTCGTAGGTGTTGGATTTGAGAATGCCGAATGATGAAACCTACGGTAATAAGACGGCGCTGATCGCTTAGGTTGGGTTTAGGTATCGCGGGTATCCAGGTGCCAACAGTTTGGGTTTAGCCTCGGTGACTCGAGAATCAAGTTGCTTGCTAATCCAGTCGATTTGGGTAGCCTCGATATACACGTGCCAACTAACCTAAATTGATCTGGGAACCGCGGTGATTTCTACTGTATTCTGACGGCAAACTATTCTATTTTAACTCTATGCTATGGTTTTCTATTTGGGAAAGTCTTATGTTTGGTCGACGGAAAATGGAGCTGATGGAGGCAATTTCGGATCGAGTCGAGGAAGGCAGTTCGATTGGACGGCGATGGATGATCGTAACTCAAGGAAGGCTTCAGAGATATGCAATGCAAGATTTTTGTTTAATCTTTTTGTAATGAACTCAAAGTTGTAATTATGATTCGATTTGTTGCAATATATTCTCTTGATTATGTGATGCAAAATCTGCACTTTGATTTGTTGTAACAATACTCTTGTAACAAAGATGAAATTGAATGCACTGATGTTAGAATGATAATTGAGCAAGCTTTTGGAAGAAAATTTTAAAAGAGTGATTACTGTGATTGATCCTAATACAAGCCTTTAATTATGATTACGAGATTTTAATTCTGTCGGGTTCTTACATCCTCCCCCTCTTGGAAACAATTTCGCCCCCGAAATTAAAAGCTTACTTAAATAAGTTGGGATAGGCTTCACGCAGTTCTTCCTCCTTTTCCCAGGTGGCTTCTCGTGCTGAGTGGTTCTTCCAGAGTACCTTACAAAAACGGATCATCCTATTCCTTAACTGCCGGTCTTCCGTTGCTAGAATTTTCACTGGACGTTCTTCATAGGTTAAGTCATCTTGAAGGGGAATGTCTAGATTGGTTAGATGATGTGAGGGCTCTCTTAGACACTTTCGGAGTTGGGAGACATGAAATACGTCATGAATCCGCGATAGCTGAGCAGGTAGTTCTAGTTTATACGCTAGATTACCTTTGCGTTCTAAAATCCGAAAAGGTCCAACATACCGTGGACTCAGTTTCCCTTTTAATCCGAACCGGCGTATTCCACGCATAGGTGATACCTTGAGATATACGTAATCCCCAACTTCAAACTGAAGGTCCTTTCTATGTTTATCCGCATAGCTCTTTTGCCTACTCTGGGCAATCTCCAGACGTTCTCGAATTAATTTAATCTTCTCATCATTTTCCCGTATCAGTTCAGGTCCTAGTAGTGGTCGTTCTCCGACCTCATACCAGCAAATAGGTGACCTACACTTTCGACCGTAAAGAGCTTCATATGGGGCCCTTTGAATGCTAGACTGATAGCTATTATTGTAGGCAAACTCTGCTAAGGCTAGGTATTTCTCCCACGATTCTCCGAGAGTTAATACACATGCCCTTAGCATATCCTCTAAGATTTGATTTGCTCGCTCAGTCTGCCCATCTGTCTGGGGATGATAGGCGGTGCTGAAATTGAGAGTGGTGCCCAACGCTGTGTGTAGGCTCTTCCAAAAACCAGAGGTGAACACTGATCCTCTATCTGAGGTGATAGTTTTTGGTACACCATGCAGGGTAACTATTCTCTCTATATAGAGTTCAGCAAGCTTATTTATGGAGTACTTCTGGTTGGTGGCAATGAAGTGGGCTGATTTGGTAAGGCGGTCCACTATAACCCAAATGGCATCCTTCTTTTAAGCGTGAGAGGAAGACCTGTTATAAAATCCATGCAGATATCTTCCCATTTCCATTCAGGTATTTCCAGTGGTTTTAGCAATCCCGAGGGACGTTGGTGTTCAGCTTTGACTTTTTGGCAGGTGTCACAATGGCTAACATATTCGGCTATGGTCCTTTTCATGCTTGGCCACCAAAAATTTTCCTTCAAATCCTGGTACATCTTCGTGCTGCCTGGATGTATAGTGTATGGAGTATCATGGGCTTCACGTAGAATAGTCTCTTTTATTTGGGGATGGTCGGGGACGCAGACTCTTGTTTGCCGCCATAAAATTCCGGAGTCATCTACACGGAACTCAGATGATTGATCTGATTTGATTCGATGGATTTCTTCGATGATGAATGGATCTGAGAGTTGATGTTCTTGGATTTGATCACGAAGGGTAGGATGGAATACCATTGCAGCAATGGTAGCTTCGGAAGTAGCAGTCTTTATTTCTATTCTCATTTGGGCCAGAGCTTGAATTAAGTCTGGTGTGTGACTTTCAGCAGAAAGATAATGACATTGGGATTTTCTACTGAGGGCATCGGCTACCACGTTAGCTTTGCCCGGATGGTAATTTATGGTTAGGTCATAATCCTTGATTAATTCTAACCATCTCCTTTGCCTCATGTTCAGTTCTTTTTGGGTAAAGATGTACTTGAGGCTTTTATGATCACTGTACAGAGTACACTTGGATCCATACAAGTAGTGTCTCCAGATTTTTAAGGCAAACACTACAGCTCCCAATTCTAAATCATGAGTGGGATAGTTCATCTCGTGGGGCCTCAGTTGTCTCGAAGCATATGCGATGACTTTCTCATCTTGCATTAATACACATCCCAATCCATACTTCGAAGCATCGCAATAAACCACGTAGTCAATTCCTTCCTTGGGTAGGGAAAGGACTGGTGCAGTGGTTAAGCGCTGCTTTAGCTCTTGGAAACTCTTTTCACACATTTCTGTCCAAACAAAGTTGGCATCTTTCTTCAGGAGTTTTGTAAGGGGAGATGTGATTTGAGAGAACCCCTTTATGAATCGTCTGTAATATCCCGCGAATCCAAGGAAACTTCGGATCCCGGTGGTATTTGTGGGACGTTTCCATGAGGTAACTGTTTCAATTTTGGAAGGGTCCACTTCGATTCCTCTTCCAGAAATGATGTGTCCCAGAAAAGCTACTTGGTCTAGCCAAAATTCGCATTTACTGAATTTGGCATAAAGCTGGTTTTCACGGAGAATCTCCAGAGTAATAGTGAGGTGTTGTGAATGCTCTTCCTCACTTTTGGAATAGACAAGGATGTCATCTATGAAGACAACGATGAATTTGTCCAAATATTGCATGAACAGTTTATTCATCAGATTCATGAATACGGCCGGCGCATTAGTCATCCCGAATGGAACAACGGTGTATTCATGATGCCCATACCGTGATACAAAAGCAGTCTTCTCAATGTCACTAGGATTAACTCTGATCTGATGGTATCCAGATCTTAAGTCAATTTTTGAAAATACCTTCGCCCCTTTCAATTGGTCAAAGAAGTCGTCAATTCGGGGTAGCGGGTATTTATTCTTTATAGTGACATTGTTTAGCTCCCGGTAGTCTGTACACAATCTTAATCCTCCGTCTTTTTTTTTTTGCAAAGAGAATTGGAGCTCCCCAGGGTGATGTACTTTCTTTGATAAACCCTTTTGCCTCCAATTCATCCAGTTGCTTCTTCAGTTCTATTAATTCCTTCGCATTCATTCTATAGGGTCTTTTTGATATTGGAGCCGTTCCCGGGATTAGATTGATAGTAAAGTCGACTTCTCTAGCGGTGGCATGCCCTGACTCTTGAGGAAGACGCGTCGAAGTCTTTCACTATTGGTATGTGCTCTGGTTCTTTCAGTTGAGGATTTGCTAGGCTGGAATTAAGCGGTTTTTGTTTGCTTCTCGCCCCAATGTATTGGAGTCGGGTCCCATCGGGCTTTCTAATGGACCTTTGCTTGGTTTCACAAATATGTTTACCCCATGGGAGGATAACCAATCCATACCGTGATTACTTCTAATCCACTCAGGTTGATGACAAGGAGATTTGCTAGAAACTTAGTGTTATGGATTACAATAGCCTGATTTTTCCTGATTAATGTTACTTCTAGCGTCCCAGCAGGTGTACTAACCCCCATTGGTTTTTCCAAAAGTTCAGAGGTTAGTTTGTGGTCTACTAGAAACTGATGAGAAATAAAAGAGTGAGTTGCTCCAGGGTCAAAAAGAACAATACCCAAAGCGGGTGGAATCAAGAGCTTACCGGTGATCACATCTGTGGCTTCTCCAACTTTGTTCGGTCATCACATGAGTCAGACGGGCTGGTCCTCTTCCAACTGCTCCTGCATTTTGGTTGACACTCCTGGGTTGATTCATGCGGTGGACTTGAGGTGGTGTAGCTGCAGGAAATCTGGGTACAATTGCAGGCTGTGGTGGAGCCCCAAATGTTCTCTGTGGGTGAGGGCAATCAATTTTTCGATGTCCCGGCTTCCCACAATTGAAACATGCTCCTGTGCCTATCATGCAAAACTTTGTTGGGTGGCTTTTCCCACATTTGGCACACTGCAGTGCCGCAACTACTGGCTGTCTTGGAGTTGTCGGCCTTTGCACAGATGGATTGAAGGGTCGAGGCCCAGGTGGTCCAAATCTAGGTGGTGGTTGTCGCTGCTGGTAAGGACGGGGCCTTCGAAGGTTTTGCGGACGAGGGTCAAGCTTAGCCTTCTTTCTCCTTTCTTCTGTCAAATTGGAATGTTCATTCTCCAAGATGATGGCTCGGTTGACCAAGTCCTGAAATTCAGTTATCTTATGGATAGATAAAAGCATTTTCAGGTAAGGTTGCATTCCATCCAAGAATTTCTCAATTTTCTTTTCCTCTGTGTCGACATCAGCTGGAGCATAACGGGAAAGGTCATTGAATTGACTTAGATATTCAATCATCTTTTTCCCGCCTTGATTGAGGGCTCGAAACTCCCTCTTCTTGATTTCCATCCTTCCAGTAGGCACGTGGGTTTCGGTGAAGCGTAGCTTAAATTCTGCCCAATTGATGGGTTGCTCGCTCACACGATTTCGATTGTAGTTAAGCCACCAGGTGGCCGCAGGTCCAGTCAATTGGTGTGAAGCATACCGGACTTTTTCTATATCTGAACATCCCACTGTGTCCAACTTCTTCTCTACCTCCACCAGCCAATCATTTGCTTCCAGGGGATCGATTACCTTGGCAAATGTGGGAGGGCGAGTCTGGAGAAAATCACCCAAACTTACTCCCCTAGTTGGCTGGGCTGTGGTAGGGACTACTCTGGTTAAAAGTGCCTCCATAAATCTGTTCTGATTTTCTTGAGCTTCTTTCCTAGAGTCTTCAAGAAAGCGGAGGACATCTGCCATTCCTCCCACAGGGTCTGCGGTCCTGGTGAGTGCTAGTGGATCCGTTCCTGGTAGTATTGAGCCTCTGGAGTGGCCAGGTGTGGACTCAGGAGGAACTACTGGTAGATCTCCCATAGGTACTTCAGGTGGCAAGGCTCCCAACCTCGGTTCTGAACCTTGATCTTCCTGCCCTTGACCTTTCATCCTGGAGGGGGAAAAATTAACCAGCTGATAAGTTAAGATTTGCTCTTCTGGTGATTTAGCTATTAACAACACTTTCTTTAGCGAGTCTTTTAATTATTTGGGGTGGTTGTTCACAATTCAGCAGTAGTTTATGGTAGGAAAGAGATCATCATGTATATTTTTCAGAATTAACCCGCGAATGAGTTGAATTAGTCCATACACAGATAATCAACTAACACCAAGAAACAATGAGATGCAAAAAGATCCAAATCCTATACTAACTGAGTCTCTCGTGCTCAGTCACGCTCGAGATCCCGTTCTCGAGACCGCCCAAATCCACAGGTTTGGGATTGCTCAGAGCTTGCCTCTGAGTGCGACCTACACTACCCTGGATCCACGCGCCCAGGTACGCTCGAGATCTGGCTCGAGTCCACCCAAATCACATATTTGGGACTGCTCAGGGCTCATTCCTGAGTACGCCCAGGATTTCGTTCCTGGGTACGCCAGAGCTACACGCTCGGAGTGCCACGGACCACTCGTCCGGGAAAACTGACAGGCAGAAGTGAGATAAGGCATCTAGTTACACCGTTAGCCACTTCCTTAAAGTAGTTTGCAAACCACTCTAAGATGCTGACGTGTCATTCTATTTATCCAGATGAATAGGTAAGAAAGCTAACGGGTATGGTCCAAGCTTATCCGCAATTGGACAGGCAGGTCCATACCAGAGTTCTATCATATGCCTCTAACCCTGGCATCCACTTATGACCTTATATTGAGTTCCCACACCTATAGTTTTCAAATATGCTATCCTAGGTCGAAATACAATACTGATCTGCATTAAAACATACAACTTTACATATTATGGTACAATGCTACAGATACTCGATACAATAAAACGATAACAACAAGTACAACCATCTGGACTACTAACTACTCCTGACTCAACCATACACAAAGACCTCTACTACCCTCTATCTAGGTCACTCCTCTCTCTCCTCCTCCTCCTCTGCCTCCTCCTCCTCCTCCTCATCCTCGGCTCCCTGACTAGAGCTAGTACCTATCCCGGTAGCTGCGCCACTACTGCTGGGATCTCCAAAATGGGAATAGAAAATCTCGTGGAGGGAAGTGGTCTCCCTAACAGGATCTGGGTGTCTGTGTGATCACGGGGACCACGGAACTCTGGTCTCGGTCGGTGAGGAAGGGAACTGTCTGATGGTAGGGCTGATGTACCTCCTAAGTCTCCCTGAGGTAGTGGGGTGGAGATATGAGGGTAAACAAACGGAGGAGAGTGAATAGCGGGATAAAGATCATGGGATGGTTCAGGAATGGGAACTACTGGGGGTGGTATAATTAAGTCATCGGCTAAAAAGGAATAGTATGTGGAATACGGGGGTACTGCGGAATAAAGGGGTGGATCTGGTGGAGGAACAAAGGGTGGAACTGTAGGTGGGGCCGTAGGTGGAGCTGTATAAGAACTAGGCCCTGGGTCTGAGGGAGGGTAAGTGGGATGGTAGGGTGGTGCATCTGGGGTGGGGCTATGATGGCAACCTCTAATGGCCTCTGAGATATAGTACTGCTGTCGCCAAAAATCGGAGCTCTCCTCGGCTCTCGCCAAGGCTCCCCGAGTAGAGTCATACAACAGGGTACCGGCCAATAGCATCGTACCGGTCGTGTCCCGCTGCAAGGCCCTGGTGGCTGGATCGAGTGGTGGTGGTGGGTAACTAGGAGTGTGGCTAGGGCCAAACTGCAGACCAAAACTCCCCGGGGCTATAGATGGAATCTCTCCGAACTGGGAGTCACTCAACTGGTCGCTAAAATGAGCCCTAAGGGCAAGGATGGCCTTACGGGCCACCTCCTGTATAGGCACGTAATCGTCGGGTGACCTCCACACCGATGTAAACTCTACACAACTGGCAGGTTCGGGGAATCCGGTGACAAAGAACTCCTACAATGGTGGAACCATCTAGAATGCTAACATCCCGAAGAACTCGAAAAGGTGCCCTCGGTGGTGTAGTAGTCTCCCAAGAGTAGCACGTGCTCCCCGCACTCTCTCAAAGCGGATCCTCGGACCTAGTCATTCTCAAAGAGAATGGTGCTACGTTAGTATGGTTGTCATCTTAAAGAAAGGTAAGATTTTAACATAATAATTTTGACAAGAGGGTGGAATAGAAATGATATCAAGACAAGGATTAATAAGATACTTAGTGCAATATAGCAAGTAAGAAAAACATGCTTAGGTTCTACGACGGTTTCTATTTTATTAGCGTGGCCCAAACCTATTGCTCGATACCACTGTGGCGCCCGTGTGATTACCCAGGGTAATCACACTTAGGCACACGGATTACTATTCGCCCGCCTGTAGAACACCGCTCCGACGAATAGTAAGCCATTATCAAAGTCGCAGAGAACAACAAGATGGAAACTGTTATTTAATTACAACGATTAACCACACAAAGCTAAGGTTTTATATTACACATATTTATTACAAAACCAAAATAAGACCAAGTCTTCCCTTGCTCGCCACGCCTAATGTGTCCCTAGTCGTCCCAAGCGCCAAATAAGGCGTCCGCCTCGCCGCTGCTCCTCATTGCCGGGTCCAAGTCTCCATGGTCTCATCTCACTTTTGCACTGCACTCCCTCGTCCCACTCGGGATAAATCCCAGCCGGACTAGGATCTACAAAGGAGAATACTAGCAAGGTTGAGTACAGAGTACTCAGCAAGCATTAGTAGCAAAAGATGCATCTCATGTCAATATCTCTGATGGTTATCACATTTCTACCTCAAGCCATTTTGAAAATAAATCATTAAAATAATAGTGGCAAATTTTATATTGGAAAATGCTACTGGTCACTCGGAAAGAAGAAAGACCCACAGTGGTTCCGTAGACTCAATCCAGAGACTGCATGAATTCATGATTTGTATAGCACTGCGAAGGCTTGTACCACTTTACCCATGGTTATTCTGAACCCTAAAAGGAACCAGGCCCCCAGCATTTCCTTAGATGCGGGTCCGTGCTCGAGAATCTGTAACGTTTTCCAGGTTACGTGATTAATTTCTCCACCCATTACTTTCCGTCGGTGCCGACCTCGTCATCACACCGAGTTCTGGTAATGTTGGTTGAGGCAGCTCCTGTCCTGCACTCAACACTCCACCTTAACGCTATAGCGCCTTGGATCCCCCACTTCCGGACTTCTCCTACCGGTCCTGGGTTCCTCCATATCACACTCACACCTATTACTTACCCATTGTGGAAAGCATAATCACGTAACAAGGTAGCATTTTCTGCCCGCCGAAACGGGAAAATGGTTGGCACTTGATTACGGCATCTGACCGAGTAAGAGTTTTGTTGGTCCTTATATTTTACCCATATGTAAAGGGTCCCACCTCTTACCTTATCATTATCATCTTTTTCTCATTTTCTTCCCTTGCCCTGGGCCCCCTTTACCAGCCATATCATAATATTATCACATTTTCCTTTCATCTTTCTCATCTTTTTTATAATCATCTCAATCAGTTGATTTAAGTTTTGGGAAATAAATTTGTGAGGCAATACATATTTTACAGCAATATACGGTTTACATTTAAAATAGCTATATTGATGTTCAAGAGAATCGCTTGCCTTCGTAGTAATAGTAGGTGTCGGTGCTGATGAGTCCGGATCGATTCGCTTTGTCACCGGAGCTCGTCTTACAAGCAACGCGGTAATACAAATAGAATACCGAGAAATACTTAGTGATTTTTGATGATGTTCAGATAATAAACTGCTAATGCGACTTCTACTGGTTAGCCAGTTTTTAACTTTCAAATATTTTTCCCGAAACCCGAATCAGTTAGTAGTTCTTCCTAAAATCCTATTTTAATTATTCTATTAATCCTAATTTATTTCAACCCTAATTAACCTACAAAAATCCTAATTAACCTAATTACTAAAATACCTAAAAACCCTAACCCTAACCCTAATTACCCAATTTACCTAATTACCCCTAACCCTATCTAACCTACCCCGGCCGCTCTCATCTCCCTCGCCTCTTTCCCTTCCCCGTCTCTCCTTCTCCCGGCGTCTCCTCCTCGCTCTCATGCCCGCCTCTCGCCATTGCTCCTGTGGCTCCACCGGCTTCTCGCCTCCCCTCGCGCGCCTCTCCGAGGTCCCACCGCCCGCTCCCACCGGTTTCCCCGCGCCGCTCTCGCTCGCCTTGGGCCTCTCGGTCTCCCGGCGCCGAAGGCCAGCGCGCCAGCGCTGAGCTCTCCTCGGCGCCTTCTCGCGTCCCTCCGCACTGCTCGGCCGCCGCTTTGCCGCCGCTTGATCGCCATGGCTCCATCGGTTTGATTCACACCCCTTCTCTGCTCTCCCTCTCTCTCTCTCTCTCTCTCAACTTCGTCCGACTCCGACCGATTTCTCTGGTTCGGCCGGCCCGGCCTCACGGCCGCCGGCCGCTCTGGACTCAGTTCGCCGCTCTCGCGCCTTGACCTACTCATGGTGCCCTGGGTCCGGTTCAACACCCGATTGGTTTTGCTTAATTGATTTTGCTACGGTTGATTCTTTAGTTGATTTGGTTGATGATAATACTTATACCAATTTGATGAATGCCCAAACTGATGGATTGGGGGAAATGGTGGTTTGGCTGCATACTGGGTGTCTTGATGATGACTTCAGTGTCTTTGGGGTTGATGGGAGGTTTGTTCGCCATGGTCGGTAAGGCTCATCTCCTCTCTACTCCCTAAACCCTTGCTCGGGATGAGGATGGACTGATGCTTTGTGATGCTGTGGAGGCTTGATGGTGTAGATGCATGCTGTGCAAAATGGCAGTGCACACTAGTGTGCTTTGAGTTCACCTTTTTGCTGAACTTTGGGTTGGGATGGAGAAGGATGGTAGTCTTGGCTTCTTTGGTGCTCTCACGGCTCTGGTGTCTGTGGTGGCTTCCTCCCTTGCTCTGTGGTTACAGTGCGTGGTTGTGGCCTCCTTCCTGCTCCTGGTGCTGGTCTCTTGCTCCTGGGTTCTTGCTCCTTCTTCTGGGCAGAACTGGGAGAGGATGCACTGGGATGGGTTCTTGAAAACTAGCTTGGAGTGGGGAATGGATCGGTGGCTGGCTTTCTGGTTCTTTGGCTGCACTGATCTTGTGTTGGGTGCACAAGGCTGGGGGAAATGTATGTGGTCTTCTTGAGCGAGGTTTTGGCCGGGGATTGCACTGGTGAACTTATCTCCTTCTTTGTGCATCGTTTTTACCAAAGCTTCTGTTCATTTCTACTTTTACTCTGTTCTTATCCATCTGCCAGTGCACTGTGGGCTTGAACAGGGGAAAGTGGGGCTTCCTGTGGCTGGTTATTGGCCACTATCCTTTTGTGCTTTCTGTGGGGTTTTTGCCGTATGATTTGAGCTGGGCAATCTGGTATTCGTAGGTGTTGGATTTGAGAATGCCGAATGATGAAACCTACGGTAATAAGACGGCGCCGATCGCTTAGGTTGGGTTTAGGTATCGCGGGTATCCAGGTGCCAACAGGTTTGGGTTTAGCCTCGGTGACTCGAGAATCAAGTTGCCGGCTAATCCAGGTCAGTTTGGGTAGCCTCGATATACACGGTGCCAACTAACCTAAATTGATCTGGGAACCGCGGTGATTTCTACTGTATTCTGAGGGCAAACTATTCTATTTTAACTCTATGCTATGGTTTTCTATTTGGGAAAGTCTTATGTTTGGTCGACGGAAAATGGAGCTGATGGAGGCAATTTCGGATCGAGTCGAGGAAGGCAGTTTGATTGGACGGCGATGGATGATCAGAACTCCAAGGAAGGCTTCAGAGATATGCAATGCAAGATTTTTGTTTAATCTTTTTGTAATGAACTCAAAGTTGTAATTATGATTCGATTTGTTGCAATATATTCTCTTGATTATGTGATGCAAAATCTGCACTTTGATTTGTTGTAACAATACTCTTGTAACAAAGATGAAATTGAATGCACTGATGTTAGAATGATAATTGAGCAAGCTTTTGGAAGAAAATTTTAAAAGAGTGATTACTGTGATTGATCCTAATACAAGCCTTTAATTATGATTACGAGATTTTAATTCTGTCGGGTTCTTACAGAGAATTTCATGGGGCGAGATGGATCTTCGCGTCGTGAATAAAGCAAGGGTTGCTGCATTAGCAATCGGGACTTTGCTGTTACTTTTGCCCTCATGATTTATTATAGAATTAAATAATTGTTATTATGTTCCAGCCATAAGTAGAAATATCATCTCTGCCTCATGTTTGATGGCAGCGGGTTATAAATTCATCATTGAGAACAATGGTTGTTCTATATTTTTGAATGAAATATTTTATGGTTATGCTCCTGTTTTGAATATGTTGTTTATTTTAAATCTTGATGATGCACCTGTTTATAATATTAATGCAAATATGCTTCGACCCAATGATATGAATTCCACTTTTATTTGGCATTGTCGTTTGGGTCACATAAGTGAGAAACATATGAAGAAGCTCCATGATGATGGAATTCTAAACTCATTTGATTTAGAATCATTTGAAATGTGCGAATCTTGCCTACTTGGAAAGATGACAAAGACACCTTTCACTAATCGGAATGAGAGGGTGTCCGACTTGCTAGCACTCGTACATACTATGTATGTGGACCAATGAGCACGACATCTAGAGGTGGTTTTCAGTACTTCATTACTTTCACCAATGACTATAGTAGATATGGATATATCTATTTAAAGAGGCACAAGTCGGAATCCTTTGAAAAGTTCAAGGAGTTGAAGAATTAAGTACAAAATCAACTTGGCAAGACAATCAAATCCTTACGATCTAATCGCGGAGGTGAATTTTTGAGCCATAAATTTGGTGATCATTTGAAGTAATGTGTAATTGTTCCACGGCTTACACTACCGGGCACTCCACAATGGAATGGGGTATCCGAGCGGCGTAATCGAACTTTGTTGGACATGGTTCGATCGATGATGAACCAATCAGATCTGCCGTTGTATTTTTGGGGTTACGCTATAGAAACTGCAGCTTTCACTTTAAACAGGGTACCATCTAAATCAGTAGATGAGACACCATATGAGATATGGACTGGGAAGAGTCCTAACTTGTCTTTTCTAAAGATTTGGGGATGTGATGTCTATGTTAAACGTTTGACATCTGATAAACTCACACCCAAGTCAGATAAATGCTTCTTTATAGGATATCCTAGGGAAACCAAAGGATATTATTTCTACAACCGGGAAGAAGACAAAGTTGTTGCTGCCGAAAATGGTGTCTTTTTGGAGAAAGAGTTTCTTTCAAAAGGAGTCAGTTGGAGAAATGTGCAACTTGAAGAAATTCGGGAAACGTCTGAAAGTGTTTTAACTCTTACTGAACCTCTACAGGATGAACAAAATATTGTTGAACTTGTTGATGAGGCATCAGCCCCACGTAGATCTAAAAGGCCGCGTCAATTTCCTATATGGTATGGGATGACATATTATTTTTGAATAATGATGAGCCTAAGACTTATGAGGAAGCGATGATGGACCCAGACTCTGAGAAATGGCTTGGAGATATGAAAGATAATCAGGTTTGGAACCTAGTCGATCCACTTGATGGTATTAAAACCATTGAGCGCAAATGGATCTATTAGAAAAAGATTGACGTGGATGGAAATGTTCACATTCATAAAGCTAGACTAGTTGCAAAAGGGTTTCGACAAGTTCAAGGAGTTGACTACGATGAGACTTTCTCACCAGTAGCGATGCTTAAATCTATACGGATCATTCTAGCTATTGCTGCATATTTCGACTATGAGATATGGTAGATGGATGTCAAAATGGCTTTCCTTAATGGAAACCTAAGTGATGATGTGTACACGACACAACCTGAAGGTTTTGTCGATCCAAATAATGCTAGTAAAGTGTGCAAATTTCAGAATCCATTTATGGGTTGAAGCGAGCATCTCAGAGTTGGAATTTACGTTTTGATGAGGAAATAAAAAAGGTTTGATTTCGTCAAAAACAAAGAAGAACCTTGTATTTACATGAAAGTTAGTGGGAGCGCACATGTAATTCTAATCTTATATGTGGATGACATATTATTGATTTGGAATGATATTCCTATGTTGGAATCCGTTAAGACATCATTGAAAAATAGTTTTTCTATGAAGGACCTAGGAGAGGTAGCATATATCTTAGGGATAAAGATCTATAGAGATAGATCAAGAAGGCTAATTGGATTAAGCCAAAGTACTTATATTGACAAAGTGTTGATTCGGTTCAATATGCAGAATGCCAAGAAAGGGTTCTTGCCTATGTCACATGGCATAAGTCTTAGCAAGAGTCAGTGTCCTTCGAAAATTGATGAGCGAGGCTGTATGAATGGTATTCCATATGCCTCAGCTATTGGATCTATCATGTCTGCCATGATATGTACTCGACCAGATATATCATTTGCTCTAAGTGTTACAAGCATATACCAAGCTGATCCCGGTGAATGTCACTGGACAGCTGTGAAAAATATTCTTAAGTACTTGAGAAGGACTAATGATGCATTCCTATTTTATGGCGGTGATGAAGAGCTCGTTGTAAATAGTTACACTGATTCAAGCTTCCAAACTGACAAAGATGATTATCGTTTGCAATCTGATTTTGTATTCATTTTGAATGGAGGAGCAGTGAGCTGGAAAAGTTCCAAGCAAGAGACGATTGCTGATTCTACGACGGAGGCCTACATTGCAGCTTCTGAAGCTGCGAAAGAAGGTGTTTGTATAAGAAATTTCACTGCTGAGTTGGGTGTGGTTCTGAGTGCCTCGAACCCAATGGATCTTTATTGTGACAATAATGGAGCCATTGCGCAGGCTAAGGAGCCTAGATCCCATTAGAAGTCCAAACATATACTCATGCGTTATCATCTTATTCACGAATTGGTGTATAGAGGAGATGTTAAGATATGCAAAGTTCATACAAATTTAAATATTGCTGATCCGTTGACAAAGCCTCTGACACAGCCAAAGCATGATGCGCACACAAGGGCTATCAGTATTAGATACCTAAATGATTGACTCTAGTGCAAGTGGGAGACTGTTGGAAATATACCCTAGAGGCAATCATAAATATGATTATATTTCAATATGTTCATAACATTGGATAATATGTTATCTTGTTTATAGAATAATATCAATAATATTTATTATCAAGTATGTGACTTAATTGTGAAACTCTATATTTCTGTGATGATTATTCTTAAACGTTCCCTAGTCGAAAACATATGAGAACACATATGAATAGACTAGCATATGTATTGGTTGATGACTACGTTTCACAAGTCATGGATATGGAGATATCAAACCAATAATATGGACACATGTTAGAGAACATGGTGTTGGAAAAGACCCACGTGGAGACACTGTTGATATTGTTATGTTTCTATGTATCATTAGTTGGTCTCATGTAATGATGATGTATAATCCTTAGACCTGAGATCAGCATGGTTTCCTATATATGTAGTAGCACTCTTAGGGGTTGCCAAACGCTACTCGTAACTGGATAGTTATAAAGGCAGCTTTCGGGTATGCTATGAAATATGCGGAGGGATGTGACGGGTCGGATATGGGATTTGCCCCCCCCCGAACATAACAAGAGAGATGTCTCTGGGCCCCTCGTTGTGGTCGGATAAAGAAAGTGCATGGCCATGCCACTAGTGGTCGAAGTGTCGACCACATGAAGTTATTCGACACTTATCGAGAAAGTATTGAACAGTCCATGGATGATACAAAATCTCACCTAGAGTTCAACCAGACATCGTGAGGCAAAGGGAGAATACACGAGAAGTATTGAACTAGTTGTATGGAGATACGAACTAGTCTTTCTTTCGTTGTGATGGCATAAGCATACCAAATCGACTGTGTGTCAGTTGACCCTGAGTATGCTGAGTCGTTTTCTTCCGTTGCGTTCATCCAAGTGCGTAAAACTTTATTTTTGAGTTTCGTCTAAGCCATGCGAGTCCATAAATTTTTTTGTCAGTCGCAGAAGCATAGAAATTTCTTTAGTATAGCAACAACCACCACTCTTCTATCTGAGCCGCTGCAGATCGTTATGATGCCGCCGCCCCAAGCTTTTCAGGCCACCACGTTTCTTCCGTATTGCGCCTCCATTGCTTTTCTTGTGCACTGCACCGTCGCTACGTTGGGGTTCGATCTGCGTTGCCATGCTTCTATCTATTCCTCTTCTGCTTGATTTGACAGCTTCTCTTTTTTTTTATTGGTTTCATCATCTTCTTCATCGTGTTGCCGCGATCGACTTCCCGCACTTTGTGCTTTATGGGCCGTCGCATGACACCGAATGGGAGAAGATCTTTTGATACTCAACATGTTTTCCAAGAGCTGCACGCTATGACGGCATTATCAAGACTCAGACTTTGGATTTTTCATATTTCAGTGTCAACCATTTCCAAATGCAATGCTGCTGCACACGCCTTGCATTTGAGGAGGGGGGAGGGGAGGGTGTTAGTGATGTGTTAGAGATATGATCTCTTTTGTATTTTCTTATCTACCTTTTGTATTGTCTTATATGTATATGACATACACCTCTTGTACACTCTCTATATATTGCTCATTGAACCTCTGAATACATACACACAATATTCATAACACATATATTGAGTTGGAGTGCATGCCTACATGAATTAACATTCTTCGGGATGTGTATTTCTCAGTCAACTGAAAAAAAACCCTTAAATGACAGTCAATCCTTTCATCCATTGGATCATGATCCAACCGTCCACACCTCTCCGTCAATCCATATATAAACTAATCTCTAAACCTAATTCACTCCTCCCACCCCACCCCGACCCCCACTGGCCACCGCCCCCACTCCCTCCCCGCACGCCGCCTCCCACCGTCTCGCCAGCTTCGGCGAGGCCATCTCTCCAGTGAACCTAAACCCTAACTCGCCGTCTCCGGTGAAGACGATGCTAGTCAGAGAAGAAGACGGCGATCCCTCGAGCACGATCTCCGCGCGCGATCCAGATGTGAGAAAATCAACAAAGATTTCAAGAATTTTCGGTTGCCGGGAATTAGCAATCTCGATATTCTTCTTGTTCAAATCACTTTAGTTATATATAGTTCAGTGTTTTGTTAGTTTACAAGTTGATGGGGTATTTCATAAGATGAATCTTAATTAGGGATGGAGTGACACAACTTTTGTGAGCACTTTGGGTTGGGTGGGCTGCTGCTCATGATTACGCATGAAACTTTGCATATGCAATGATTAAAGATACATAACTGCCATTATATCATTCACAACTCAATTTATAAAATAAATGGCTGTTTATTTTGGGCCAAAGTTAACAAACACCTCCCGGGCCCATGCATTGTGCTATTCATTAAGTAAATCCAAACCTTAATGGCATGCTTTACTGTATTACATATGCATCTGCCTTATGCACGCCCTCAAAAGCCAAGATGATTTGCAGGAAATCGCCGATCCATTATGCACGAGCAGCAAGTTCCAGACAAAACAGCTTGAGCAGATATATGCACGCATTCAGATTCAGTCATGTTTGAAGGAGACTAGTGATTAAAAGAAAAAGCCTTGCTGAGCTGAGCAAGGATGTGGATGGAAGTATCTAGCTAGCTAGGCACCTAGAACCAACATGCAACAAGCAGGGGGTTCACTGATCACTATATATGAAACATACATACAAACATATATGCCATCACTCAGCAAAGAGTCCAAGGAAGAAAGAACGAGGGAAGCTGCTAGCTAGTATATATCCCTCCCTTCAACTCGGACAGACAGCTTGGATTCATATGCTTGGCCAGCAAAGAGCAATAGACCAACGAATCCAGCATGAAGATCGATCGATGCAGAGGCAGAGCGTGTAGCTAGCCGGCCGAGAAAGAGGAAGCAATAAGCAAGTATGTACCGGCCGGCTGGTGCTGTTGAGCAGGAGCGCGACACATTCAGACATTCAGACATTCAGACAGACTACTGCATCCCAACAAACTGACTGACTGGACCAATAAAGCAGGCAGAAGCTGCTGCCGCTGCTGCTGCTGCCAGGAATCAATTTAGTCGATCAAAGCTAGCGGCTGGATCGGAGTAGCAAAAGCAATGCTGAGAGATCGATTCGAAAGCAGAGGCAGGCAGCGATCGAGGCAGGCCAAGTTACTCCTAGCCGGTGCCACTCGAGTACGCAGTAGTAGCATGCGGCAGGCCGCCTGCACGGGGAATCGTCCGGTTAAGATTTAATACGTGCAGGCATGGACGGTGCAGGTCATGCACACTAGCATGCATCGGGACTCGATCGGGCGGTTAACTCGATGGCGTCAAACATCTCTAGTGCGATGCGACGACTGTCTGTCGGTCAGCTTAATTTGCTGCATGCTTGCTGCTTGCTAGCTTGATCATGCATCGGGTGCCAGCTGCTAGCTGCTACTAATCGGCTATCATGTCGTCAGGCTGCTCGCTGTTCACTGCCGGCCGCCTCCCTCTGCTCCGGCAGCATCATGCATGGACCTCGACAGCCTTCTCCGTGCCCTAGTACAGTTCGTCCAAGAACCATTCCTAAGTCAACGTCATCATCCTTGATACTAAAGTGCAGACCCGGAGTGTGTGTATATATATATATATATATATATATATATATATATATATATATATATATATATATATATATATATATATGAAGCTTTTTTTCTACTCTCGGGAGTAGTTACTCCCTATTCCGTATCTCACAATGTAACGAGTATCTTGCGCAACCACATAAAACTATAGACTCTCTAACAAATTTTTCATGTAGTTCGCATTGGAGTATCTTATAATTAGTATATGAGTATAGCCAAAGTAATAAAGGAGTATGCCAAGTTGTTTTATGTGGTATATCAAATGTGGGAGTAACTACACCCGGGAGTAGAAAGTATTAATCCTATATATATGCGCAAATGCGTATGTACCTATTTGCAATTATTTTAGCATTTGCATCTATACTCCACTCCACTACACACAAGACTGTTGGACCGAAATAGTAACTAGAAAAGGGTGAGTATGAGCCCACTCTTCTTTTACTGATATTCAACTTCTTTTTAACTCCAATAGCCATGCAAAACTATGAAGATCAAGGTCTCAACATCACTGCGGAAGACTTGAGTTGAAACAAGAAAAATCAACCCTCAACACCCCTCAGCCGGTCTGATCACCAAGGTGATGCCGGTTTGACCGCTCCCCCAGCTAACCGAAAATCAGTTATCATAGACGATTTGTGAGCCGTCTGTGATAAGTCACAACACAGATGGTTTTTGATCAAAGCCGTCTGTGATACAGACGGTTTTTGATCGAAGGCGTCTGTGATACATCGGATATCACAGACGGTTATATGTTCTAATCGTTTGCGATTGGATACATATCACAAACAGTTCTATGTACTAACCGCCTGTGATTGGATACATATCACAGACGGTTAGTAAAAATAACCGTATGTGATACGTTGGCTTCACGGATTAATAAAGTGATATCACATATGGTTGTTGGTGGTAGGTGTCTGCGATAGTTAGACTTCGCAGACGGTTTATACAACAAAATCGTATGTGATAGTTCGCTATACCTAAATATTTTTTTTTATTTTTCGGCTAGCCTCAGGAAATACTAGCCATGCCCTCTGAAAACAAGCAAACAAAAAACAGATAAATCATAGATGGAACAATTGTAACTCAAACAACTCAAAGTGATTTACAACTCAAAATCAATTACAAAAGATTGTTCATGTATTGTCGCTAGAGTTACAATCGAATCAATTGTTTGAAGGTGGTCCAGCGGTGTCGACGGAGTGCAACTCTCCATTGGGGTTACAAATCTCCGTCTTGATGAAGCCGAAGAGCTGTGCTCAAACTTCTGAGATTTCGTGCAGAACGAGTGCACTTAACTCGATCATCATGCCCTGTTGCTAGGAGGAGTAAAGTAGTAAGTTTATATATTTAAATTTATAATTAGAAAATAATTATAAAGGGATTGATAAACTTTTGGATAATTTGTCTTAGTACTGATGATTTGCTGCATATGACGGCAAACGTAGAATACACATAGGTGATCTTGTTTTTGCTGGTGGCACTGCAAAAATAGAATTACATATATCAGTGTAGTTAGTTCGATAGACATTATTACGAAGTGTGATATAGGATTATTGTGTTATAGCGTGTACCAGAAATTTAGTCATGTGTCGCAGTTTGGCGCTCGATTCCTGCTTGTGTATCCCTCCCATGGCAACATAGGCGCTGAACGATGTCGGGACCCAAATATGCAAATCTGGACCCTCTGTGTATTCTGCACTAGTCCAGGATCACGCTAGTGCACACAGTGTCAACATCGATGAATTATCACATCCATACAACGAATATAAAGATAAACGAGTACTTTGAATAGCAGATAACTGTTGGGACCTTACGGTCGAGTTTTACATTTATTAAGCCATGTAAGGCTGACAATAAAGAAATAAACTGCAGCGGAAATGAATTAAACTCCAGTGGCTCCCATCAATTTACCACAGGCAACTGACTGGGATCAAGACCCTAACGATCAACCTTCGTAGAACTCTTCTTCAAAAGCAGGCGACGACTCCTCCACTTCTGTTGATTTGTTTAGCAAGAGTGAGTACACACCATACTCGCAAGTCATACCACAGAATGCATTTATACATGATGGCTTATTCCAAAGGAATGACTTCTGTGGTTTATTTTGCGGAAATGCAACATTTGCAATTGAATACAAATAATAGATTGAAAGCATAATTCAAAGCAAATAGACAATAATAAGTTAACAATTGATTTCACAAAGGACACACAGTCTAATCAGGTTATTCACACAGCTGCACAAGTTATCTCACACAGCTGACCCTTCCCAATTGTTTTATAAAAGAAAAATCTAACCCTCGTGTGAAATTCCCGAGTATGTCCATAACCGAGGACGCGGCTATTCAAATAGATTGGTTTAAACACTCTGCAGAGGCTATACACTTTACCCACACGATACAATCAGTGTAGCTAGCACTGACCATAACAAAACCTTTCAGAGACTTCATCTCAAACAATGACACTCCCGATGTGCTTTCCTGCCGTGCAATTTGTACACACAGCCCTTGGAACGACACACACCGTTGGACAGGGATGCAGCGAACCGTCCCGCGATGTGACATATCACACCTCCAGCCCATCACACAGCTTAAATACAACCTGAGTTGTCAATGCCAAGACTCCATAACTTACTAAGTCAGGCCCAGCCCATTCTAGGCATGTGGTCGTACAGTAAGGCCCAGTTCAATGGCGCACAAAGTTAAGTCCTTAATTGACCAAGGCAATACTTCCAATTTTAACCCAAATCACAAAGTTTATAAAGCACACAGAACCACCATTCACACAGATCCACCACTTGCCTCAGTCTAAATCTTTTCCCACCCTGTTGATTAAGTGCAACACATGCCATCAACGAGTAACAACACACAACACACACAATTTTATCACACAGTTCCATAATCACTTAGTCAAGTTTATAATTGCAACTCACATGACTCGTGGCATGGCTAAGCAGTCTAATCGTATCTAACCAACCCACGTTGGTGCTACGATAATACCAACTAATAATGAACCAACCTAGGGTGACAAGAGATCATGGCATACAATAGACAAGGTGGCATAACAATTTGGATTAATAACTATCCCAAAAGCATTTAAATAAATACTTAAAATATAATGCAATACATTGAAACAAAGTATTTTAAAAACTGGGTTCAAGATGATCAAAGGTATAACTTGCCTTGGAATAGATCTAGATATTGGTCTTGGTCTTGAGGTGCTCATTCTTCTGCGAAATTCCCCGAAGTATCGACGTCTACTCGCAAACGAGACAAAAGAAACAAAAAACAAATAAATAACAGTGGCAAAACAACTCCAAAAATTCAAATAAAATTCACCATTAAATAGATCTTAATTTTATATGAATTTACAAATTTGAATGGGCTCAATCAGAGTTCGGATGCAAAAGATATGGGTTTTGGAAGATTGGAAAATCAAATAAACCCTAATTTGGATTTTATTGAATTTCCCGAATTATTTTTATAAAGGAAATTCGGATTAATGACGTCGGCTAACGTCAGCGATGAATTTTCACCGGAAAAAGAAATAATTAAAAACCGTACTGACAGGTGGGCCCCACCTATCAGTCTCTGGGCTCACGGTGGATCGGGTTCACCGAGCCACGGAAGGTTTGGGTACGGTGGACTGAGCCACGCGGCGCTGATGTGGCGGCCACGCAGGTGACACGCAAGCGCTAGAGGTGACGGGGCGCTGGCGTGGCTGCTGACGATGCACGGCCGAGGGCGGCGCACGGGGACCAAGGGCTCGCCGGCGATCGGCGGCGAGTCGTCGGTGACCAAGGGTACCAGAAGGTTCCCTGGGTTATTGCGCACCTGATGGTACCCTTACCGATGGCTGGAAGCGACGGCGGCGACCGACGGCGAGGAAGAAGCGGCGGAGAGGGCACTGGTTTTGTCGGACAAGCTCGCCGGCGATGCTCAGGCGAAGAGAAGAGGCGCACAAGGTGGCCTGGGACCTGCTGATCACGATGGTGCAGTCGGTGGAGCAAGGGCGACAATGACGGCGGCGCAATTCACCAGAGAAGGAGCTCGGCCGAAAAACCCTAAATCTCGAAATGCGGCGGCGCAAGGGCTCGGGAAGGAAGTTTGGGCGAGGGTTTCTGGTGTGGATGGCGATGCGATGCTCGAGGAGCTATTTAAAGGGTCAAGGCGAGCTCGAGGTGGCGTAACGGCGGCGGAGACCGAAACAACCAGAAAACGAAAATACGAAGAAATAGGAGATTGAGGCGGATTCGAAATTTGAAAACAATCGGAACGAGTGCGGGAGAGATAAGGCTTCCAGATGGCGTTGTCCGTGCACAAAATCGGGGCCGTTTGTGCATTTGCCGGACGAAGCTCCGAGGTCCGAAAATGGCGGACGCGGGCGCTGGCTTCGGGGAGAAGAAGGCAGCGCGGAGACGATGACCTCGGGCGGGCCCACTGGCCAGAGAGAGCAAGGGCGAGGCGAGCGAGCGGCGGGATTGACCGAAAGGGACACGCGGCGAAGATCCAGCGGGGAAAGGCGGGGTTGAGCGCGTGCGTCCGATCGGAAACGAGGGCACGCGTCAAGCATCCAATGGACGAGGGCGCGGCCGGGGCGAGATGGGCTGGCGCGGCCGGAATAGTGTTGGGCTTCGGCCCAGCACTGTTCCGAAGGATTTTCTTTTGATTTTTCTTTTAAATAAATTCAGAAAATACAAATAGCCAATAGAAAATAGCAAATGACTTTGGAAAAATTCCAGAAAATTTTATAAAATATATCCAAGCATATAGAATCTAAATAAAATGGTTTTGATAATTGTTCATGTTGGGATTAAGCACATTAAATCAGTTTGTCCTTAAAGTCCATATTAAGCTTTTAATTTAATATTCAAATAAATCCAAATGGTGAATTTTCTCTCTATAACTATTTTAAAGATTTTTAAAGCTCTGAAAATTGGGATGTTACAAACGACCTACGTGATTCCAAAACGTTATCCTCGATCATTTCAAACGGAGAAAGACTACAATAGTTATGTATAGAGGAAATAAGCATACTTGTCGAGTATTCCTTGCAAAAGGGTGAAGTCGTGGTTTTTGTTGAGCAGGGAATCAAGGTATATTACCTTGTTCTGTTTTGGTTCAATGACTAAAAGGATCAAGTGGAACCTACTCATGCATGTCGCTATAGTCATTAAACCTAAGTTCGTGTTGCTTATAAAGTACAAATAAAATTTGTATAACAAGTAGTGAAACAATTACTTCTGGTTATAGGGCACCAGTATGTAGTTCTTGTCACCCTGAGCAAACAATCTCGTCGCTATGTAATTCTCGACGTTGGATATGTCCCGAGCAAACTGAGGAAACCCACCAATTCTCGCGATTGCTGGGCTTGTTGCATCATGTATCTATACATAAGCAACGAGTTATGATATTTATCGGTATTACGTGAATGTAGAAATTAATTGAACACACTTACAATGTCCAGCATCGTAGAGGTAAGACGTCGAGGGCATCAAAGTTGAATAGGTCGTATAAGTCTTCGAAGCTCAAGATGAATTGGTCCGGCTCGTGGAAGAAATGCTCCTCCGTGTATCTGATGGTGATTCCAGTAGGCTAGTCTGGCCCTTGCTCGTTGGCCTTCCGCATGTACCAGGTATGTAAACTTTGGCAACCAATTCCACCGTGTACTAATACTGTGTCGGGGAGCAACGAACTTCCGATGGGGTATTTGCGGGGCTTGAGAGGCACCTTAATGTTCTTCGATTTCGATTTAGCCTTAACGACTTGCCTGCTATACATCTTCCCGTGAGACGACTCGGGAATAAATACAGCGACACACTTTTCTTGTTCCTTCAGCGTCTTCTCCGCGAGAATCGATACGGCGGCCTTCTGAAGCGGAGGTTGAGGTGGAGTCATCGACAGTCTTGGAGAGGTATGCTCGTGTGGAGATTTTGACACTGCACGGTCCAGGGCGATGTACCTCTTGAGTCACTGGATAAAAGTGTGCATTGCATCCCCTAGTGTTATTATATCTTGTTCGGGGGTTTCTCCAACGGGACGATCATAAAATTGTAATGTACCATGTCCATCTTGATCTTGGCGTAACCCTGCGCCAGCTGGGTACCATGCAGCATTGTCCCTTCCAGGCATGGAAACGCTATCCCCTGCCCAGTCTAAACAGAAAAGGACCCAACCAGCCTCACTTGAAGCTTGCAGGGCATTGACTCCTACAAAATAAAATAATACACAATTAGCTAAGGCGTTCTACATGTCTATATTTGGAGTATTTCATAGATGTATATTACCTTGATGGCGTCGATAGGTAATTGGATGTCGCTATTTTTAGAAATTGGCGTCGACGCACGACTACTAGGATGTTGAACAAGACTGGCTCCCAAAATAACGGCGGCGGCTTGCGACTGGCTGAGGACTTGATTCATTTGTTCATGCAATGATGTTATCTGTCCTTGAGATTGTGAAGTAATCTTCGCATTAATCTGCTCTATCAACTGCTCCTCGTGCTCGACCTTGGATCTCTTCCTACTCCTATATGCCTCGGAGTCGTGTGGGAATCCCTGCTTCCATGGTACATAAACCCCAATGCCTCGAGTGCACCCTGGGTGCTCCTTGTTTCCTAGGGCTGTGGATAGTATATCCTTTTACTTGACTGCTTCGAAGGAGCATTAGGAAGATTCAGTAGTCAATGTTTGCTGCAAGAGGCCATGATGTTATTTTAGATCCTATGAAGTTATGGACTTACTAACAATTAGGTAGTTCGACATATCTTACCAGACGTTATGACACTTCCTCGTCTGCCGGGTTTGTGAAAGAGATGGCGCCCGAAGACGTTACTGATGACCCCCCTCTTAACCAGTTTCGGGTGCGCTCATATGTCATCGTAGCAAATGGCTGGGGGGCATCCCACCAGATTGCGTTCTCATCCTACAACGTCCATTCCTGGATTTTACCCTTGTATCTAGCTGTGCACAGTCTGTGGGGGTGAGTGTTTCGTGTCTGTATAGAATTGTGCGCTGCACTTTGCTCCTGAAATTCGGCCATCGTCTTCATCCGCACAAAGGCGTCCCATGTATCACGCTACACGAATTGATACTTTGTGAAGGGAGTCCGATTATTGTTCACATACTGCGTGACAAGAGTGCTCTTGAAGGTCTTCCACGCTTTTCTCATCTCGTGGAACGCCTGCCACCGCACAAGTGGTTGGACTTCTGATGGGATCTTGAACGAGCTTGTAATGTCAGTCCAAAGCTGGCCCCTCTCTACGTCTGTCAGATACTTCCAGCTTGGTATGGTGATGGGGACCTGTTCCCTTCCAAGTATACCGCAGGTGGTCCGGAATGCTGAGCTACTTTCTTGGGACGCAAAGGGACCCTAGCGGTACTGACATCTGTGATGGTCATTCGACCTATAGGCTTTTTCGATATTCCTCTGTCATCTCGCTTACGTACCACTTTCCTCGGAGATCCAGACGCATTCAGCGACGCTGTTGGCAGCGGCAAAGATGGTGTAGACGTCATCTTGCTTACTTGCTATAAGTTACATATGCAATGAACTAAAATTTTTATAATTCAAAATGCTGAGAGTTTAAATAAAATGGATTGCAATTGATATCCACTAGGTATTTTTGAAGATAATTTGCCTTGAAAACATATTTTATAAAGAAAAAAAAAGAAGTTACCCAACCAATGAACTAAAGAGTATCGCCTAAGAGTATCTCCATAACAACCAAGAATAAAATCCAGCTACCTCAGTCGACATAAGTGCAAGACATGGCGATTAGAGCATGCTACTGATGAAATTATGTAGTGCTAAGCATAATATCGTAATAATGCTCACTAGATGTGATATTTGAAACAACCTACACATTTTGAAGGTGTAAACTAAGTACGCCTTATAGGTTTAGCCAACAACATCGTTTGGAAGATTGTTGGACACTCCAACTAATTAAAATAAATACCCAAAAGAAGTTTGACTCACACATACAGATTATATTAGTACCAGATGCAAAATATAATAGTAATCACCAGTTATATTAGTAATGGCTACAAACCTCACTGCTGTCATTGCTTGATTGGAACATGAATCATCATAAATGGAAAATAAAAGAACTGAAAAACAAAGACTGACACTCAAATGAGCCGAAACTCAAATTTCAGTATATGAATAGAGAATACCCATTGAAACATATTGCAAGTTGACATGAAATTGTAGTAGACTACATCACATGTACAAAGTTTCGTCCATAAAAATGGAGGAGAGACGTACATTGGGAGGGGGCTTCGGATGGCGGTAGGGGAGGAAGGGGGAGGAGGAGGCTAAGCGGTGTGGCTCCAGCGTGGAGAAGGAGGCCGAGGAGGCTTCGAGCGGCTGCGGGTTGAGGTCGGGGGCGCTTGGGTGGGGTGGCGAACGGTCGAGAGTAAGGGCACTGGGGAGGGGAGCAGGCGAGAGTAAGGGCGAGTGATGAAGAAGGGTGTAAACCCTAGTGGTTTCCTACTAATAAAGGGATACCACAGATGGTTATATTATGGAACTGTCTATGATATTTATCACAGATGGTTCCATAATATAGCCATATGTGATATTTAAACATATCACAGACGATTCTATTATGGAACCATCCGTGATATTCTCATAGACGGTTCCATAATAAAACCGTCTGTGATATTCGATCATATCACAGATGATTCTTTTATGGAATCGTCTGTGATATGCGACTATATCATAGACGGTTATATTCTGGAACCGTCTGTGTTACATATCATAGATGATTTGTTGCACTAAACCGCATGTGATAGTTCATTCTATAACTAAAAATATTCTATTTTTCGGCTAGCCTTAGGAATTGCTAGCCATGCCCTCTGGAAACAAGAAATTCAGATACAATCATAGGTAGAATAATTTCTTAATTACTGAATCAATTACAATGGAATAAATTCTTAATTACATGTTGAGTTTCTTAATTACAATGTAATAAATTCTTAATTAAAACAAAAGCTCTTCACGATGATCGGTGTGCATATAGCTAGCTTCCTCACTGGGTTCTTCCTCGGGCCTAACGCCATCTCCGAATGGAAGCAACTCGTTAAAATTGATTGTACTATTCCTCATCAATGACATTCTCAACTCCGATAATCCTTTTTTTCCTTGAAGAACTACGTGGTGGTTCTTATTTGTCGGGTCTGTTACATAAAAAATGTGAATAGCTTACTTAGCGAATATGAATGGTTCGCCCTTGTATCCGACACGTTTAAGGTCCACAGTGGTGACACCGTACTTGTCGACCTTCACACCATGCGGAAGTTTAACCCAATGGTATCAAAACAAGGGGATCTTGAAAAGTACGTAATCGAGCTCGCAAATCTCCTCTACGAACCTATAGTAGGAGTTCAACCCACATTGTCCGACGATACTGAACTGCTCATGAAACACATCTATGCGGACCCGCTGTTTTAGACTGTGCTCTTCCTATCCCGAGCTGTCGTATAAAATGTGTACCTATTTATGTTGTATGATTGCCATATCACAATTGTAAATTTTGGTCATTTTGCCAACCATAGCAGCATATCATCACTTGATAACCTCCTAGTGAATTGCACCTTTAACCATTCGTTGAACCTACGGTTGTGCTCTCTCGTGATCTAAACCTTCGACAGGACTAGATTCTGTTGGCGTACCATGTCTTTGTGCTTGTCGATGTACGGGGACACTTCGATCATGTGTTGCAAGACCGTAAAATAGGGTTGAGCGTACGTATCCAGATCGGGATTGATTGCTTTTCATGAGGACATGACCCCTATGGATACAACAATCATATTTGCTATGCTTGCTGTTCCAATTACAAGAGCTCGTACGCTTCACTTAAATTATCAGGTGAGCTCATTTTTAGTAGTGCATTTATATTATGTGAACTATATGATACTACCTAATGATAAAAATTTATATTTATACAGCATCATATCACTTTTTTTCCAAGCTAAGCAACAGTTCGAGCTGGACACATTTTGGAATCCAATTCGGCCACCGAAGACAGCACTGACTTCAAATGTGCATAACTTTCACATACAGAGTCCGTTTGAGCTTTACGAGTACTTGATGGAAAGCTTATCTCATCCTCTCTTCAACGGATGCGACCTTACCTTGAAATTCCTTATG
Organism: Hsuehochloa calcarea; assembly: GCA_036346395.1. Taxonomy (NCBI): domain Eukaryota; kingdom Viridiplantae; phylum Streptophyta; class Magnoliopsida; order Poales; family Poaceae; genus Hsuehochloa; species Hsuehochloa calcarea. Next base: position 2,064,064 of record CM070607.1, read on the forward strand.
TGGGCACCACAATCGCTAAAATAAGGTGGTGCGTCACCTATTTGGGCCAAATTAGGCCTTGTAATGCTTGGGCTCAAGGGAAGGCACGACCCTACGCAGTCCGTACTGTTTATGAGGCACTATTTACATATGAATAATACTATAAATAGTACTATCCTCTATTTTGTTAGCTATGTGCGGCTTTCCCTTCCCTATATAAGGAGGTCGCACACCTCTAGTTTTCTTGGATTTTGTTTAGTTAAAAGTTAACTTCATTGCAACTTCGTGTATTAGCTTGTGTCGATTAGACCAACCATAATACCGCTACAGAATCCCAACTTTATCAAATATTTTAATCTTATTTGCAATTTCAGATTGCTTATTATCTTGTTTTTGCGTGCTCTTCGATTGCATACAGGAATAGACCTTCGTGGTCAGGTCGATCGTGCTTCTAGCAAGGTCGATAATGATCTCGGAGTTGCTTCCACGATTGTTGGGCATATTTGTCGTGTGCGATTGGTAGCCGAATCGTGAGAGTCGTCTCCACCAAAATCAAGTTATACTTCTCACCGAAAGATCGGGACACCCATTGTCGCATCAGCTTTCCTTTCGATGGTTCCGATACCCTCCAGTCTCCCCTCATGACGAGATAGAGGCACATCTATTGGTTCCATCTGAGCCATGTAGTCGACGCAGAACTCAATGACCTCTTCAATTGCATAACCTTCGATGATGCCGCCCTCTGACTGAGATCAATTCCGTGCGTGGGACTTGAGAATTCTCATGTACCTCTCGAACATGTACATATAACGTAGGAATACAGTGCCGCATATCTTTATCTCTTTCACAAGGTGTACAATGAGATGAACCATGATATCGAAAAATGACGGAGGGAAATACATCTCTAGATGACATAGAGTCATCACCACCTCGGCCTATAGAGCATCTAGTCCTTCGGGATCGATGACCTTCTGAGAAATTGAGTTAACAAAATAATACAGCCTCATGATTGGCACTCGGACCTTGTTCAGCAAAATACTCTTAATTGTAATAGGAAGTATTTGTGTCTTCGGCACATGACAATCATGAGACTTCATACCAATTATTTTCAAATCTTCTATAAAAATAAGTTTCTTCATGCTGGCGGAGTAACCGGATGGAAGTTTCACACCATTCAAGCTCTGACACAATTCATTTCTCTCGGCCTTGGACAAAGTGTAGCAAGCTGGGGGAAGGTACATTCGGTCTCTATCGGTGCTAACCCAGTCCTTATGTTCATATCAACCAAGTCACCCCGTGCGTTGACACCATCCTTTGTTTTGCCATGAATGTTCAGTAAGAGACCAATCAAGCTATCACATATATTCTTCTCCACGTGCATAACATCGATGAAGTGGTGAACTTCTAAGTGCTCCAAATAAGGTAAATCCTAAAAAATTGACCGCTTTTTTCCAAATGTTCTTCTGATGGGTTCTCAATTTACGTATCTTTCCAAACACAACATCGATATCTTTAACCATATCGTAGAACTCTTTTCCTTTAAAAGCCCTTGGAGTTGAACCATCCTTCTTATTTTCGTCGAATTATTTCTTCATCTTGCGGTATGGGTGATACTTGGGAAGGAACATATGGTAATGCATATACATAGTTTTGCGTGAGTTGTTCAGCCACACAATCTTGGTACCATCTAAGCAGTGCGGACATACTTTGACTCTTTTTGTACTGAACACCAACAGGTTACGATGGACAAGAAATCATTGATGGTGTAGAACAACATGACGTGTAAAGTGAAGTTCTCTCGTTTGTACGTATCTCATACCTGTACCCCTTCGTTCCACAGTGTCACAAGATCTTCCAACAATGGTGCTAGGTACACATCAATATCGTTCCTAAGTTGCTTCGGCCCTTGGATAAGTAGTGATATCAAAATGTACTTCCGCTTCATACATAGGTAAAGAGGAATGTTGTACATACATAGATTCACAGGCCAGGGCTTTGTCAACTGCTCATGTTACCGAAAGGATTCATTCCATCTGTACTCAACCCAAGCATTATATTCCTCAGTTCTGCACTGAATTCTTCGAAGTTCCTAGCAAAGTTTCTCCACTGGGCAGAATCAACAGGGTGTATTATCTTTCCATCTTTCTCACGCTCTTACGAGTGCCAACACAACAATCTTGCCTCGTTTCGGTTCACAAATAAATGTTTCAAACGAGGAATTACAGGCAGATACCACAACACCTTAGCAGGAGGTTCTTACTTCACCTCGATGCTCTTGCTATCATCGGAGTGATTCTTACGCTTGTATCGGGATGCTTTGCACACCGGACATATATGCATGTCTGCATACTCCTTACGTTAGAGGATACAATCATTTATACATGCATGTATTCTTTCTACTTCCATTCCCAATAGACAAAGAATCTTCTTGGCTTGGTAGATGGTTCTGGACAACACGTTTCCCTCTAGAAGGATGTCCGCTAGGAGACCTAACAACATCGTAAAACTCTTATTGGACCAACCATTGCTTGCCTTCAATTTCAGCAGTCAAGCACGGATGATAATCTTGTGTATTCCGGCTTGCAGTTAGAGAATAAAGGTTTCATCGAGTCCTCCATTAAGCCCTCGAACGTACGAAACTCTTTCTTACTATAGTTCTCTTCTGCATCGCGTAGCATCTGATCTAGATTATCATCGTGTGACCTATCCTCATCGAAAGCACATTCCACATCCAGCATATCGTTGATTTCGTCGGCGATGTCCTTATTACTACCTTCCCGTATAATTTGCTCTTCACCGTGACTAGTCTAACGTGTGTACCTTTTTTTGAAACCCCTTCAAATTAAGTGGACTTTGATCTGCGCTGGATTGGTAAACATCTACAGATTTTCACAATTAATGTGTTGACAATACATCAGTCAATCTGATGGAGAAAGGAGGCCATGAATGTCACACACACTGTTGAAAAGACCCTTACGGTCGTTCAAAGAGACACGGCGGCATGTGTTATTTAGTGGTAGTGCGTAAATCGACATCTACGGATGGCATGATAGAAAACCAACATATGTACAACCCATGGAAGTGGATGGATGGACCAGGTAGCTTGCAGCAGCCAGTGTAGCACACAGTTTCTACAGTTTCTACCGCATCTGCACCAGCAAGGCAAAGGCAAGCTAAGGATGCTAGTTTCTGATGATACACACTCCCTCAAATTGAAGCTGAAGACCTAAGCTTACTGCTACCTGCACAGTGTGTGTGTGTGTGACATTCATGGCCTCCTTTCTCCATCAGATTGACTGAAATGGCAAATCAAATATCATGCCTTGATCAGTGCATACCTCAATTAGTCAATTGCATGCCTGGTACTACAATAATTGCCAGTGCATACTAGATCGTAAGCTCCTTTTGTAAAGCTAGCTAGGAAGCAACATACACGTACATGTGGTTGGGGCGTTCATCAGACAAGAGGAATAGATGGCATCTGAATCCATTGAAAGCAGTGATCTCTCTGTATCTGTTGAAGCACAAGCAGTCACGCACATAGATTGTTCAGAGTTGAGACAGCAGAGAAAGGTCGACAAGGTCGCCGGCAAGCTTTGCCAGGCGTGAATCAACCTATGTATCGTAGTCGTAGGTAGAAGATCCGGATGGAGAGAATTTTAAAAAATAAAATAAATTACAGTGGTTGAACTAATGGATCCTACCTCGTCGGCCCTTTTTCAGAATAGAGATGTGGAGTCGAGGGATGAGCGAAATGATGGCGCAAGAGGGGAGAATCGGAGCGCATGCTCCGCTTTGCCGCTTTAACCCGGTGATGTTTGCTTTTGCAGCGTCAGTGCTGCGGTGTGCGGTGCAGGGTTGAAGAATCAACCAACCGGGGCCGGCCGGGGCGGATGGATTCAAAGGCGACAATGATTCCGACTCCCGGGTGGGAAACATGCAGCACACCACGCATTGGAATTAGAATGATCTGTCAGTCTGTCAGTCTGTCTATCTGGATTTTATTTCGACGGACAGCCGTATATATTGATCTCATCTTGTTGGAATCCCGTCGCGTCGCATCGCATCGCATCTACCGGCTAGCACCTCAGCTTCCCTATTGAGTTTTCTAGGATTTCACGAGAGTTTTCTAGGATTTTCAGTTCAATTCTCTCTCTCTCACCAAGAACAAACAAAGAGTCCCCGCTTGTATGAAGATGATCGATCACTCGGCTAGCAGTAGCACCATGTATGTATTTCAGATAGCCCGGGAAACGCACGCTGGTAGACAGGCCGGCCCATTCAGCTCATATTAACTAGCAGGCCGAAACTTCACCGGACCAAGCTTTATTCGTATCTCGCCAGATCCAGGCCCTCCGGTGACATCCGAAGCCTAAGCCCGAGTGCGTTGTTAAGGGCGATGCTGGTGTGTTAGGTGTTTGTTGCTGTAATAGGTTTGTTTTATCGCAACGCAACAGATGATTTGAGATGTTGGGACTATATTTTTACTGTTGCAATAGCAGATTATTGAAATAAGCTTTTTTTTTCATAATTTTTTTGAATGTTGCGTGGTTCTGCTGGTTGTTGCACAAACGAAATCAAAATGTTTCATAAGTTTGCTTCAAATGTTAGGCCGTTTGAGATGTCTTATGCTTTTTGTTGCACACTGATGGTTTTTGTTGATCTCCACTGGATACGTTGCTGTGCCCAGCGTGCTGGTTTGTTGCACTTACAATGCAGGAAGAAATGCAGTGCTTCTTAGAATTTTTTTTTGCTACGGGAGCATGTTTTTTTTTTGTTGCTTACGCTTCTTTTCGGTGTCACATGAGGGTGGATATTTTGGTATTTGTTGCATCGGATGTGGATTTGTTGCATATTTATTAAATAATTATTGTATCTCATCATTTTTTTTTTTTGCGTCCGATCGAATAGCTGAGATCAAACTTTTCAAGTTAAATTCGACAATGAAGAGCATACGATATGAGCTTTCAATTGTACGTCCGGCCGCTAGACACTCCCAAGAAAATAGCACTAAAGAGCAAATGGCACAGCTTATACAATCAGTGTAGATTAGGAAAGGTCCACACAACAAAGGCACATACGTAGGGATCAAAAATGCAAAATTTATTATGATGCAGCAGATCGATCGTTACTCCGATTACGAGCCAACACAACTACAGTACGAATTGAAAGCCAAAGATCGAAAAAGGTATATAGAAATAAGACATGAAAATACAAAAAAAAATTGACACGATGGTGAACAATTAAGCAAACCAATTAAATCGAAAGGACCGGCCTGAACTGACGAAGCTCAATACCGAATTCAACACGTGTTGGGAAAAAAATAAAATAGAGGCCATAATCGATTAACGCGCTGTTGGATTGGATCCGGATGGAATGGATGAGGATTCAGAAGACCTTTGCGACGTCCTTCATGAGGCCCGGGTTGGCGTTGCAGAAGGAGATGAACTCGTTGAAGTCGATGAAGCCGTCGCCGTCGGTGTCGATCTCGGCCATCATGCGCTGCACCTCGTCCGCCGACGTCGACCCCAGCGTCCGCAGCGCGTCCGTCAGCTCCGACAGCGAGATCTTGCCGTCGCCGTTGGTGTCGAACCTCTTGAAGATCCTCTCCATGTCAGGCGAAGAAGACGCCGCCATCGATCCTGCCGGTCGGGAAAATTCTTCTTCCTCTTCTTTTCCTTCGCTAGCTAGCCAGATGTGTAGCAGTGGCAGTGATCAGGCTGGCGTTTCTGAGGTACGTCTCTCCGAGATCTCAGATAGCTCCTCTTCTTTGTGCTTCGATCTCTCGATCTCTCTTAGCTATATATAGGGCGCCATCGCTGCAGCTGTGTGTGGAGGACAAGGAGCATGCATGCATGCACGAGAGGCCGGGAGAAATTGTCGTTCAGCTAGCTTGCCCGGCCGTCCGTCTCCTTATGAAACGGGCGCCGGCAGAATCGTTCAGCCAGATCACGAATCCACAGATGGTAGCAGTGATCACATCTCCGGGGCAGCATGCATGCAAATTTCAGGCTCCACTGAATTAACGTGAAAAACAGGAGGCCTAAATAGCTCAAGGCCCATAAGTCCATTTCTTAAAACCAAACCAAATAGCCTCAGGCGGCGGCCGTCAGTAGGGCTGGAAACGAGCCCATGAGTTGTAACTCAAATTTCATTATCTACTGCCTAACCCATGTATTAAAAGCTACAATAGTAAGATATCAAATTGACAAGAAGGATCATGTATACAATAGGAATATAACTACCGTTATCCTCTAAATATAGCAATTTCAAGCATTCATACACGCATGCATAATAGATTTTACAAAAAGAAGTACAATAGTTGAAATAATGGGATCTACATGATCAAATGAGGTACTTGTCTTGCTCTTGTGTCTCAGGGTATGAGGATGGAGGATCGTCAAAAATTTCGTTCGAGGTATCGACGTCTATTCAAAAAGGGCCGATAGCAAATTAATTATAGAAAAATAATTTTAACATGAAAAAAATCCAAATATTTTTGCATATTTAGATAGAACATGATTTTAGATGAATTCAAAAAAAATTTCCATTCAATTTGGAATTCATATGCAAAAGTTATTAGTGTTTGAATTTAGCTTGGTTTTGAGAATCTTGAAGTTAAATAAAAAGGTGACATCGAAAGCGCATTCTCCGTGGTTTACACCCTTTCTAACAAAGAAAGCGTATTTTCCTCTGAATTGAAAGCGGATTTTCTCATTTTTTTCTCTATTTTTTGAATTTTATTAACTTACATATGGGGCTTACTTGTTAGTGATTCATATTTCTTATTTTATTGATTTTATTTACAAAAAGAAGGCAATCCCACGTGTCATAGAGTCACTAATTTATTAACTAGATGATTAATTCCTAATTTGATTTAATCCACTAACAATTGGGGTCCAGATGCCAACCTCTCGATTTTTAAAGCACATTTTAAAATCGAGAATAGTGAGTGATCCCACATGTCAATGACTCATTTACTAAATACATTTTAAATTAGATTTCTGATTAAATTTTCACCCGGTCCCACTTGTCATACACTCACTACACTTAACTGCTATCACTTAGCGTTAATCATCTCTTAATCCTATGGGCACTCACACACACACACACACACACAGAGAGAGAGAGAGAGAGAGAGAGATAAGAAGAGCAGCAGAGCTACGCTCATGGCCAAGTGCTATGGCGAGTTCGCTGACGGCGAACGACGCAATGAGCGGCGGCGTTGAGCAACAGAATGGAAAAAGGGGAGCAGGGCAAAGCTATTGGTGGTGGTGGCGGTAACAGAGATAGCTGGAGGTGGCGTCACGGCGGTGAGGAGTGGAGGAAGCTCTCGGGCCTGCGATGAACTTCGTGTAGGAGGCTTTCCCTGGGCTGAAGGAGGGGCGCACTAGACACAGTGAGTGCAGGCGATGCTAACCGTCGGGACCAAAAATACTAGTTTGGAACCATCTGTGTATTCTGAATTATTCCTAGATCAGTAGCTAGCTTACATAGAAAATAATGATAAAATACCATCTATTTATTCGATTTAACTAAAAAGATATCAAAATAACAAATAGTAATAATAAATGGACCTTGTGGTCAACGTTTACTTAACTTGCCAGGTAGGGCTAAAGAAACAAATAAACTCTTACAGCGAAATGAAAAACTTGGAAAGACCAATCAACATGCCCACAGGCAATCAAGTGGAGAGAGCATGATTTTAGATGAATTTTTAAAAAAATATTTATTCAATTTGGAATTCATATGCAAAAGTTATTAAGGTTTGAATTTAGCTTGGTTTTGAGAATCTTGAAATTAAATAAAAAGGTGATGTTGAAAGCGCATTCTCCGAGGTTTACGCCTTTTCTAATAAAGAAAGCGTATTTTGGTTTGAATTCTTCTAAGGATTACACTTTCCAGTAGAGAAAGCGTATTTTCCTCTAAATTGAAAGCAGATTTTTCTCATTTTTGAATTTTATTAACTTACATGTGGGGCTTACTTGTTAGTGACTCATATTCTTATTTTTTTGATTTTATTTACAAAATAGAGGCAATCTCACATGTCATAGACTCATTAATTTATTAACTAGGTGATTAATTCATGATTTGATTTAATCCACTGACATTGGGGTCCATATGCCAGCCTCTCGATTTTTAAAGCACGTTTTAAAATCGAGAATAGTATAATACCCCGTCCTACTCGTAGTGTGGCCCATGAGGAGTTATGTGGTGGGATTAGTCCCACATTGCTTGTCTCAAGTGAGTTGTAGTAGTATATAATGCCTGTTGGATCCAAACGTAGCACCTCCGGGTTAATCCTTTTACACGAAGCGAGGACAAAAGTGTAAGTGAGGTGCTATGTGTGCGCGGGTTCGCCCCATAGTGGGTTGGGCATTGAGCCGATTTTGAGTCAGGGTGTTACAGATGGTATCAGAGCATCAACCTTCGCTGCACGGGCGCGTGCGGGACAGGGGCACGGGCATATGGCGCATGGCACATGTGGGCCCCGAGTGGACACACGGCATGGCATATGTGCTGGCACTAGACGCACGGACGTGTACTGAGGGGTGGTTCTGGGCATTTGCCGCGTATGCGGTATGCTGTCGAGGGCGTCAGCCCTTAAGGGGTGGTGAATGTAATACCCCGGTCTACTCGTAGCATGGCCCATGTGGCCCATGAGGAGTTGTGTGGTGGAATTAGTCCCACATTGCTTGTCTCAAGTGAGTTGTAGTAGTATATAATGCCTGTTGGATCCAAATGTAGCACCTCCGGGTTAACCCTTTTACACGAAGCGATGATGAAAGTGTAAGTGAGGTGCTATGTGTGCGCAGGTCCGCCCCATGGTGGGTTGGGTATTGAGCCGATTTTGAGTCAAGGTGTTACAAATAGTGAGTGGTCCCACATGTCAGTGACTCATTTAGTAAATACGTTTTAAATTAGATTTCTGATTAACTTTTTCACCCGGCCCCACTTGTCATACACTCACTACACTTAACTATTGTCACTTAGCGCTAATCATCTCTTAATCCTATGGGCACTCACATATAGAGAGAGAGAGAGAGAGAGAGAGAGAGAGAGAGAGAGAGAGAGAGAGAGAATAGGAAGAGCAATAGAGCTACGCGCATGGCCAAGTGCCATGGCAAGCTCACCAACGGCGAACGACGCGATGAGCGGCGACGTTGAGCAACGAAATGGAAAAAGGGGAGCAGGGCAAAGCTATTGGTGGTGGTGGCGGCGACAAAGATGGCTGGAAGTGGCGTCACGGCGGTGAGGAGTGGAGGAAGCTCTCGGGCCTGCGACGGACTTTGCGCAGGAGGCTTTCCTTGGGCTGAAGGAGGGGCGCGCTAGACTTAGTTAGTGCAGGCAATAATAACTGTCGGGACCCAAAAATACGATTCACAAACCCTCTGTGTATTCTGAACTAATCCCAGATCAGTAGCTAGCTCACACAGAAAATAGTGATAAAATACAATCCATTTATTCGATTTAACTAAAAAGATCTTAAGAAGCGGCCGACTACCTGAGGAGGCGGCTCAGCCAGATTAGGTGGCACCGACACCAGGTGGAGAGATCCGGACGGCCCGAGGCGGCAACGTCCCCTCGGAGGATAGGGCGACACCGAAGAAGTGGCTCTCTGGAGACAGCGGCGGTGACGGTTGCCCTAGTCCGGGGTAGAGGCGCCGAGCGGTAAGAGGCGGCGGTCTTCAAGGATCCGGTGGCGACGCAAGGAGTCGGGCGCGGCTTCGACCGGTGCGCAACAAAGATCTGGCGGAAATCCGGATCGGCGACTGGAGAGGCGGCAACGACAGGAGGTAGTCGACAGGGAGTGTTGATGGCGAGCGTAGTGGAGAAGAACACCCAGGCGACGACGGCGACTGGAGGAAGGAACCAACGACGGTTTGAAAAACCTAGATACGCTCTGATACTATATTATGAATAACGACCACAAAGCCAATAGACACACACACACACACACACATATATATATATACGACGAGGAAAATATACAAACAATAATATACATCTAACACCAACAATGTATCTGTGTACACTATCTACTGATCCAGTGAATAGTACGTATACACAGAGAGTTTCAAACGTAAATCCAGGTCCCCACAAATGTCCTGTTCACGACCTGCTGAAGCATGGCCGAACTGAGCCAAGCCCAGATACAATAGATTTTTTATTATTTTTGCTCAGCATGGTTCAACTATCCAAACACCCTTTATGCATTTGTTTGTCCGGTGCTGTAAATAATTTTTCGTGTAAAAGGCGACGTACTTTTGAGCTTAGTTGAGACACATGCTCCCAGCAAGTTGCTCTTAGCAAGTTCTCAATCTCTCAGTTTGATCATTCGTAGTGTACCGTGTACATCACAATGAACCTAGCCAATATATTTTGGATTACTGCATTCAGATCTCTTGGCTTCTTTGCCAGTCGATGCTTGTACTAATTTGCAGCAATGTTCAGACTTGTTTCTCATTGATATATCTGACACTTGCGTATTACTGATTTTGTCAAAGGCTCTAGGTTGTCCAAATTCGTAACTTCCGAGCTACATTGCAGGTCTGAGACTGACATAATTAATGTTGTGGAACAAAGAATATGTCATTCAATGGAGGAAGGGCATTTCGAAAACCTACCTGGGAAGGGCAAACCCCTGAACCTCAATTCGTACCCTCACGCAGATCCTGCAGAAGCCACCCTTTACAGGATACTGTCAAGGAACGGTTGTGCACCCGGATGGGTTCAGCTGAACAAGGAAATTCGAGGTATGGTTGCGGGCTGGAGGTCAGCATGAAGAAAGGCTTGGTCAAACCGCTTTGAAGACGATGGCTCAACCTGGCATGATGATTGCAGGATTCTCCAAGAACAAAATCGCCAAATAAACGACAAGGTGCTACCCTGTACCAGCTCCCATATGTATAGTGTATACATCAAAATGAACTAGCTAATCTGGGGTCTCATTTTGCTGGAAAATTGCAGGTTTTCCGATTCAACCTGATAGTACCCTTTGGGCGTCAAATGTTTGGTCTTAACTGGGACAAGGAGCTGGACAAATTGAAATTGAAGTAAGAAAGAAAACGCTGCGCTACTAGGACTCAGTTTCAGAGGCTTTGTCCTATGATTTTGTTGTATTCAACTGTAACTTGGAACGTCAAGTAGGAGATTCTTGAATAAACAATCAAGATAGTACGGTTATAGACACGTAGATTTTTATGCAGTTATATGTTCTTGGATGTAGTTTTCAGGTGTAGGCCTGTACCCCATAAAGCAATGAGAATCGAACGCAATGGCTGTAACATGCAGAACCAAAGCTTATTTTCTGCAATAGAGCTGAATACTGACTGCTGGAATTGTGTGCTATGATATGCAAGATGGGAATGAATGATTCTAGTTTGTTCTCACTCCATTACGAGTCAGTTTTAGGATATGGGCCACTGCCATTTTCGACAAGCGCAATGAAGCATGCCTTGTATGTTGAGGAGTGAACAGAAAACGAACAAAAAGAAGATAATATAGTGTATACTACTAGTAGTAGTAAGAAGCAGGTCAGGTCAGATCATGGAACAGCACTGTGCGGCCTGCATGCAATAAATTTTGTTCTTTGATTGTACCCTCTCACCGAAAACACAGCTGCACCAGTGCTATAATATAAAGTCAAATAGCGCGCTCTCTCTCTCTCTCTCTATATATATATATATATATATATATATATATATATATATATAACACTTTACTCTCGGGTGTAGTTACTCCCACATCTGATATACCACCTAATTTTTTTGACATACTCCTTTATCACTTTGGGTATACTCGTATACTAATTATAAGATACTTCAATGTGAACCACACGAAAAAATTACAAGAGAGTCCACAGTTTTAGTATATATGAGAAAGTGTAAAATTGCACTGTATCTTTGAACCTGTGAGGTTGTACCATTTTATTCTCTCAATTTGTATTTTACTTTTCCAGCCACTTAAACTTGTATCCATTTGCTCCGTAACCCCATACACTAGTTTGCTAACGGAAGTTGCTGAGCTGGCGCAGCACAGTACCAAAGCAAGGGAACAATACTTCCCCCTCTCTCATGGCCGACCAGAGGAGGCAAGGTGAGGGTGGCGACAAACTGCGACAGCAGAGCTCCGACGAAGATGCGAGCACAATGCATTCCTGGCCCTAGCGAATCCATTTTTGTCGCCGTAAGGTGATAAGTAGGGGTGGAGCCAATTGGGCCCACCCGGTGTCACATGACACCAGGTCCCCAAAAAAGTAGATATTATCATGTATATACTATGCGTGCACCCCCTAGACCAAAAAGCTGTGCACCCTAGTTCAACCCAACCTCCGATCTCGTACAGTCTTGTTGCTCCGCTCCCACTGGTCGTGACTAGGCCAGGACGAATGGGTGACCTAGTAGTGCGGTCTAGTTGACATGAGCAGTCAACACAACCCAATGGCACCCGTATGTCTGCACGCATCAAAACCAGCAGCCCAGCACTAGCAGTTGTACATGTGATTCCCAGTCATGTATCGTGTTAGTGTGTCGTGTGGCTGTGGAGTCCGCATTTGTTCTTCTCCCTCTTGGCCCCCGTAGTTCACAATTTTCTTCGCCTCGCCTGGTCGGTGAATGGTAGCTGCGGCCGCCGGTGCGGATTCTGGAGGGATGCCTCGGCTGCCGCCCACACCAGCCACGGTGTCCCTTGCCCAGTCGCCCGTCGGAAGGACCAAGTCATGAATCGCGGAATCGACATGAGGTATGTCCCACATCTTCAGTTCTTCTGATTTCTTTCAAGCAAAGAGGCTAAATTTGCTAGTTATGGTTTCAATGTGATGATTGTTGATTGATTTTTGTTGAAATGTAGGGTCAATACTTAGGGTTTGAATTTGGTTTTTTGGAATTCTGGCCTAGTTCATTGCAAATCGGAGGTAAAACTGCAAGTGATATCCATCATCGATATGCTCATGTTGGACCATGCTTTGGATTTGACTTAGGAGTTTTTTTTACTATAATATCAAGTAAGTATGTTCCTGCTCCTAGACGTATGTTTTTAATATATTGTTCTTTAACTGTTGAACATACCATGATTCCTGTATTTTATGGAAAAGTTTTTGAATAATCGGCAAGTGACATATAAATTTATGAAAAAGTTTCTAAAAAGGAAAGTGTCAGACAGTGCTACTAATGTTGTGATTCGTCGCTCCATGAACTTGAAAGAATGTAAATACTAAAAGGTAGTGTATTATTTTTATTTGTGTATTATTTTTATTTTATCATTATACTATTTTTACTTCAGAATTTTTAGTCATTTTGTTCTCTTTCTATTGGTCATTGAGACCGAATGATGCATTTTATCAATGTTTGCCGCATAATTTACTATTTAGTACAGCGTTGTTTGAAAATTATATATGATATTATATGTAATTATACTATTTAGTCATTTAGTACAATGTCCTAGAGGTCGTCGACCTCATTGATGTCGTCCCCATGGACTCTCCTCGAGCCAATCCTCCTTCTGTGCACGGGTTCGTAGGCCCCGGGAACATGCCATGTGCATGGTGTCCTCAGAGCCCCACCGTCACAACTCACAACCCGCCAAAGCCCCATGCCCCCCCCCATCCCTTGCTCTGCTGCGTTGCAAGGAAGAAAATGGCACCATGCCAATTTGACACTGTGCCCACGCAGTCGAGCCTAATCCTACGGCATCATCCGCATAGGATGCCACCTCAGCAACTACCGTTAGCAAACGACCGAATGGGGTTGTGGTGCAAACGGGCGCAAGTTCAGGGGTTGAAAAAGTAAAATACAAGTTGAGAGGGTAAAGTGGTACAACCAGAGTTCAGCGGCTACAATGCATTTTTCTCTTTATATATTTCTCTCTTTTATTAGTACTAATATATTTCTTGTCTCTTCAATGCTATCATCACCATTTTGTTATGTGAAAAAAAGGAGTGAAAGGAGAGAAAAAATAAAGAGAAAAGAATCTTCAATTGGTGTCAGCCCGTGGTGTCATCCCCTTCTTCCTACTGAGCAGGAGATTGTGTAATGTCACTCAGCATCTTCAATGCAGCGCAAGGGTTGTCTATTGGTACCTGTCAGCGAGAGAAGAAAAGTTGAGCATTAGATTTTAGTAGCATGAATCCCACGAGCATTGAAGAAGCCACTACAGCAGCAGTTCAACTGCCTGTCCTAGACTCCTAGCACACACAGGTCCCTAGCTATCTATCACTGTTTCTGCATGTGTGCCTGCCTGCCTCTTGTCTCTCTCGCAGACAGGCAGTGCTGCATTTCTTGCATCTCACCAACCACTACATGAATGCACACTCTTTCCAGCTCACACAGAGAGAATCGAGCCTGTCCAAATCCTAATGGCTAGGGCTAGCGCTGGAAAAAAATTATTGCATTTGCAAGCATCAGATTCAGTGTTGGGTGATGCATCACAGGCTCAACATACAGCTAGCTCACCACAATTTGCAACAATGACGTGCTTATCTGATATGTTAATGGAAGAAGAGGTTTCAATAATTACCATGTGTCCAGCTCCGAGTATCCAGTAGAATTTCAAGTTGTTGTAGGATTTGACGAAGGCTTGGGTGCCAGCTGCTTCATCTCCATTGCAGTAGAGCGGCACCCTGGGTGAGATTGTGAAGTTCTTCAGGCCGTCCCACCTGACAGAACAACACAAATGCATGAACAATTAAAACCACTTCTCTTTGCAATTTACATAGTGACCAGAGAAGTGGATTCTGCACAAGTTGCAACACTTACTTGAGTTTCTGAACCCAATCCAGTGTTCCCTTGGTTGCGCAGATCAGATCAAGCTGCATGAACCAAAGTAAATCTCATTATACAATGAATGATTTCATATTTAGCTAAGTTATCTGCAGAGTTTCTCAGGAAATTTCACATGTCAGGAGTCAGGTGTTTGTTTGCTGCTCTAACTTGTGTCTTGTACAATAGAATTAGCTTTGGGAGTTTACTGAAAACAAAAGCTATAACAAGACAGCGTCGAGCTAACATTCCAGTCCAGATGCCCGTGATAAGCCAGCCTACCAAGGATATCACATCACCACATCTTGCACCTAGAGATCAGGCACATGATCAAAGTCATGATACCCGGAGTTCACGGATCGACCATATGGAGTATATGTTTATCCAGCCGTGCAACATGCACTGTACTAAAAATACTGAACCTTTTTTTTTTTGGTCATGGAGTATTGACTAGTGCATAGCCAAGTGCTTGTTTTGTCATGTGCAATATTCCTATTGAGATCCCAGAGCACGTGCCAGTACTTGATTTGGCAGCTTGTGTGAATGTGATGCTATGCAACACTAGGACGGACAAACAAAAGCCAATATTTTCCGGCCCATCCTGACAGACAGGTGTGTTGAGCACAATACAACACTGTGCCATTTCATCTGTCAGAAGTGTAAGCTTGGGACTTTGGCTGCAAGTGAGAGCTGGCAGGTTTATGAATCTATGTATCTGTCCAAGAACATGCAGGCATCAAGTACTCGGACAGAGCGAGCTGTGCCTGTGTCGATCATGAGGACGTTTTTATACCTGTCCGCTGTAGATTGTAACATCCACACCAAGTTTCAGGAGCTCATCAACCTGCATGCATCAAGTTTCACACGAGTTTACTACTAAGAACGGAGTAATTTCTTTAGTTGCAGTGGAAATGAAGAAAAACACTAGCAGATACAAAATAATTGTTGGCCAGACCAAACTATGAAGCTCACGCTCAGACGCGAACCCACGGGCTATGAAAAAGCTGATCGACCAGAAGATCGATAAATAACACACGCACCGCTGAAGCACTGCAGTTTTTGTATTTGTCGATTGCTTTGACTCAATCTTTACATTGCTTGCTTCTGTACCCCTTATAACGGCTCAATATACCACTCAGATTCGGTTTCTACTTTGACACAGAAACAGACGCAGTAAATATTACCTAACAATCACTCCTTAATATTTGTTGTACTTATTATATTTTGTGTGCTGCTAGTTGGACTCAACTTCAATATGGCTCCCACACACTCGGCCAAAGACGGTGGCATAACTCAAATACGTCCAGTTGGACTCAGTGAAAAATCTATCGGCCGATTTTCGCCGGTTACCGCCGTAGCCGGTAGAAATTCAAACTGGCGGCGAAAAATCGGTTTTGGTAAAATTTGTTCGAAAAAATTCGAATTTGCATGAATTATGTTCGAATTTGATTTTTTTTAAAATTTAAAATTCGAAATTTTCGAATTTTTTTTAAAAAATTTCGGCCGAAATTTGGCCGAAATTTCCGGTTACCGGCGGTAGCCGGGGTTATCGGCGCCCTCCGAAAAAAAAATCCAACCGGTATAGTAAACACTGGTTGGACTCGACTTCAACTTGGCTCACACTTACTTGTCCGGAGATAATAGCACAACTCGAACACTTCTTGGACTCTTACTCATTGATACAGTCGGTCTCATCTACGACTTGCCTAACTCGTACTCAGATTTCAAGGTGGTCACGGCTTTAACTAGAGTAACACACGGACTCGACTCAGGACGATGAACACATCTCCTCGACATCCCGGACTTAATACTACTTACGTGACTCAGGACGACGAACTCGCTTTTTCCTTCTTCGGCTTGCGGCATTCTGAAGTAAAGTGTCCAAAATCCTAACAATTATAACATCTCACCTTTGTCTTGTCAAATTTTCAATTCTTATGGCATCGGCTACCGCCACCATTAGAGCCGCCGAAAAAGACCTCGCCTTTGCCTTTCGATGATCGGGCCTCCCACTCGGTGCGAGTTAACAGCATGTGCTTATCTTCGCTGCTGCCAGATTCTCGGATTCGTTCCTCGTGCGCCTTCAAGCGACCAATCACCTCCTCAACCGTCATCACCTTGAGGTCGCCAAACTGCTCAATGGCGGAGACAATTTGCAAAAACTTTCCAGAAATTGCCCGAAGGAACTTTCTCACAATATAACTTTCTTCCATCTTATCCCCCAAGATGACTCAGGACGACGAACACATCTCCTCGACATCCCAGACTTAATACTACTTACGTGACTCAGGACGACGAACACATCTTCTCAACGTCCCGGACTCGACTCAGTATCACAGCAGTGTTGGTTCATCATCGTTGAGAGCTTTAGCAAGAAGCGCTTTTTCCTTCTTCGGCTTGCGGCATTCTGAAGCAAAGTGTCCAAAATCCTAACAATCCTAACATCTCACCTTTGTCTTGTCAAATTTCCAATTCTTCTGGCATCAGCTACCGCCACCATTAGAGCCGCCGAAAAAGACCTCGCCTTTTGCCTTTCGATGATCGGGCCTCCCACTCGGTGCGAGTTAACAGCAGGTGCTTATCTTCGCTGCTGCTAGATCCTCAGATCCATTCCTCGTGCGCCTTCAAGCGACCAATCACCTCCTCAATCGTTATCACCATGAGGTCGCCAAACTGCTCAATGGCGGAGACGATTTGCAAAAACTTTTCAAAAATTGCCCGAAGGAACTTTATGACAATATAACTTTCTTCCATCTTGTCCCCAAGACTCGGATCTAGACGACAGTCAACCTCATGGCGAAGTTGTCGATCGACTCCGTCTCTTTCACACGCATTGCCTCGAACTCGCTCTTGAGAGTTGTACTCGCGCTTCGTTGACACGATCGGCACCAAGATGCATCGTCTTCAACGTCTTCCGCACAGCTTTGGCCGTCTCCTTTTCGTCCAGTAGGAAGAGCGTTTCCTCCAAGATGCCTCCATAGATCGCTGGCAAGGCTATCTGATCCTTGCACACATCGACGTTGTCGTCCTCGACCGCATCCCACACTCCCTGAGCGCGCATGTACACCTTTATCTTGATAGTCCATACTGCATAATTGCTCTTGGTGAGCATCGGATATTGCAGCGAAACAGAATTCTCCTTCGAACCGCTTGGTTCCTCGTCCTTCGTTATAGTTCTGATACCAATTGTTGGTCCAGACCAACCTCTCGGCACACGCACAGGCTAAAAAAAAACTGATCGACTAGAAGAAAAATAACACACGCCCCGCTGCAGCACTGCAGCTTTTGTATTTTTCTATTGCTTTGACTCAATCTTTACATTGCTTGCTTCTATACCCCTTATAAATGCTCGATATACTACTCGAACTCGGTTTCTACTTTGACACGGAGACGGACACAACAAATATTATCTAACGATAATTACCTCATGTATTCTTGGTTTCATGAAGTCTCCTGCAAGAGCTGCAAACACACTATTTGACTGTTCGCCCCAGCTGTACTCCAGAACACGCAGAACAAATTAAGTCTGTATATTATAACTAGAACTGAATGACAGATAGATTCAGTGTGCAAGAGTTTTTCACATTCTGAAGTGTACCTGAAATTTTTGGGAATGATGCGGAGCTTGTTCTTGATGACAGTGTCCATGAGGCCGTCGAGGCCGCCTTCTCTTGTGACCTTGGAGCTCAGATATTTGGAGTAGCCGTTCTTACCGAAGGACGCAAGCGATCTCTTGCGCTGCGTGGTGGCTGCGTCCTCTGACGACTCGTCCTTGAGGAAATTGTAGAAGCTCTGCAGTGTCACAGCATCACAGTTACTAGAGAATATCATCACCTAGTTGTTAAGATTCCAAACAATTAACAACCACCACAAGCAGAAGAAGATATATAGTTATAAGCATGCAGCATTAAGATAAGATGATGGAGCAACGTACGACGGAGTTACTGTTTTGCAGGACGGCGGACTCGAGGTCCTCCCACGAGTTCTCGGCGTCGGCGTACTGCTTCGCCTTGACCTGCTCCTGGATCTTGCTCGCCAGCCTGCGTATTTGCATCATCAGTTGGCAAATTTTGCGGTGGCCATTAACACCTCACCGCATGAGGATTGAGGAGAAGACATCCATGCGGTGGTGCATACCTGTCGCACTGCTGCAGGCCCTTCTCGTCGAGGCGGGACAGTTGGTACAGCAACGGCCCCCACGTCAACTGCACACGCAACGTACCATCATCCATTCGATTCAATTCCATCAAATCATACAAAGGTTGACGATAATATGTGCTTGGTTACTTACCACGAAGTCCTCCGGTGAAATCCAGCTATTTCCAAGAGCCACTCCTGCGTATATACGTACGCACGTAGATTCATGAATACATACGTAGATTAGAGAATGGAGATGCATAAAAAAAAGGGAGTAATCGATCGACGAGCTGCTCTGCTGCCCGCCTGACCTCCGAGCTTGGCGGTGAGGTCTCCGCGGCGGATGGCCTTGAGCGCGGCCAGGGCGGTGGTGACGGCGAACTTGCCGCCGTAGGACTCGGCGACGATGTAGAGCGGGCTCCCCTGCAGGCGCTTGTTGCTCCGGTAGAGCTCGCGGAGCAGCGTCGTCAGGTCGCGTGCCGCCCCGGCGTCCGTGCGCGCCATCAGGCTCTTGTGGCCGCCCTCCACGAAGCTGTAGCCCGTCCCCACGGGGTTGTCCTGCATCGACCGGATGTTAGCTGCCATTGCCATTGCCATTAGCCATTAGCCAAATCGGACAATGCATGCATTGAGTCAAGTAAGTTACCACGAAGAGGAGGTCGGCCTTGGCGAGCCAGGTGGAGGCGCGGGGCTTGAGGTCCGTGTCCAGCGGCCCGATCTCCATGAAGTTGCCGTACCCGACTCCGGACGCGCCCTGCAACATTGGAGACGACGATCGAGTTTATATATATTAACCAAATTATCGCTAGGTGGAGCCCTTCCCTTGAACTTGTATTGGTCAGTGTGAACGTGCTACTGACCGGGCCTCCCTGCAGCCAGAGCACGGTCGGCCATGGCGTGGTGCCGTTGTCCACGCGCTGCGCGCTGTGGTACAGCCACCAGAACATGTGCGCCTCTGCAACCACACAAGAGGGGCATCAACGTGAGCGAGCAGCAGGAAGAAGAAGAAGGAGGAGGAGGAGGAGGAGAACATGCGTAGCAAGTACGTAATTGACAGAATTAGTCGATGATGATGATCTAGCAAGTAGCGCTTACTCGGCCGTACTTGGACATACCCCCACTCCTCCGACCCGTCTGGCGTGCCGGAGGCGTCGGAAGACGCGACGGCCAGGAGGAAGGGAGCGGTGCAACAACACAACAAGAGCAAGCTGATAAACCTCGGCGCCATCGCCGTGACAAGGACGCGAGAGGCTCTCAAGAGTTAACAAGTTAAGATGCAAAGCGATGAAGCGGGTGCCCAGAGAGAGAGATAGGGAGAGAGATATTGGCCTTGTGCTTGATTGATACAATCATGGATGGATGCGCTTTGGTTGCGTGTTTGTTGTGTTAGTAGTGAATGGTGTGTATCCTGTTCTGTCTTGACGACGACGGGCAAGCAAGGGAAAAAACGAGGAGAGATCCGAGGTTGCACGCAAGAAGGAGAAGAATCCGAAGAAGAAGAATCCAAAAAGCTGCGCGCGGAGTTGGACTTGGAGGGTGCTGGCTTGCTTTTGGAAAAAACGCAAGTGCGCGCATGCATCACTATCATCCATGCTTGGATGATTCAGGTCCGGTTCGTACCTCCATTTCGCCGCTACCTAGGGTCTAGGGTCGCGGTAAATAAGGTCTCTCTCTGACTGACTCGATCAGCTTAATCGCTCGTACGTCGTCAGTAATCTTAATCTGAACGGAGTAAGAAAACTAGGAGATGGAGGACTTGGAAACTTTGGAATATTTATTTACCGAAAGAGATAGAAATAGGAAAAAGCAATGCTTGGGAATGTATATTTTCTGAAAGAGATGAGAAAGAGAATAGGGGGTCGAACTTGTTTGAATATAGTATTAGTATATTTTAATGGGCCAAAAGCAATATATAGCAAGTACAAGGTGGAGGACAAAAGTAAATAACACACTACACAATATATATATCTAACACCCCCATCAAACTAATTGTGGGTCAACAACACTGAGTTTGGAGAGGTAGAAGTAATGCTGAGCTCGAGTCTGTGCCTTGGTGAAGAAATCTGCTAATTGAAGCTCCGAAAGCACATACTGGAGAGCAATAACTTGATCTTGCACCTGCGATCGCATGTACGAAGCATCCACTCCAATGTGCTTGGTAAGCTCATGCTTCACGGGATTGCGAGCAATGCTGATCGCACGAAGACTATCGATAAAAGCGAGTCGGCAGTAAATGTAAACGCCAAAATCCGCAAGGAGCCACCGGCTGTGTGATCTCACCGTCAACATAAGCATAGCTCTCAACTCACCCTCGCCGAACGAGCAATCGCATGCGCTTCTTAGTCTTCCAGGCAATCAAGGAGGAACCAAGGAAAACACAATAGGCAGAAAGAGATCGGCGATCAGAATGATCGCTAGCCCAGGTCGCATCAGAGTACGTCTGAAACTGTAAAGAACTGGAACGAGGAAAGAAAAGACGCCGAGTGAGGGTTCCACTAAGATATCGAAGAACACGAAGAAGGTGATCAGAGTGGAGCCGAGTGGGAGCAGAGACAACCGACTCGGGATATGCACCGGGTGAGAAATGTCAGGTCGAGTAATCCCAAGGTAGACGAGGCTCCCGACAATATGGCGATAGCGAGTGGAATCCTCAAGAGGCTCACCATCAGTAGGCCGAAGGTGAACACCTAACTCCATAGGAGTACCCACTACGCGCTGATCAGTGAGACAAGCACGAGTAAGGATATCCTGAATGTACTTCTCCTGGGAGAGATAGTAGCCCTTAGGCGTAGAAGTGATCTCAATCCTAAGGAAGTAACGAAGAGGACCCAAATCAGACATCAAGAATTGCTTACTAAGACGCTACTTCACAAAAGCAATGTACTGGGAGTCATCTCCAGTAATGATCATGTCATCCACATATAGAAGGAGGAGCGTCCGACCCCGTGGAGAAGTGTGAACAAAGAGAGCAGGGTCGTGATCACTGGCAGAGAAGCCGGCAGCAGTGACAACAGAGGAGAAGCAGTCAAACTGAGAGACCATGTGAGAGGTGCTCCCATGTGAGTGATCAGTATTTGACATATTGTTGAAAAGTTTGTGATGAGTATTTGAGTTTGTTTTTGGGCTTTCTCTGCGTAGTCGTAGCTAGGGAAGCATTCGACCACGTTGGCCGTAGTCGAAGTCTGTTTCGACCACGCCGTAGTCGAAGTTTGTTACGACCGCGTTTGTCGTGGTCGGAGGTCACCAGGGAAGTATTCGACCACGCTAGTCGAAGTCTGTTTCGACCACACTAGTCGAAGTCTGTTTCGACCACGCTAGTCGAAGTCTGTTCCGACCACGCTAGTCGAAGTCTGTGTCGACCACGTTGCTATGTGATCTGAGGTCGGAAGGTTTTCGACTCCGGTGTATGTGGTCTGAATGGCGTCCGACCACGGAGGAAAGCTGTCAGTCGTATGCCCTCCAGAATCGGTCGTTCGAGTTGGGAACTGGTCGTATGGTTTTGTATTGTAGTCGTAGACCTTGTGCATTTGATAGTTCATCATTTCGACCGGTCTTGTTGCAGTCTAATCTCTGTGGATGAGTTTCGGGCTCTGGTTGCAGGGTCTGGTTCTTTGTATTGTGCCGTGCTATGTGATGCTTTGTGTTTGATTTGGTTGCAGGATCTTGGAGACAAGTCTTGGTGAGGTTTGGAGAGGTCGGGACTAGACATAGGAGATGTTGAGGTCCAGAACGACTGGAAACCACAGAAGACAAGTCTTGCAAGGTGATCGTAACGAGTTGACAGCAAGGCAAGAGGAAGAAGCTTCCAGGAAGACAATTGAGGAGTATTTTGGACAAATATCTAAAGCTGCAAAGGGAAGCTGTCCCTCTGGGAAAGCAATGGAGTTGTTGGTGCTAATGGGCAAAGCAGTGGAGCCGTTGTCAGATAGTAACGGTAAAGCATCGTGCCTTTGGGAAAGCATCGTTGCTCTGTTAATGGGTTGTCGTTGTTTGAAACCCGATAGCCGAGGCTATAACAAGAGATGTTAGGTTTCGTAAGAAGCGTGACGAGTAGAGGATGTTCCGTGAGCGGCTCGAGCTTTTTCTCGTCTAATTTGTATGAGTTGTCTCGGTAAGAGCATGGATGCTCGTGTATCTTCATGGGAGTGGTCGATGAACCTCTATGATTAATCATACATTTATCAAGATCATTCAAGTTTTGCCTTGCTTGAGATGTTTTGATTGATTCCTTTTGAGTCCTCCGTTTTTCTTAGACCATAGCTTATTTGCCGTGCTCTCTCTGTCATCGATGATTCGACCATGAGTTGGTGATTGACCAAGGCATAAGCTTTTCTGGATTATTGTTCGACCACGGGTGGTTTTCTCAGCTCTCGACCACGGCTATTATTGAATATGGTGATTCGATGTGAATTTTAGTAGAGAGTTTTTAAGGTACCATTCACCCCCTCCCACTCTGTTGCCATTTTCGATCCTTCAATTGGTATCAGAGCCAGGTTTAGCTCTTCCTTATAGATCTTAACCGGTCAGTTGAGCCATGACAACGGACAAGTATTCCACCAAGCCTCCAGTCTTTGATGGCCTGGATTACCCTTCCGAAGAGCCGAATGGAAACTTACATCCGTGCTCGGGGTATGCCATCCGAGAAAGGTGAAGGTTAGATTTGTGTTCTCGCCGATGAAAACATCAATGTGGGAAACATGCCCGATGTTGAGGCAAATGCTAAGGCAAGGAACATTATCATTCGTGGTTTGAGCAGTATGAGTTTGATTGCATTTCTCATTTGACTTACGCTTACATCCGGGTGACCTCGATGCATACCATGAGGGTACCACCTGATTAAGACGGTTCGACAAGACCAGTTCAAGCGAGAATACAACAAATTTGAAATGCTTGCTGGTGAATCTCTTGACGAGTGCTTTTCGCGTTTCCACAAGATTTTGAGCAACCTCCGAGCGGTCGGTCTTACATACCCCGACTCGGATAACGCTCGACAGATGCTTTCTGCACTTGATCTTCGTGTTTGGGAGATGAAAGTGACTACCATCAAGGATAGCACGGACCTCTCGACCCTGACTCTTGATGCGCTTTACTCGCGTCTCAAGACTCACGAGATTGACATTGTCTCTCGAAGGTCGAAGTCACAGTCGATGGCTTTAGTCACTGATCCCACCTCTGGATCTTCTTCTGAGTCGATACGCGGGTTCTCTCTAGGTTCTCTCTGTGACATAACTGATGATCAGTTAGAGCAGCTTGAGGATGAGCAGCTAGCCCTCCTAGCTCGGAAGTTTTCCTATGCTTACAAGAGGAGGAGGGATGGAAAAAGAGGTCCTGTGATTTGCTTCGAGTGTGGTGGCCCCAACCACATCCGAGCAAACTGCCCCAAGCTTGGGAAGGGCAAAGGTGACTATGGAGGTTCAGGCAAGAACGACTACATCGACAAGAACCGCAACACGAAGCCCTCAGCACCTGACCAAGGCAAGAAGAAGTACCGCAACTTTGGGAAGGCAAAGAAGTCGCTCCATCGCGTCCTCACCGCCTCGATTTAACCGGACACCAGCGAGGTGGAGGGGTGGAGTGACGATGATGGAAAGGACGATCAAGATCCCAAGGATGACGGCAACTTTTCCGGCATGTGCTTTATGGCCCTCGGGGGCGAACTGAGCGACAGCGAGTTGTACTCCGACTCCGATGAGGTTAGTCCCACTTACGACCAGCTTAATGATGCTTTTCTTAAGCTAGGTAGATTTCATGCTAAGTCTAGGGCTAAGTGTGCTGAGTTGGAGAAGGAAGTAGCTAGACTATCACGGGAGCTTACTTTACTTACATCTGCTCCCTCCCGTGATGATTGTGACACATGCTTGTGCTTTGCTTGATGACATGGAAAACTAAGGACCTTGCATGATAGTGTGTCCTCCGAACTAGACATGATTAAAGTAGAGAACATTAGCCTTCTTGTGAATTAGAGATGAGTAGGGTAGCACCTCCTTCATCTACTACTTGAGGCTACCGCTTGCACCTCATGTGAGGTTAAGGACAACTCGCTTAGAGGTCTTTATACTATGTTGCTTGATCCGCCTGAGACTTGTGAAAATTGTAATAATCTCAAGATGAACCTAAACGGCGGATCACAAAATTGTCAATTCAAGTCGCGCTACTACATTACCCATTGTTTCTTGCTTAAACCGCCCTAAGTTAATCACGAACTAGAATCAGATCCAAGCAGCCCAAGAAATGATTGATCACAATAACAAACTGGCTCAGTATGCTTCTAAGGACCTTGTTAGCTCACCATGCAATCAATGTAATAAACTAAAATGTGATTTGGTTGCTTTGGATGAAAAATGTGTGAAGCTAACTAAGGACTTTCTAGAAACACAATCTTCTGCTTGTATTGTGTGTGCTGGGAAGAAGTCTAAGGGTTTGGTAGAGACGCCTAGCAACGTGAACCAATCTGCTAGCAATAGGACTGTCCCCCAAAAGTCGGCTGTGCATGCACAAGCCAATCTTTCCTATGCTGTTGGTTCTTCTTCCTCTACTCCCTTATCTTCTGCTGTTCCTTCTTCCCCCTGCTCTTCTTGCACCTCTCTTTTTCAGGAGTGTTAGTATCTTATGAACACTCTTGAGAAGTTTGTAGGAGGCAAGAAGAAGCTCAATCTCATTCTAGACCAATCTAAGATTTGCAGATTTAATCAGGGTCTAGGATATGACTTTCATGATGATATGAGGAAGCATCCACCGCCGTGCTCGTAACCATAGCACGTGTGTGATCGAAACTAAGCCCGTGGATCGAGAAAGTCAATTTTAAGTCGCCGGGTTTTGTTCAAAGGATTTCAAAGCAAGGTGATTCCACTGCAGCCTTCGCCCCTCGTATGGCGGTATCATTGCACCTTCCGCCGGAAGGATGGACATTTAGTTGATCATTGCTTGAGCGCGCCAAGATCGCGTAGAGAGACCGTGTTGAGTCTGTTAGGTACATTCATGGTCAGCCCGGACTATGAGTGCACCTAAGACCAACACGAGGCCTGTGTTTGGTACAACCGATGATTTAGGCAGATCGAGGACTTGGTTTTTCCGAAGTTTTCGATTATCCTCATGCTCCTTCGGTCGTGACTTCCGCCGCTTGAGGGTAGATCTCGCTTTCCCTTCGAGATGGCTACTCACGGCGTGATCAACATGTTGCGAATTCGACTCGCTCTTCCATAGCATCGGACTCAAGAATACCAGTCCGCACACGCACCTTCCGACTTGTTGAGTGACAGAGAGCGTAGGGTAGATAGAGGTCGCCTTGCTTGACTACTTCATCCGCTCGACGTGTTACTCAAGATTGGGTGCCAAAATCACCGCTGATTCACCCCAAGATCGAGACTTTACTCGCTTGACTCAGTTCGCGGCCGGGAAGGAAAGGTCCGGATTGTAGACTCGGGTGTTCTCGCCATATGATCGGAGACTCGTTGGTTTTCTTCCTAGCCCGTGCTCGAGGTGATGAGACGATCACCTTCTGAGATGCTTCATTTGGGCGCGCCATCGCTAAAGGTACTTGTGAGCATTAATGATTCTTTTATTTTGAAAGATGTTGCCTTAGTAAGTAAGTCGCAGATAATCGCTTTGGCCTCTCACCACTGATGACGGTTCTGGTGAGCTTTAAGAAAATAATAGCAAAATTCTTGATTCTTCTGTAGCCTAGTTTATGGATTTCTCGATATGGGAGGATCTTTCGTGCTGATTTTTCCGAGTCTTCCGTGATCCTCTCCTGTGTTTAATTGCTTCAATCCCGTGATTTTACCTTCCGGCATAGGAGACTAGGTCATATAGGCTTTGATCATTTGACACGAGTTAGCGACCATGATCTCATTCGTGGTTTGCCAAAACTCAAGATGGTCAAGGATCTAGTTTGCTCTCCATGCCGCACGGCAAGATGGTTGCCGCTTCTCATTCTCCAAATACAAGGACAATGATCGATGCACCAAGACAACCGCTCCATATGGATACAGCTTGGTCCAAATTCAGTCTTGATCGGCAGGAGGAAAGTGGTACATTCTTGTTGTGGTCGATGACTTCTCGAGGTACTCTTGGGTGTTTTTCTTAGCCTCAAGGATGAGACGCTTACTCTTTTCGTGGTCTTTTAGTAGGCTTTCTGTTGAGCTCCTGTGCATTACGAGCAATTCGCAGTGATAATGGCACCGAGTTCAAGAATTCCTACTTTGAGAGTTTCTGTGGTGAGACAGGTGTAGAGCACCAGTTCTCGTCTCCATACGTCCCCCAACAGAATGGCGTTGTGGAGAGGAAGAACCGTACCTTGGTCGAGATGGCCAGGATGATGCTTGATGAGTACTCTACACCTAGGAAGTTTTGGGATGAGGCCATTACTACTGCTTGTCATGTTTCCAACAGAGTCTTTCTTCGGGCACTCTTGCATCGCACTTCTTATGAGTTGAGATATGGGTGAAAACCCAGCGTCTCGTATTTTCGTGTGTTTGGTTGCAAGTGTTTTATTCTGAAGTCTGGGAGCCTAGATAAGTTCGAGTCACGATCTTGTGATGGGATCTTTCTGGGTTACTCGACTTCTTCTCGTGCCTATAGAGTCAGGCTGCATGAGTCTAGCAAAATGGTAGAGACTCAGGAGGTGACCTTCGATGAGGCCAGTCCGGGGACTAGGCCTGATATCTCAGGTTCTCTAGAGCAGTCTGAGTCCATCTTTGTGGACGATGAGGAAGACGGTGATGAGGGTTGCTTACCCGATCCAGTTCTTCCTCCTCCTCTTGAGGTGCCCTCTTCCACTGCACCTCGAGGAGATCAGCCCTTACCTTCTGCTTCTTCTGAAGCTAGTGGCTCTGTTCCTATCTCATCTGCTAATGAGGTAGAGGCCACTTCTTCATCTCACCCTAGACCTCCTAGACACATTCAAAAGGACCATCCTTCAGAGCAGATCATTGGAGACCTCTTTGAGCGTGTCACACGTTCCAAAGCTGGTTTGTCTCTCTTCTGTCTCCATTCTGCTTTCGTCGCCTCATTTGAGCCCAAAGACGTTTGTCATGCTCTATCTGACGAGTCTTGGATAAACGCTATGCATGAGGAGTTGGAAAACTTTAAAAGAAACAAGGTCTGGTCCCTTGTTGAGCCCCCTCAAGGTCACAATATCATTGGGACCAAATGGGTGTTCAAGAACAAGCAAAGTGAAGATGGGTTAGTCATTCGAAACAAGGCTAGGCTGGTAGCTCAGGGGTACTCTCAAGTTAAGGGTCTAGATTTCGAAGAGACCTTTACCCCTGTAGCTAGACTTGAAGCTATTAGAATCCTGCTTGCCTTTGCAGCTTCTAAGGGTTTCAAGCTTTACCAGATGGATGTCAATAGTGCCTTCCTCAATGGCCTTATTGAGGAAGAAGTCTATGTCAGACAGCCTCCAGGTTTCGAGAACCCCAAATACCCTAACCATGTCTACAGGCTTTCCAAAGCTTTGTATGGACTCAAGCAGGCTCCCAGAGCGTGGTATGAAAGGCTTAAGTCCTATCTGCTGAGTCATGGTTTTGAAATGGGTAAAATAGACAAGACCTTGTTCATCCGCCGTCTTGGCACCGATCTTTTGCTCGTCCAGATCTATGTGGACGACATCACCTTGGCGGCTCCTCACACACTCGCTTCCCGGGCTCCGATGTTATGAGCTCGAATTTGAGATGAGCATGATGGGCGAGTTGAGCTTCTTCCTTGGCTTCCAAATCAAACAGACTGGAAGGTACTTTTCTTCATCAAGGCAAGTACACTCGAGACCTCTGGCGCTTCGACATGAGCGATGGAAAGCCATATCAACTCCGATGGCATCTACAACGCTCTTGATCCGGATGAAGACGGTGAACTCATTGACCAAAAGGAGTTCAGAGCATGATTGGCTCTCTCTTGTACCTCACACCTCGAGACCGGACATACACTTCTCTGTGTGTCTTTGTGCTCGGTTTCGAGCTTCTCTCTCGCAGATCTCACCGCCAAAGCGGTGAAGCGCATCTTCGGTACCTTCGAGCTACCATTGACTATGGTATCCGTACTCTTCCTCTTCTTGTCTATCTCTTAGAGCCTTCTCGATGCGATTTACCGGGTCAGTAGGATAGATAGGAAGAGCACCTCCGCACTTGCCAATTCATTGGCACTTCTCTTGTCTCCGGTCGCCAAGGAAGCGATCCGTTGTTGCCTCACCGCAGAGGCCGAGTATGTTGTCGCAGCCGATTCTTTGTAGCCAAGTGCTTTGATGGTCTCGACCTGCAGACTTTGGGTTAGTGATCGATCGTGTTCCACTCTTTTGTGATAACACGTCTGCGATTTGCATTGCTAAGAACCCAGCAACACTCTCGACCAAGCATATTGATATCGATATCACTTTCTTCGAGACCATGTAGAGAAGGGTGACATTGTGCTCCAGCCAGGAGAGTGAGCACCAGCTTGCCTGATATCTTCACTAAGCCTCCGGATGCTTCTCGGTTTTCACTCTGGGGAGAGCTTAGGGTGGTTTGTCCTTACGGATTGTTGTGAGGGGAGCTTGAGTTTTACTATTGTATTATATTTTAATTATGCTTATTCCTGTCTGGTTGCATTTCTTTTAATATTTTGGGTCGAAGTCCTTCCAGCATAGGTTAGAATGGTTCTCTTGCCGAGTTGCTCTGTCTGATAATTCTTATCTTGTGCTTCTAGGATGCTGCTTATTAGCTGTCTCTTCTCTCTCTAAGTAGAGCTTACTCACTTCTTATAGGTTCTAGCAAGGGTCGGGCCACCCTTGAGTAGACAGGGACAGTGTTTGCTCCTTAGTGTGTTAGTCGATCACCGATAGTCCCGAATCATATGGGGTAGATAAGAACCAGCCTGAGTGATTGTATTCTCTATATCTTTTCTATGCTCTAAGGACTGCCTTTTCTGTTTTTCTTATCAGATTCTCGTTTTTGTTCCTTTGTTTTAGGGGGAGTTTATCTTGGATATTCCAGGTTTTAACTTGTCATAACTCAACCTGAATTAAAAGTTGCATTTCATTCTGAAGGGGTTCTGGATATTTGTGCATTTCATCCCGCATTGCATTTTAATCAAATGGAGCCTTGTTTATTATCCCTTATGATCTGTTTTCACTGTTTTACATCTTGCCATGATTTATGCTAAACTGCTAGATTTATCATGACTTTTTATGTGTAGTTTAGTCTTTGCCGTGCTAAGGTGATTAAAAATGCTAAACTTGAATTAAAATCTTGTCAAAATAGCTCTTGAGACTAGTCTGGTTGAAGCTATCCTCTTATGATTCTCGCCATGTCAAGTAGGCTGAGTTGAGTCTTGAATCTCTTTTGTGCGAAAAACCGATCTCACCAAATCTTTCTCATGAGACTGCTTGCCATTGCACTAGGCATGAACTCAGGGGGAGCCTTGGATGACCTAAGATCATCTCCTTAAGTCTGCTGCTTGGAGTGGTCGCATAAGGCTTGGGATCTAGCACATGGTTACAATTTGAAAAATGGTTGAAGCTTAGGAGGCAGTTGTGGATGGCACCTAGTCCAGAGCTTGCTTTACTGAGATAAAACCATAAAAAGCTTTCAGAAAAAGAAACTTGTGCTAAAATTGCTTATCATCAAAAAGACCAAGTACTGGATAAAATTGAGTCAATCTTCAACTGGTAGCACTCTAAGCTGTTCAATAGTATGCTTCTCGGTTCCACTTAGAGTATTTGACATGGCTTGTATCATCCTTGGATATTTTTAGCTAGACTTCAATCTTGGTTTATTTGACTTGCTAAAGAATTGGATCATTAATCAGATTATGGATTTTCTGTCTTAGCTATTCTCTACATCAATTATCATGATCTTGATAGCATTCTTATGTATTATGGCTTGGTGTAATTATCTAATAGTCATTTTGGATAATCGTCATGGCTCCTAATGCTTAAAATGAATTTCATATAGTCATTCCCTCTCTTTCGTACATCTTGATGTGTTTATTGCCAAAAGGGGAAGAAGTTTTTTTTTTAAAAAAAATCCTCTGGAGCTTTGCCTTTGCAGAAAAATTTGCTCTTTCATTTCAAGCTCCAGTTGTTTCTCTTTTGTCAAACATGGTCTTGAGCTCTTTTGATTCCCTGTTGAGACAATGTTTTATCATCATCACAAACTCATCTTTTTGCTTTGTCGTGTTTGTCAATATACTCATCAAGGGGGAGATTGAGAGACCATGTGAGAGGTGCTCCCATGTGAGTGATCAGTATTTGACATATTGTTGAAAAGTTTGTGATGAGTATTTGAGTTTGTTTTTGGGCTTTCTCTGCGTAGTCGTAGCTAGGGAAGCATTCGACCACGTTGGCCGTAGTCGAAGTTTGTTACGACCGCGTTTGTCGTGGTCGGAGGTCACCAGGGAAGTATTCGACCACGCTAGTCGAAGTCTGTTCTGACCACGCTAGTCGAAGTCTGTTTCGACCACGCTAGTCGGTCTGTTCCGACCACGCTAGTCGAAGTGCGTATCGACCACGTTGCTATGTGATCCGAGGTCGGAAGGTTTTCGACTCGGTGTATGTGGTCCAATGGCGTCCGACCACGGAGGAAAGTCGTCGATCGTATGCCCTCCGTAATCGGTCGCTCGAGTTGGGAACCGGTCGTATGGTTTTGTATTGCGATCGTAGACCTTGTGCATTTGATAGTTCATCATTTCGACCGGTCTTGTTGCGCCTAATCTCGTGGATGAGTTTCGGCTCGCTGCGCGGTCCAGTTCTTTGTATTGTGCCGTGCTATGTGATGCTTTGTGTTTGATTTGGTTGCGGGATCTTGGAGACAAGTCTTGGTGAGGTTTGGAGAGGTCGGGAATAGACATAGGAGATGTTGAGGTCCGCACGATCGAAACCATGTAAGACAAGTCTTGCAAGGTGATCGTAACGAGTTGACAAAGAAGGCAAGAGGAAGAAGCTTCGGAAGACAGCTTGAGGAGTATTTTGGACAAATACCTAAAGTCGCAAAGGGAAGTCGTCCCTCCGGGAAAGCAATGGAGTTGTTGGTGCTAATGGGCAAAGCAAAGGAGCCGTTGTCGATAGTAACTGTAAAGCACTGTGCCTCTGGGAAAGCATCTTGCTCTGTTAATGGGTTGTCGTTGTTTGAAACCCGATAATGAGGCTATAACAAGAGATGTTAGGTTTCGTAAGAAGCGTGACGAGAGTAGAGGATGTTCCGTGAGCGCTCTCGAGCTTTTTCTCGCCTAATTTGTATGAGTTGTCTTCGGTAAGAGCATGGATGCTCGTGTATCTTCATGGAGTGGTCGTATGAACCTCTATGATTAATCATACATTTATCGAGATCATTACAAGTTTTGCCTTGCTTGAGATGTTTTGATTGATTCCTTTTTGAGTCCTCCGTTTTTCGTTTAGACCATAGCTTATTTGCCGTGCTCTCTCTGTCATCAGTGATTCGACCATGAGTTGGTGATTGACCAAGGCATAAGCTTTTCTGGATTATTGTTCGACCACGGGTGGTTTTCTCAGCTCTCGACCACAGCTATTATTGAATATGGTGATTCGATGTGAATTTTAGTAGAGAGTTTTTAAGGCACCATTCACCCCCTCCCCCTCTGTTGCCATTTTCGATCCTTCACAAACCAAGCACGTGGGGCTTGTATGAGCCCATAGAGAGAACGACGAAAGCGACAAACCATGCCATCAGGGATAGAATACCCAGGGGGCGGCTGCATGTAGACCTCCTCATGCAACTCGCCGTTGAGAAAGGCATTCTTAACATCCAACTGAGAGATGGGCCACTAGCGAACAGAGACCACAGCAAGGAGAGTACGAACAGTGGTCATGTGAGCAACAGTGGTAAAAGTCTCATCGTAGTCGCGACCATACTCCTGCTGAAAACCACGTGCTACAAGACGAGCCTTGTAGCGCTCAAGGGAACCATTCGAGTGGGTCTTGATCTTGTACACCCATTTACACGTGATATGAGTAACACGCGCAGGCAAGGGCACAAGATCCCAAGTGCTAGTGCGATCCAAAGCAGCAATCTCCTCAGACATCACGAGCTGCCACTCAGGATGAGCCGCTACCTCACGGTAGGTCGTAGGCTCAGAAAGAGCAGCGGCTGCGAAGCCATAGCGCACAGGCAGCCTGATGGTGTGACGATCACGAAGAGCATATCTGGGAGGAGAAGGCGGAGCTGGACCCAACAATGATGGAGAGGGAGGACTAGGAACAGGGCCCAGTAGAGACGAAGGCTCAAGAGAGGAAGTAGGAGGCCGAGGACGGCGATAGTAATGCAAGGGTAAAGATGGAGTCTCAACAAAAGAGCGGGAAAGAAAATATAGTGGAGGCGGAACAGATGGAGCCGGAGGAGGAATAGATGGAGGATGAGGCGAAACAGTGGTAGAAAGCTGAGAGTCAGGAAAAATCAGAAAGGAGATCGACTCAGCAAGAGAATCCGGGCTGATAGTGGGGGAATGAGGGTAGTAAGGGCGGGACTCGTCAAAAGTGACATCCCGAGAAATCCTCATCCTACGAGCAACAGGGTCGTAGCAACGATAACCCTTATGCTCAAGACTGTAGCCAAGAAAAACACACTCAACTGACTGAGCAGTCAGCTTGGTGCGCTCACAAGGTGGAAGAAGGACGAAACAGACACTACGAAGATGACTGTACTCTGGAGCTCGACCAAAGAGACGCTCAACAGGAGTAGAACCCTAAAGAGCAGAGAAGGTCAGAGGTTGATGAGAAAAGCGGCGAGAGAAACAAACCTCGGCCAGTGAGGGGTACAGAGGAGGTAAGCATGAGAGCGCGAGTGGTCTCAAGCAAGTGACGATGTTTACGCTCAGAGACACCATTCTGAGCGTGAACACCAGGACAAGAGTACTGAGGAAGAGTGCCCTACTCAGCGAGAAAGCGACGCAAAGCAGCAGAGAGATACTCACCAGCAGAGTCTGCATGAAAAACACGAATGACCGAATCAAACTGAGTGCGAACCATGGTGGCGAACATCTGATAAATAGAAAGAACCTAGCTGCGCTCAGACATAATGTAGATCCATGTATGACGAGAATAATCATCAATAAAGATCACATAATAGCGATGACCCCCTTTCGAAATGAAGGGAGACGGACCCCAAACATCAGAGTGAACAAGATCAAAAGGGCAAGTAGAAATAGAATCACTAGTGGGATAGGGGAACTGCAGCTGCTTGCCAAGCTTGCAACCCATACAATGTAAAGAGGTGTTCCCAGAAACAGACCCAAGAACACCACGACCGACTAAAGACGATAGACGCGAGCCGTAGAGATGACCGAGACGATGGTGCCACTGAGCAAAAGATGTAGTAGAGGACGCAGCTAGAGCAGAGGTAGTGGTAGTGGCTGACTGGCTGGTGGAGAGAGCGGAAGGATGATGAAGCCAGTGGAGCTCCCAAAGACGCTGCGAATCACAACGCCGAGGGCCAGTACCAAGCAGAGTCCTCGTGCGGCGGTCCTGAACACAACAAGAGTCAGACTCAAGAACAACACGACAGTCGTGATCAGTGATTTGACCAGCCAACATAAGCTACATAGTAAGCTGAGGAACATGAGAGACTGCAGGAACATGAAAAGAAGAAGTGAAAAGGATGCCTCGGCCTGTAACAGGAAGGGAGGTACCATCTGCAGTCTGAACAGTGGAAGAAAAATATGTGGACCGCACAGAAGTAAGGTGGGTAGAATCTGGTGTCATGTGAAAAGAAGCACCAGAGTCCAAGATCCACAGAGACAAGATACCTGATGAGGGAGGAGGCGGAGGCGAAGAAGATTGCTGAGAAGCAAGAGCCGGACGAGCAGAACTCGAGGAGTCTGAGGACGACCCGACACCGAGGCGCTGATGTAGTGAGAGGAGCTGCTATGTGGCGTCACCAGAGGAGCCCTGGCGATAGAGGCCATCTCCTGAGGCAGAGGAACCTCTAGAGCCCTTCGGGGGACGTCCATCCCGACGACTCTGGTCCCTCCTCTGCTTTGTAACAATCCTGATACCTGTGACCGGCACGCTGACAATAGGTGCAGTGGAGACGCGTAGTAGAAGCAGCAACCACAGGATGAGTTGGGGGAGGGATCACGGTCGGTGCTGAAGGAGCAGTAGCAACCACTAGAGGAGCTGGAGCTGAAGCAGACAAGATAGACTTCATCCGAGCCACGCCACGGTGACGAGTCTCCTCAGCACGCACAGCCGCGAGGGGTTCCACCAAGCTCGGGCGCGGGTGGCGAGTCAGGAGCTAAGCGCGCACAGTCTCGAACTCAGGCCGGAGACGCGTCAGGAAGTCGTAGAGACGGTGAGTCTCCTGGTGAGTGCGGAGCAGCACACAGCAGGGACAGGTCCGGCAGACATCCGACCCCAGAGAGTCAAGCTGATGCCACACATCCGACAGCTTCTGGTAGAAGTCATCAACGGTGGCATCGAGCTGTTGAAGAGAGTGTGCCTGATGCACAACTGAGAGATACATAGCATCGCTCGTCGGCTGATAGTGAGCTCGGAGGCACTCCCACATAAGCTGTGTCGTAGGCAGCTCCGCCACATCCATGGAGATGGTCACTGGTATGCTACCCACCAGGATGGTGGTAGCACGAGCCTCGACCTCCTGCCAGTGCTCGTAGACGTGCATCTCAGACTGGTAGAGCTGTAGCGCCTCCTCCAGTGCAGCATTGTCGACCTTCTGAGCCGCCCTATCCGCACCAGCAGAGGGAGCAGGCAGTACGGGCGGTGTAGGATGTGGCGGACATGGCTGCTCACCAGTGAGATGACCCCAGAGACGCTGGCTGTTGAGGTGGATCCTCAGGTGAACGGACCACTGTAACATCCCAAATTTCAGAGTTTTAAAAATCTTTTAAATAGTGGTAGTGAGAAAATTCACCATTTGGATTTATTGGAATATTAATTTAAAAAGCTTAATATGGACTTTAAGGACAAATTAATTTAATGTGCTTAATCCCAACATCAACAATTGTCAAAACTATTTTATTTAGATTCTATATGCTTGGATATATTTTACAGAATTTTCTGGAATTTTTCCAAAGTCTTTTGCTATTTTCTATGGGCTAATTGTATTTCCTGGATTTATTAAAAAGAAAAACCTATTTTAATTCCTTCGGAACAGTGCTGGGCCGAAGCCCAACACTATTCCATGAGCGCCACCATGACCCGCCGCGCTCGCTTTCAACCGTTGGATCGCCATCGCACGGCCGCCGCTTCGCCGCAAGGCCGCGCTCCTCGCTCTCGCCGACAAGGGGCCCGCGATCAGTCGCCGTCTCCGCGGATCTTCTTCCTCCTCGCGCGCGTGCGTCTTGCCGCCATTACCGAGCTTCACTCGCGTCGACAACGCCGATTCTCTCGCCGATTTCTTGAGCCGACCCTACCAAAACGTGTTCCTGTTATTCCATATCCGCTCCAAACCAAATCAAACCCGAATCGGTTTCAATCTCCGAAAATCTTGAATTCAAAAACGCGGCCGCTTCGGACCCGATTTGGGGTTTCAAATCTCGCGTCTCCGAGCCTATAAGTACTCCTTAGCACCGCCGCCGCCTCCGCAACCCTAAACCGCCACTCGCGTCGTCCCGACGCTCTAGCGCCGCCGCATTCCAAGCTTTAGGGTTTTCGCCGAGCTTCTTCTCCGTGGATTGCGCCGCCGCCGTCGCCGCCCTTGCTCCACCGACCGCACTGTTGTGATCGCAAGTCTCGAGCTACCTCGTGCGCACCTCCTCGTCGCCGAGCATCGCCGAGCGTCCGTCCGACAACACCGTGC
The DNA here is from genome assembly GCA_036346395.1 of Hsuehochloa calcarea. Taxonomy (NCBI): domain Eukaryota; kingdom Viridiplantae; phylum Streptophyta; class Magnoliopsida; order Poales; family Poaceae; genus Hsuehochloa; species Hsuehochloa calcarea. The sequence goes on from CM070607.1 coordinate 2,100,680, forward strand.
TCTCTCGCCGCTTCTTCCTCGCCACGCCATCTCCGTCAACCACGGTGCTCAAACCAAAGTGCCCATGTGTGCGCATTAACCTCCTCTACACGTTGGTACCACTCACCGTCGTGAAGTCGCCGTCGTTCGCCGCTGCCATTGGTTCCCGAGCCATCGCCGCCGCCGATCCGATGTGGCGGCCGCGTCGGCCCCACCTCACTGCGTGCGTGCGTGTCAGCCTTGTTGGCGCCGCGTCAGTGCCACCCGCGCGTGGGTGCGCCACCTCAGCCCCGACCCGGAACCAGAGGCTTGGTGGATTTGGTCCACCGTGAGCCGAGAGGCTGACAGTGGGTCCCACCTGTCAGTTTTAATTTAAATTTAATTCTTTTTTCCAGAAATTCTCGGCTGACGCAAGCATTGCGCAATAATCCGAATTTCCTTCATAAAAATAATTCGGGAAATTCAAGAAAATCCAAATTAGGGTTTAATTGATTTTCAAATCTTCCAAAACCCATATCTTTTGCATCCGAAGTCCAATTGAGCCCATTCAAATTTGTAAATTCATATAAAATTAAGATCTATTTAATGGTGAATTTTATTTGATTTTTGGAGTTTGTTTTACCTCTGTTATTTATTTGTTTTGTTTCTTTTGTCTCGTTTGCGAGTAGACGTCGATACTTCGGGGAATCTTGCAGAAGAAGGAGCACCTCAAGACCAAGACCAATATCTAGATCTATTCCAAGGCAAGTTATACCTTTGATCATATTGAACCCAGTTTTCAAACTACTTTGTTTCAATGTATTGCATTCTATTTCAAGTATTTATTTAAATGCTTTTGGGATAGTTATTAATCCAAATTGTTATGCCACATTGTCTATTATATGCCATGATCTTTTGTCACCCTAGGTTGGTTAATTATTAGTTGGTATTATCGTAGCACCAATGTGGGTTGGTTAGACACGATTAGACTGCTTAGCCATGCCACGAGTCATCATTTCATGAGAGTCGCAATTATAAACTTGACTAAGTGATTATGGAACTGTTTGGAGAAACTGTGTGTGCTGTGTGCTATTACTCGTTGATGGCATGTGTTGCACTTAATCAACAGGGTGGGAAAAGATTTAGACTGAGGCAAGTGGTGGATCTGTGTGAATGGTGGAGCTGTGTGCTATAAACTTTGTGATTTGGGTTAAAACTGGAAGTCTTGCCTTGGTCAATTAAGGACTTAACTTTGTGCGCCATTGAACTGGGCCTTAGTGTACGACCACATGCCTAGTATGGGCTGGGCCTGACTTAGTAAGTTATGGAGTCTTGACATTGACAACTCAGGTTGTATTTAAGCTGTGTGATGGGCTGGAGGTGTGATATGTCACATCGCGGACGGTTCATTGCATCCTGTCCAATGGTGTGTGTCGCCCAAGGGCATGTGTACAAATTGACGGCAGTAAAGCACACCAGGAGTGTCATTGTTTGAGATGAAGTTTCTGAAAGGTTTTGTTATGGTCAGTGATCGCTACACTGATTGTATCGTGTGGGTAAAGTGTACAAACTCTGCAGAGTGTTTAAATCAATCTATTCGAATAGCCGCGTCCTCGGTTATGGACATGCTCGGGAATTTCACACGAGGGGTAGTTTTTCATAAAACAATTGGGAAGGGTCACCGTGTGAGATAACTTGTTCAAATGTGTGAAAGAACTTGATTAGACTGTGTGTCTTTGTGAAATCAATTGTTAACTTATTATTGTCTATTTGTTTTGAATTATGCTTTCAATCTATTATTTGTATTCAATTGCAAATGTTGCATTTATGCAAAACAACCACAGAAGCCATTCCTTTGGAATAAGCCATCATCTATAAATTGCATTCTGTGGTATGACTTGCGAGTACGGTGTACTCACTCTTGCTAAACAAATCAATGTAGTGGAGGAGTCGTCACCGCTTTTGAAGAGGAATTCTCGAAGGTTGAGCGTTAGGGTCTTGATCCCACGATTGCTGTGGTAAATTGATGGGAGCCACCGAGTTTATTTCGTTTCACGCAGCTTTATTTCTTTATTGTCGACCTTGCATGGCTTAATAAATGTAAACTCGACCGTAAGGTCCCAACAGCTTATTTGTTATTTAAAGGTACTCATTTATTCTTATATTCGTTGTATGGATGTGATATTTCATCAATGTTGACACTGTGTGTGCACTAGCGTGATCTGGACTAGTGCGTAATACACAGAGGGTCCAGATTTGCATATTTGGGTCCCGACAGAGGTGGTATCGAGCCATCTTGATCGTAGGTCTTGACCCTAGTTAGATTGGCCGTTCTTAGTGAGTCCAAAACTACTTTCTAAAGCAAATATTAACTTGCAAGATTAATTGAACTCCTTAACTCATCTCATGTCTCTCTTGACTCAACTATTGCTGAAATTCTTTCTCTCCCCGCTGTTTTAAAGTTGTTTTCATATCCTTGTCCATCTTGACAGATGCCTCGTCTTGAGTTATGGAGAGCGCAAGGAGGACTTGCCGCGAGCTTTGGAAGTTGCTACAAGTACTTGGAGGCTTCGATCGTCCATTGTACCGTGGCGGTGCTTGGATTGTGAACGGTAGAGATCGTGGAGTGATCGCCATTTGACCGCCTCACGCCAGCGAGAACACCAAGGCAAGCAAACCATCGAACATCTCAAATCGAAGGAGTATTTGGATTGAAGCAATCCAGAGTCTTCACGCCTTGCCATCCCGAGGATCGCAACATCTACTCGAGAGCTTCGTGACACGCTTTTCCGTTATCATCCCGCACTTCCGACGTGGATCTTGCCGCACGCTTTTCCGCTCACGGAGGAGAAGACAACGCCACCGTCGTGCATCTCGCCCGATTCGCCGCGGGAAGAATCGTTGGAGTTAGCCGCCACAGAGCCGAGTGTACCTATGAGACTCTTCGAGAGTCAAGAAAGGATCGCCATATTAGAAGAAACTCTTTATGGACGACACATCACGAAGAAGACATCAAGAGGAAGACCTGAAGAAGAAGCGATGGACCGGAACCGTAAGAGCCAGCAGAGGCAAGCAGAGCTGAAGCACCAAAGAAGACTGCACTGTGGACATCTGCTCCTATTGCACCATCCCGGGACATCGGATCGGTTTGCAAGGATGCCACCACTTTCGTGTCTACAAGAAAGCGGGAGCACCGTCAAGGTCGGAGGCTATTTGATTGAGTAGTCTGTTCGCGTTGTTTCAGGCTTAGCCAGTTTTATGTCTTGAGTCGCCCCTTAGGCGGTAGTTTGGTGTGCTTAGGTTCGTCCTTATTTTATGTGCAAGTATGAGCTGCAAAGGCCCTTAGGCACTTGTTGCAAGCCATACTATTATCTTAATCAATATAAGAGTTTCAGTTGAGCTTTCTTAAAATATGTTGTTGGGTTTTACCTCCCCGATTAGTTCTACACCTTATCTTGTGCTTGCTACCTTATCTAACCCCTGGAGATTCACCAGATGGTTCAGACTCGTCAAGCTGCTGCAAGTGGTTCTGATACTCCAGTGTCAGAAGGACGGGAGCAAATCCCCGGAGAAGCAATTCCACCACAAGCACCTTCAGTTGATCTGCAGAATTTTGGAGCATTCATGACGGCTCAAACCCAGCTGATGTACACCATGATGAATCAGATGCAGGCTATGAATAATCAGAAAAACAACAATCAGCATCACAATGGAGCCCCAGTTGCTCATGGTCACAATGGATCCTCCAAGTTGGCGGAGTTTATGAGGACCCGTCCACCAACCTTTTACGACATGTCTCACCAAGAGAAGGCGATGATTGGCTACGTGTTATTGAGAGAAAATCTGCGATCACTCAATGCGGCGATCATGAAAAAGTTCTCATCGCCTCTCACGGATGGAAGGCATTGCTTTGCCGAATGGTGGAAAACTTTGTGCAAACGCATGGAACGCCGCAAGACATTACTTGGGAAGAGTTCACAACTGCTTTTCGCCAGTATCATGTGCCAGAAGGAATTATGGATCTGAAGAAGGATGAATTCCGTGCTCTCAAGCAAGGAGGAATGTCAGTGACTGATTACCTCAACAAATTCTCTCAACTTGCTCGATATCTCGCAGAAGATGTCGCCACCGACAAGGCTCGTCAGTCGTTTTACGAAAGGATTGAACATCGGACTTCAAGTCAACTTGATCGCCCACACCTTTCCTGATTTTCAAGAGTTAATCAATAAGGCTTTGATTCTAGAGGATAAGCGCAAGGAATTGGAAGATCATCGTAAGCGCAGAATGGCTCAGCAAGGAAGTCACCAACCCCAGTTGAGGGCAAGAATGATTCCACCGCAGTTTAGCCGTTTTCCACCACGCATTCGCTGACCACCTATACCAACTTCAAGACTCGCCCGCTTGCTCGTAACTTTCGCAACCCCGCACTACCAACCCCAATCCAAGAAGCAACCCACGTATCACAACCGAGTTTGCTTTACAGCCGTCGGCCAGGCATTTCGCCAACCGATGTCCGCAGAATGGGACTATCACTCCAATGACGCTTCAACCTTGGGAATACACCACCAAGACGCCAAGACAAGGCAACCATCAAGGAACTTCTCAACCTACAATCCGGAGGAGCACCGCCATCGGTGGTCGAGGTCGTGTCAACCACGCCACTCTAGAAGGAGCCCAAGAAGCACCCGACGTTGTCTTGGGTAAGTTCCTAGTAAATTCAAGACTGCATCGCCTCTGCTTGATTCGAGCTTCGATTCGCTTGTTTCGGAATTTTTGCAACTAAGAACAAATTGGAAGTTATGCATCTTAAGCATACTCTGTTAGTCCAGTCGCCTGGAGCAGAGCTAAGTTCTAAAGTTGGATGTTTAGGAGCTAGGCTACTCATAGCTGGAGTTGAGTTTCTAGCCAACCTAATAGTTCTAGACACTCAGACCATAGATGTCATCCTTGGTATGGATTGGTTATCCAAACATAAAGCGAGGCTAGATTGTGGCGAAGAGCCGTGACAATTGAGGATACCACAGAAAGAAAGTAGAATTTCTAGCCACCTCGATGCGTGATGGACATTTGGTAGTCAACGATCGAAGACGTTTCTTTGGAAGACGTACCTGTAGTCAGAGATTACCCAGATGTATTTCGAGAAGAATTACCAGGAATGCCACCGGACCGTGACATTGAGTTTGTCATCGATCTAGTGCCAGGAACAGCACCAATTTCCAAGAGACCTTATCGGATGCGGTCGATGAACTTGTGGAAATGAAGAAGCGGATAGAAGAACTATCGAGAAAGGTTTTGTAAGACCTAGTTCGTCGCCATGGGGAGCACCGCTTTTGTTCGTCAAGAAGAAAGATGGAAGTATGAGAATGTGTATCGATTATCGTTCTCTCAATGAAGTCACCATCAAGAACAAGTACCCATTGCCCGTAATAGATGATTTGTTCGACCGGATGAAAGGAGCCGAGTATTCTCCAAGATCGATCTGCGATCAAAGTTACCATCGATTGAAGATTTGTCCTAAGGATGTACCAAAGACCGCTTTCTCAACCCAGATGGACATTATGAGTTTTAGTCATGTCTTTTGGATTGACTAATGCCCTGCCTATTTCATGAACATGATGAACAAAGTATTCATGGAATATTTGGATAAGTTCGTGGTAGTGTTTATTGATGATATTTTGGTATACTCAAAGTCAGAAGAAGAACATACAGAACATTTGAGATTAATCCTAGAGAAGCTCAGAGGACATCAGTTGTATGCCAAGTTCAGCAAGTGTGACTTTTGGAAGAAGAAAGTTGATTTTCTCGGTCATGTGATGACAGCCGAAGGTGTAGCAGTTGACCCCGGAATGGTTAAAGCTGTAATGAATTGGGAGCAGCCCAAAACGGTTACTCAAATTCGTAGTTTCTTGGGAATGGCAGGATACTATCGTCGTTTCATTGAAGGATTCTCAACGATTGCTAAGCCTCTTACGCAATTATTGAAGAAAGAGAAGAAGTACATTTGGACCCCAGCTTGTGAAGAGAGTTTTCAAGAATTGAAGAAACGTCTGACTTCAGCCCCAGTGCTAGTTTTGCCGGATATTAGTAAGGATTTTGATATCTACTGTGATGCTTCGCGTCAAGGATTAGGATGTGTTCTTATGCAAGAAGGCAGAGCTGTTGCTTATGCGTCAAGGTAATTAAGGCCTCATGAAGAGAACTATCCTACCCATGATTTGGAATTAGCTGCCGTAGTGCATGCTTTGAAGATTTGGCGTCATTATCTCATCGGTAATCGCTGTGAAGTCTACACAGATCATAAGAGCCTGAAGTACATATTCACTCAGTCTGATTTGAACATGAGACAGAGAAGATGGCTGGAATTAATAAAGGATTATAATCTTGGAATCCATTACCATCCTGGTAAGGCCAATGTAGTTGCAGATGCACTGAGTCGTAAGAGCTACCGCAATGCTCGAAGCAAAAGAGTTGTGTTCGAACTTGGGAGGAATTCGAAAGCTACTGACTAGAAGTTGTTCCTAAGGATTTGTGGCGGTTTGGAAGTGCAGGTCTACTCGGAGAAACAGATTCGTGAAGCCCAACCCAAGGATTACGAGTTTGCCGATCTCAAGAAGAAAGATGGCAGAAGGAAAATTTAAAGACTTCACCGTGGATGATCAGGATATATTGTGGATCAATGGACGTATATGTGTACCGGATATTGATGGTTTAAGACAACTGATTCTGAAGGAAGCCCATGACTCTAAGTATTCAATTCACCCTGGAAGTACTAAGATGTATCAGGATGTTAAGAATAAGTTTTGGTGGCCAAACTTAAAGCGAGACGTCGCGAGTTCGTTGCCTTATGCGACGTGTGTCGAAAGTAAAGGCCGAACATCAAAGACCGGCAGGATTGCTACAACCGCTGAAGATACCAGAATGGAAGTGGGAAGAAATCGGTATGGATTTTATTACCGGTCTACCCAAGACTCAATCAGGTTATGATTCGATTTGGGTAATAGTGGATCGTTTGACTAAGGTTGCCCATTTCTTGCCAGTCAAAACCACTTATTCAGGAGACCGCTTGGCGGAGTTGTACATGTCAAAAATCGTCGATGCGCACGGTGTGCCTAAGAAGATAGTGTCGATCGAGGATCTCAATTCACCTCTCGTTTACGCGAGTCTACATGAAGCCACAGGAACTCATCTCAATTTCAAGATCGCTTATCATCCCAGATGGATGGATGATGAAAGAGTCAACTAGATATTAGAAGATATGTTGAGAGCACGTGCCTTAGCTAATGCTACCGTTGGGATAAAAGTTTGCCGTATGCGAATTCTCGTACAACAACAGCTTATCAAGCCGCTTGCGATGTCACCATTTGAAGCTCATGCGGTCGTGCTGCGAACTCCGTTGAATTGGTCGAGACAATGAACGTGTAGTGTTCGGGCGATATTATTCAGAAGCCAAAGAACAAGTTGCTATGATCGAGAGAGGTTAAAGATAGCCCATCCGAGCAAAGAGTTATGCCGATAATCGTCGCCGTGACCTCGACTTTGAACCAGAGGATTTTGTGTATCTTGAGTTACTCCGCTCGAGGTGTTAAGAGATTCCACACCAAAGGGAAGCTTGCTCCAAGGTATGTGGGTCCATTCAAGGTTTTGGAACGCCGTGGAGAAGTTGCGTACCAGCTTGGAGCTACCGCATCGTTAGCGAGAGTGCATGATGTCTTTCATGTCTCTCACCAAGAAGTGTCTTCGTGTGCGGAAGAGCGCACCGTTGGAGTCAATTGAATCAAGGAGGATCTCACGTACAAAGAACAACTGTCGGATTTTGGATGTCGCAGAGCGCCGCACTGTAAGCAAGACCGTTCGTTTACGCAAAGTCCAAAGGAGTAACCACTCGGAAGGAGAAGCAACGTGGGAGCGTGAAGAAGAGTTGAAAGCCGAGTTCCCTAGCCTTTTCTCTAGCTAGCCTAATCTCGGGGCGAGATTCGTTTAAGGGGAGGTTTGTAACATCCCAAATTTGAGTTTTAAAAATCTTTTAAATAGTGGTAGTGAGAAAATTCACCATTTGGATTTATTGGAATATTAATTTAAAAGCTTAATATGGACTTTAAGGACAAATTGATTTAATGTGCTTAATCCCAACATCAACAATTGTCAAAACTATTTTATTTAGATTCTATATGCTTGGATATATTTTATAGAATTTTAGAATTTTTCCAAAGTCTTTTGCTATTTTCTATGGGCTAATTGTATTTCTGGATTTATTAAAAGAAAACCTATTTTAATTCCTTGAACGATCTTGGGCGAAGCCCAACACTATTCCATGAGCGCCCACCACCGCCCGCCGCGTTCGCTTTCAACCGTTGGATCGCCATCGCGCGGCCGCTTCTGCGCCGCTTTCTGCGCTTCCTCGCTCTCGCCGACAAGGGCTGCGGCCGAGTCGTCGTCTCGCGGGATCTTCTTCCTCCTCGCGCGCGTGCGTGCTGCCGCCATTACCGAGAGCTTCACTCCCGTACGACAACGCCGATTCTCTCGCTGATTTCTTGAGACGTCCCCACCAAAACGTGTCTCCGGTTATTCCATATCCGTTCCAAACCAAATCAAACCCCGAATCGGTTTCAATCTCCGAAAATCTTGGAATTCAAAACGCGCGGCGCTTTCGGACCCGATTTGGGGTTTCAAATCTCGGCGTCTCAGAGCCTATAAGTACTCCTTAGCACCGCCGGGCCTCCGCAACCCTAAACCGCCACTCGTCGTCCGACGCCTCTAGCGCCGCCGCATTCCAAGCTTTAGGGTTTTCGGCCGAGCTTCTTCTCCGGTGGATTGCGCCGCCGTCGTCGTCGCCCTTGCTCCACCGACTGCACCGTTGTGATCAGCAAGTCTCAGGCTACCTCGTGCGCACCTCCTCGTCGCCGGAGCATCGCCGGAGCGTCCGTCCGACAACACCAGTGCTCTCTCCGCCGCTTCTTCCTCGCCGCCGGCCATCTCCGTCAACCCTAGGTGCTCAAACCAATGCCCATGTGTGCGCATTAACCTCCTTTACACGTTGGTACCACTCACCGTCGGCGAGTCGCCGCCGTTCGCCGTTGCCATTGGTTCCCGAGCCATCGCCGCGTCGATCCGATGTGGCGGCCAGCGTCGGCCACCTCGACCCACAGTGCGTGCGTGTCAGCCTTGTTGGCGCCGCGTCAGTGCCACCCGCGCGTGGGTGCGCCACCTCTGCCACGACCCGGAACCAGAGGCTTGGTGGATTTGGTCCACCGTGAGCCGAGAGGTGACAATGGGTCCCACTTTGTCGCTTTAATTTAAATTTAATTCCTTTTTCCGGAAATTCTCGGCTGACGCAAGCATTGCGCAATAATCCGAATTTCCTTCATAAAAATAATTCGGGAAATTCAAGAAAATCCAAATTAGGGTTTAATTGATTTTCAAATCTTCCAAAGCCCATATCTTTTGCATCCGAAGTCCAATTGAGCCCATTCAAATTTGTAAATTCATATAAAATTAAGATCTATTTAATGGTGAATTTTATTTGATTTTTGGAGTTTGTTTTGCCTCTGTTATTTATTTGTTTTGTTTCTTTTGTCTCGTTTGTGAGTAGACGTCGATACTTCGGGGAATCTTGCAGAAGAAGGAGCACCTCAAGACAAAGACCAATATCTAGATCTATTCCAAGGCAAGTTATACCTTTGATCATATTGAACCCAATTTTCAAACTACTTTGTTTCAATGTATTGCATTCTATTTCAAGTATTTATTTAAATGCTTTTGGGATAGTTATTAATCCAAATTGTTATGCCACATTGTCTATTATATGCCATGATCTTTTGTCACCCTAGGTTGGTTAATTATTAGTTGGTATTCTCGTAGCACCAACGTGGGTTGGTTAGACACGATTAGACTGCTTAGCCATGCCACGAGTCATCATTTCATGAGAGTCGCAATTATAAACTTGACTAAGTAATTATGGAACTGTGTGGAGAAACTGTGTGCGCTGTGTGCTATTACTCGTTGATGGCATGTGTTGCACTTAATCAACAGGGTGGGAAAAGATTTAGACTGAGGCAAGTGGTGGATCTGTGTGAATGGTGGAGCTGTGTGCTATAAACTTTGTGATTTGGGTTAAAACTGGAAGTCTTGCCTTGGTCAATTAAGGACTTAACTTTGTGCGCCATTGAACTGGGCCTTCTTGTCGACCACATGCCTAGTATGGGTCGGGCTGACTTAGTAAGTTATGGAGTCTTGACATTGACAACTCGGGTTGTATTTAAGCCGTGTGATGGGTGGAGGTGTGATATGTCACATCGCGGGACGATCATTGCATCCTGTCCAATGGTGTGTGTCGTTCCAAGGGCTGTGTGTACAAATTGGACGGCAGTAAAGCACACCAGGAGTGTCATTGTTTGAGATGAGGTTTCTGAAAGGTTTTGTTATGGTCAGTGATCGCTACACTGATTGTATCGTGTGGGTAAAGTGTACAAACTCTGCAGAGTGTTTAAATCAATCTATTCGAATAGCCGCGTCCTCGGTTATGGACATGCTCGACAATTTCACACGAGGGGTAGTTTTTCATAAAACAATTGGGAAGGGTCAGCTGTGTGAGATAACTTGTTCAGCTGTGTGAAAGAACTTGATTAGACTGTGTGTCCTTTGTGAAATCAATTGTTAACTTATTATTGTCTATTTGTTTTGAATTATGCTTTCAATCTATTATTTGTATTCAATTGCAAATGTTGCATTTCTGCAAAACAACCACAGAAGCCATTCCTTTGGAATAAGCCATCATCTATAAATTGCATTCGTGGTATGACTTGCAGTGCGGTGTGTACTCACTCTTGCTAAACAAATCAATGTAGTGGAGGAGTCGTCACCGCTTTTGAAGAGGAATTCTACGAAGGTTGAGCGTTAGGGTCTTGATCCCGATCGGTGTACGTGGTAAATTGATGGGAGCCACCGGAGTTTATTTCGTTTCATTGCAGCTTTATTTCTTTATTGTCAGCCTTGCATGGCTTAATAAATGTAAAACTCGACCGTAAGGTCCCAACAGTTATTTGTTATTTAAAGGTACTCATTTATTCTTATATTCGTTGTATGGATGTGATATTTCATCAATGTTGACACTGTGTGCACTAGCGTGATCCTGGACTAGTGCAGAATACACAGAGGGTCCAGATTTGTCGCGTATGTGGTATGCTGCCGAGGGCGTCAGCCCTTAAGGGGGGGTGAATGTAATACCCCGGCCTGCTCGTAGCGTGGCCCATGTGGCCCATGAGGAGTTGTGTGGTGGGATTAGTCCCACATTGCTTGTCTCAAGTGAGTTGTAGTGGTATATAATGTCTGTTGGATCCAAACGTAGCACCTCCGGGTTAACCCTTTTACACGAAGCGAGGACGAAAGTGTAAGAGAGGTGCTATGTGTGGGCGGGTCCGCCCCACGGTGGGCTGGGCATTGAGCGATTTGGATCAGGGTGTTACAACCACTCCCGGAAGTTTGTCCCATTAAACCGAACTGGGGGGAGCGGGATGGCGAAGGAGCCTCCGGTAGAAGCCATCAACCTTTTTTCTTTCTTTCTTTCCTTCTTTTCGGCTGGGCCGGCTCGGCCCAGCAGATAAAATAAGGGGGCTTCGCAGAGACGACGGGAGGAGGAACTCTAGGGTTCCCTCCGAGCGGCGACGGCAACCGACGACGGCGCGGCGGCAACCACGACGGCAATGAGCGGCGGCGGCCGAGCGGTGACGCGCGCGCAAAGGAGTTGGTGGCGGCGCCAAGCACCGGCGGTCAATGGTCAGGCGAGCCCGAGTGGCGACAGACGCGGCGGCCGGGCAAGCGAGCGACCGGATCCGCGCTGGAGACCCGAGGTGGAGGCGGCGGCGGCTACGAGGCGCGGCGGCGGCGAAAAAGGGGAGGAAGGTGTGGAGGCGGCGACGGCTAGGGGGAGAGCGGCGGCGGCGGCGGCTACAGTGGCGGTGGCGGTGGCGGTGGCGGCTGGTGGCTAAGAGGTAGGGTTTTGAAACTCTAGCTCTGATACCATGTTTGAATATAGTCTTAGTATATTTCAATGGGCCAAAAGCCAATATATAGCAAGTACAAGGTGGGGACAAAAGCAAATAACACCCTACACAATATATATATCTAACAGAACTGAGTCCCATATCTTCCCTGCTGTGTCTATATCTATCTGGTTTCTACGACTAGTTCACCTAGTCAATCAATGGCAATGGGGTACTAGCTAGTATTGCCCAGCTCGGTTGTTGTTTTTCACTCTGCTTTACCGGCCGGAATCATCGTAATTTTGAGGCCGGCTGGTAAGTGCGCGTAATTTTTAGAAAGGGACAGCAGAAAGTTCTAGCTTAATTTCAGTGTCATTAACGGTTAAAACTTTGGTACTACTACTCGACTGAATTTATTTGGAGGAGACGGTGAGATAGACAGACAGATCGATTCAGCTTAAACTCGACCTGGCCATCACATGATTTTTTGTTTGATGTATTGGCTCATTTTCACTCGTATTTGAAAGAATGACCTTCGCCAACTTTTTCCCCCACAAATGTTACCCTGTCGCACGCCCACCGTGCTGCATGCCCTCTCCTTCCGCCATGTGCGCCCTACCGCATGGCCACCATGCGGTGGCGGTCTGCCGCACGGCCGCCTTGCTGTGGTCACTGCCACGCACCGTCCCGCCAGACCTCCCTTCCCCCTCCAGAAATTAGGGTTTCGGCTGTGTTTGTTGGATTTTTAAAATATAGCAAATGCATTCCAAAAATTATAAAATTTTACGTGAGTACTCCTAATACGGTGTACTTGCTTGTATAATTTTATTACTTCTAAAAAATCCCAAAAAATACTAGTCCTTTCTCACCGCTTGTCCTCACTCCTCCGCACATCTGGTGGGTCTAAAAAAAATATCTCAAAAACACCGGTCCTTTCCCACCGCCCATACTCCCTCCTCCGCACATCTGTCGCCCCGTCATGGCTGTCCCCTCTTGCCCGTAGTGGTGCGTGTATACAATGCATCCAGAATTTTGGGGGTCAACGCAGCGGCTCCTCCTTCGCTCGGTTATAAATACCAAACTCTCGCAGTCGTTCATCGCTCATCTCAATTGCGTTTCGCTTCTCATTCTCGCGCTCGTCACTGAGAACTCAGAGAATGTGGCATACTTAAATTTTTTTGGACAGTAATAATTTTATTGCTTCTCGTCGCTCGTCGCTCGGGTTATTTTGATTACTTCCCCCGAAGGGCAGGTAATTATTTCTCGAATGCATTTGTCATTATTACCGTAGTCGTAGTTAATCAGTATTAATTTGGTAGGCATAATTAAATAGTTTAGTGGTAATTAATTAGTCATAATAAGTTAGTTTAGTGGTAATTAATTGGTTTACTAGTAATTAATTAGTCGTAATGACTCTAGTGTTTATCGGTACGACATATTAAAAATGTGGAAATGAACTACTCGTAATTTATTTAGTGGTAATTGATTAGTCGTAATTAGTTAGTTCAGTACTAATTAACCAGTCATAATTAGTTTGTTCAATGCTAATTGATTAGTCGTAATTAGTTTGTTTAGTCGTAATTAATTATTTTAGTGATCAATATTTAGTCGTATTTAGTTAAGTGGTTATCAGTCTGACATATTAAATTAGTGGAAATTAACTACTAGTAATTTATTTAGTGGTAATTAATCAATCATAATTAGTTAGTTCATTGCTAATTTATCAGTCGTAATTAGGTAGTTCAGTGGTAATTAATTAGTTTAGTGGAAACAATTAATCATACTTAGTTTAGTGGTTATCAGTCGAGCATATTAAATTAGTAGAAATTAACTACTCATAATTCATTTAGTAGAATTAATCAGTCATAATCAGTTTACTTGCAATTAGTTAGACATAAGTAATTGAGTGCAAAATAAATAGTCGTAAGTAATTAAGTGGCAACGAACACCGTGCGGCATGCCCTGCGGTGGCCACTGCCACACACCGTCCTGCCAGCTCTCCCTTCCCCCTCAAGAAATTAGGGTTTCAGTTGTGTTGTAGGATTTTTAAAATATAGCAAATGCATTCAAGAAATTATTTAATTTTCTGTGAATACTCCTAATACATTGCACTTGCTTGTGTAATTTATTTAATAATTTTATTATTTTTTAAAAAATCCCAAAAATATAAGTCCTTTCTCACCACCCATCCTCACTCCTCCGCACATCTGGCGGGTCTAAAGAAACCCCCAAAACACCAGTCCTTTACCACATCCCATCCTCCCTCCTCCGCACATCTGTCGCCCTGTCGCACCTGTCCCCCCTTGCCCGCAGTGGAGCTCGTAGACAACGCATCCGGAATTTTGGGCGCCAACACAGCGGCTCCACCTTCGCTCAGCTATAAATACCGAACTCTCGCAGTCGCTCATCTCAATTGTATTTCACTTCTCGTTCTCGCGCTCGTCACTTAGAACTCAGAGAATATAACATAGTTAATTTTTTTAGGACAATAATAAGATTACTTCTCGTCGCTCGCCGCTTGGGTTATTTTGATTGCTTCCCCCGAAGAGTAGGTAATTATTTCTCGGATGATTTTGTCGTTATTACTGTAGTCATGGTTAATCAGTCTTAATATAGTACGCGTAATTAAATAGTTTAGTGGTGATTAATTAGTCATAATTAGTTAGTTTAGTGGTAATTAATTAGTTTACTAGTAATTAATTAGTCATAATTAGTCTAGTGGTTATCAGTACGACATATTAAATTAATGGAAATGAACTACTCGTAATTTATTTAGTGGTAATTGATTAGTAATAATTAGTTAGTTCAGTGCTAATTAACCAGCCATAATTAGTTTGTTGAGTGCTAATTGATTAGTTGTAATTAGTTAGTTTAGTCATAATTAATTAGTTTAGTGGTAAATATTTAGTCGTATTTAGTTCAGTGGTTATCAGTTTGGCATATTGAATTAGTGGAAATTAACTACTCATAATTTATTAAGTGGTAATTAATCAATCATAATTAGTTAGTTCAGTGCTAATTTATTAGTCATAATTAGCTAGTTCAGTCGTAATGAATTAGTTTAGTGGAAAATAATTAATCGTACTTAGTTCAGTGGTTATCAGTCCAGCATATTAAATTAATGGAAATTAACTACTCATAATTTACTTAGTGGTAATTAATATGTCATAATCAGTTTACTAGCAATTAGTTAGACATAAGTAATTGAGTGCAAAATAGATAGTCGTAAGTAATTAAGTGGCAACGAGCATGCGGTTCATAATTAATTTTCGGAGGAGTAATCATACTACTGGTAATTAATTAAGTATTCGTATTTAATTACACATAATCACTTGCATGCAATCTGACGTCATTGTTTGTTACTTTAGGTAATTTCGAACATGCAAGACTTGGTAGTGTTTTATGGTGATGGTCTCGTACGGGTCTGACCTGATGGGTTGGACTTGTCGAGATGTCAGTACAAGGTGGTCTAGGCGGAGGTGCTCGATGCGATGAATATCCACGAGCTTCGAAGCTGCATCCGGAGGGAGTTCGCCACGGAGGCAATTACAATGAAACTTGTGATCGAGGAGATCACGTACACGGATGCCGCATGGGAGCTCGTCAAGGTGCATGGAACCGTAGCATGGAGCCAATACATGCACATTTCCTCCCAGCCCGAGGCGGCCATTTACGGGAAGTCGATGGTGTACATGAATTTTGTACTCAGGGCGCCGGAAAATATTGAGGATGTCGGGGCCTCTACAAGCGGGAAACCACAAGCCAAGCTTGAAGACGGTAGCACATAATGTGCTATCTTGGAGGGAAGACTCGCGCATAATTTTGTGTGAAATGAGGGGCCGGAGTTGTGGTGGTCGGCCCACATTGACTGTCACGAGTATCTACCGGACCAACCTCTCGGGTTAAAGTCCGACGAGGACGCCAACCCAGGCTCGTATGGTAGCGACAAGGACACACACCAAGCCGATGGTCCAATCGGAGGAACTGTGTCATCAGAGGTGCCTTACGTGACATCGAGACTTGATGATATCGCGGTGCGTTTGCTCGTACTATTGCAAGAAGAAGGCTCCCACTGAAGGTTTGATGCTGACACCCTCTTAGTTGGGCAGCGCTTCCCTAGTAAGGCGGCGAGGCAAAAAGCTATAGCACAGTACGCCTTGTCAGTCCGCCATGTGTACCGAGTGCACGGGTCCAACCCAGGGTAGCACACAGTAAAGTGCATAGTGGAAGGCTGCCTTGGCAAGGTCAGCGCTCAATGAGCAAAGGTCTTCGGCTCGGTCTTCGGTGTCAAGGTGCTGATTGACCACACATGTGAGCTTAGCGAGCCCCTACGGCAGCATCGGAATGTGACTTCCTCATATGTTGCAAGCCTCATCAGGAACCTAGTTACGGTGGACGTGTTCATGTTCCCCAAGATGCTGATGTCGAAGGTCGCCAATCAGGTTTGTTATTCAGTCAGCTACAGCAAGGTCCGACGACTCAAGTAGAAGGTCATCGAGTCTATGTACGGGAAATGTGAAGAGCCTTACAACCTTGTGCCAAGATTACTTGACCAGATTGTCGAATGAAACCCCGGCACGTACATAAACAAACTTGAGAGTAAAGATGCTACGGGAGGGCCCAACTGCTTTATATTAGACCGTGTGTTCTGGGCTTTCGCCTAGACCATCGGGGGTTTCAAGTTCTGTCGTCATGTGCTAACGATGGATGATGCTTTCTTCACGGGGAGGTATAAGGGCACCATTCTCCCCGCGGTGATGGCCGACGCGAATGACCAGCTTCTCCTGGTGGAATTTTCCATTGTGGAGAGCGAGAACATATCTAGTTGGCCATGGTTCCTGGCCAACGTGAAGAGGGTGATGGTGGGAGATCGGCGCAATGCATGCCTAATCACAGACTGCAATGCTGGGTTGTTGGCGGCCATCAACACCATGCAGCATGGGATCTAGTTGGCCATGGTTCCTGGCCAACGTGAAGAGGGTGATGATGGGAGATCGGCGCAACGCATGCCTAATCACAGACCGCAATGCTGGGTTGTTGGCGGCCATCAACACCATGCAGCATGGGACGGATCCCCCTCACCACTGGAACGATGTGCAATCCAGATGGTGTATGAGGCATCTTGCATCTAACTTGTCATGCGGTTCCGCAGTCAGAAAATTATTAAGATGTTCAAGGCATTGTATCTACAGAACCAGAGGCTGTAGTTTGAGTCCATCTGGAGCGACCTCGAACACCGGACTACGAGACATACAAATGAGTCCACTCTAGAGGTACTAGAGGGAGAGAAACCCAGCAGTGCCATAAGTTTTTCTGAGTGGATTCATGGCCGCGCTTCTGAATTGGAGAAATGATCCCTTCTCTATGACACAGACGGTGCGAGGTACGGGATTATGACAACCAATATGTCTGAGGTGTACTGTTCGTTCTCAAAGGTGTGCGGTGCCTCCTATCACCGTGGTCATCAAGGAGACATGTACTCTCACTATTGGTTATTTCATCAATAGAGCCACTGCAGCCAAGCGACAGATGGAGGAAGGCAAGCAGTGGTCCGAGAATATGAAGAGGCACATGGACCAGAAGATGGAGAAGGCCCGAATGCATGATATCCGAGTGATCGATGGCCTCAGGAGGAAGTACAAGATCAGGTTTCGGCAGAAATATGTCAACAGTCATGCCAGGGGGAAAGGAAACATGCATGCACCCTGGGTGATGTGGCGACATGTACCTGCAACAAGCCAAAGCTCCTACACAAGCCATGCTCGTATGTGTACAAGGCTTGTGCACAAATGAGGAAGATGTCTACGCCGTACATCTCTGAGTACTACGACATGCAGCACCTTATCGGCACATAGAGTGCAGAGTTTTACTCGTATGGCTTGGAAATAAACTACAAGTATCTTTGACCAGACATGGTTAAATGGGGCCCGAAGAAGGCCTTGAAGACAATCGGGAACGGGCAACAGCAGACGCGACGCTTCCGGAATGAGATGGATGCCAGCTGATGAGGATCTAATAATCCTTATTTATTTATTTATCTGTAATTCCTATTTTAGATATTAATATCTCCATAATAGACTTAAATATGCCCCTTAATATTCCTAAGGGGGAAACCAAGATGTTTGGTCATAAACCACCCTATGGTCATAAGTATTTCTATGACCATGGTATAGTCGTAAGCTTTTCTATGACTACCGTGTAGTCATAAGATCTTCTACGACTCGTTTGGCTTCGACCAGCCTAGCTTCGACACACCTATTGATAAGGCTTGCTGACCTGTGGGTCTAATAAGTTAGGGAGTATTATGTGCCGTGTTTAACACATGGGGTATTTAATATACGCTGGTATTCTCTATGAATAATTGCATGAACCAACTCTGTCTCTGACAATAACTGC
This sequence comes from Hsuehochloa calcarea, assembly GCA_036346395.1. Lineage (NCBI taxonomy): Eukaryota > Viridiplantae > Streptophyta > Magnoliopsida > Poales > Poaceae > Hsuehochloa > Hsuehochloa calcarea. Next base: position 2,119,012 of record CM070607.1, read on the forward strand.
CTGACGACGTGGGGGTGCCACGTCCCTAGCAACAACTTCCATCAAGTGGTTCATCAATTGGAACGTTGAGGTGCCTCTTCGTTAGAAGGAACTGCCACCTTTTCGTATGCTATATAAAGACTGAAGTCAGAAGGCAGAAGGGACGGATCAATCAAGAGCATAAGGCGTTAGGCATTAGTCTTCCTCTTGATTGTAAACATCACATTCGATACAACAACACAAGAGTAAGGATATTATTCTCTCCGAAGAAGGTCTGAACCTGTATAAAATCTTTGTGTCATTCTCTACGTAGCTTCAGTCTAGGAGACCCCCCCGAATCAAACAATCATACGTAAGATCGGTTCAAGATCACCGACAGTTGGCACTGACCATGGGGAACTTTCGGTGATTTCTTGTCAACAAATTCTCTTTTTTCTAATGCTTCTATGGCAGGAGAGTGGAACGAGGAGAATTTGTTCGACTTGGCCAACTACGCAGACATCGACATGGATGCCGGCTTTGACTACGAGTCACGTATCATTTCATCCATTGGTAATGTGTCACATCCTCAAATTATTAAATAGAATTATTATGCATATCATTAGTATGCATCATGTTTTGAAACATTTGCATAAAGTATTGCACTTGGAAAATCTCAAACAATTGTTAAACATACACTCCAAATTGAACTCCCAAAAGAAATCAGTAACAAAATCATACGAACATCTTCTGGAAATAATTTATTATAATACTATATTAATTATCATGAATTTATATATTTTTTTACCAAATTTTTGGAACCCAATCCAAACCACAGAAAATTCAAACACAATCAATAACCTATACTAGTTTGAATTTAAATTATACCAAATAAAACACGAACAGTGGGGTTTTAAATTTTATCTGGGTACTAGGTCACCCCAGGAACCTCTCTGAATTATTTTAGATTTTTAGGATTATTGCTATATTTTGAGGCTAGGTCAAACTAGATTCAAATCAAAATCAAATTAGTCAAATAATTTATTGTTCCTCGGGCTCGCACCACCCGCATAGTACCTCGAGCGAGCCACTTGACTCGGCCGAACCAACTAGAACACGAACCGTTCGATCTAGATCGAATGGCCCATGAGCCATCGGCCGAACCGCCTCACGCCGCGTCGTCCCGCTCTCGCTACCACGCCGGGCCCACACCACAGGGTCGTCCCCTTCCTCGCGCTGGCGCCCACGCAGGGCCATTGTGCCACGCGGCCACCGAGCTCTGCTTGCATGACTTGACGCTGTGACCGCACCGCCCCTCCCGACCACTCCGGAGCCTTCGCCACTTCACGCCACCTCCGCTCTGTCATCTTCCCAGGGATAATACCCCCTCCTCCCCACTTTTTCCCGCACTTCTCCTCCTTTCGATCGAGGAGAGGGAAGCTCGTGTGATCTCAGCTCTACGGTAAGATCCTCACCTCCGGTTCCCTTAGCCTCCTCCTTCGATGCTGTTTCCATTTTTGCTAAGCCTAGGCCTTGGTTTTCCTTGTAGCTTCTGGACCATCGTCGTGTCTTCCTCGGCTCCGGTCCATATCCAGAGCTTGCACCGAGGACGCCTTCGTGCCAATCCTTGTCTCTGGTAAGCTTCGCCCTCAATCTTGCGCGTCACCCTATGCGCTTGGGCACGTGTAACAAAACCCCTAAGTCAATTCCAACAATGCATGGCAGATTTTCGTGGAATCAAAGAAATCACGCTTTTGGCCGAAGAACAGCCCCTTCGTCTCCCACCTTGCTCCGATAAGCCATTCTCCGATTCCTTGCTCCTCTGGCATTCTCTAATCGTCATTGGGCTATCCCAAGCATTCACTCACTCTAATTCTTCCCAGGATCTTCCCTCCACACTGAACTGCACCGGCACTGTGACCATTGTCGACACCGAGCTAGCTCCGACCATCACCTCCTCTCCCCGACCTTCAGGTAGCCTCACTACACGTGTTTCATGTAATGCTTGTAGCGCTTGAAATGTCGACAATTTTTTTGTATGAAAACGTACATTGCAACTCCATTGGAAACCCTAATTTTTGAAACCCTAATTCTGTTACGAGTACTTTGTGTGGGAATTCATGAAACCCTGATTTTCGAAACCTATAATCCAAATTTTCAAGACCCAAATCCCTAATGTTCGAGACAATGACAGAATACATATAAAATTGTCCAAACATTACACAATCAAGTCCACTATGTAAGGAGCCTTCAAAACAAAATTCTTAATTTTTTTGAGCTCATTCTCTATATTTACAAATTCCTACAAACTGTACACTTAATTGAAATTGCGAGAAAAAAATAGAACTAATAAAATTATGGAAAAATTACACAGGTAAGTACATCGTATTAGGAGCATTAACATAAAATTTCATAATTTTGTGAACTCATTTGCTATATTTTTAAAATCCTACAAACACAAAAAAACCCTAATTTCTAGAGGGGGAAGGGAGGGCTGGCGGGACAGCGCATGGTGGTGGCCACTGTAGGGCAGCAGTGTGGCAGGCCACCACCACACGATGGTCGTGCGGTAGGGCGCACGTGGCGGGAGGAGATGGCATGCCGCACGGTGGGCGTGCGGCTGAGAGACATTTCTGTAAAAAAAATCGGCGACGGCCATTCTTACGAATATGTGGCAAAAATGAGCCAATATGGGAAAAAATCACCAGCACATTGTATGTACTAGTAGTATCGACATGCGTGGCATGCATGGCATGGCAGGGACTACTGAATTATAAAGGTTGGTGTGGTATCAATTGTATGGTATGGGCTGTGAGGACCCCCGGGTTATTTCCGTAAGACCGAGGTTTACCTGGTCTTAAGGAAATAACTCTGGGCCTCAAGTAAATGAATTCCACCTTAACCCCATCCAAGTGAGGAGCCCGACCGAAACTAGAGCCCCGGTGATCATGCGCGCTGCTCCTCTGCAAGCACTACATGATTATCGGTTCTCCAAACGGTCAAAGCCAACACTTAGACAAGTTAAGGTGGGATTCATCACAGCGAGTATGAGGCCGTGTTGGCTCCCAGGATCAGCGACCAACACGCTCATACTCTCATTCAACGTTGATCACATCCATACAACAACAACGTACATCAACAATCCAAAAGACATACAACATAATAATTAAGTCTACACTATTACATAACGGCCGACCGGCCAAATTCAAATAAGAGTGATAAATAACAGCGGAAGCAAAATAAATAAACCAAAAGTCCAGCAAGGTATGCCCATAACCCAAGGCAACCGACTGGGGTTAGAAGATAGCACTACTCGTCAGTGTCGCCTAAATCGGCACTGACGAGCTCATCGGTCTCGATATCGTTCTCACCTGAAAAGAAAAACAAAAAGGCCAGCCAACATCTGGCTGAGTACAAGTGCACTCGCAAGTCTTACACAAAGAAAAATAGTTATGCATATTGGGCAATCAATGGATAGCTTTAGTGGTTCTAGTTTTGCATAAAGCGCAACATCTTACATTCCTAGACCATCTAGTTTTCAAAAGCCAAGTTGTAAATCATTTATTCAAGAGAGGGTTTCACAAGACATAAGTAATAATATGGATCAATCAATATCAAGGTGGCTGTCCACTTTGATAAACTAAAGTACACGAACATCCCATTCATGTCGTAACCAAGTTATAACCATGTCAACTTTTAATTTCCAAGTCTAACGATGAAGCATACTTAAACCAAGTGTTGTCCATAACCGTGGACACGGCTATTCGAATAGATTATCTCTGCAGAGGTGTACTACTTTACCCACATGACTCGACTAGCCCGTAAGCCTCCAGATGCCTCCGAATATAGCACACTTCCTTAGGTATGCCGGCCGGGGAGAATCGAGATACGGTCATTTTTAGCAAGAAAATCCTATTGGGATGGACCACCCATATGTGGGAATCCCAACTTAGACATAAGCATATAGCAAGCGCTAGCGGGCACACACGTTGTCTTTGGAGTGGCGGTGTGAGGTAGTTAGTATGTTGCATCCCACAACATAGGTAATCGTGCTCATTAAGCACAGTATATATCACACTGGGTTCCTAAGGAACATAGGATTTCACGGTCTCTATGTCCTCACACCGCCTGCGGTCTTACCCAATAAAACCTTCCCCTTACTTAACCGTACGGTACCCATATACCGCATGTGATAGTACGCTCGGTACTTGGAGTGTAACGTCCATGGCTCGGTCCTTAATGGTCCAGACAAGACAACCACAAACCCGAATCTCGTGCATAACAGCACCCACACTACAACCACTTGTCCGGACCCAAAACCGTTTAACAATAACAAGTTTTGAACCAAAATAACCAGACATAACAATCTGGACCAAAATTAATAAAAGAATAAGAATTGTTATGTGTCTCCCACAATTGACGAGCTAGTCCTGTCAATTGATCTACTGCGTTATCTAGACCCGCAATGGCTAAGCAATTGACACACAACAATCATACCATCACAAACCTATCTTAAGCATATGTGTATGTGAAATATCAGGGATAACCATCAAGCATAGGATATAACTAATCTACTCAAAACATAAGAGTATAACAAAAATAGCATGCAGGCAATATCATTGCATTTCAAATACTAAGGTAAGAAAACTGGGATCAATATGATGCAAAAGAAAGTTCAAATGATGCTTGCCTTGCTGGAAGAGTAGTTGTTCACTCTCGGTAGCGTAAGAATCTACGTTGAATTCGACGGTATCTATAGAACGGGAAAATCGATAAACATCGAGAAATAACCCAAAAATCAAAGTGCTCCAACATGCATGATTTTTCTACAGTAGAAAGTTTATGCCATGAGATGAATATAGGTACAAGAATTATTCCAATTGGATTTAGTAGGTGAAAGTTATGGTCAATTGAAGTTTGGAAGTTCCGAAAATGCATTCTATTCAAATTAAAGTTTTGACCAAAAATTTGTAGAACAGCGGGGTGGTAATTGATTTCATAGATAAATGGGGAATATTATTGTGAGTCTACTAAAAATTGGTTCATCTCATTCAGAGTCTCCATGCAAAAGTTATGAATTTTCTAAGTTATAGCCATTTTTCTATTGTAAAGATAATCAATTAAATGCTCATTTTACAAATCTATCTTTTCTGATACAGAGATAAATGTGCAACCTATTTTGAAATAAAGTTCATCAAAAATAAAAATTACCAGCACTGGTTTCAACCCGATTGGAGTTAAAATGAATTTGTTATGTATTTTGGAAGTTAATCCTATTTTTCAGTTCATAAATAAACACATTCAGATTTTCTTAATCGATTAATACTTTTCTTACCGAGCTGCACCTAGCCACTTTCTCTCGACATGTGGGGCGTAATGATGTCATTCTCATTTACCCCGGGATTTAATTTCCGACCGACAAGCGGGCCCGCGCGTAGCGAGGCGGCTTAAACATAGTGCATGGACCACGGGTCCATGACCGGTTCACAGCACAGTGATCGTGCGTTTAAGTGGTCATGCCCACTTGTCAGCCACTGCTTATCTCCTCAGGTTTCTGTTACTGGGGCCCGCATGTCATAGACTCATCTACTCGCTTAAGACACCATTAATAACAGTAAACGCATATTAAGGCCTAATGACGGATCTACAGTTGTCGGCCCGTCCGACAACGCGCGACGCGCGCTGCGGCGGCTTGTCGGCGCTTACGCGCCACGGCGAGGCCGGCCAAGCGGCTCTGTTGCGCAATAACCTTGCGCAACTTTGGGTGGTGGTGGCGACCCTTGAGGTGGCTTTGTCTTGCGTGGCTCGTCGGAGAGGCGGCGGCGGTGATCTGACAAGCGTGCATGCGAGAAATGAAGCTCGCAAGAGTCCAATAGCGGGTGCCTAGGGTTCTAAGGACTACCGAGAAGCTACGAGGTTGGATCGGGCGGTGGAGGTCGATGCTTGCTTGGCGTCGGCAATAGCCACAGCGATAGTAAGGTCCACCGAGGAGAGGGCCTGCGAAGAACTAGGGCAGTGAATGCCCGGGATAGCCCAAGTACCATTAGAGGATGCTTGAGCGGAATTGGCGAATGGCTTACCGGAGCAAGGTGGGAGGCGAAGAGTTTGGATTTGGCGATTTGGTTCAACTCTCAATTACGGTTTCTGGCATGCATTGCAAAAATTAGGCGAGGAACTCATCCACGAGCTCAAAGACATGATATGGCGTGCACGGATCGGAGGGGGACTCACCAGAGGCGAAGATGGCAAGGCAATGTCACGGTGGGGAAACTTTGGCCGTGCACTGGAGCCGTCGAGAGCAAGGGGGTGACTTGGGTCCTACACGCAATCGCAACGACCCCAGTAAGCAAAAATGGGAACGAGATAGCTAGTAGAAGCCCAAAGACACAGTGGAATGAAACCTACCGGGGAGATGAATGCAATCTAGCTTCCCTCTCCTCGGCAGCTGGAGGAGAAGTGAAGGGGGGTAGAGAGCAGGGGTGCGAGTTAAAGGCAATGGGTGGACGGAGTGTAGGCGGCGTTAGATGGCGATGGCCCAGGATAGGTCACGAAGGCGGTGCGGTCACGGCGTCGGCGAGCTCAGCGAGCATGGCGGGCGCGTGGCGCTTGGCTGTGCGCGCTTGCCAGCGAGGAGAAGGCGATCCGGCAGTGGGACCCAGTGGCAGAGAGAGAGATAGACGGAGCGAGCGGGCGCGCGCGCGAGGAGATCGGCCGTTGGATCTGGATCGGAGGGTCAAAGTATAGCAATAAAATTTATAAAAAGGTGAAATAAATCAGGGAGGTCCCTGGGGTGACCTAGTATCCAGAAAAATTCTAAAAAAAACCCACTGTTCATTATTTATTTGATATATTTCAAAACCCCAAAAGCATAAGTTGATAATAGGGTTTGAAATTTATGAGGTTCATATTGGGTTCCAAAAATTTGGGAAAAATTATATTAATACATGATAATTAATATAGTAATTGAATAAATTATTTCACAAGGATGATCCTAAGTTTTTGATATTGTTTTCTTAAGGATTTGTTTGTGTAAGGGTAGGTTCATATATTTGAATAAGCTTTTCCAAATGCAGTGTATGATAAAAATGCTTGAAAAACATGATGCATGCTAATGAGATGCATAGTAATCTTCTTTATTAATCTGGGGATGTGACATGGGCCATCCACGGCCGCACGCATCGATGGGCCATTAGTTTCAGAGGTTGAGTAGAAGCCTGCTCAGAATGTTGGGAAACTGAAGAAGACTGAGCATCGTCTTCGTCTTGGGTTATTTTTAAAAATATAAAACTAGGTAATCGTCTCAAAAATTGCAAAAATAGGTCCTTGTCACCTTTTCATCGGGCGACAGGCTTCTGTCGCCAGTTCAACTAGCGACAGGGACCCTGAAGAGTGGGGCTAGGCTCCTGTCGCCAACTTAGGAATTTTCAAATATCGCAAATAAGCTCAAACAATTATGACCTTTTTTGTAGCCTTCTAACAAAGTGTTCTTGCTTTTGTCATTTTTTCATAATTTTAATTACCATTTTTCAATTGTTCTCTAAAATTAATTTGAATATACTATTATCGGAATTTGTAAATATATAAAATAAGGTCCAAAAATTATGAAATTGTTTGTGAATTCTCCTCATATAGTACAATTGATTGTGTAATTTTGCAAGAATTTTATATGTTATAAAATTATCTCAACAATTATGGGTTTACACAATCAAGTACACTATCAAAAACCTAACTTCATAATTTTTGAGAAAATTTTAGAACATATAAAATTCTTAAAACATTACATAATCAATTACACTATGTAAGGTGTGTTCACCAACAATTTAATAATTTTTGGACCTCATTTTATATATTTAAAAAGTCTTACAAATAGTCTACTTAAATGAATTTTAGAGAACAATTCATAATTTTTACAGCTAATTTCCTATATTTAAAAATTCCTAGGTTCCTGTCGCCGGGCGACAGGAACGAAGCCCCACTGTTCAGGGTCCCTGTCACCAGTTCAACTTGTGACAGGAGCCTGTCACTAGATGAACTAGTGATAGTGACCTTTTTTTCAATTTTTGAGGGATTACTGAGTTTTATAATTTTTTTAAAAAATATTATTTAAAAAATTCTCATCTTGGGAAGGATATGACAAATGTGTGCCAATGCCCGGTCAAGTGGTTACTCTTCTTTCCGCGCAGCCAGCAAACACACACTGAATTTTTGGTAGATACGACCTGTTTGCAATCCGTATTTGCAGCTTTAACCACCGCGCACATGTATTGCAAATTTGCCACCGTTGCCGCACGCAACGGCTCCGGCGCCGCCACGTGGTCCTCCCCGCCAGCTCACCCGTTGTCGCACGGTCATTGTGCGGCAATGGCCCACACACCGCCACGTGGCACCCCTCCCCTCCGCACCACCGGGTTTAGTGCTTGGGAAATTCAGGTTTCACTTCTGATTGTAGAAGTTATAAAATATAGCAAACAAGTTTCAAAAATCATGAAATTTTATGTGGAGTCTCCCGACACAGTGTACTATACGGTGCGAATGTTTCATAATTTTATCTCTTCAGAATTTTTCTTGCAATTTCATAAAAGTGTATTATTTGTATGAAATTATAAATGTAGGAATTGTGCTCCAAAATATATGAATTTTATTTTTAGGCTCATTATGCAGTGGAGTTGATTGTGTACCATTTGGACAATTTGATATGTGATCTAGAATTGCCTCAAAAATTGAGTATTCAGGTCATGAAAATTTGGATTTTAGGTTTCGAAAATTAGAGTTTCATGATTTCTTGTGACTTGGAATGTATGGAAAAAAACTGCATTACAACTCTATTCGAGATGTCAATATACAATATAGCACAGGAGGCCACACATAACAACCAAAATACGTGTACAAATATAGGTAAACAAAATATGAATACAAATATACCCAAACATAATGGCATGACATGGGATATTCCAAAGTCTAGATAAGCTTATGCATGACCCGGGATGGAGGAGGACGGAGTGTTATCACATGTAACCCGATGAAATAGGACACACTTTGTTAATTTAGCAGTCTACTGTGGATAATATTATTTAATACTTTACTATACCACAGGCTAGATAAGCTTGTGTATGAACCAACTGAGGGAAATATGTAGCATGCAGATCATATAACGATGTACCGTAACCTCCAAATCGTGTGCGTTTTGAAAGCTACGGTACATCGTTATATAATCTGCATGCCACACATTTTCCTCAGTTGGTTCATGCACAAGCTTACCTAGCCTGTGATACAATATAGTATTAAATAATATCATCCACAGTAGACTGCTAAATTAACAAAGAGTGTCCTATATTATAAAAAATAGTTGTCTGCAACTACTCTCCACGGTAATCTCTTTTCTTGGTGAGCTCACCTCATCACATAGTAGCACCTTTGATGAATGTTGATTGGTGTTTGCAGTCTTTTCAAGCTAGTAGCACCTTCGTTGTCTTTCGATATTCCACGTTTTCTAGACTCATTGCTTTCTCTACAGGAATGCTTGTCTTAGGGCTATTATTTAATGATGTGTGCAACTAGTATCCGTGGTGCCATTGCGAGTGCCCCTTGTCTCAGGGCTGTTCACAGTGGTAGCGAGTGTCAAATTCGTCCATGTCTTGCGATTCCATGATGTAAGTGGATCATACAACAAGAAATGTTACAAGGATTTAAATTGTATATAACTCATGTCTTCGATACAGAGTGCGCCCGGTCGGCCGGATACGCTACGACATCGACCGGTCTCGGTCGAAGGAGCCTTCCCTTTGTCGTGGGTCTCTCCACATCGGGCTGGTATGTCGAAGTCAACCATGTCCTACGATTCCATGATGTAAGTGCACCGTACAGTAAAAAAACGTAACAAGAATGTAAATTCTTCATAACTCACGTCGTTGATATGGATTACAGCAGGGTGACCGTATACGCTATGGTGGCCGGGCTCAGCTACATGAGCCTTTCCTTTTCCCTTGTCATGGGGCTCTCCACGTCGGGCTGGTATGTCGAAGTCGTCCATGTCTTGCAATTCCAAGATGTAAGTGCACCGTACAGTAAAAAATGTAACAAGGATGTAAATTCTTCATAACTCACGTCGTCGATATGGATTACGCCCGGACGAGTCCTGGGCTCCTTCGATGCCTCCTCAACAGGGTCCGGTACGTAAGGTTTTCACCGCATGAAGGTCTCGGCCCGCACCGAGTAGTTCAACATGTACTTCTGCTGGATGAATGCCCTCTCGTACATTTCCAGGCCATCGACCCACTGGAAGAAGTCACAGCGCATCTCGGGTTGCCATTACATGGGGATGAAGTTAAAAATTTATGGAATTCAACATAGGGAGAGGAAAATCGCTGCGTACAAAAGAAACGCTTATGAGGTGGTGCCCGCAAGTGTAGTACGCCCGGGCGGAGGTGTCTGGGTGTGTGGATTAAATGATTTTCTCCGGTTCGCCACACACACACTGCGGCACCGAAAACCGTGGTGGTACCAGAGCATCTTTCATTGAATAATTTAGGTATTGTACATGTTTGGCCTTCTGCACAAGCCACTTGCGCTTCTGCAATATCCTCACATAGAAGTTTGCTGATGAGTCTGACATATCTGGGTATCATAGAAGTTTCCTTGTACATCACAAAACAAGGTGGAAAATATGTTACATTACGACACTGAATGACGACCAGACAAGCTCGATATGTTGGGACAATCCTTCATTGAGTGCCCAGGGGTCTTGCACATCCTACACTTGATAGTGTGGCTAATACTGGTACGTTGGTTGGCATTCATGTCATTTCGGAAGCACCGCGTCTACCGTTTCCCCTTCCCTATTCTCTTCAAGTCCTTGTTGGGGCCCATTGCACCATGTCCGGCTAAATATCCTTGTAGTTCAGTTCCAAGCCGTACGAGTGGAACTCTCCACTCCATGTACCAAAAAGGTATTGCATGTCGTAGTACTCGGAGATGTATGGTATGGGCATCTGCCTCATTTGCGCACACACCTTGTAGACATGCTAGCATGGCTTGTAGAGGATCTTCGGCTTGTTGCAGGTGCATGTCGCCACATCAGTCGAGGTGCATGCCTATTTTCTTTCCCTCCTAGAATGATTGTTGATGTATTTATGCCGAAGACTGTTCTCGTACTTCCGCCTGAGGCCGTCAATCACCCGGATGTCATGCATTCATGCTTTCTCCATCTTCCTGTCCATGTGCCTCTATATGTTCTCGAACCACTGCTTGCTTTTCTCCATCTGTGGCTTGACTACAGTGGCTCTATTGACAAAATAACCAACAGTGTGAGTCCACATCTCCTTGATGATCGTGGTGATATGGAGGCACCGCACACCTTTAATGACGCTGTTGTAGACCTTGAACATATTGGTCGCCATAATCTCGTACCTCTCACCGTTTGTGTCATAGAGAAGAGACAATTTCTCTAATTCAGGAGTGTGACCATTAATCCACTCCGAGATGCTTGTGGCACTGCTGGGTTGCTCTCCCTCCAGAGTGGACTCCATTGTATGCCTCATAGTCTAGTGTTCTAAGTCTCTGCAAATGGAGTCAAACTTCCCCCTCTCTTTCTGCAGACACAATGCCTTGAACGTCTTCATAACCTCCTGACCGCGGAACCGCGTGAACAAGTTAGATGCAAGATGTCTCATGCACCACTTGGATTGCACGTCATTCCATTGGTGAGACGGATCCATCCCACGTTGCATGGTGTTGATGGCCGCCAACAACCAAGCATTGTGGTCCGTGATTAGGTAGACGTTGCGCCGGTCTCCCACCACTACCCTCTTTAAGTTCACCAGGAACCACAGCCAGCTGGATGTGTTCTCGCTCTCCACAATGGCAAATACCACTGGGAGAAGTTGGTCATTCACGTCTGCTACCACCACGGTGAAGATGGTGCCCTTGTACCTCCAGTGAGGAAAGTTCCATCCATCGTTAGCACGGGACGACAAAACTGGAAGCCCCGGATGGCCTGAGCGAAATCCCAGAACACCCAGTCCAGTATGAAGCGGTTGGGCCCTCTCTCAGCGTTTTCAAGGTCAAGCTTATTTATGTACATGCCAAGGTTTGATTCAACAATTTGGTGAAGCAATCTAGGCACAAGGTTGTACGCCTCTTCGTATGTCCTGTACATGGACTCGATGACCTTTTGCTTGGCTCGTCAGACCTTGCTATAGCTGACAGGATAGCCAGCCTGATTGGTGACTTCCAACATTAGTATCTTGGGGGAGACAAACACGTCTGCCTCAACTAGGTGCATGATGAGGCTTGCAACATATGTGGAAGTCACGTTCCGATGGTGCTACAGTTGCTCGCTGAGCTCGCAGGTCTGGTTGGTCAACACCTTGACCATGAAGGTCGAGCCAAAGATCTTTGCTCGGTGAGCGCTGACCTTGGTAGGGCAGCCTTCCACTACACACTTCACTGCGTACTTTCTTAGGTTGGACTGTGCACTCGGTACACACGGCTGATGGACAAGGAGTATCGTGCTATAGCTTGTTGCACGGTCACCTTATTAGGGAAGCGCTGCTGTCGGGACCCAAATATGCAAATCTGGACCCTCTGTGTATTCTGCACTAGTCCAGGATCACGCTAGTGCACACAGTGTCAACATTGATGAAATATCACATCCATACAACGAATATAAGAATAAACGAGTACCTTTAAATAACAAATAACTGTTGGGACCTTACGGTCGAGTTTTACATTTATTAAGCCATGCAAGGCTGACAATAAAGAAATAAACTGCAGCGGAAACGAAATAAACTCCGGTGGCTCCCATCAATTTACCACAGGCAACTGACTGGGATCAAGACCCTAACGTTCAACCTTCGTAGAACTCTTCTTCAAAAGCAGGCGACGACTCCTACACTTCTGTTGATTTGTTTAGCAAGAGTGAGTACACACTGTACTCGCAAGTCATACCACAGAATGCAATTTATAGATGATGGCTTATTCCAAAGGAATGGCTTCTGTGGTTATTTTGCAGAAATGCAACATTTGCAATTGAATACAAATAATAGATTGAAAGCATAATTCAAACAAATAGACAATAATAAGTTAACAATTGATTTCACAAAGGACACACAGTCTAATCAAGTTCTTTCACACAGCTGAACAAGTTATCTCACACAGCTGACCCTTCCCAATGGTTTTATGAAAATCTACCCCTCGTGTGAAATTCAGAGCATGTCCATAACAGAGGACGCGGCTATTCGAATAGATTGATTTAAACACTCTGCGAGTTTGTACACTTTACCCACACGATACAATCGGTGTAGCGATCATCGACCATAACAAAACCTTTGAAACTTCATCTCAAACAATGACACTCTGGTGTGCTTTATGTAGTCCAATTTGTACACACGGCCCTTGGAGCGACACACACCATTGGACGGGGATGCAATGAACCGTCCGCGATGTGACCCAAACACGGTACACACCTCCACCCCATCACACGGTTTAAATACAACCCGAGTTGTCAATGTCAAGACTCCATAACTTACTAAGTCAGGCCCAGCCCATACTAGGCATGTGGTCGTACAGTAAGGCCCAGTTCAATGGCGCACAAAGTTAAGTCCTTAATTGACCAAGGCAAGACTTCCAGTTTTAACTCAAATAACAAAGTTTAAAAAGCACACGGCTCCACCATTCACACAGAATCCACCACTTGCCTCAGTCTAAATCTTTTCCCACCCTGTTGATTAAATGCAACACATGCCATCAACGAGTAACAGCACACATCACACACAGTTTCATCACACAGTTCCATAATCACTTAGTCAAGTTTATAATTGCAACTCTCACATGAAATGATGACTCGTGGCATGGCTAAGCAGTCTAATCGTATCTAACCAACCCACGTTGGTGCTACGATAATACCAACTAATAATTAACCAACCTAGGGTGACAAAAGATCATGGCATATAATAGACAAGGTGGATATAACAAATTGGATTAATTATTAGTTGGTATTATCAATGGCTAAGCAGTCTAATTGTTTCAATGGCGCTCGGGAACCAATGGCAACGGCGAACGGCGGCTCTTCGCCGGCGGTGAGTGGTACCAATGTATAGAGGAGATTATTGCGCACATATGGGCACTGGTTTGAGCACCTGGGGTTGACGGAGATGGCCGGCGGCGAGGAAGAAGCGGCGGTGAAGACTCGGGTTTTGTCGGGAGAGTACTCCGGCGATGCTCCCGCGACGAGGAGGTGCGCACGAGGTAGCCTGAGACTTGCTGATCACAATGGTGCAGTCGGTGGAGCAAGGGCGACGACGACGGCGGCGCAATCCACCGGAGAAGAAGCTCGGCCGAAAACCCTAAAACTCGAAATGCGGCGGCGCTAGGGCGATCGGAGCGACGAGAGTGGCGGCTTTGGGTTGCGGAGGTCCGGGCGGTGCTAAGGGAGGTATTTATAGGCCCGGGGGACGCCTGATTTGGAAATCCCCAAATCGGGTCCGAAACGACCGGGTTTTTGAATTCCATGATTCTCGGAGATTGAAACCGATTCGGGATTTGATTTGGTTTGGAACGGATAAGAAATAACCAAAGACACGATTTGGTGGGGTCGGCGCGAAGAATCAGCAACGAATACGGTTTTGTCGGATAAACTTGAAGCTCCAGCAATGGCGGACTCGGGCGCGGCGCGAGGAAGAAGAAGACAGCGCGGAGACGACGACCCTGTGACGGTCCCACCTGGCAGCGGCAGCGAGGCGCGGGCGAGAGCGAGCGTGCGATGGCGATCCAATGGCGCAGAGCGAGCGCGGGCGAGTGAACGAGCGAGATCAACGAGCGAAGCCACGCGGCGACAATCCAACGGGGGCAAGCGCGAAATCGAAATCGCGAGCGGCGGCCGGCGATCTTGATCCAACTACCGGGAGTGAGCGGGCTGGAATAGTGTTGGGCTTCGGTCCAGCACTGTTCCGAAGGATTTAAAATAGATTTTTCTTTTTAATAAATCCAGAAAATGCAATTAGCAATTAGAAAATAGCAAATGACTTTGGAAAAATTCCAGAAAATTCTATAAAATATATCCAAGCATATAGAATCTAAATAAAATAGTTTTAACAATTGTTGATGTTGGGATTAAGCACATTAAATCAATTTGTCCTTAAAGTCCATATTAAGCTTTTTAAATTAATATTCAAATAAATCCAAATGGTGAATTTTCTTGCTACCATTATTTAAAAGATATTTAAAACTGTGAAATTTGGGATGTTACAGCTGCCCAACTAAGAGGGTGTCTGCATCAAAGCTCCATTGGGAGCCCTCTTCTTGCGGCAGTATGAGCGAACGCACCGCGATATCATCAAGTCTCGATGCCACGTAAGGCACCTCCGATGACGCATTTCCCTCGGTTGGACCACCCGCTTAGTGTACGTCCTCGTTGCTACCATCTGAGCTTGGGTCGACGTCCTCGTCGGACTCCAACACGAGTCCGATAGATACTCGTGGTAGTCGATGTGGGCCGACCACCACATTTTTGCCCCCTCATTTGGCACAAAATTAAGCGTAGGACTTCCCTCCGAGGCAGTACATTATGTGCTGCTATCATCAGGCTTGGGCTCCGCTTGCCCGCTTGTAGAGGCCCCGGCATCATCAGGCCAAACCGACGCCTTTTGTACGAAATTCACGTACACCATAGGCTTCCCGTGAATGACCGCCTCGGGCTGGGAGGCAATCTCCATGTATTGCCTCCATGCTATGCTTCCATTTACCTTGACGATCTCCCACACATAATTCGTGTAGGTGATAGCCTCGATCACAACTTTCTTCGTCGTTGCCTCCGCGACGAACTCCCTTCGAATGCAGCTTCGAAGCTCGTGAATATTCATTACGCGGAGCCCCTCCGCCCGGACCACCTTGCATTGGCATCTCGATAGGTCCAACCCATCGGGTTCAACTCGTACAAGACCATCGCCGTAAAACACTAACAAGTCTTGCATGTTCGAAAATACCTAAAGCCACAACAACCCCATCCGCTATTACCTAAAACACTAACAGGTCCAACCCATATGTGTAATTAAATACGACAAATCGCATGCAAGTGATGGTAATTAATTACCCTAAACTAATTTATTACCAGCAAAGTAAGTAATTACCACTAAACTTACTAATTATGACTGATTATTTACCTCTAAACTAACTAATTACGACTAGCTGACTTAGACTGATTATTTACGACTACGGTAATAACGGCAAAAGCATATGACAAATTACCTGCCCTTCGGGGAAAAGTAATCAAAAAATGCCGAGCGACGAGCAACGAGAAGCAAGAAAATAGTTAATCTCCCAATAAAATTATTTATGTTACGTTATCTGAGTTCTCAGCGACGCACACTAGAACGAGAATTGAAACGCAATTGAGATGAGCGAAGAGTAACTGCGAGAGTTTGGTATTTATAGCCAAGCGAAGGAGAATCCACGGTGTTGGAGTCGGGAATTCCGTAAGCGTTGGCGCCGGGATTTCCAGACAAGGCGACAAATATGCGGAAGAGGGAGGAGGGACGGTGGAATTAGCGGGAGGGGCCTGGTCTTCGGAGCATCTCCCAACGATAGCTGAGGGGAGGGCCACCGGCAACGGGTAGGGGAGGGCACGCGGCTGTTGTTGTAAGTAATTTGCTGTATGGTCATATTTATAAATTCATACAAATAATTCACTTATATGAAATTACAAGAAAAATTCTGAAAGACTAAAATTATAGAAAATTTACACCGTATAGTACACTGCGTCGGGAGGCTCCACATAAAATTTCATGAATTTTGGAACTCGTTTGCTATATTTTATAATTTCTACAAATAGCGGCGAAACTCGAATTTTTTAAACCCTAAACCTGACGGTGCGGAGGGGAGGGGGCCACGTGGCGGCGTGTGGGCTGTTGCCGCACGAGGAGGGCCATATGGCAGCACCGGAACCGTTGCCACATGATCACCATACGACAATGATGCCCAATTTACAAATATATGTGCACAATAGTCAAAACTACAAATACGAATTGCAAACAGACGTATCCGCTAAAAATTCACACACCATGATATCACATCGCCACCAATATACTGCCAGTAGTAACATCATTGCTAGTATATAGTAATCGTAACATTTTCGGATGTACCAATGATCTGTCTAATCAAGGACATTGCTTGTCCTGTACTACTAGCATGTCCGGGGCTATTTGGTTTGCTTTCGATGATTACCAGTGTTTTTGCCTTACTAAAATTTGACATCTGATTTGCTGCCTTAAGATTCTCTTCTCTCTTAACTCCTTAGTTTTTTTTGGCCAATCTTTGACCAAAATATTGGTAGCGAATTTGGTTATTAAATTTCAGCAATTTCAAATTTTAATAAAACTTGGTAGTGCAAAATTTTTTTCAAGCCAAACAGCCTCGAAGTAACCTGCCCTCTTGGCCGGGTTAACTCTGGTAAACCTATATTTATTGCTTATGAGTGAAACTTTGGCCCGTACGGGTCGGGGTCCTATCCCAACTATAACTTTGCCGCTGGAATCTGTCTAGTAGTACTAGTTTATTATAAAACACACGGGCAAAATAGTACGAACAAAAGAACAGAAACATATTTTATGTGAAAAATCTTTGCAAGAAAAATCACACACGAAGACAAAAATTGTTATTTTTGGGAGAAATTACAAGCACGAGGAACTTTGACGTACCTAACTATGCGACTACAGGGTACATATATGTCGGGACCCGAAAATACATCTCAGGAACCCTCTGTGTATTCTGAACTAGTCCCAGATCAGTAGCTAGCTCACACAGGAAACAGTGATGAAACATCATCCATTTATTCGATTTAACTAGAAAGATCTCAAAATAACAGATCATAATAACTGGACCTTATGGTCAAAGTTTACTTAACTTGCCACGCAGGGCTAAAGAAACAAATAAACTCTTGCAGCGGAACGAGAAACTTGGAAAGGCCAATCAACATGCCCACAGGCAATCGAGTGGAGAACGCATCCTAATCCGCAAAACCTTCAACGTCTTGATTCTGGAAGAACTCCTGTGCAGCTTGATATTCTCCAACTGATCAACAAAGGCATGAGCCGTGAGTACATAAAGCACTCAGCAGAAAATGTATGCAAATAGTATTCATGCAGGGCTTACCAAAGGTTAGCTGTATGGTTCTTTTGCAGAAAACAACATTTAACGAATACCGTAAATAGATTGAAATGCGAGACTTGAAAAGAATACTAAATAAGTAAACAAGTTCTTTGAAACAACCAGTGAACTAACCATTCACTGACCAACCAACAAATGACCAGTGAACTTCCCGTTCACCAATCAACAAACCACCAAGTAAATTACCCATTCACCGAACAAACATTATATTCATCAAGTGAACTTCCCATTCACACTCCGACTCATTTTTGGAAGAAACTCTATTTCCCGTGTGAAATTCCCGAGCACGTCCATAACCGCGGACACGGTTATTCGAATAGTTTTACACACTCTGCAGAGGTTGTACAGCTTGACCCACAAGACACGACTTCTCTAGTTGGTTTGGCATCCGTCGATACCACTGCTCACTACCTTGGGTAAGCAGGCTAGAGCACGTGACAAAGCCTTTACAAAGCTCCTTCTTAACCTAGTTACGCATTGAGGTTTCAACACCAATGTCTCCATCCGGCCAGACGGGGCCCCCTCTTGCGCCAGTAGTGAGCACGTACCCCGTAACTCACTCTTCCAAGACAGAACCAAAATTAAGACATTGCTAATTAATCAGCCAGGTCCCGCCCATACAGGACATGTGGTTGTACGGTTAAGGCTCAGTTCAATCGCGCACAAGATTAAGTCCTTGACAAGTTACTCAGGCGATCTTTCCACAAACCCACAACGTGCTAAATCCACACCCTCAATCCACCATCCACTCGCCTGAGTGAAAACCATTTTGTTTAGAAGAGACCAATGACATCCCCTGTCATGGTACACAAGTTTTAACAACAGTGGCTAACCACCACAATTCCATATATCATTAAGTCAAGATTAAATCATTAAGACACATATGATGATGAACCCATCGAGACTAGGCTTGACTAAGCACTAATACGATACCCATGTTGGTGATACAAATATGTCCAACTAAAATTATCCAAGCTAGGGTGACAAAGGATTCATGGTATTCAAATGTTCAATGGAGGCATAATGACAACATGTAATAACTAAACCCAAAACAGTTGATATAAAGATAGCATGCAATTGTATAAAAAAATATACTTTTGAAATCATAGGATCAATATGATCAAAGGACTACGGCTTGCCTTGGAATAAATCTTGGGATTGATCTTGATCTTGGTGTGCTTCTCCTTGTTCAAAACTTCCCAAGTAGCAACGTCTACTACAAAATAAGCAAATAGAATAAATAAATATCAAACAGAGATAAAATCAACTCCAAAAATTAAATAAAAATCATAAATAAATAGAGCTCGAATTTAGATGAATTTACAAATTTGAATGGGCTCAATCGGAGTTCGGATGCAAAAGATATGGGTTTTGGAAGATTGAAAATAAATCAAAACCCTAATTTGGATTTTAATTTAATTTCCCGATTTATTTTTCAACAGGAAAATGGGTTTATGACGTCGGCTGACGTCAGCGAGGAATTACCACCGGAAAATAAAATAAAAGAAATGGACTGACAGGTGGGACCCACTGTCATTGACTGGTGCACCGTGGACTGAGTCCAAGGAGGTTTGGCTTCGGATGGAAATTGGTCTGCCACATGGCAGCTGACCTTGCGATGACTGGGACACCACATGGGACAGAGAGGTGGTGTGGGCGCTGACTTGGCAATGAGATGGCGCAAGAGAGAGAAACCGAGGGAGCTGGAGCAGCCATGGCCGGCGGTGAGATTTGCGACGTCGACGGCGAACCACGGCGAAGCGGCGGGAAGTGGCAAAATGGGTTGCCAGGGACGGCGAACCTCGTGTGCCATCGTCTTGGTCCGGCGAGAGATCATCGACGGCGGCGACATTGGCGGCGAGCTTGCCAACAACGGCCGGTGAAGGGTGGCGCCGAGAGAAATAGAGAGAAGCAGGCTTCGGGGATGGCTCGGGATCCCGAAACACGCTTTCGGAAGGCCCGGAGCTCAATTACACTGGCGGCGAGGTGAAGGTCACCGGTGATGGGGAAGACAGGCGGCGGCAGTGCTTCGGTGGAGGGGGAGCGACGAGAGGAGGGGGTTTCATACTAGAATAGCGTGGGCACCTGGTGACGCACGAGAATTGACCCAAGACTCACCGAGGAGGTGGATCGGTAATGGAGACGGCGGCCGTTTTTCGGACGAAGACGACAACGGCGATGCAGAGTTCCCCGGACCGAGATGAGGGAAGCACGATGTTGCTCTCGCTATTGCGGATCCTTTGATGGTGGAGATCTCGGCGGAGGCGGTCCAACGGTGGCGAATTTGGCCGGTGAAGATTCTTTGCTAGTCTTCGGGTCTTTGGCGATTGCGGCGCCGGGAAGACGGAACCGGGGCGGAGGGTTTAGGGTTTCAGAGGGGATGGATGAGGCGAAGAAATTGACCCGGGGCTCGGGCCTTAAATAGCCGAGACGGAGGAGACCGAGGGAGAGACGGCGGCGGCAACGCGCGTCGTGCGGAACTCGGACTGCAGAGTCCAGCTTGAAGACGAAGCTGAGCTGGCGACGGTGGGACCACCGGTCAGCGGGAGAGGCAGCGTGAGCGTAGTCGCGAGAGAGCTATGGCGGGGCCCACTGGCAGAGGGAGAGCGGCGAGCGGAGGCTGGGTGGGCGCGGAGTTGGGCCGAATATGATGGGCTTGACTATTTCATCGTTCAAGAAAATAATATATTTTTCTTTTTATAAAATACTGAAAATCCAAATGGCAATTAGAAAATAGCAAATGCACTCAGAAAAATTCTAGAAAATTCTAGAAAATATATCTAAGCCTATAGAATCCAAATAAAATAATTTTGATAGTAGTTGATGTTGGAATTAATCATGTTAAATTGTTTTGATCTCTGAAATTTCTAATTAAGCTTTAACTTTAGTAGAAAAATTCAAATGGTTATTTTTCTTTTAAAACTTTAAAACAGACCAAATTTTTGGGATGTTACAATATATAGGTTAGAGAATAAGAGTCCCTAATGGAGAAGAAAACCGAATCAGAGTTGGATGTGCCAGTCGTTGCCACATCTGACACGGCTTGGTGCATGCACTGCTCGGCGCCACATCTGGTGCAGTGTCCAGCACGGACATACGTTGAATTCAAATCACACTTTAACACGAATTTGCTCATGTAGCCGAAATATCAAATCTCCTCCAAATAAGTCTTCATCAATGGACCTTATGCTTCAAAAGTCCATATGACTAATCTCAACGAGTAAGACTACAACAGTCTTATCCAAACGCTTCTCATGAAGCCAATTTGTGTGAGTAGACTGGAACAGTCTTCTCCAAACGCTTCTCACGAAGCCAAATTGAGCCAACCACCAGCATGTGCAAACTCAGAGCTATCAACAAAGTAGATGAATAAATCTCAGTCTTCAATAATTCATAACCCCAGCAAAGTCTGAGTCTGTGCAACTGACCTCGAAATAAATGCTCAATCATCAAACGACATAAATCAAGACATAACCTGTGCTGCTGGATAGACAGCAAAGAACTCACATTATGGAATTTGACATGCTCCACCTGGAACAAAAAACTTAGCAAACAATGCTCGCTGAAAAAGCAACTTGCACGCGTGACCATTACGCGCATCAAACTAACGACTTCAAAGGTAACTAAAATCCATGATATGATAAAAACTACTTCTATAAACCTGTTCGGATGAAAGGAACTCAATGTGTTGTCAATGAAGTAGAAACTACAGTAAACCCCTCATGTCACAATATGACAACTAGCCAAACGCTGTAGTATCTACACAAATACTAACTCCTTGCACTTAAATCCTTCATCCTGAACAAAAAATAATGCAAAATCTTCACTTTCAAACAGCCAGCAAACACACACCACAATATCACATCACCATCAATATAGTACTAGTAGTATCATCATTGTTTACAAAAGCTAGCAGCTCCCTGCACAAGCCATGCTATGCAATATAGTAACCGTAACATTTTCGGATGTACCAATGATCCAACTCATCAAGGACATTGATTGTCCTGTACTACTAACATGTCCAGTCTAAGTTTGCTTCCAATGGTTGCCAATGCTTGTCCTTAGCAAAATTTGGTAGTGTTGGCCGAATTTGGTAGGTAGGTATTTAGTTTGCTACTAAACTTTGATAAGATTCTCTTCTCCCTTAGCTCTCATGTTCATTTTCTTGTCAATCTTTGATAAAAAATATTTGGTAGTGCAAATTTATCTGTCCTTTGCCTTTAAACAAAAAATAACCTTTCCCGAGTATAACTCTGTCGCTAGAATCTGTCTAGTAGTACTAATTAGCAGTTACACGCGCGGTTTCTTTCTTTCATTCATTTACTTATTTTGACAACATGCATGATATACTACTCCACTAGAATTCTTACCTATAAGGCATGCATATATACACACACACTACATGCATGATGCGTGACTGCATAACCAGATCGACCACATAGTTGTGCAGTGAAATTCTGAACCACCTTAACTTGCATCAGCAAAGATATATTAATTCCCAAGAACTAATTTCAGTGCCTACACAATTGCATGCTTTCTTAATTTGATTTTGGTTGTAAAATGGCCTTCATTCGTTGTCTGGTTGATCCTTTTATTTGGAAGGAACACACGAAGGTGATATATACGATTTACCTGAGCGGTTGTTCTCTTTTGCATGCTTCAATGTATATATATACATATATATGCTTCCTTGCTTTGCTCATCATGCAGGCAAGGCACCTTAGCTGATGCATTCTGCCTGATTAAGTGGCCCTTCAGGCCCAGTTCTTGTCTGGTGAAGTTAGCACATCTGTATCTCGATGGGCTATGGTGAGAAGGCCCCGCCCAGTTCAACCTGTTCAATTTTATTTTTTTGAGGGGAATTCAGGTAGGTAGTTTGGTCCACTAAAGCATGGCACAAGCGGGGCCTGGTTTGAGCGGAGTAGCTACTTATTTAGTCGTAGTAGATCTGTCTGTTGGAGTGTTGTGTTGGATAATGTTCAGAGAAGAATTCAATTCAGAGATGTAGGGGTCCGGTTAAGCCCAGCGACTCTAGTGTTGACCTTCAGTTGAGTAGTCCCAATCTGGAGAAGCTAAGTGCCCAGGCAGCTGCTATTGCTAGCTAGCTAGCCTAGAGGTGGCTAAGAGCCTGAATGAATGGCTGAATGCTCTGCATGTGCATAGGCCTCCTGTTCTTCACTACTTGCTACTTTCAGGCTTGTTTATCCATTTAGTTCAATTCGCCACTTCCATCTTGTTTACTCTTTCCTTGAAAAAAAAGGGATTCAGAAATATATTGTGCTTCATTCCCTAGCCAGCTAGGGCGCGTACCTCACTGGTACATCATCTGTTCACTTGATTGAATACGCCAGTTGAATTGGTCATCTGGGAGGGAGGGAGGGAGGGAGACGTCCTAACTAACCTGCAGCAATCAATCGAATCAATTCAGTACACCGGAAACAGCCGGCCGGGACCAATAAGCTTAGGCCAACCTACACCAGTGCGTATTTATTTATATATCTGCCTTGTTCATACATGCAGAATCATTCATGCATCATCAGACTTTTTCAGTGACTATTCAACTCCGCTGCGTTAGTTCCATCTACCTATGTATTGCGTCTTCCTGTTTCCATCCGATAATTCGATCGTATTCTACCCGATTTATATGCATGTTTCCAAACCTACCAGCTAGCAGCAAACTCTGGCCTTTGTCATGCACCCTCCACCGTACCAACACTCTGTATATCCGTCCTCATTTTGCTACATTAATGTTCAAGCTCAAGTTTAGTTTGTGGAACAATGTTAATTGTGGAACCATGCAATGGGAGCATTAATCTACGTACTCCATATGTATAGTACAGTGATGGATGCTGATGGACTGAATTTTAGCTAGGAAAAAAGAAATCATACAGCTACGGGCACATGAAGGTTTTATAACCTGGAAATAGGTTTTTGGGCATGAAGAACGGTTCAGATCAGATCGCGTGCATGCAGCGTATGGGAAGTAGCTAATGCATAGAAGCACAACGACATGCGTTGGGTCCTTCTCTCCACCGTCCGATCCAAAATGAACGGTCTAGATCAATTGCTACAGTACTAGGAAATTGCCTTATGTTTTGCTACAGTAGATATTTCACTTTTTTTCTTTACCATGATACCACTAGCAAGTACTGTTTATGCAGACTGAAATTACTGTTCAAACAGTGATTTCACTTCTCCATAGTCTTTACTAGGTGCTCCTGTTGAGTACTATTTATGTGGACTGAAATTACTGTTTAAACAGTGATTCTATGCGGATCCCACCTTACGATAGCTACTTGTGATCATACAGCAATCAGCAACATGGCCTCTCAGTTTCCAATACTCCATGCATGTTACAACAAAGTAAAGTGAGAAGCGGGTTCTCATTGGCAGAAAGAAGCCTACATATATATATATACATCATAAAGAAGAAGAAGAAGAAGAAGACGAGTCTAACATAACCCCGATCGAAAGGAAGGTTCCAACGATGGACCCATCATGTAAATCAATCTATGTAGGCTCGCCTTGTTTTGTTCCACTTCCGCTACCTACAATGTAGTACTATTCTTATTCTCCCTCCCTCCCTCCGGCCAAACTGAAACTACTGCCCAAATAATGCAGAGACTCTAGCAAATGCCAGGGATCAAATTCAAATCCAGAATGCCAAGGAACAATTGCATTGTTTCTTGTAAATTTACCGTTGAATTCCTGTATTTCAGACGTGTCCTAGTGAATTGAGATCTACAACATCTAGGCCCTCCTTTGACATCTGTCTCTTATCTATAGCTCAAAGAATCAATAGCTCAAAGAATTGCTGAACCCAAGGAGCTCTCACATCACCTTTTTTTGTGAAAACCCCCGCCAGTTTCTGAAATTGTGTCTAGGTCCTATTTTGGTGATCGTCAACCATCGGATCGACGTCGTGCAGTCTGAATCGGGTTGGTGCAAAGCCATTCGATGGCATTTCTTGCACGGGCGGCCCAGATCTCTCCATCTTGTCACCGCAACCGTCGTCCTAGGGTTACCCCCCGATCGCCTCCAGAGGACACCACCTCCTCCCGTTCCTTTCTCGCCCTCACCCTCGTCCTCGCTGTCTCTGTCTCTGTCTCTGCCGCATTTGCGCCTCGTGCCCGTGCGTTGGCTCGCCCTCGCTTTCTCCCCTTCGTCCTTGTCGTAGCTAGCGCCATCCACGACCTCTCGCCAGCTAAATCGGTTGTCCCACCTCTTCATCTCCCGTGATCTATTTGGCAGTGAAGCTACAAATGAATGTATAGTGTTAGGTGTCCACTAATCTATTTGCCAGTCAATAGGTACTTCAAGTACTTGATATATCTTGATGTGCAGATATGTCAGATAAATTTTACTGCAAAAGAAAATTAAACTTAGGAAGTTGTATTTGCTTTGAAGATTTGTATTCTTCCATAGTTTTGATTCATATATATCATTTAGAACTCCACATATTTTCTAACCTGAAGGGGAGGACTCAAATTGAGGTATAAGCTGTCGCTTTCAGATTTCTTTTGTTTTCATGCATAAGATCTGATTTGAGGTCCTAAAATTAAAATGGTGTTCTACGACTATGAATCCTACACCATCAGTCAAGGAGAGGGAGATCAATTGCTGCTAATTAGGAAGGGAAATATCGTTCACCTAGCCATGAAGAACTAGCTATAATACTCCGAAATTCGGTTTGAGAATAATTTATTCGGTAGAGAGAATCTTTTCAAAATTCAAAGTTTTTCAGAATCTTTTAGACCCCGGGCCTCCGGCCCAGGGTAATGAGGCCCTGGCCGGCCTATGTCCAGCCAAGAGGGGGGCCAAGGAAGGGGGGAGGCGCACCAGGCCCAAGGCCCATGCGCCCCACCCTCCTCCCAACCCTAGCCGGCCCCTTCTCCCCCTCTCCCTCCCCACATTTCCTCCCCCCTTGAGCCGCCACCCCCTAACCCCAATCCAACGCCTGCCCTGCCCCTTGGCACCTCCCCTACCCCTTGGTGCTGGCCTCCCGCGATCCCCGGCGCAGCCCCAAGGTCTCCCCCGAAGCCGCCTTCTCCTGCCATCACCGCCGGCCGCTCGTCTTCCTCGTTTTGGCCGGCCATTGAAGGGAGGAGAGGGGAAGTTCTTCGAGGGGTCGATCCACATCGTTCTTGTTGGACCGAAAAGGCGACTAGAGGGGGGGGGTGAATAGGAGCACGCTCACTTTTTCAACCACGATTAGATTCAACACAAATTTTACTCCAATAGCTATAGAAGCTATGAAGATCGATATACCAGTACAGCGGAAGACTAGGATTGAATCCAATCAAAACCCCGAAGCAAAACAACCAAAAACAACCGAAACTTAAATTCCTAAGAGTAGGGCGGTCTGACCTCTACTCAGGGGCGGTCTGACCTCTCCAAGGGGCGGTCCGACCTCTACTCAAGGGCGGTCTGACCTCTCCAAGGGGCGGTCCGACCTCTAGCTAGGGCGGTCTGACCTCCAGCCCATGAACAGTGAAATCAGCCCGAAAAACGAAGTTGCAAATAGGTCTAACTTTTGATCTACAACTCCAAACTTCATGAAACTTGGAACACACCTTCTCTAGGATGTCAGGAACCTATTCCAATCGAAGATCATGGAGATCCATGGAAAAGTTACGACATTTTTCAGTTTGAGAGATGGATGGTTCAAACCGAGTCAAAGCAAAACGTGACCCAAAAACTTGCTCGTGGGTGATTGATGATCAAGATGATCTTAGATGTGTTCCCACATGTCACAGCAAGCTATATCATGTAACGAAATCAATCAAAAACATGCGAATCAAAGAACGACTCAAAATCACCAAATAGAGAGAAGAAGGGCAAAGAGACACATCTTTGATCAAAGCTTTCTTTGGATTGATTTGATAGGGTTTGGGTTCTGACCACTCCATCAATGGAGGACAAAGCTCAATCCAAGAGCACAAGATCAAATCAAAACTCTCTAGAACCCTAACCTCCACTAATCCTCTCCCTAAGCCAAAACTAGGGTTTCAATAATGATAAAAGAGTTGAAAGGGGTGCAGCCACCTCCCTCCTCTATTTATAGTGGAGACTTAGACCTTCTAGAAGATTAACTCAAATGGGCTCCGTTAAGGCCCAACACAAGCGGGTCACACACGTGCGCATTTTAAAGCGCCGTCTACAACACCTCTTAACCTAAACCGCTTCTCTTGCGCCGCCTTGCGCCGTGGGTAGGCAAAAGGTCACCAAGGTGATATTTGGTAAGATTACCAAAATACCCTTCTCGGTCCTTCTCCAAGACCGAGTCCATCTTCGCAAGCACTTCGCATGCTCATACGTGTAGGTTGATCACCGGCTCTCTCCATGTCGGCAAGTCTCTCCCATCCGGCTCCCACCGAAACCACCATGGCACTTGCACCGACTCCGCGCCGCTTGATCAAACCAATCGCCCGAATCGTCTGTTCGGTCATCCTTGTCCATTCGCACCATACTTGATTTCATTGACCTCACCCGCATCGTCGATCGTTCGGACCTAAGCTCTCCAAGCCTCGTCCGATCATCCTCGCCGTTGACCGTCGTTGACCACCAAGCAACTGCACAACAATAGACAAGCAAATCGAAGCCGGAACAAGTTCTTCGCAACTTGACCCACGTTAGTCAAAACATGCATCATGCAACACATATGCATCAAACTCATGACTTTGACCTAACCAGCGAACAACGCCGCCACGACAGCGACGTTCAAGTAACAACCGGTCGATCACCCCGTGGGCGGTCGACCGCCGCTTGCCGGTCGGACCGCCGACCAAAGGCGGTCTGACCGCCGTAAGGACTTAGCCAATTTTCAACCCCAAAATCCAAACCTCTGGAAACTTTAAACCAATAGAACTTTTCTGGAGACTCCAAAATTATGGGAGCAAGAACAATGGGATCCCCTCACTTGCCTACACCTCTATTTTTGGCCCGACTGTTTTGACCACTTTTGGTCACGGCCGGTCCGACCGGCGCACATGACCGATCCGATCGATTTGGGACCGGTCGGACCGCCGTGCTATGGCGGTCGGACCGACCTCGCCCGAAAGTCCGAGCAGTCTTTGAAACTTTGTCGAAAACCCGTGAAACGACAAACCATTAACGCCATTGCCAATTGTCACATCATCCTAAGATCTGGAGCATATCCCCATGATATCCACAATCTCCCCCTTGATGAACACATTGGCAATAATCCAGAAAATGTAATTTGAAGGTTTGAAAAGTAAAATACTTTCGTTTTCGCACAAAGGCACAACTTGGTCCATAAGCAAGAGAAAGCAATGGAAATGACCAAGCTGGCATCAGAATAGCATAGACAAGTGAGATAAGGCAAAAGAAAGCATAAAAACTTTGATTTCCAGAAAAAGTCAAAAATCTCACTTAAGGTCCATATGAAAGAACAATTGTTCAATTGACCTTTGATCATTGTGAGGAGTAATAAATGCAATTCAAGAACTCCCCCTCACTATGATCCTCGGATTTCAGAAAATTTCAAATTCTCCAACTTTCTCCCCTTTGTATAAACTTCTACCCAACATCGAAATATCTTCTCCCCCTTTGACAATGGAGTCATCAAAGGAACACCCCCTTCCTCTCATCCAGAGATAGCAATTTGCAGAATGAAGAAGGAAGCAAAAAGAAGAAGTATGCATGAAGTGCAATGGAGTGGCTTCATTTTTGTATTTTTCAATTTTTGATTACAAGAAGCTTTGAAGATTACCCAAAAGAGCAAGTCAGCATTTCTAATATTGCACAAACAACATATCAAGCCTGACAGTGCTAGCAAGATCATGGTAAGACATATATATCAAAGCTAAGCACCAAGGCTCAAAAGTAAAGCAATAGATTTGATCAATTTAAGCAACGCTTCAAATTCAACAAGTTCATCAACAGGGATCCTAAAGTGAAATTGGCCATGTCAAAATGTCAAAGTGAGATCAAAAATCTAACAAAGACCACATTAAGAGTCAATCAAGTCCCGTATTGAATCATTTTGCTCAATCTTTTGTAAACGCCCATTTGTCAACATTTTTCTCATTTGCATTGAATATTGAGGTTGACTAATGATCTAACTTAGTGACAAGATCCTGGACTAGGAGCCATCCACAAACTCATCCTAAGCTTCGACCAAAAGTTGATTAAAGGTATATCTTAGTAAAGAAGATCCTGGACTAGGAGCCATCCACAAACTCTTTCTAAGCTTCTACCAGGGCGACAAATCTTGAGGTTCATGTCATTTTTGACAAGCAGTCCCCATGAGATCGTCTGGTTCATCAAACTATCTCCAAGTTCATGTCATTTGACAAGCAGTCTCGTAAGAATAGTTTGGCACATTTTAAGCATAAGACAATCTTGATTTTTTTTTTATTTTTCACAAGAGCATTTTTATAATCTCAAGAACACAAAAGTTCAAGTAATGGTCAATTTTAGATCAAAGAGTTAACAAAGCAATTCTGACAGGGCCAATGTCACAAGAGGAGCACTAATTGCGCAACTCGCTAAAACATCCACAAATTGCAATTTTTAGTTTGAGTTGTTTTAAAGTTCTAGCTCATATAGCAAAGACTTAGCTACACATGTAAAAGCATGATAATTCTAGCAAGTCAAGGAACTAGACATGGCATTGAGCAAGAATTGAAATACTAAAGCTCCAAAGGGTAATAGGCAAAGCTTCATCAATTTTAAAAGATAAGCAAGAAAATTTTAAATACAATGCATCTTTTTGGATTTTTCAAACCACTTGAAGTATTTTACATATGAATGCAATATGATACAATGCGATGCAATAAAAAGCCTAAAACCTAAAAAGTTCAAAAGATCAACAAGTTCGGAAAAGAACAATACAAGATCAAAAGAACAAGGTAAGATCGGAAAAGATCGAACTCCCCTCAAACCAACCCATAGGGATAAATTACCCTAACTCGCTTCTTAAGGTGGCAAACCTAGTTGGGTCTAAAGGTTTGGTGAGGATATCACCATTGAGCCTCGGACTCCACGAAGTGTAGCACAATATCACCCTTCTCTACATGGTCTCTAAGGAAGTGATAGCGAATGTCTATGTGCTTGGTCCTAGAGTGTTGCACAGGGGTTCTTAGCAATGTTAATAGCGTAGTGTTATCACGAAAAAGAGGAACACTAGCAAAATTTAACCCGTAGTCCTTAAGAGTGGATACCATCCACAAAATCGACTACAAAGAACTAGCAAAGACTACATACTCGACCTCGTGAGAGATTGTGCAACAGAGGACTGCCTAGAAGACCAAGAAACAAGAGAAGTGCCTAGGAAGTGACAAGTGCCCGAGGTACTCTTCCTATCAAGCCGACGACCGCAAAATCGAATCGAAAACCCCGAATGGATAAAGAAGAAGAACAGAGTACCAAATGCCATCTTGGAGGGTAGAGTGTAAATACCGAATATGCGCTTAATCGCTTGGCGATGGGAAGTTCTCGGAGACGCTGAAACCTCGCAGAGGCGATCAGAAGTGGATGTCCGGTCTTGATGCCGTCAGTGCGGGAGGGAGCCGATCATCTTTGCGGTACTCGCGTTGATCCACGGCTTCTCCTTCCTCATCCGGATCCAAAGCGATCGAAGTCGCCATGGGAGTGGCGATCGACTGCGATCACCCATGTCGAGCGTTTGAGCAGATCCTTAGTATACTTCGTCGATGGATGAAGATCCCTTCCTTACATTGCTTGATTTGAAGCCCGTAAAGTAATTGAGCTCTCCCATCATGCTCATCTCAAATTCCTGGACATAGTCTCGTAAAAGCTAGAAACAAGAGCATGAGAAGAACCACCAAAGATAATATCATCAACGTAAATCGAGCAAGTAAGAAATCATTGCCACGCCTAAGAATGAACAAGGTCTTGTCTACCTTACCCATCTCAAAATCATTCTTAAGCAAGAAGGTCTTAAGTCTATCATACCGTGCTCTAGGGGCTTGTTTAAGACCATACAAGGCTTTGGATAGCTTGAAGACATGATGTGGGTTCTTGGGATTCTCAAAGCACAGGGGTTGCCTAACATAAACCTCCTCCTCTATAAAACCATTCAAAGGCACTCTTAACATCCATCGATATAATCTAAAGCCCTTAGAGGCAAAAATGCAAGAAGAATGCGAATAGCTTCTAGTCTAGCAACAGAGCAAAGGTCTCATCAAAATCTAACCCCTCGACTGGCTAAAACCCCGAGCTACTAACCTAGCCTTGTTTCTAACCACGAACCATCCTCATTTTGTTTGTTTTGAAGACCCAGTGGTTCCTATAACATTATGACCACTAGGAGGTTCTACTAGGTTCCAAACCTTATTCCTCTCAAAATTCTCTAACTCCTCATGCATGGCATTGACCCAACTCGAATCGGATAAAGCATGTGATATATCGCGGGTTCAAAAGAAGCTACAAAAGCGTAATGAGAATAGAGGTTTGGATCATGATACCGAGCGAGTGACTCGTTCATGGATATTACCTATCATCCGATCCGCGGATGTTTGCTTTTGAATGTGAAGTGGCGCACCGGAGAAGAAAGTACCTCTTCGACCTCATGTATCTGCGATGATGAAGATGCGTGAGTGCCTCAACCAAGGCGAAGTAGTCACGGCGGGTTCTTGTGCAGAATAGGAATGTCAACAGCAGCAGGTGGAAGAGTATCATCGAGTCCATCATCATCTTCCTCTACAAATATACTCTCTGTCACCTGTGTATCACCTGAAATATCCGATCTAGCTCGTGGCTAGTCTCATCAAAAGTGACATTGCATGTCTCCTGAACCAGGTTAGTTTCAGCATTAAAAACTCGAAAACCCCTTGAATGAGCAGGATAACCCAGAAATAAACCATCAAAAGTTCTTGACTCAAATTTATCTAGATTTCCTGTCTTGAGAATAAAACACTTAGATCCAAAGACTCGAAAGTGCGAGATGAGGGTTTTCTCTGAAAACGAAGCTCATAAGGAGTCTTGCCCAAAGACGGTCTCAAAAGACACGATTTGCAATATGGCAAGCGGAGAAATAGCTTCGCCCAAAACCTCCTCGGAGTGCTATACTCATCTAGCATCGTCCTAGCCATCTCAACTAGAGTCCTGTTCTTCCTTTCCACAACGCCATTTTGTTGAGGGACGTGTGGGGAGGAGAACTGATGCTCAATTCCACGCCAAAGACAAAAGGAAGCAAAGATGCATTCTTGAACTCCGTGCCATTGTCATCTGCGGATCGCTCTCAAGGCACTCGGAAGTTCGAAGCCAAGCGAAGAACAAGATCATGATAATGATCAAAAGCTTCATCCTTCGAAGAGAGAAAGAACACCCAAGTGTATCTAGAAAAATCATCGACTATGACAAGAATGTACCATTTTCCACCAACTGACCGAACCCTAGCGGGACCAACGGTATCCATATGAAGCAAGCGTCGGTCCGTCGGTCATGACCATAGTCACCGATGGGTGTGGCGGCAACTTGCTTGCCATGCCTACGAGGCGCACATACTGACATCCTTGACGGCTTTGAGTTTAGGCAAACCTCTCATGAGCTCAAGGTTGCTAACTCGCGTCGATGATCAAAACCAATGTGCCCCAAACGACGGTGCCAAAGCCGTAACTCGGAAGAAGAAGATGAAATTAAGCACTTGAGAGAACCAAAGAAGAGATTCGAAAAATCACCTCAAAGATCCTAGCAACTCTAGTAATCCCAAAAACAAGCTCACCAGCTGAATCAAGCACCCGACAAGCATTTTTCTTAAATCTAGTCTCATAGCCATCATCAAGAAGTTGAGAGACAGAAAGCAAATTAAACCTTAGCTTGTCCACAAGGGCGACGTCCTTGAGGATGAACTTGTCGCTCACCCCGATCGATCCGTTCCTTCAATCCGCCCTTGCCTATCATCTCCAAAGGTGATGAATTCATCACCTGTCGACCGCGTGAAGGAGGTGAACCATCTTGAGTCTCCGGTCATGTGGCGTGAACAGTCGGAGTCGACGAACCACGTGTCCTTCCTCTTTCCGCGGTAATCCTGAAAATCAAGGCACAGAAGAACAATGTGTCTCAATCATCAAGTTAGTTAAACAAGACTTGGGAACCCAAAGATCTTGAGACACATGTCTCGCAGTAGTATGCAAAGCGTATGCTATCCTTGATTAAGTTTGAAGTTACATTATGAGCAATGGTTACTTTAACATAAGATTTATCCTGTCTAGGAACATGATGATGAGCATGTGACACAAATCCTAAACCAAGTTTCCTCTTTTCTACATTACCATGTCTCATAAAAGCTCTAGGTTGATTGAGTGAAATTCTAGCAAAATTTTTCTTATCATTTTTCAACCTCACGCCAATGAACTCAACCAAATGTCCATTCTTCTTGCAATAGGTGCAATGGTACTTGATACCACCGGGAGAAGCACCCTTTGACTTAACAAAGTTTGGGCAAAACCCGCAGATTTAAAAGTAGTTTTTGCAGTTGGGTTTTAAATTCAACTAACCCATTTTCCAAGACTTGAGTTACTTGGGGCTTAGAATTATCTTGGACGAGTTGTATCCTAATCCTTGCTTCTTATAAGGAGTCTTAGATTTGTCCGAATCATGTTTAATTGTTTCTTACCTTTAGAAAATTTTTCTAAGGTATCCTTAAGATAAGCATTTTCTTTTCAAGATTAACACATGACTCACAAGTTTTGCCTTTAATAGCTCTAGCATATTTTTCCTTATATAAAGCAATTTCAAGTTTAAGAGCGGGACATGAAGCACATGTAGAAGACTCAATCTTGTTCTTAAGCTTGGCATATTTAGCTCTAATCGCTTCTAAGATATCTTTAACTTCATGTTCGCGTTCAATGCAAAAGAGCAAAGACTAGGATCAATAAAGACTGTGAGCAACCAACTTGTTGGAATCTAAGCATTTTTCACAAGGAGCAGATTTAACCTCAACTAACTCGGTCCTAGCATTTTCAAGTTGTTGCAAAGCAATATCATGAGCAGATTGCGCTTTAGCAAATTCGAGTGTAGAGCATGGCGGAAGAACATTCATCAGATTCAAGAGTCTTAGTATTTGCAAGTTCTAAAGTCAAATTATCTACTTGAGACTCTAAGTCCTTGTTCCTAGCCATGATATACTCTAACGCCTTATCCTGGCTCATGAGTTGCTCAAAGATAGTTTCGCATCTATCGAAAGGACATCATAGGAGAGAGGTACCTCATCGTCGTCGACGCCGTCGAGTCGACCATGAAGCAAACGCCGTGAAGTCCTTGGCCTTCCCTTCTTCTTGTCTTGAGGATCTCCTCCTCCTTGTCATCCTCGCTCCCGAGTCCACATCGCAAGGATTGTTCCCCAAAAGCGGCAAGAACCCGGTGAGCTGCCTTTGTGAGCTTGGCAGCATCAAATCTTGATTTGTTCCATTGAGGCTTCTTCCAAGCTGGCTTTCCTTCCTTGTGGTTGCTCTTTCCTTTCAACTTGGGGCAGTTTGCCCGGATGTGATTAAGCTCACCACACTCATAGCAAGTCACGGACCTCCTCTCTTTTGTTTCTCATATTGTTATAGGCCCGTGTGGCTTTTCTGACTATGAGGGCTAACTCGGCCTCAGGAAGACTCTCAAACTCCTCTTCATGGATTGCAGATAAACCAGCAAGCGAAAATCCAGAAGAAGACTCAGAAGACCCATCAGAAGCTCTCTTGAGTGGGTCTGCTACCAAGGCCATATTTTCCTTCTTGGGATGATCAATCCTCTTGATCTCATGAGTCTTAAGCTTGCTATAGAGCAGCTCCAAAGTCAGATCAGAGAGGTTGACGTTCTCCTCAATGGCGGTAGCCTTTATCTCCCACTCCTTGGTGTTGATTGCAGCCAAGAGATGGGTGGCATTTTCAGACTGAGAATATTCAATTCCAACAGCCTTCATCTGATTAATCACTTTGTTGAAGCGACTGAAAATGTCATCGATGCTCTCTCCAGGACGCATCTCGAATTTGTTATATTCACGCTTATAGACTGTCTGGCGTACTTTCTTGATTTGGGACGAACCCTCATGGTAGGTTTCGAGGGTGTTCCAAATCTCGTGCGCAGTCTCAAGATTGCAAATTCGATCATACTCCTGTCTACCAAGCCCACCATACAAGAGGTTCTTTGCCTTATTGTTGTTAGCCAAGAGGGCTGTTGAAGCCGGCGTAACAACTTCAGGAAGAACGAGCGGGGCTCGAACAACCTCCCATATAGCTTGTCCTTCGCTCTCAAGGAAGACTCGCATGCGATTCTTCCAATAGGCATAGTCGTGCCCATCGAAGATATGCGGCTTGGTGGAGTACTTATCCATCGCCAGTTCGGTGGACCTGTTAAGATCAAGATTGAACTAACCGGGCTCTGATACCACTTGTTGGACCGAAAAGGCGACTAGAGGGGGGGGGTGAATAGGAGCACGCTCACTTTTTCAACCACGATTAGATTCAACACAAATTTTACTCCAATAGCTATAGAAGCTATGAAGATCGATATACCAGTACAGCGGAAGACTAGGATTGAATCCAATCAAAACCCCGAAGCAAAACAACCAAAAACAACCGAAACTTAAATTCCTAAGAGTAGGGCGGTCGACCTCTACTCGGGCGGTCCGACCTCTCCAAGGGGCGGTCCGACCTCTACTAAGGGCGGTCGACCTCTCAAGGGGCGGTCCGACCTCTAGCTAGGCGGTCCGACCTCCACCATGAACAAAGGAAATCACCAAAAACGGTTGCAAATAGGTCTAACTTTTGATCTACAACTCCAAACTTCATGAAACTTGGAACACACCTTCTCTAGGATGTCAGGAACCTATTCCAATCGAAGATCATGGAGATCCATGGAAAAGTTACGACATTTTTCAGTTTGAGAGATGGATGGTTCGAAACCGAGTCAAAACGAAAACGTGACCCAAAAACTTGCTCGTGGGTGATTGATGATCAAGATGATCTTAGATGTGTTCCCACATGTCACAGCAAGCTATATCATGTAACGAAATCAATCAAAAACATGCGAATCAAAGAACGACTCAAAATCACCAAATAGAGAGAAGAAGGGCAAAGAGACACATCTTTGATCAAAGCTTTCTTTGGATTGATTTGATAGGGTTTGGGTTTACAGCCACTCCATCAATGGAGGACAAAGCTCAATCCAAGAGCACAAGATCAAATCAAAACTCTCTAGAACCATAACCTCCACTAATCCTCTCCCTAAGCCAAAACTAGGGTTTCAATAATGATAAAAGAGTTGAAAGGGGTGCAGCCACCTCCCTCCTCTATTTATAGTGGAGACTTAGACCTTCTAGAAGATTAACTCAAATGGGCTCCCGTTAAGGCCCAACACAAACGGGTCACACACGTACGCATTTTAAAGCGCCGTCTACAACACCTCTTAACCTAAACCGCTTCTCTTGCGCCGTCTTGCGCCGTGGGTAGGCAAAAGGTCACCAAGGTGATATTTGGTAAGATTACCAAAATACCCCTTCTCGGTCCTTCTCCGAAGACCGAGTCCATCTTCGCAAGCACTTCGCATGCTCATACGTGTAGGTTGATCACCGCTCTCTCCATGTCGGCAAGTCTCTCCCATCCGGCTCCCACCGAAACCACCATGGCACTTGCACCGACTCCGCGCCGCTTGATCAAACCCGATCGCACCGAATCGTCTGTTCGGTCATCCTTGTCCATTCGCACCATACTTGATTTCATTGACTCACCCGCATCGCCGATCGTTCGACCTAAGCTCTCCAAGCCTCGCCCCGATCATCCTCGCCGTTGACCGTCGTTGACCACCAAGCAACCTCGCACAACAATAGACAAGCAAATCGAAACCGGAACAAGTTCTTCGCAACTTGACCCACGTTAGTCAAAACATGCATCATGCAACACATATGCATGAAACTCATGACTTTGACCTAACCAGCGAACAACGCCGCCACGACGGCGACGTTCAAGTAACAACCGGTCGATCACCCCTCGGGCGGTCGACCGCCCGGCTTGCGCGGCGGACCACCGCCAAAGGCGGCCGACCGCCAGTAAGGACTTAGCCAATTTTCAACCCTCGAAAATCCAAACCTCTGGAAACTTTAAACCAATAGAACTTTTATCGGAGACTCCAAAAATTATGGGAGCAAGAACAATGGGATCCCCTCACTTGCCTACACCCTCTATTTTTGGCCCAGCCTGTTTTGACCACTTTTGGTCACGGCCGGTCCGACCGGCGCACATGACCGGTCCGACCGATTTGGGACCGGTCGGACCGCCGTGCTATGGCCGGTCAGACCGACCCTGTCCAGAAAGTCTGAACAGTGCTGAAACTTTGTCGAAAACCCGTGAAACGACAAACCATTAACGCCATTGCCAATTGTCACATCATCCTAAGATCTGGAGCATATCCCCATGATATCCACAGTTCTTGAGGTTCTACAAGGGTAAAAATGGCTTCCCCTTGCTGTTTGATGCATATAAAAATGAGAATTCGATTCGATTGGTTGGATTATTTTGCCTCTGTTATTAGATCCATTCTGTATAGTCGGTTGTGCGCCCATTTTCGTCATCTTAGAAGAAAATTTGATATTTTTGTCTCCTAGAGTTTTGTAGCCCTGGTTGTTATCTTTCCATAGCCACCTAGATCACGAAATTCCGCCTTACGGTTTAGGAGTTATGAATTATTATTTGCGCGCTGTTCTGTCTGTCTGACGAGAAGAAACTATCTGTTTGTTCCTTAATTTTGACCTTGTTAATATAAGATTCAGGACCTCCACCCATCTAGGTTATTGTAGAATTTTTAATAATATTTTTAAATTGATAAAGAACACCTCCATTGGATCTATAGAGTGAAAGATATGCCATGTTCTTTGCTGCTGATCTATTGTCTGGACATATATCTGTCATACATTTTCAACGGCTGCTTAGCTGATTGTTTTGGCAGATTTAGTGAATCTTGTCAACTAGAGTTTTGTAGTATGGTTCGTTAAGTTTCATTGAGCACTGGTTTCACGTCATTACGAGTTACATATCTTTAATTATGATTTTTCTCGTACTGCTGCCCAGTAGGGTTGTCAGATGGCTGAATAGTTAATTTGTCAGTTTGAAACCGTTGATTGTGTTGGATAGTTAGAGGGTTATGGTAGAGCACTGTAGCTATATCATACCTTGTTATCCTTATTCCGAATACGTATTTGTGTAGGCGGTGAGGCGGTGAGTGGAGGAGCACCTTCGTTGCCTCCTAGCACGTCACAGCGCGGAAGGCAAGTACTTTGTCTTTTCATATGGAATGTTGATGATTGTGTGTGGATGTATTGCTAGACTTGCTATTCATATTCCTATGCAACATAGTATTTTCATTCTTATGTGATAAAGATTCAATGCATGTGATTCATTCCATACACGCATCGTTTTCGCTTTGACCACGGGAGTGGAAATTGAAAGACCCATCAACTCCTGTATGGGCATGTAAGTCCCACCACTCCAATGTGGGAAATATTAGACACCCGTATGAAATGTTCTTCATACGGTATTTGGGATCCCCGGACTTTGTTAAGTTCGGGCTTAAGTGAACACCGACGGGTGTGTCACTCGCTATACCGGTATAAGGTGTTGAGCAGTTCATTCCTTCAATGTATTCTTTCATTCTATTCATTCATGTATGTGTTCCAAGAATTATTCATATTTCGGTTGTGGTTGGCTTGTCCACTTTATGCTTGATTTATCATGTTTAGTACTTGCTGAGTCTTTGGCTCATCCTTGCTTGTTTGTTTAATTTAGGTAAATGATGAGGAAGGCAATCATATGAGGGAGTAGTCTAGCACGATGCATGCCATTTATCTTAAACTAGAATTCATTGATATTGTTTAATTCATGTCATCTATTTGATAATTGTTGAAATTATAATAAATCAACCTGGTTATGTTTACTTTATACTCATGTTATAAGTGTTTCTCTTTCTTTATTTGGAATTGTTAAATCTATCGTTAGTTTTGTATAACTTATTGATCTAGAATCATTGTTATTTGTGTTTATCTATCTGTTCCCTATTGTTTTTGTTAGAGTTGAGTGACATCTTGGCTTCCGAATAGCCAGGGTGTTACACTAGCCCATCTCCATTTCTAAATCAATTTGTTCCCATGTGTTAGACCAGGTGAACTGGTCGTAAAAGACCATGTGGACTGGTCGTAGACTTTGTGATGATGAATAATTGACGTTTGAGTTGTATTGACATTTGTAGTTGTGAAAGTTTCGGTTGTTGGATTTTCAGTGTGAATGGTCGGATCATGCCTTGTATCGGGTCGTCTAATCGGTGATACTCCATGATCCTTTTTGTCTGGACTCAGAGTACTGTAGCTACGACTACTGTAGCTTCGAGTACCGAGTAATATAGTTCAGAGTACTATAGCTCCAAGTACTAAGTGCTTGTTTTCTGAGTACTGTAGATCCGAGTACCGAGTGGTAGAGCTCCGAGTAATATACTCAGTCGTAAGTCGAGGTGACTAACGAGTACGAAGGACAGTTAGAGTTGCAAGGTCGAAGGTCAGGAAGCTACAGTGCACAGTCGATGGTCGAATGTACAGTGCATGGTCGATGGTCGAAACTACAGTCACTGGTCGATAGTTGAAGCTATATTGATGGGTCGATGGTTGAAGCTACAGTGATGGGTCGATGGTCGATGGACTGTAGTCGTAGGCCTCGTGGTCGGTAGCCGTAGGCTTTGTGATCGGTAGTCGTGGGCTTCGTGGTCGGTAGTCGTAGGCTTTGTGATCCGTAGTCGTAGACTTTGTGGTTTGTAGTCGTGGGCTTCGTGCTCAGTGATCATAAGCTTCTGGTAAGTGGTCGTAGGCTTTGCGATCAGTGGTCGTAGGTTCCTGATAGGTCGTCATACGCTTATAGTAAGTAGTCGTAGGCTACAAGTGTTACAAGTCTTGTATTCTTCGAGTACCTTGAGTACTCGTGTTTGGTTGGCCAGCGGTATGAGCGGCGTGTACATAGTGGTAAGACCTGTTTTATAGAATGATCTCGAGTTATTTTTCTAAAAGATTGAATATACGGTCGTGGATGATCTGATTCGTGTTTATTGATAAATGAGAGCATGATATGCGTGTGTAAACTAATATTCCTCAAGTTGGAGAACTTGTGCCAGGAAAACATTCTCTGATCTTTGCATATGCAGGTTGAGCATGGATATGGTCATGGTCGATGACGAGGAAGATCAGAACTAAGAGGGGGAAATCCAATGTTCAGGTGGTCATGGATGTCGCAAAGTGGTCGTGCTCACGCTGGGGCACATAGAGATCAAAGGTGAATGCATGATGTGTGGTCGAAGCTACAGGAGGTGCCGTCCTGGAGGCTTCGACGCGTGAAGAGTTATGGAAGGTGTTCATAACTGGGAGGTTTAGAGATATTGGTAAACCCAGAATATGAGGGGTTTTGGGTCCCCTAATTTTCAGAAGAGATGGGATTATGTGTCCATATTGATAAGGACATGGTTTAGGGCCCTAGCATATAAAGGCCGAGGAGGTTAAGAGTAACCGTGTGGCTTGGAGAGGCTTTTTGGAGGCTTCTGGCGGCGGCTTTCGGCGGAGATTTTTTCGGTGTTTTGTGCTAGGGTTTGATGGGTGCCGTGAGAGCACTTTGTATTCACAGAACATGTTTGAGTAATAACAGATCAGATTTATTCCAAGAAAGATTAGTCCTCTCTGTCGGCGTGTACTTCTGGACATTGTGTTTGACTTGTTCTCTTGAATCGTCGGCGGCTTGTTCTTCTGTCTTCGACCAGCTCTTGTGGTGTTTTGTTTTCGACCAGCTCTTGTGTTGATCTGTCTTCGACTAATTCTTGTTTAGAGCGGTCTTCAGCTTGTTTTCGTTCCAAGCAGTGCGACACATTCTGAAGTCGTAGGATGGAAGAAATCTAATAATCGAATCCTTTCTACTAGGTGATCGCAACTTCTTCGACAAGATAAACTTTGCCCTCTTCGACCACGTGATGTGCTATTCACCCGGTTGTCGACAATAGCTGTTACTGGTGGAACATAATAGAGTTGTTTCGATCACTACGAATAGGTGACAATCTCGTATGAGTACGTTGGATTCTATTGCTAGTTGAATTCAACGCAGATACTCTTCGGTGAGTTGCCAAAGAAGGGACTACAATCATTCACTCCACCTCTGATTGTCGTATTCGATCCTACAAGTGGTATCAGAGCGGGTTGCTATGGCATCATAGAGGTATATGGATCGTCCTCCCATGCTAGATTGTACTAATATTGTTTTCTGGAAGAGTGGTATGCAAGCTTATATTGAGACTCAAGGTAACGATGTTTGGAATAAGGTTGCTAGACCATATAACGTTCCGATTACTGTTACTAATATAAATAAAACAGATGTTGATTTAAATATTCAAGCTCATAACTTGCCGTTTCAAGGGATTTCTCGCAAAGAATTTGATCGTGTAGCTCATATTAATTTTTCGCACTTAATATTGAAAACTATTTGCGATTATCATGAAGGAACCACTAATATTAAGAAAATATGTAAAAATATTTATCAAAAACAATATTATGATTTTGCTATGAGGCTTGGTGAAGCTATTGATGATCTGTTTGCTCGGTTTGAAAAAATATTGAGTAATTTACGTGGTGTTAATGTTATCCCTACTGATGAAGATAATGCAACTAAAATTTTGAGATCTTTAAGTTCTGATTGGTTGAT
Organism: Hsuehochloa calcarea; assembly: GCA_036346395.1. Lineage (NCBI taxonomy): Eukaryota > Viridiplantae > Streptophyta > Magnoliopsida > Poales > Poaceae > Hsuehochloa > Hsuehochloa calcarea. The sequence goes on from CM070607.1 coordinate 2,160,819, forward strand.
GGTTGTCACAACTATCAATCAAACTATCGATCTGGATGCTTTAACCATGGACGATCTTCTCTCTAGATTGAAAACCTATGAAATGGAAGCTTTGCCATCTAAGATTGATAAATCTTCATCTTTAGCCCTTGTGACTAACCCCATTCAGGCTGCTTTGTTGAGTTCTTTTCTTGTGTTGGCTTTGTCTTCTTTTTGAGATGAACAATTTGAACAGTTCCCTGAAAAGGATTTGGCGTTGATCTCCTCACGGGCATACAAGACACTCAACAACATGAAGATGAGGAAGCGAGATGGCGTGTCAAGTTTGATAAAGTGTTATGTGTGTGGTGAGCCAGACCGCATTAAGGTGGAGTGTGCCAAGCTCAAGGGGAAGGTGATCAAGGAAGACAAGAATTACCATCGTCGGCCACCCAAGAACAACAACATCAACGGTAGCAATTTTCGTCGAAATTTGCTAAAAAGGTTCTTTCGGCTATCAAGCATCTGGATTTGAGTGATGTGGAATATGAGAGTTGCGATGACAACAACTACAAAAATGATGATGCTAAAGGTAAGAAGAAGAACAACGACGACTTCACGGACATGTGCCTCATGGCAAGAAACGACAACGACGACGACGATGATAGTGATCCCGATAAGGTAAGACCACCATATGATGAGCTTAAATATGGTTTGATTAAACTTGCTATTGAATTGAAAAAAATAAAAAAGAAATTAAAAGAAAATAATTGTCTTGTTGAAAGGTTAACTTCTGAAATCAATAGACTTAGAGTTGTTACTCCTGATAAAGAATCATGTGAGTCTTGTCAAGTTTTACATTCTGAGTTGGAGACTGCTAGGTCGATGAATGCATCAAACTTATTCAACTTGAGAATGTAAATGCTAAATTTGATGATTTAAGGTTGGCTCATGACTTCTATAATGAAAAGTTAAAATTTGCAAATTATAAAATTGAAAAGCTCAAATTTAGTTCTTCTACATGTTTAGAGTCAAGTATTTCAAATGCTCAAACTAAAACTTGCTCTAATTGTGAATTGTTAGAATTTAGACTAAATTCATCTCAGAAAATAATTCAAAAAATACTTTATCATGAGATATCTTCTTTCTCTAACTGTCCTAAACTTACCATAGAAATAGAAACTTTGACTAGACAACTTAATAATTTTACTGAAAAGAAAAAATTGGCCCAGTCTAGTGTTTCTAAGAAACCTGTGAATGAATCTGTTAAATGCACAACTTGTCCCACTCTAGCTAAAGACAATGAGTATCTTAAGGACACTTTAGAGAGATTTTCTTTTGGCAAAAAAAAATGAATATGATCCTAGACAAGTCAAAAGTGAGTGTTAAACATTAGGGTCTAGGATTTAATTATGTGGAGCATGCCAAGAATAATCCTTCTAAGATTGTTAAGCTTCTTGAACCTAGAAAATTTGAAGTAGAATCTGAACCAAAACAAATTATTTTTAAATCGGCTGGTATTGCAAAGGATCCATCTACCAAGTGGGTGATGTAAAGGCAATAGATAGGACCTCTCATCTAGACAAGTATAAATGCACTCATTGTGGCCGAGAGTGATTTAGTTCAATTTTGCTTTCAAAAATCAAAGAAAGAAAGGAAAGACGGGTTAAGTAAGGTTTCTCGTACTGGATTGGAGTTTGATCAAGCTCCTTATCATCGCTTTGCTCCCTCTAAATAATTTTCTGTAGGTTTGGAAGTTTCTGAGACTGGACCGGTCAGACCGACGTTTGTCTCGCGGTCATACCGGCCGGCGGTCAGAACGGCATTTGTTATACGGTCATACCGCTCGGCGGTCAGACTGGCACGACAACTGTGGTTTGACCGTCAGTACCCAGAATGACAAAAAAAAATTCTTTGCCTGCTATTGCTTCACTAGTTACCTAAAGCTTTATTGTCTAACCCCAATATTAAGATACAGACGATTGTTCGTGCTTTGTCGTCACAAGCGGAAGGAGAACATATGGTTCATTGACTCCGGTTGCTCTCACCACATATGGAGACTCACGATGGTTCTCCTCCCTCACTCGTGCCACTAGTGATGAGAATATTACTTTTGAGAAAATGCTCAAGGACGAGTTCTTGCAAGAGGTATACAGTGTCTCTGATCCTACCTCCAATGAGGTAGAGGCCACTACTGCTACACCTATGTCACCTACGACACCACAGGCTCCTCTGCACATTCAATGGCATCATCCTCCTAAACAAATGATTGATGAGTTAGATGAGAGAGTTCTTTTTGGCAACAGGTATAACTCTGATGCCTCATATGCTCATGATGCTTTTGTGTCCTCTTTTGAACCCCAAGATGTAAGTCACGCTTTATCTGATGAGTCTTGGATTAATGTCACACATAAGGAATTAGGAAATTTTGAGCATAATAAATTCTGGACTTTAGTTTCACCTCCTCATGGTCATAATGTTATTGGAACCAAATGAATCGTTTTAGTATTTGTTGCATCTAAGAGTTTCAGGTTGTATCAAATGGATGTTAAGAGCACTCTTCTTAATGGCTATATTGAGGAAGAAGTGTATGTACAACAACTACCAGGTTTTAAAAATCCTAAAATTCTTGATCTTATCTACAAACTGTCCAAACCTTTATATGGTTTAAAACAAGTACCTAGGACATGATATGATAGGTTTAAATTATATTTACTTAAAAATGACATTCAAATGGGCAACATAGATAGAACTTTGTTTACTCTCAAGCATACTAATGATCTTTTACTCATTCAGATTTATGGGGATGATATCATCTTTGGTGGTTCCTCTCATGCCCTTGTTTCTAAGTTTTCAGATACTATGAGCAGTGAATTTGAGATGAGCATGATGGGACAACTCACGTTCTTCCTAGGCTTTCAGATCAAGCAATCAAATATGGGTATTTTTGTTTATCAAACCAAGTACACTAAGGATCTCCTTCGTCGCTGCGACATGGGGACAATTAAACCAGTCTCACTACTACAGAAAAGCTCATCACAGACGGTTCGTAACAGTCATCATAGACGGTTTTTGAACCGTCTGAAATTTTATGTCTGTGATAACAGGCGGTTATCACAGACGGTTCCAACCACGAACCGTCTGTGATTCTGTAGTATCACAGACGGTTCGTGGTTGGAACCGTCTGTGATTCTGTAGAGTCACAGACGGTTCTAACCACGAACCGTCTGTGATAAGTATTTAGACCTAATTAATTTTTATCGTATTTTCAGCTAGCCTTAGGAATTGCTAGCCATGCCCTCTGAAAAATAGCAAGCAGAAATATATCACAGATAATTGTTGACAACTCAATGTGATCATTTAACTCAAAATCAATTACAAAAGAATGCTTCAAGTATATATTGTCGCTAGAGTTACAAATTGAATTACAACTAGTCAAAGTGAATTACAATATTGAGTCAATTGTTTCAAGGTCGTTCATCGGTGTCGACGGCGTGAAACTCTCCGGTGGTGTTAACTATGTCTGCCTTGATGAAGCCACAGAGCTCCCCTCGAATGTGCATGACCTGGTCCATCTCGAGTGCATTTAATCGTATGTTCAAGCTCATCGCTAGCGAGTAAAGTAGTAAGCATATATATTTAAATTTATAATTAGGAGATAATTATTACGAGATTGACAAACCTGGGGATCGTGCGTCCTATAAGCAATCAATAGCTGCATATGATGGCATACGTAGAATGCGCATAGGTGATCTCGTTTTTGCTGACGGCACTGCAAAAATAGAATTACATATATATGTACAATCAGTTTGAGACGCAATATTACGGAGTATGATATATGATTATTGTGTTATAGCGCGTACCGAAAATCGTATCCTGTGAGTCAGTGTGGCGCTCGTTCCCTTGTATAAACCTCCCTCGGCAACATAGCCGATGAACGCCCTACATGATTCAAAAAAGTTATCATTGTCCATTTCAAACGAAGGAAGACTACAATAGAGTTATGTGCGGAGGAAATGAACATACCTGTCGAGTATTCCTTTAAGAAGGGTGAAGTCGTGATTTTTGTTGAGTAGAGAATCAAGGTACAATACCATGTTCCTCTTTGGCACAAGAATCAAAAGAATCCAGTGGAACCTACTCGTGTATGTCGCTATAGTCATAAACCTATGTTGAAACGTAATTTGTATAGCAAATATTAAAGCACTTACTTCTGGTTGTAGGGCACCATTATGTAGTCCTTGTCGTCCAGAGCAAGCAATCCTATTTTTATGTAATTCTCGACGTAGGATGTGTCTTGGTTGATTGTTTGCTCAGAGACCACGTGTGGGTCCAGGAAACCCACCGGTTCTTTGATTCGACGGGCACATTTCATAATGTATCTGTACATAAGCAATGAGTTATGATATTTATCGGTATCACGTGAGTGTAGAAATTGATTGTACACACTTACAGTATCCAGCATCGTAGAAGTGAGGCGTCGAGGACAGTTAGGTTGTATAGGTCAAATAAGTCTTCGAAGCCCACGACGAAGTGGCCAGGCTCGTGGAGAAAATGCTCCCTCCCATATCTGACGGTGATTCCAGTATGACCCCCCTTCTCTCGGGTCTTGCGCAAGTACCAATCATGCAAAGCTTAACAAGCTACTCCCGAGCTCTTTATTTATGCGCCGGAGACCAACGGACTTCCGAGTGAGTATTTCACGGGTTTGGGAGGTGCCTTAATGTTGTTTGATTTCGATTTCTCCTTAACGAGGCGGTTGAGGGACGCCTTCCTGTGAGACGCCTCAGGGTCCGATATGGTGACACGCTTTTCTTGTCCCTTCGCCGTCTTCTCGACGGGAAGCGATGTGGCGGCCTTCTGAAGCTTTGGTTGAGGCCGACTCATCGAGGGTCCTATTGGAGAGGCAGGGTCCTGTCGATATCGCGTCACTGAAGGGTCCAGTGCGATGTCCTTCTTGGGCCACTGGATAAAAGTGTGCGCGGCATCCCCTAGTGTTATGATTTCTTCGTTCGGGGGAATCTCCAGTGGGATGGCCATGAAATTGTCATGTACCATGTCCACCTGCACCTTGGCGTAACCCTACGCCAGCTGGGCACGGTGCTGCACTACCCCTTCCTGGTATGGATACACCATACCCCGCCCAGCCTCAATAGGAATCGACCCAACCATCCTCACTTGGAGCTTGCAGGGCGTCGGCTCCTACAAAATGGTACACAATTAGCTAAGGTGTCCTATAGGTCTATCTTTGGAGCATTCCAGAGATGTACATTACCTCGATGTCATCGATCGGTAATTGCGCGTCGCCATGTCCAGAATTATGTGTGGACGCGACGCTACTCCGATGTCGAGGAGGACTTGCTCCCAAATTAACAGGGGCGGCTTGCGCCTGCATGAGTTGATTTACTTGGTTCTGCAAGTTTGTTATTTGTTCTTTAAATTTTCCAATAATCACATGTTCCAACCGAGCGTCGTGCTGGTTCTTAGATCTCTTCCTACTCCTATATGTGTCAGAGTTGTGTGGGAATCCATCCCTCCAAGGTACGTAAATCCCAACGCTTCGCGTGCGACCCGGGTGCTCTTTGTTTCCCAGGGCCGTAGATAGTACATCCTTCTCCCTGTCTACTTCGAAGGAACCTTGGGAAGATGCGGAAGTCAATGCTTCCTGCAAGAGGACATCATGTTATTGTAGACACCATGAAGTTATGACTTATTAACAATTAAGTGATGAGTACCATTATCACAGACGGTTCGTATAAAGAACCGTCTGTGATACTTATTTATCACAGACGGTTAACGAAGAACCGTCTGTGATAATTTTATCACAGACGGTTCCAAAGGAACCGTCTGTGATGGGGTGTCTAGTATATCATGTTTTGTAGTAGTGTCTCCACACCAATAGGATCCACTGCAGTGTTAGACAATGACGAAGATGGAGAGCTTGTTGATTAAAAAAACAGAAGCATGATTGTTTTACTTCTGTATCTCACTGCTTCAAGACCAGACATTCACTTTGTTGTATGTCTGTGTGCTCGCTTTCAAGGTTCCCCACGTGCTTCACATCGACAGATAGTTAAACGTATTTTTAGGTATCTTAAGTCAACTTTAGAATTTGGTCCATGCATGGTATTCTTCATCATCATGCCTTACCCTTAGAGCTTATTCAGATGCGGATTTTGGGGTTTCTAGAATTGATAGGAAGAGTACTTCTAGCACATGTCACTTTTTAGGCACATCTTTTGTTTCATAGGCTTATAGGAAACAGTTGTCTATTGCTCTTTCTACTACAGAGGCTGAATATGTAGCTGTCTCTTCTTGTTGCTCACAATTACTTTGGATGATAGCTACTCTTAATGATTTTGGCTTAAAATTGGATAGTGTACCACTTTTCTGTGATAACGCTAGTGCTATTTGTATTGCTAAAAATCCTGTGCAACATTCACGAACCAATCACATTGATATTCATTATCATTTTCTTAGAGACCATGTGGAAAAGGGAGATGTTGTTATGCATTTTATTGATACAGATTCTCAAGTTGCTAATATTCTCACAAAACCCCTTGATTCTGCACGGTTTGCTCTTTTGCAAAGTGAGTTGGTGTGTTGCATCCTATGAGATTATTTTGAGGGGGGAGCTTGTTGTTTAAACTGTCAAAAGCTTTGTTAATTATACTTATCAGACAATTCATCAAGTCCAAGCTATTGAAATCAATTGAGGTGTAGAGCTCTCTTTATCATATTTACTCATGTGTTGTGTAGCTTTGATCATGACTGGTTATAATTACTTTGCCACATTTGAAGTAAAGCTGACATGGCAAAAGACTGTGACTAGATTGATTATAATTATTACTTTGCGATGTTCGTTGAAAATGATTAGCTTGCTTGTGAGTCCTATTTGAAATATTAACTTTAAGGCTTATATGTCTCTTATTGCAATCCTTTTATGTTCACTCAATTTGACATGTTATAAAAAGGAAAAAAAAAAGAGAGAGAAAATTAAAAAGTTGTATGCTTCAAGCATGCCACACACACACACACACACACACACACACACACACACACACATATATATATATATATATATATATATATATATATATATATATATACAAAAAAGAGCATAAAACGTGCTCCAATGACAAGAAGTATACTTCAAGCATACCACAATTGAAAAGAAGTATGCTACAAGAATGCCACCATTGAAAATTTGAAAAGAAGTATGCTCCAAGCATGCCACATGCTTAAGACTTGAGTTGGATTAATAGGTTGTTACATGAGACAGCTAGCTCATCTAGATTTAAAGTTTGCCTCGCTTTTTAAGCTTTAACTTTTTTTTGTGATATCTCATTATGCTCCTTATAATCCGTTTGGTCATTGTTGAGATGCATGTCATTAATTTAACTTCCTTAATTATTCTAAAGACTTGTTTTGACATTGCTATATGATATATGACTTTATATGATCTAGATAGCTCTACTAAAAAAGATGGCTTGCTCAATCTATTAAATCAATGCGTAGTGACTTGGATAATCTAAAAAAACTTCTTGATTTTTACTTGCTCATTTCTTAAGAATTTTTTCCTTCTCTGAAGTTCTTGATGATTATATTGTCAAAGGGGGAGGAAAATTAGATAAATCAATCTGCTTGTATTGAGGGAGAGTTTTCTGTCGTGACTATGTGTTAGGATGAGCTTTACGACTGCTGTTTTCTTTACGATTGCTTTTCGACTTGTAGGACCGAAAAGGCGACTAGAGGGGGGTGAATAGACGCTTTCTCGATTTTTCACCTTAATCAAATTCAACACGCACTTTTCTCCTTTAGCTATGAAAGCTAAGAAGATCAGTAATTGCACAGAGGAAACCTTGTGCTGAATTTGATTAACCTCTTAAACACAAGACACAATTAGGGAGAATTGATCTCACTGGACCGGTCGAACCGGTGTAGTGCCGACGGTCTGACTGCTTGGCGGTCGGACCGGTGCTCAATTGGCGGTCTGACTGTCGGGCGGTCGGACCGACGGTGTAAAATCAGTCAGACCGATTTAGCCCAGAGGCAACTCACAATGCCCAAATCCAAAACGAAAATTGGTCCATCTTTTTATTCGACCGATGAAACTTAACCACATTTGGAGCACACCTCCCTAAGGATATCTAAGACCTATTTCTAGCGACGATCGTCCAGATCCACTTCAAAGAATCGATCTCTAAAGGTTTTACCAAAGAAGTGTTCCAAAACCTAGAAATATAAAAATATTGATCCAAGAATTGCTTGTGGGGGATTGATGATCTAGATGATTCTAGGAGTATTCCCACACATCATAGCAAGGTAAAATCGTTCAAGAGACCAAGCATAAACACTCGGATCAAGGAAGCACCAAAATCATCAAAAGAGAGAAGAACACAAATGAGACTTCACCCTTGAGCAAACATCAATAGATTGATTGATTCAAGATGTTGCTTACAAAGCCACTCCCTCAAGGAGGACAAGAGCTCAATCCAAGAGCACACACAAATTTTCCTCTCCTCTCCTCTCCAAACCCTAACCCTAACAAGGGATTTTGCAAATGAGAGCTTAAGTGCTTAGAGGGTTTTTCCATCTCCCCCCTTTCTATTTATAGGAGAGGCTAGGGTTTCTCTCATGGGCTCCCATTAAGGCCCAACACAAATGGGACCCACACACACACATCAATCTGTTGAAGTAATCGCCTGCTTCACCACGTGTAGGTTGATCAGCGACTCTCATCATGTCGGTAAGTCTCTCCCATCTGAATCCCATCGGAACCTCCAAGGCACTTGCACCGACCCCTGTGACGCTTGATCCAACCAGCTGCAACGAACCGCCCGTTCGATCCATCTTGTCCAATCTGCACCATGCTTGAGTCACATGACCTCACCCGGCATCCATGATCGTTCTGGACCTCAGCTCTCCAAGCGTAGTCCCGATCCTCCTTGCCGTTGACGTCGTTGACCTGCAAGCCACCTGCACAGCAATAGACAAACAAATCGTCTCCGGGAACAAGTTCTTCACAACTTGACCCGCGTTAGCTCAACAATGCAATATGCAACAATAAAGCATTGAAACTCATACATTAAACACAACGAAAACACATCAATGCCAAAATGGCCGAAGTCCAAGTGGAAGACGGTCTGATCACCCTACCAAGACGGTCGGACCGATTTCCCAGCGGTCGGACCGATTCCACAACGGCGGTCGGACCGCCCGAAAAGACTTAGCCAAATTTCAACTGGAAAATCCGCAACCTCTCCGGAATTTTCAAATTGATAGAACTTTTGACTGGGAGCTCTAAAAATTATGTGAGCACATCCAGGAGACTCCCCTCTCATCCCTACACATCCTATTTTTGGCCTAGCCCCATACTCCATCATCAACTGTGGCCGGTCGGACCGGCAAGCATCGCCGGTCGGACTGCCACACGGCCGGTCGATCGGCCGCGGCCACGGCCGGACGACCAATGACCGACAAAGATCAAGTTTTCCAAAAATGCGAGATTCGTCAAACCAACAACGCCATTGCCAATTGACTCATCACTCTAAGATCATGCACATATCCCCACGATATCCACACAACTGCTATTTTTGCTTTACGATAGCTATTTTCACTGTTGTTTTTCGACTGCTGCTGTTCCGACTACTTTTCAATTCCTGTTGTGATTTGTCAAAATTCCTTGCTTTGCAGCTTTAAAACTTTCAAAATTCAACTCAAATTTTTGAAGTGTTGTCAATGTATTCATCAAGTGGGAGATTGTTAGACCAACTGGACTGGTCATAAAAGACCATGTGGGCTGGTCGTAGACTTTGTGATGATGAATAATTGACGTTTAGGTTGTACTGATATTTCGGTTGTGAAAGTTTCGGTTATTGGATTTTCAGTGTGAGTGGTCGGATCATGCATTGTATCGGGTGGTCTAATCGGTGAAACTCGATGATCTTTCTTGTCTGGACTCAGAGTACTGTAGCTTCGAGTATAGAGTAATATAGTTCAGAGTACTGTAGCTCCGAGTACTGAAGCTCCGAGTGCTGAGCGCTAGTTTTCCGAGTACTGTAGATCCGAGTACCGAGCTGTAGAGCTTCGAGTAATGTACTCAATCGTAAGTCGAGGTGTGTAACGAGTACAAAAGATAGTTGGAGTTGCATGGTCGAAGGTCAGAAAGCTACAGTGCACGATTGATGGTCGAAGGCACAGTGCATGGTTGATGGTCAAAGCTACAGTGACTGGCCGATGGTAGAAGCTACATTGATTGGTCGATGTTTGAAGCTACCGTGCCTGGTCGATGGACTGTAGTCGTACGCTTCGTGGTCGCTAGTCGTGGGCTTCGTGGTCACTAGTCGTGGCTTCATGGTCGGTAGTCGTAGGTTTCGTGGTCGGTAGTCATGGGCTTTGTGGTCGGTAGTCGTAGACTTCGTGTTCGGTAGTCGTGGGCTTTGTGCTCGGTGGTCGTGGGCTTCTGGTAAGTGGTTGTAGTCTTTGCGATTAGTGGTCGTAGGTTCCTGATCGGTGGTCATACGCTTATATTACGTAGTCGTACGCTACGAGTGCTTCAAGTCTTTTATTCTTCGAGTACCTTGATTACTCGTGTCCGGTTGGCGAACAGTATGACCAGCATATACATAGCGGCAAGACCAGTTTTACAGAGTGATCTCGAGTTGTTTTTTTGAAAGCTGGAATATAAGGTCGTGGATGATCTGATTTGTGTTTATTGATAAATGAGAGTGTGATATTCGTGTGTGAACTAATATTGGTCAAGTTAGAGAACTTGTGTCAGGAAAATGTTCTTCGATCTTTGCATATGCAGGTTGAGTGTGGAGACGGTCATGGTCGATGATGAGGAAGACCAGAACTAGGAATGGGAAATCCAAGGTTCATGTGGTCGTGGATGTCACAAGGTAGTCGTGCTCACGCTGGGGCATCTGGACATTAAAGGTGAATGCATGATGTGTAGTCGAAGCTACAGGAGGTGCCGTTCTGGAGGCTTCGACGCGTGAAGAGTTATCGAAGGGGTTCATAATTAGAAAGTTTAGATATATTGGTAAACCCAGGATTTGAGGGGTTTCGGGTCCCCTGATTATCGAAAGAGATAGGATTATGTTTCCATGTTGATAAGTACACGGTTTAGGGCCATAGCATATAAAGGCCGAAGAGGTTAAGAGTAACCATGTGGCTTGGAGAGGCTTTTTGGAGGCTTCTGGTGGTGGCTTTCGGCAGAGAGTTTTTCGTTGTTTTGTGCTAGGGTTTGAGTGTTGCCATGAGAACACTTTGTAGCCACAAAACATGTTTGAGTAATAACAGATCAGATTTATTCTAAGAAAGATTATTCATCTCTACCGGCGTGTGCTTTTGGATATTGTGTTTGACTTGTTCTCTTTCATCGTCGATGGGTTGTTCTTCTATCTTCGACCAGCTCTCGTGGTGTTCTGTTTTCGACCAGCTCTTGTGTTGATCTGTCTTTGACTAATTCTTGTTCAGAGCGGTCTTTAACTTGTTTTCGTGCCAAGCAGTGCGACACATTCTGAAGTCGTAGGACGAAAGAAATCTGATAGTCGAATCCTTTCGACTAGGTGATCGCAACTTCTTCGACCAGATCAATTTTGCCCTCTTCAATCACGTGTTGTGCTGCTCACCCAGTTGTCGACAATAACTGTGACTAGCGGAACATAACAGAGTTGTTCCGATCACTAAGATTATGTGGCAATCTTGTACGAGTACATTGGATTCTGTTGCCAGTTGAATTCAACGCAGATACTCTTCGGTAAGTTGTGAAAGAAGGCACTATAATCATTCAACCCCTCTCTAATTGTCGTATCCGATCCTACACCATGTGATAGTTTTATGTACTGAACTGAAGCCAACTTTTGGATGAGTGGTCATATTAGTGATAAACTCATATCGGTGTCTTGGTGCATGGTTTTTTCCTATTTATTTCAGCTTAGAAATGAAATGTGATTAGTTGCTGCTCCATTTGGTTAACCTTGTTTCTTTTTACTGCTCTACATGAAATAGTTCATTTTCCTGTCAGTCTGTCATATTAGTAATCATGTTGCTGGAGTATGGTTTAAGATGCTTGGTGTGAGAGTAGCAACATTATAATCTTGTTATTGCTGCTGTTATTGTGATACTTCTTAAGCCGTTTCAGTACTTGGATGGGAGGGCACACTCCCTTGTCATCCTCAACATTTTCTGAGTTGAGCAAATCTTCTCGTGTTATCTCATGAAATTAGTTTACTGATCATTAGATATGCTGGAATTTATTAGAATAAAAACCTACCATTCTATGAATAAGTGGGGTTTATGAAATATGCTATCCGATGACAAGGTTTATAGCACTACTATCTTTTATAGATTGCCGTGGAAATGTGATGTCTGACCATTGTCGGATCCCTTGTTTAAATTCAATTCATGTCAACCAATCCAATCATCCAAATGACCTGATTCGTTCGATCCTGAATATAATTTGTTTGCAGTACCAGACTTTGTTGTAGAAGTCAAGCTTCTTTGTTACTGTGTTGTGTACTAGATGTAATACATATTATGTTTCTCTGTTAACAGCATAGTCATTCTGTTTCTTTAATATTTTTTTAGTAGGCAGACATGTTTTAATGCGCACATATGCAATTTGTAAGGAAAACAGGCAATAACACCCTTCAAAAATTTAAACTTTTAATCATTCACAACTGTTTTTTGTGTGCTTAGTAAAAAAGAGAGTTATTCTGATGATTTTATTGCTTCCAGGATACTGAATATGAACAAACACATATAAAAAAACTAAATTACTTTCCTTTTACAAAATCACAACATTAGTTAAGCAAAACAGAAGTATGCCTTTTGCAGAATCTAAAAAAAAAATGAAAGGTATGGCCAATTTTGTTATGCTTGTTTGGAAGTCCATAACTTGATCGATTAATCCTCCATAATTATCTGCGATTTTTTTTTGCGATAAATGTTTTTTTTGAGGTATAATATGCGATTACTAATTCTAATGCTCCTCTGTTTGAGCTTGACTATGGGTCCCGCATGTGTCATCTATGGCAAAGACTTGGAAGTATCAATTTGAATAAAGAAAATGTCAAAGTGGTGGTAAGTTAGGATGCTTTACTTGAAAGTTTATTTCCAGAGTTGCCTCGGTTAGTATGTAACTTTGGATGTCCTTACACAGGTCAAACCTTCGGCTTGCTGGATCAAGCATTGATGTACTTGTCAAGCTAAGAAAGCTGAGGGGGATAATTTTATAGGTACATGGTGCTTACTGCTAATATTTTTAGAAGTTGTCAAGTTTACAAAACATTAGTGGCTTTGATGTGGTATCCACTGGTGGTTGACTGGTAATTCATAAGGTTATCATTAAAGTTTTTCTTAAGGGGTCAATGAATTTACAACCATCGTTGTTGATGTTGGGACAGCTAATAAAATAAAATAAAAGGAACCCTGCTGTTTTGTTTCCAACAGAAGTATATGTTTTATGCCATGTTGTGTCGTTTGGCATCTGCCTCTGTTGCAAACATTATACTATACAAATAGGGAACGTATCTAGTGTTAATGGGTAATTAAGTGCTAAGGTGCTAATACCAATCTTGACCGTTGGATCTGGATCTTGACCGTTGGATCTGGGAGCATGTATAGTGTTTAATGAAGATGCATTGAAGGTGGGAGCATACAAAGTGATTAAATGGTTTAGAGGTAGGAGCCCGTATTAATCTTGGTTGTTCAATTCAGATCCAACGGTTAAGATTGGTATTAGCACCTTAACACTCAATTACCCATTAGCACTAGATATATTCCCATACAAATATTACATCATTTTGTCATTTCTCATAGATTGTTCAATCCAGTGAAGGAATTCCTATTCATAAGCGGTACTCCCTACCACCGTCGTCATTGGATCATTTGGCGGCGAGGCGAAACGTGCGTGACCTTCTAGTTTTCTTTATTTAGACAGCATACTTGGTACTAGCCATGTTCTTGTGCTTAGCAATAGCAAGCAATTAAACAGGACCTTTGGTCTTTGGAAACAGCGTGCGAGTACTTAAAATTTTATAAGCAGTACAAGTATGAAATCCCTCTTCAATCACTACCACAAAATGGACATTTTTTTCACGGCTTAAAACCGTCAGCAAAATAGAAAAAACCGCCAGGTTTAATTTTCCTGAAGGTTAACCGTCAGGAAAATACCCTCAGAACTAGGTGGTCGGGAATGTCCAATTTGTCTGACGGTTAACCGTCAAGAAAATATTTGTTGACGGTTTTTTCATATTTTGCTGACTATTTTTGCGAACCGTCCATAAAATGCATTTTGTTGACGGGAATTCACCGTCAACAAAATTTAACCTGACGGTTCTCGGAACCGTCAAGAAAATGAATTTTGCTGACGGGTAAGAACCGTCATCAAAATTACACTTGACGGTTTTTGACCGTGTATAAAATGAATTTTGCTGACTGGTAAGAACCGTCAACAAAATTAAACTTGACGGTTTTTGACCGTGCATAAAATGCATTTTGCTGACAGTTGTTTTGCCCGTCAAGAAAATGTATGCATCATAAATCCACAATACACATCTATGCATCATAAATCCACAAGACACATCCATGTATCATATATAATCCACAATACACATCCATACCTCCATACACAAATAAGAAGTTCAAACTTATCATTTCAAACCCAATACCATCCATAAGGTTCACTTGCAAAAAGCAACATCGTAATCCACACAAAAGACATCTAAAAGTCCAGTACTACCACAATACACCTAAGGGACTAATGCCACATACAAGTAATATAAGTCCATCTAAAAGTACAGCAATACCATGTTCAACTATTCAAAAGAGCTCAAATAAGGCATGGGTCTCAAAGAAGGTCCTGGCAATATAACATCTGGACACGCCATTGTTTCCACTTTAAAGGCTTCTTCTGCGGCTCGCTGGACAAGCAACATGCAAAGGAAGAACAACACTGTGGTTAGTTAGAACATACCATCACCCCATGATGCCATTGTAAGGGGTGAAGAAATCATCTTCTTGGCAGTCGAAGAAATGTCATTAAAAGTGATTGCTTCAAGATCTTTCAAGAAATACTCGATGGGTTTCCTGCAATTTCAACAATTGAAATTAGTTCATTCGCAATTGAAGGAAAAATGATCTATGTGTACACAATGCAAGTGACAGCTAGAATACAGTTAGCAAGTTCATTTCTAGCTAGACTACCAAGCGTCTTATGGACAACATATTTGTAGATCTCACTAATGAGTGTTCAATTGTGATTGCTGAACATTGAGAGGCTTGACTTGGTAAAATAAAATTACTGTAACCATATAAATAAAACTAAAAAGTCACTATCATGTGGCAGACGTATAAGGAGCACAATCTGCTAATTTCTCGTCTTGAACATGTTTGAGGTAAGGACACAGGATGACTTCAAAGTAATAACTTGATTTGTCTTAGTATATGATCACAGGGAATTTGCTCATAACAACCATAGTTCAAAATTTTTAGTCGATGGCAATTCAGATTGGGTGTACAGTAGATGACTTTCCATTTCAGACCAGGGCATATTGACCAACTATCAGGCCTATATAGTATATACACGATGAAAAGTTGTGCCACCCTACTTCTCCGTATACTTAACAAAACCAAGTACGAAGACAGGGTAACACAACACAAACAATTTTCAAATCAGGCTAGAATAACTGCCAAGTTTAATCAACATGGGTCTATATGATTTTCATATCATAAATGATATTGAATGCATGGCTAGTGCATGTGGAAGATTAAGAACCATGGGAAGTGACCTTTAATTCTAAGTTACCAATGCTCATGTAACCAACTAATCGTACCTTTCCCCATAAGTCAAAATCTGCCTCCCAATGTCTTCAGATGCTACAACCTGCAAAGAAGAAAATAAAGTGTCAAGGACATATTAGGAAACAAAACAAACATGTGTCTGAAGGATTCAATTAGGAGTTAGAAATGCAAACTCTTGATTCAAAGTTCGTTAAAACTGTAGACTTTGTCGCCTGTTTAGCTCGATCAAGCTGTTCTTGTGTAACTAAGTACAAACACAAGAGAAAATATCAATGCTTCCCTCAAAAAGAGGAAATATCGATGAGTGATCAATCTATACTAAATTACCAATGATTCCTTTTGTATCTCTGGATGTCAAATAAGAAGCGAACCTTTTCCGGGAGTAACAACTTCAAGGAGTTATCATGCTGCCAAATCGACAGCCTTCGAGGCAAAATCTGGGCTCTTGTTGCAAGACATAAAGCCATGCCAGATCCAATTATACAACAAGAAATGAAAGCATCGAAAGGATGGAATCCCATGTAAGTGTGAGCAGGCCACATTCATGGTACCATTTAAGAGCGACATGCTCTTTATGTTCTAGGGAAAACTAGAAAGGGGGATAATGGTACACAGTGTTGGACAAAATAGTGATATGGTCGAATGGAGGTAGGATGAAGACAAACATGCCAAACGGCTGAAATTTGGGCAGTTAATAGGCCTCTTTGGTGTCTACCCTGCTAGACAGAGAAGTACGCAAATTTGAGACTAGATCACAGTTCCAGCTAGATGCCTCCCCGGAAAGTATTGGTCACTTCTAGCTTCTATTATTTGCTACCAAAGTCATCAAAAGTTTACCCACTTAATCTACTAAAGCTACTTTTGCCCTCTATGTTGGCTAGAAAGGCCATTAGCTGCTTGGCCCACTTTCATCCTCTGTGACAACGGAGCAATAACTCATTTGCCTTGTGCTATTACATTATTCCGTCCTTAAGACTGATTACAGCTAAGTCATTCAATCCAATAGACACAAAGTATAAAAGAAACCAAACTAGCCATGCACACAAATTTACCTATTGAAGCTAAATAAGAACAAAGATTATATAAAGAACATTAAAAGAACTAAATAGGGTAGGATATTTCCAAGTGGTAAAATACAAACATCAAGCTTTATTCATTTCTTGAATTTCATGAAAATGCGGGGTAATTTATGTTTGATAAGAGGCTTACAGTTATCGCATGAATTCCAAACAGACCAGAATGGTTGTAGATACTATTGAATGTAGAGAATGAATCAATCTGATGTTAGTTGCTTGATATCCGGAGATCTATAAGGAAAGCATCATGTCAATGTTAAGAAATTAAAAAGGCAAGCTGAGTCAATTTATATTTCAATTTCAAGTCATTGACAAAGATGTAGAATTGAAAAGGAGAACATACACAATCAAGAATGCATGCCCTTCCCAGGACCACCAGCAGAGTAAGAACATCCTCCTCCCATGAGCATCTGCGGAAATTCCAAATTGTTCATATTGCACATTATTGTATTGGGAATTGAACATATAGGACAGCTCGCATCTACTAGTCAGTAAACCACAGATAGATTTAAACAACGAAACTATTTTAGCGTAGAGTTTTGTCTGTAAACAATAAATCAATTCGATGTTTGCCATTTCCCCTCCTTCCACTTCTCCTCAGCCGAAGACAAGAACCCCCAGCAGCAGCCAGGGAGCAAGAAGAGGAAGAACCACCAGGGATGCCAGGAAGCCAAGAGGAAGCAGAGGGGAGCGCCAGCACAAGACCGGCACTGCCACCCTCCAGATCTCAACAAGAGGTAAACCCAAGACCCATTAGTATGCAACACACATCTACACATCATTCACATATATCACCAGATCTCAGTAGCATCACCCTTAATCTCCACCCAATAACATTATCATCCCTCAGCCACACCTAGAACATCAATCATTCATTAGTTCATCTTAGAGCAGTAGGGGGAGGAGTAGAGAGGGATAGACGATAGGGAGTAGCATACCTCAAATGCTCAAGATCAGCCAACACCCTCACCATGTTGGCGGCAACCATGGTGGCAGCCACTCCACCCATCCCACATGTGTATGCATCAAGCAAATCACCTCCATCACCATACTCATGCATCATGAACTAAGCAACCACATCAGAAAGCAACACAAGTAAATCTGAGAAGAAGTCAAAATGAAGGAGATCAGACTGGGCAGCAACAAGCGCGGGGCGATAGGAAGCGGCGGCGGCCATAGGCCGAGGGCACAGCCGGATCTGGGCCACCAGGGGGGACTGAGAGTAGAGGGAGGAGAACAGGGACAGGCCAGATCTGGGGAGCCAGGGAGGCCGAGCCGGCCGGGGCGGGGCATACTAGATTGAGCAGAGGGGAGGAGGAGTTGGGAGCGGCGGCGCATATGGCGGCGCTTGGCCTCAGGCCGCGCCGGACGCAGGAGGCGGCGTAGAGAACCGAGGTGCAGGGGCGCCGAGGGGAGAGCAATGGGTGGAGCCGCGAGCTGGAGGAGCAGCGCAGGAAGCGGCCAGCAGCAGCCACCGAGAGCAGGAGCCGAGGAGGAGGAGGCGGCGCCTGAGGGAGAGGGTTTGGGGAGGAACAGATGGAGGCGCCTGGAGTGTCGGCCGAAGGGGATAAGGGGGAGAGAGAGGGAAAGAGAGGGAGAGAGAATGGGAGAGAGAGAGGGGGGAGGGGATAAGGGGGGAATGGACACGCGGGGGGCGAGGGATTTCAGCGTGGACAGACATGTGGTATTTTTTTTCTCGCCTGGGGATGAAAATCACTAACCTTACGGTTCAAACAGTCAGGTTAATGTATTTTGCTGACGGTTATAATAGAACCGTCAGCAAAATTCAATTTTTCACTATTCCCGTGACCGAGGGATTTCGGCGTGGAGAGGCGCGCGTCATTTTTTTTTCCCGCGTGGGGACGAAAATCATTAACTTGACGGTTCAAACCGTCAGGTTAATATATTTTGCTGACGGTTATAATAGACCATCAGAACAATTAACTTGACGGTTCAAACCGTTAGGTTAATGTATTTTACTGACGGTTCTATTATAACCGTCAGCAAAATTCAAATTTTCCTGAGGGGATACTATTCCTGTGACAGAAATAATATACCTTGATGGCCAGTGCGGGCCCGTCAAGAAAATTGGCGACCGTCAGGTTTTGTCAGTTTTCTAGTAGTGAATTTTTCTTTTGCGAGCGGACCGAGCTCATTCATTTAATCAGAAGCAAAGCTACAATCTGATTGAATACATCCAGCTAGAAAGCCCGCCCTACTATACCATTATTGAGCCATGCACATACACGTATCTAGAGGTGTCCAAATGGGTCATATCTGCCGGGCCGGCCCAAAGAACGACACTATTGGCCTATTCCAGGCATGGCACATTCTAAATGGGCTTTGCTAGCCTGGCCCGATGCACCGTGTCGGCCTGGTTCGACGCACTGTGCCATGCTTGGGTCTCGACATCGGCCCAGCGGGTTGGCTCGGCTTGGCACGCATAATATCTTGCCTGGCATGGCTCGACGCACGGCGTCGAGGAGGAGGAGGCAACGCGTGATGGCGGCGGCGAAGGAGGATGTAGCGTGCGACAGCGACGGTGACGGAGGACGACCACCACCTCCTTGTCGCTGTCCTCTTCCTCCTGACTATAGTCACAGACGCCGCTGCTCCCTCACCGCAGGTGGCATCGTACTCGGTGGCGTGGCCACTGCCACTCCAAGAACAATGCGGAAGAGGTGTCTGCTGGTGCGGAGGCCGAGGGCGTGTGGCGCAGGGCGCAGTGGTAGGTGGCGTGGCCGCGACGGGCGCAACTAGTGATGCTCGCTGGGGAGGAGGGGTTCTCGGATGGCACAAGTGCCTACGCCGGGAGGGAGGCGTGGGCGGGCCAGGAGCCTAACGGGTGACGACATGGATGAGCTCAAGGGGTGAGTGGATCTAGGGTTCAGATGGGCTAAACGGGCCAACTCTGGGCCGTTAGGCTAATTTTGCTCAAGCTGGCACAGCACAGCTCGTGACCTAAGTGCATTGTGCTTAAGATCGACGGCTGATCCTACAGGGGCCGGTATGTCATACCGAGCCACCCGTTAGAACACCTCGACGTAATCTCCCTGGCCCCTTGCTGCCTTGCACAAAGGTGAGCAGTGCTAATGGTATATCATCGGCAGCTGGGCGTACACATGCATGTGCCAAGTAAGCTTTTACGAGTTTGCATGGAACCTAACCGCCAGCTCATGCATGCATGCATGGCCTCCTTCTTCTTCTTTTCCATGCATGTCTTGGACATGCTTGTTTGTGGCAGCTGCTAGCATGGAGCCATAGAGATCGAAATGAGGTGTACTACTACATGTGCATTTGCAAAGATTGGAGTTTTAATATTTGGCGTCTGGCCTAGTTGTCACCGCCTTGTATTATCCTTTCTATTCCCCTTTAATGAAATGATGCACAGGTCTTTTTGCGTGTTCTGTTCTGGAGAGCAAAAAAAAAAAAAGGATTAGGATATTAAGGGACTGTTTACGTGTAAGTTACCAGAAAATTTGTTATTTTCCAGTTACTTGTTCCCACATTTAGATTTTCATCTAACGGCACGAAAAAGACGTCCGCAGATCATAAATCTTTTTAAGCACGAAACAACGAATTCAAATAAATACGCAAGAACTAAAATAAGTTCAAATATAATTCAAATAAACTCCAAAAATTATTATTTTCGTACTGATTGAAAGATCTTGAATTTATATGAATTTAGAAATAAAAATTAAATCATTTGAATTTAAAATGAGGGAGAACGAGCTCTCCAAAGTTTGAGCCAAGAGAAATTCCAGAAAATTCTGATATTTCTGACAGGTGGGTCCGGATGGATTTTCCTTTTCCTTTCCTTTTATTTCATTTTTCTTAAGAAAATCCTTTGTCACAGACAGTCGGGTCTAACTGGGTTTTTATTTTCTTTACTAATTATTTTTATTCGAAAAAACCCAAGAGACTGACAGGTGGGACCATGGTCCACATGGACTCGGACCACCCGACGGTGCACAGGGCGAAGGGGGCCCACACACCAACGGCTTGGTCTACGTAATGGCTCTATACAAGGGGGTTTAGGTGGTGTGGCCAATATGTTATAGACTCAAACTTTAACCTATGGTTTAATTAGGTTTCCTAATTACTGAGGGCCCATACTTCATATATACATTACCTAATAATTAGCGTTAACTAATTACCTGGGTCCACGTGTCAGCGTTACAGTCGTCGTCTTCCTTCGCAATAGAGGACGAAACATAGTAGCCATTGTCGGCTCTTGGGTGAGCTCAGCACCAGCGAAGAGGGCTCCGACAACCACCCGCAACTAGCAAAATGGGTTGCGGGGTCCACGGTGATTTTAATGACTATGGCAGCGCAGCGGGATATGGATCGAGATGGCAGCGCTATGGCAAGGTTGGCGGCGACACAACTATAGGTAGGGCCAACAACGCAACGAGGTTTGCAACTACAAATTAGAGCTCAGTTTAGCTTGTACGGGCCAAAGCGAAACAATCGGTGCTCAAAATGAGGCAACTCACCGAGCGCTCGATGACAATTTGCGACAGCGTGGATACGCTATGACTAACTAGGCTCTTCACTTACTATCCTACCAGTTTTGCGAGATGAAGAAGCCTACAGGAACGAGAGATCTCACCTGGAAGACAAGCGAGGAGGGAGATAGACGGTGGCGAAGAGGTTGTGTGCTCCATGCCAACGATGGGGATGAAGAGATGTTCCGACAGCTCTAGTACACGTGTTGGGACCCGGATTACCACATCTGTATCCCTCTGTGTATTTTGAACTAGTCCTTTGATCAATAACTAGCTCACATAGTGACAACATCGATGAAATATCATCCATTCAACGACCTAACTAAGAAGGTAAAAAATTATTATTAAATAGTAACAATTGGACCTTACGGCCAAACTTTACTTAACTCACCACACAGGGCTTAAGAAACAAATGAAACTTTTGAAGCGGAAATAAGATTACTTATGGTGGCCATCTGACATGCCTATAGGCAATTGAGTGGGAACCACACCCTAGTTCCCAAAGTCTTCAAAGTACTTCTCTTCATAGAATTCTTGATTAACCTGTCATTCTTCAATTGATCAACAATGTATAAAGTCGTGACACTACTACAAAACATGCTATACTAGACACCCCATCACAGACGGTTCCTTTGAAACCGTATATGATAAAATTATCACAGACGGTTCTTCGTTAACCGTCTGTGATAAATAAGTATCACAGACGGTTCTTATCACAGACGGTTCGTATAAAGAACCGTCTGTGATTCTAAGTGTTATCACAGACGGTTCTTGTAAAGAACCGTTTGTGATACATGCCTATCACAGACGGTTCTTGTAAAGAACTGTCTATGATATACAAGCACTATAAGTAGATGCTCCCGACAGGCCCCCTTTCCATTCCATTTGAGGCGCCGCCACCCTGCTGCTGCTGCTGCCTCCTCCCCCGTTTTGAGCTGTTACCCCTACCTCCACCTCCCCCATTGCGGCACCTCTGCTGCCTCCTCCCACATTGCGTCACCTTGGAGAGAAGGGTAACGATCTATGACCCTTTATTTTTGCTCTAGACTAATCACTAATGTGTAACGATCCGTGACCCTTTATATTTGCTCTAGACTAATCACTAATGTGTTTGGTCATTATGAAGGGTACTTGCGGTTTATTAATATAATTTAACACTAATTAATTTGTTACGTGCGTATACGTGTAGATGGACCGAAACTGGATGTACATTGAGAACCGTGTGAGTGAATAGTATATTAATGGCGTGTTTGCTTTTAGAAGAGCCGCCGAGCAGGATATGTTGAAGAAGGGGATGAAATTTATGTACTGTCCATGCATTGATTGTGGTAATATGAAAATGTTTAACAACCCGGGGCAGATCAAAGCTCACTTAATACGAAGGGGTTTCAAAAAAGGATATACATGTTGGAGCAGTCACGGTGAAGAGCAGATTATACCGGAAGTCAGTAATGACGACATCGCCGTGGAAGTCAACGATATGCAGGGTATGGAATGTGCTTTTGATGAGGATAGGTCGCATGATGACAATCTGGATCAGATGCTACGTGATGCAGAAGGGAACTACGGTGAGAGAGAGTATTGTAAATTCGAGGGCTTAATGGAGGACTCAGGGAAACCTTTGTTCCCTGCCTGCAAGCCGGAATACACAAGGTTGTCAACCGTGCTTGAACTGCTGAAATTGAAGGCAAACAATGGTTGGTCCGACCAGAGTTTTACGGCGTTATTAGGTCTCTTAGCTGACATCCTTACAGAGGGAAACGTGTTGCCCAGCACGACCTACCAAGCTAAGAAGGTTATTTGTCCATTGGGAATGGAAGTAGAAAGAATACATGCATGTCCGAACGATTGTATCCTCTACCGTAAAGAGTATGCAGACATGCATGTATGTCCCGTGTGCAAAGCATCCCGATACAAGCATAAGAATACTGCTAAGGCGAAGCAAAGACCTCCTGCTAAGATGTTGTGGTATCTGCCTGTGATCCCACGTTTGAAGCATTTATTTGCGAACCGAAAGGAGGCAAGATTGATACGTTGGCACTCAGAGGAGCGTAAGAAAGATGGGAAGCTCAGACACCCTGCTGATTCTGCCCAGTGGAGAAACTTGGATCGGAGCTTCGAAGAGTTCGGTGCGGAACCGAGGAACATAAGGTTAGGGTTGAGTACGGACGAAATGAATCCTTTCGGTAACATGAGCAGCCGACATAGCATCTGGCCCGTGAATCTATGTATGTACAACCTTCCTCCTTGGCTGTACATGAAGCGGAAATACATTTTGATTTCACTACTTATCCAAGGGCTGAAGCAACCTGGGAACGATATTGATGTGTACCTAGCACCATTGCTGGAAGATCTTGTGACACTGTGGAACGAAGGGGTACACTGTAGGTTCCTTCCCAGGATTCACCCATACCGCAAGATGAAAAAACAATTCAACAGAAATAAGGAGGACGGTTCAGCTCCAAGGGCTTTTAGAGGGAAAGAGGTCTATGATGTGGTTAAGGATATCGATGTTGTGCTTGGAAAGGGACGTAAATTAAGGACCCCTCAGAAAAACAGCTGGAAGAAGCGGTCAATTTTTTGGGACTTGCCTTATTGAGAGCACTTAGAAGTTCGCCACTGCATCGACGTCATACACGTGGAGAAGAATGTATGTGATAGCTTGATTGGTCTCTTACTGAACATTAGTGGCAAAACAAAAGACGGTGTTAACGCACGGCGTGACTTGGTTGATGTAATACCCCGAAGGTGATTCGGCTTATTAGAAAAAGTTTCGGAAGAGGGAGCTAATCGAAAAACCAGAATCATCTTTTCATCGGGGGGTTTTCTGTGATTTCACGGCAACTGGCTCGGCCACGGCCAGAGGGGCCCATGTGGTGGCTGGCCACAAGAGGGGGGGTTCCCACCCCCAAACCCTAAACTCCACATTTCTCTCCCCCTCCCACCCTTTGGAGCCGCCGTCCCCCTTCCCCTTTACCCTAAAGAAGCCCTGTTTTACACATAATCGACTAGAACTCTCAAGGATAATCGCGCTAGTGGTTTCCACGTAGAGACTGAAGAAATGTATGGTAAGGAATACATACTCATTACAAAGCGTGAAGAAAGTGAAAAAAAATTAGAACGACTTCCTTCAAATGAAACTGGGCTATACTACACTAATAATAAGGCATCTGCAGCCTATACTATTGGTGATATGCCATAGAGACAATCATAGAGATGATTGTATCATATCTATATTTATGAGTTATTGAAAAAGTGTTATTCTGTTCCTTGAATGAATCATCTGTTATAAAGATAAACAAGTATGTGACTTATTGGTAAAGCTCCTTTAACTTATATGATGTCGTTCTAAATGTATTTCAGGTCGGATGTCACTGGTCGGAACACCAGTGATCCTATCGACCAGTACATGTATTAATTGATGATCATGTTTCACCGATCATGGATATAGGGACATCGAATCAATAATTTGAACACATGTTCGAGAATATGGTATTGGATTGACCCACCATTAGACACTGAGATTGTTATAATTTCATGTGTCATTAGTTGGTCTCGAGCAATGATGATGTATAATCCTTAAACCTGAGATCAGCATGGTTTCCTACATGTGTAAGAGTACACTTTAGGGTTACCAAAGGCTACTCTGTAACTGTGTAGTTATAAAGGTAGCTTTCGAATATGCTATGAAACATGCGGAGGAATGTGACTGGTCGGATATAGGATTTGCCCCCCTATCATAACAAGAGAGATGTCTCTGAGCCCCTCGATGTGATCGGATAAAGAAAGTGTATGGCCATACCACTAGCGGTCGAAGAGTTCGACCACATGAAGTTATCTGATACTCGATCAAGAAAGTATTGAATAGTCCATGGATGACATAATATCTCACCTGAAGTTCAACCAGATATAGTAAAGCAAAGGGAGAATACACGAGCTAGTCGTTTAGTTCGATCAGATACAGACTAGTCGTATGGAGATATGAGCTGGTTGTAGGCTGGTCGAACATGATCACTAAGTGGTCAAAACCTGGTCATAAGGAGTTAAGAACTGGCCGAGACCAAATATGTGCTGGTTGTAGGCTGGTCGAAACCTGGTCGTAAGGAGTTATGAACTGGTCGAGACAAAATAGGACCTAGTCGTAGATCATATTGCATTAAGGTTCGTCTGATATAATTTATGTATATTCGGGAATCGTTATGTCCTGCTAGGTACCACTAACGACTCGTGGTCGGAAAAGGTTTCTGAGTCACAACTAAACTACACATGAACCTATAGGGTCATACACTCAATGGGTTGGAACAAACCAGTACAGATACGATTCATCAAATGTGTTCGGATAGGATCCGTCATGGGTACTATATTAGCAGATGCTTAAGGCTATTGGGGAGAGGGAAGTGGAGACAAGGATACAGGAGTTGTTCCAGCAAACCATAGCAACCATCTTCTTGAGAGAGCCTTACCATGTGACTTGGTGCTAGCACACCGACGTACGGCGTTCCTGCCCTAGACGTGTGGATACCATAGAGGCGCTACTATGGTTGCTGTTGCGCTCGAGGACGATTCGCGACTTTGCAAGCAAAGCAATCGGTTACTAGAGGAGACGATCGGCAACGACTACATTGGATGATCGACTGCGAGGACGATCGACTACCTTGGACGATCGACTACGACCACTACATCGATGCGCTCTTCGTTGGACCTGGCTGCTCCAACTCTTCTTCCACTGCATTGCGTGTCTGGTGGTAACGATCTGTGATCTCTTGCTTGTAGTGGTATCTTGATTTACGTAGTAGAATTTTTAATTATCAGCTAGCGTAGCCTACCTGTATCCTTTCATATACTACCTTGTAAATCGTATTTAGAAGCTCTGAACTTTTCTATCTCTTGCATAATAGATTATGTTACACAGGTCTTAGTATGATGAGAAATATAATTAACAATTCACAGGGACATAATATCGATGTAAATAATTTTTTGAATCAGAAAGATTTTGTGTGCCCCGCATGTACCGCCGGAAAATTAATTACTAGACCTTCTGCTCTGAAAGCAAAGGATGAAGTCCCTGCATTCCTAGGCCGTATCCAGGGAGACGTTTGTGGTCCTATATATCCCATGTCAAGGCCATCTATTTATTTTATGGTGCTCATCGATGCTTCCTCAAAATTGTCGCACATATATTTATTGTCTACGAGAAACCACGCTTTTGTAAAGCTGATCACGTAGATAATTAAAATTAATAATAATTTCCCCGATCATCATGTGAAGTCCATCGGAATGAACACACCGGAGAATTTACATCAAAGGCATTTGATGATTATTGCATGGAAATGGGAACTCAAATTGAGCATTCCATATCGTATGTCCACACCCGAATGGATTAGCAGATTTAGCACAATTGTAATTTTACCAACAACATGTTGGGGGCATGCAGTCCTGCACGTAGCATCTCTAATCAATTTTAGACCATCAGTAAATAACATCCATTCACCTATGCAACTAGGGCAAGGGTCAGCATCGAAAATTTCTCATCTTCGCAGATTTGGTTGCAAGGTTTATGTACCTATACCACCATCGCAGCGAACTGCAATGAGCCCTCTCCAAAAGTCTGGGATATACATTGGTTATGGGACATAATATATAATTAGGTATTTGGACCACATAACTAAAGATTTGCATGCAGTCCGCTTCGCTGATAGCATATTTGATGAGGATTGTTTGTCGTCATTAGGGGAGAATCGATCCCTTGATGAAAAATATTGGGAAATAACGTGACAAGTCACGGAAATCCATGCACATAACCCGCGCACTAGTGAAACAAATAGAGAAGTCCAGAAGATAATTGAAGTCTAGAAGACAAGGGAAGTCCTGGAGATAATTGAAGTCTGGAAGACAATTGAAGTCCAGAAGATAATTAATTTGCAAGCATTAGCGAATCAACTGCCTGACCACTTTAGTGATTTGAAGAGTGTGACAAAGTTGCATGTGCCTACATGCAATGCACCAAAGAGGGTTGAAATATCGAATAAATAAAAAGGTGTCCCTAATCCCATCCTGAGGCCTTAGAAAGGACGAGAACTCAGGCCACTTGAATCGAAGTAACCAGGGATGCCTGGTGAAAAAAGGATAAGAATGACTTAACACAGCCGATCACTGATATTCCCCAAAACTATAAGGGAAGCCAGTTGAGACCGGGCATCAGTATGGAACCTTCAGGAAGAGGCATACCAGATTTGAACATCTCCACAGAGGGAGACATCAGCAGGGATGTGTGCACACATATCCGAGCTGAAAACTAAAGGGGATTGCCGCGCAATTGGAAGCAGCGGTGAGCAAGTAAAAGCATTAGAAAAATCACCCCATGAAGAAATAGCTATAAACTATATGACCACGAAAGAATCTATGAATAAGATAACAGCCAATGTCGATATTTATTTTGCAAAAAAAATTATCACAATCATCGATCATGATCTAGAGCCTGTATCGCTCACTGAAAATATAAAAAAAGATCAGATTGGGAAGATTGGAAGAAGGCAATAGAAACTGAATTATTATCTCTGAATAAAAGAGAGGTGTTTGAGCATGTAAGCCGCACACCTCCCCATGTGCACCCCATAAGACATAAGTGGGTATTTGTTCGAAAGATAAATGAAAACAATGAAATAAAGCAAGGCTTGTTGCACAAGGTTTCACTCAACGTCCAGGAGTTGATTATGAAGAAACATATTCCCAAGTCATGGGCAGAACCACCATTTAGATATGTAATCTCAATGGCAGCTAACTTGAATTTAGAAATAAAATTGATAGATGTGGTAACTGTATACCTTTATGGAAACTTGGATTCAAACGTTTATATGAAGATACATGAATGTATCATTGTCCCGAACCAAAACAGAGCAAATAAAAATCTGTACGGACTTAAGCAATCAGACAGGATGTGGTATAATCGCTTGAAGCGACTTTCTATGCAACAAAAGCCACACGAACAATGAGAATTGTCCATGTGTATTTATACGATGATCCCAAGATGGATTTTGTATAATCTCGGTGTATGTAAATGATATGAATATCATTGGGACCTTAGAAGATATTAAGAAAGCAAGCTTTTACCTAGAGTCGGAGATCGAAATGAAAGATTTGGGTAGAACCAAATACTTCCTAGGCTTACAGTTTGAGCATGTCGCTGAAGGGATATTAGTGCATCAGTCAACCTGCACTCAAAAAGTGTTAGAAAGGTTCGGCTTTGAAAAGGCATACCCTTCAAAAGTGCCGATGGTCAGGAGATCCTTGTAGCAAGACAAGGATACATACAAACCTAGAGAAGAGGGGGAGTCCTGGGACCAGAATTCCCATACTTAAGTGCAATAGGAGCATTCATGTACTTAGCAAACTGTACTAGATAGGATATTGCATTTGTCGTAAACCTATTAGCAAGGTAAAGTGCAGAACCTAACAAAAGGCATTGGCAGGGAATGAATGACACCTTCTGACACCTTAAAGGAAGTAAATACCTTGGTCTGTTCTACAAAAAGAACCAAGACCTATATATGAATGGCTATGCAGATGCCAAGTATCTGTTGGACCCGCATACAACCAAATCGCAAACAATTATGTATTCCTATGTGGTGGAACTACAATTCCATAGAAATCGTCTAAGCAAAGTCTTGTATCAACTTCGACGAACCACTCGGAAATCATAGCACTGTACGAGGCCTCACAAGAATATGCTTGGCTTTGGCGGATGATTCACCACATCCAGCAGTCATGTGGATTGAATACAGTACAAACGCCCACTATTATCTATGAATATAATTCAGCTTGTATTGCACAAGTGCAGATGGGTTATGTGAAGAGTCATCTCACAAAGAATATCAACCCCAAGTTCTTCTACACTCGTGAATTGTAAAAGATGAACAAAATTAAAGTAATGTATACTAAGTCATATAAAAATCTTACAGATTTATTCACTAAATCACTTCCAGCGTCTAGCCTTGAAAGATGCATACATGGAATTGGAATGATGAGACTTAGAGAAGTGCAGAATTCAGGGGGCGATCTTCACGAGCTCATTATTGAAATTTGATCATGGAGATCGAGTATCCAAAGAGTAAATCCTGGAGATTAGATAAAATTGGGTGGATTGTACTCTTTTTTCTCTTGATGAGTTTTTCTGAAGTTTCATGGCTAAGGTTTTTAATGAGGCAATTCGTGCAACACAGTAAGAATGTGTATCATGTACTATTTCTTTAAAATTTTCCTATTATGTTTTTGTGGAGTTTTGACGAGGCATTAACATGTGAGGATGGGTGCCCAATGGGGAGTGTTGAGAAACAATAGGTTTGGCCTAGCAACCGGCCCATGTATGGACGGCCCATCCAAAACCCTAGCAGCGTCTGTAGAGTATAAGTAGGGAGTACTAGTCATTGTAAAAGACTGATCACTTGAAGAGCAATAAAGAGAAGTAAGAAGTCCCCTCATATCTCTGTGTTTAAAAATATACTTTTTTGTACTTGTGTTCTTGCATTATTTTTACAATTTTATACTTACCTACGAGATAATTGTTTAAATTGAACTCGCTATCACTTCCTCGACAAAGAGAAGGAGAGGAGGAGATAATTACTGCCTGCCTAACCCACGGGCTGTTAAGTAATTTTTAGATTGGTTGGTGCAGATATAAAAAAAAAATATGTACCGGCCAGTAGTGGCCAGTTCACATCAACAGGACTATATATATACATATATGGCTGGTAGGCTGGCCAGAAATTAAAGTACAACTAGGATACTATCATTCGTGGTAAAAGGGTGACGTTTTAGGATGTTTCTAGTTGAACTTTGCAAATTAGTGTAGCCATCGATATTCTAATGGATATTTTGGTTGTATAGATTGTTGTAGTCTAACGCGGACTGTGTAGTCACAAGGTACGTACAGCTAACCAGTAGAAAAAAATCAGTAGATTCAGTACTAGTACTTTTTTTTTGTTAAAAAAAAAGCAAGCAGTACTAGTACTACTTAATCCGTAGCTATATATATTCTCACATATTCGATCGTTGTACTTTGTTATCTACATGTGTTCTGGAATGTCTCCCTGTCCCTTTTGCACTGATAATATATGTTACGTACGTACGCCGTCCCCACTGTACACTGGCCGCCGCGTCAGCTAGCTTGTAAATTCGCGCGTACTACATAGTACACTACTAAATGACATCGTAGAGCTAGCTAACGCTGCTGAATACTACGTGCTAGTATTATTCAGCCTTTTTTTTTCCCCTTTATACCTGTTCAAACGCCGAGTCGTGTCGGATTTCGGGCCGAACCGAGTTTCTTTTGGGCCAGAATTCTGATTTTTTATTATGTTTATTCCGGATTTCGGGCCGGATCAGGCTTCTTTCGAGCCAGAATTCCAATCCCATGTCCAGTATAAACAATATCGGGCTCGAGCCGGCGGGCTGGGTTACACGTGGACAGGCCTAGTTGAGAATTTCACAACCTGGCTAATTGGATCTAGAGAGCGGAACGATCGCTACGTGGACAATGTTTTGCGAGCGTGCGAACAGCGCTCGACAGCGATATATCTAGCAAACGCTAGCTGCACCAGTGCCCGAAATATGGTCGGTGGTGATTTTACTGCAGCAAGCCTACTGAAGCCATCCATAAGGATTGATCTTTAATTATTTTTTAATCACGGTATAAATGACGTACGCACTGTAGATCAGCTTACTTGTTTGTGACGAGACAGCCTGAAAAGCATCGCGTTGTTGTTTTCTTCTATTTAGCCTTGGATCGATCAATCGAGTTGACGCACGCCTCGGGCAGTACAAAACCGCAAATTTACTAGTGTATACTATACTACACAACACGCGAGTTGGAGTTGCCTCCATTAGCTCTTGTTAATACACCAGTCCACAGCAATATTATATTACGCATATATGTGCTGTTGTGTCTCTTGGATGTAGTACGCTAGCTGTGTATGGTTTAGTTTGTTAATTGCGTGCTTAACTGTCTGCTTGTTTAGTTTGATGTCGCCGGTCGGCTGGCCGGCATACTGCAAAAACAAACTGCACTAAACCTCGATCATTAAGTGCAGACGGTTCCAAACGGTTGTAGTTATTACAGACGGTTCATTAAGAACCGTCTATGATACGGAATTGTCACAGACGGTTTGTAAATACAACCGACTGTGATAATTCACAGATGGTTCTTAAGAAGATCCGTATGTGACAATCGCAGAAATCATAAACGGTTATTGTTAAGAACAGTCCGTGGTATCTGGGAATTATCATAAACGGTTCTATTTACAAACCGTCTGTGATAGTGCAACGTTACAGACGATTCTTAATAAAAACCTTCTGCGATGGCTCCGTATATCACAGACAGTTTATATTAAGAACCGTCTGTGATGAGATACTTATCACAGACGGTTTGTATTAAGAACCGTCTGTGGTGAGATGCTTATCACAGACGGTTCATGGTACAAATTGTCTGTGATATGTCATCACAGACGGTTTTTGTATGAAATCGTTTGTGATTGTCAGTGCGGGAGTACGAAAAATTTTGATCGCATACGTGGGAAGCAAAATGTTCTGGTGCTATCCTTATATATTGAACGTTGGAGAAGAAGATCAAGGTGGAGGAGGACGCTGCCAGGAGGGCGCGCAGGAGGAAGTCTACGAGGGCGGCGCCAAAGTCCGCTACTAAGGCGGTGGCCGCAGACAAGGTGGTGGTGGCAGAGAAGGAGGAGGATATGAGCTTGTCTTTGGTTCCATCTTGTACCGATGTCACTCACGGTATGCGAAACTAATCTCTTGTTGGTTCTTGTTCCCTTGTTCTTCTTGCCTGGGCAATTTTTCTATCCATTCATTTCTAATTGTTCTTGTTTTGAATCATAGAAACTGACGTAGTAGAGCAGACTGGGTGGGAATTAACGTCTCTGTGAAAGGATCATCGAATTGTTGATGTGGAAGAACGTCGCGAAATCAGCACTCTGGTTCGTGCTGGGTTCCATGTTCTTCTTCTCTTGCTCCTTTTCAAGAGAAATTGTATGTTTTTCTCTTCGGTGCTAAATATGATACTCTGGTTACTATATGGAGGCTTCTAGCCACATGTACAATTCGATGCACAAAGAACTAGCAAATCATTATTTGCATGATCAGCAATTAATTGGTTCGGCTCAAAATCAGATTTTTTTTGCAACAGAAAAAAAGTTCACAGACGGTTCTGAACAAGAACTGTCTGTGATAGTTACTATCACAGACGGTTCTTGATACATTTTTTTTCACAGAGATGGTTTGAAAATCGTCTGTGATGACCGCCTATTATCACATACACATAAATCTAGATGGTTCAGAAAATCGTCTGTGATAACGGTTTAGAACCGTCTGTAACAAGCCTTTGTGTAGTAGTAGCGGTTAGTTACGTACATTGATATCTCTTTCCAATCAGGGCTAACACAGCATCGACATTAACTTCTGTTAGCCATGGAGTTTATAAGCTAGCTGCCAGAGTTTGTAATGTGGTGATTTGAGCAGTGTTTACATTTCCGGTTAGATTTTTTTTTCGGAGGGCGCCGGTAACCCCGGTTACCGCCGGTAACCGGAAATTTCGGCGAAATTTCGGCCGAAATTTTCAAAAAAAAAATCAAAAATTTCGAATTTTAAATTAAAAAAGATCAAATTCGAACATAATTCATGCAAATTCGAATTTTTTTGAACAAATTTTACCAAAACCGATTTTTCGCCACCGGTATGGATTTCTACCGGATACCGCCGGTAACACCGGTTACCGGCGGTAACCGGCGAAAATCGGCCGGTAAGATTTTCACTGGATTTGAGCAGGAGGAGTATCTTCTACTTTTGGGCTGGATGGAAGGATGGATCGATGAAATGAAAAGCCTCAACTGAACTGAAGCTTCCTCGGTTCCCTTTTCGCGGATTATATATATAGAGATATATTTGTAAAGGAGGGAATTAGAAACTAAGATGTTCTAGCTAGCTGACAGATCATCACATCACAAATATTGCACGGGATGGGCTTCAGTTTGGATTCCACTGCATTATGTGTACCGAAAGAAAAAAAGAAAAGAAAGGAAAGCTAGGGAGTGGGGGAGCAGCTAGCAAAGTAGCAAAGCAAAGGAGAGGCATGAATAAAAATCCAGTTGATTTGCTTGCTTAGAAGCATCGACTTTTGGTTTTACCAGGATTCAGATATGCACGGGCATCGCTGAATGAATTCGTGTGGTTAGCAAGAAACAAAAATCAACCCAGTGCATGCGTTTGCGCTGAACACAAATTCTTCTCTGCCTTTCCACCTGAAAGAAAGAAAGAAAGAAAGAAAGATACTTTCTTAATGATTTTTGTTGTTGTTGTTGTTGTTAGGGAGGCTTAGCTTAGCTTAGCTAAATCCGCTAGCTTTAAGGGAGGGGGAAAGGCAACAAGTTGAAGTGCATGCATGTTCTCTGTCGTCAGAGAAACATGGAATGGAATTCAGGTGCTGCCTACTGTGACTCTCTCTCTCTGTCTCTGTTTCAACTTTCAACTCGTCTCTCTCTCTCTCTCTCTCTCTCTCCAAAAGGCAAAAGGTGTATGCCTTCCTGCCTGTCAGTGCGTGTGCTGCGACTGTATGATCATGATGCCCCCAATGATCGCGTGATCGGACGGCTGTCAGGTTCTCCAGGCTCCAAAGGAGAGTGTACTGCGATGCGAATCGAATCCACATCGATGGAGCTGCAAATTTGTGCTCCATCTCGTCAGTAAGCAGTAAGCACCCCAACCCCACCGAGAGAGAGAGAGAGGTTGCGAATTGCGATAGTAAACGAGCCTGAAAACGCATCGCACACCAACCGAACCCGAGAGAGAGAGAGAGAGAGGGAGGGAGGGAGGGGAGAGCAAACCAAACACAAAAGAGACGGAGAAACCCCCACCCCACCCCACCCCCCCCACCACACTACCTTCCTTCCGTTCCCCTCCCCTGTTCTTGTCATCTTTGCGGGCGGCGCCATTGCAGATCGATCGCGCGCGCAGAGTATGATGATGCGGCGGGTGGCCCCGCCGGCGTCGGGGCAGGACGAGGCCGCCGGAGCGCCTGCGCCCGGCTGGCTGGAGACGCTCCTCACCACCCGCTTCTTCCTCGCCTGCGCCGCCCACCCGGGCTCCCCCCGCAACGAGTGCAACATGTTCTGCCTCGACTGCCGCGCCCAGCCCCCCGCCTTCTGCTACTACTGCCGCTCCCACCGCCACGCCTCCCACAGAGTCATCCAGGTAGATGCTCGTCATCGATATCGATTGCAATGCCGTTCCGTTTGATTGATTGATTGATTGCAATGCTCTTCTTAGCCCCGCCTTTCTTGGTTGAAAAAGATGGCTTTTTTTATTTGTTTACTATTAAAAATGTTTGCTCCTGTTTTGATTGGGCTTCTCTCTCTTGGTATTATAAGATACGGCGTTCGTCCTACCACGACGTGGTGCGCGTCTCGGAGGTGGAGGACGTCCTCGACATCACCGGCGTCCAGACCTACGTCATCAACAGCGCCAGGGTCCTCTTCCTCAACGAGCGGCCCCAGCCGCGCGGCGCCGGCGCAGCCGCGGGGAAGGCGGCCGCGTCGCCCTACAACTGCGAGATCTGCGGCCGCGCCCTGCTCGACCCATTCCGCTTCTGCTCCCTCGGATGCAAGGTACCCACCCGCCCTGTTCGTCGTTAAAGATTGCGCCTTTGCGTTTCTTTCTTTTGTTTTCGACCCAACGCTAATGCCAATGCCCCATTGCCGTTCGGTTCGGTTTGGTTCGGTTCGGTTCGGCCACGTTTAATCTGTTTCTTCCCCGCCTGCGCGCACGCAGTTGGTGGACACCAAGAGGAACGGGCACGGGGCCATCGCGGCGGGCGGCAATGACGGCGACGGCGACGGCGAGGCCGGCGGCAATGAGGAGGCCGGCGGGAGCAAGGACGCGGCGGGCGGGTACCACGGCGCGCGGCCCCAGGGTCGGAGGCGGAAGGGGATCCCCCACCGCGCACCGTTCGGTTCGTGAGCAATGCGATGCGATGCAATGCCAGCACAACGGGCCACCGGAGCTGAGCTGACCGGGGAGGCGGAGGAGGAGGAATCAAGAAACGGCAATGCCGAGAAGGGAAGGGAGAAGGGGAGCACGCAAAAAGGAGGAGGCGCGGAGTCCAATCCATCCTCTTGCACCTACTCAGCAAAAGAAAAGAAGAAAAAAAAATGATACAGCCCAACTAGAAAAGCAAGCAAGGCACCCCAACCACCCTGGACTGGAGTAAGCAACATGTCCATCTCTCCCTCCCTCCTCTCTCTCCCCCTAATTTCTTCTCTCTCACACCATAGTACCGTACCATACCATACCATACCTTACCTTACCATTTGGTAGGGTACCATAGCTAGTCCTAGATGCATTTTTTGGATGGATGAATTCTTCTCTTCTCTTTTCTTTTCTTTTAAAGAAGATCGATACTAGTAATCTTTACATTGATTATTCCTACCTTGTCATTGTTTCACGGTACTAGTACACTGCTACTACTCCGTTAATTGTACTCACTGCCACTGTGGGGGGAAAGAGAGCCCCAAAAAAAAAAAAAACAAGAATACAATCTCCTCCCTCCCGTCGTAAAAAAGAAAGTCGTTTTTGGACATTAACGTGATCTCTCAAATGCAACTTTGATCACTCGCTCATTTATGTTGTAATATATTTGATAAAACTATAATATTACTGATGTAGTTTTTCCTTTTTGACGGCCTGTATACCGGTACATAGCCGTAGGAATGGAAGGAAAATGATTGATTGTCTTTATGCTTGTCTGGTAGTTTGAGCTAGCAAATGTTGTTTCTTTGCGCTGCTAGCTTGCTTTGTTTATGTGTCACATTATATATGCGATGCTGTCGTACGTCGCTGGCCTATAGGCTTGTGTTATACAATGCGCCAACTTTAGTTGGAGCGAATATAACATGCCTTTTTGGTTGGAGGAGTCGATCGTCGATGCATTATTGTCGTTGGGAGAATTTTTATTATTTAATTTATTTTTTAAAAATAATCTCTACTTAACTTTATTTTCAATTCTGGCCCATTTGGCCACGTGTGCTCACATACAACGCGTGGTGTGACAAAAACACAGTATCACACCACGGACCTCGACGTGGCAAACGAGTGCGTCCTCTTGGCGTGACAGGACATAGCCAAAAAAAACAAAATTGTGTTGGCTCGGAGGGCCATCGTGGCAGGTTTGACCACGCCGCGGTTGGTGACGTGACAGCACAGTTTGATCACACTACAGGTCATAATGTGATCAAATGGGTTAGAATTGGAAACAAAGTTGTGGAGATGTTATCCCTAATTTTTTTAAAAAAAATAGATTTTGTATTGGAAATATTATAGTTTTATTGAATGTAACGATATATTATAATAGTGATTAGACATCAAAATCGTTCATTAAGGACCGTACCGATATATATATAAAAAAAACGGCATGTTTACGATGAAACGGAGGGAGGGAGGGAGGGAGGGAGTACAAGTTTGAGTAATGAAGAGTAGACGCAGCATGTACTGTTAGGGCCACATGGAAGATAGACGATGGGGTCGATCGCATCAGTTGGATGGGATGGGATGGGAAAGGCATTCTGGGTTTCTTAGGGCAGGAGCTCCTTCCTTGCTTGCTTGCTCGTCGATGTCGATAGTTAGTGCTGTGCTGTACATGTGAGTGAGTTGTGACGGTGCATCATGGAGATGGTGGATGGAATTAATCTGCAATGGACATCTCTGTCATCTCTTAGCTGCCAGTGTGGTTTGGTCCCGCAATAATTATGAATTGATGCTGATGATGTGATCCACTTGTTCTCTTCTCTCCTTTTCTTTTCTTTTCTTAAGAGGCAGATCAAGAGAGAGAGAGATGCTGGGCCGATGGGCTTATTGTTATAGAGATCTCTTGCTCGTTGGGCCACCCATGTTCATAAACCGCGGGCAGGCATCCCGCGTCCGTCCAATCAGGTGAAACAAGGAAACAGGGGGTTGAAAATGGATCGAATAACGGGCTCTGTTATATTTTTTTTTATATTTTTTTTCTCAGATACGGATACGGATACGAATATTTTAGATACGGTTACGAATATAAATTATATCGAATACAAATACGGAGGGAATACAAATCGAGACGAATACGACCACAAATATTTTTTTCGGGATATGAAATCATCTTAAATTGTACGCTGAAAATTAACGAGAACATATAACTAGTTTATTTGACCCAAACATTCATGAATTGTTCACATCTTTAGTAGCCACATATAACATTGGCACATGCAAACTGTATTAATTAGTTCATCACAGACATAACATTTAGTTTACCACATTTAGCTCATAACTCATATGTCGTCACACATTTACACTTTGTTTATCATATATATATAAAACTTAGTTCATCATATCTAGTTCGTTAATGGCATACATGGTTTGATAATAAGTAGATATGCGTCATCTCGCGTTTCCGAGCGTCCTCCGCCATTTCCGTGCTTACGCCGCCTCCCTAAGAATGCCGCTGGAGCACAGTCGCCACAGCTCTCCCATGCGCCCGAGCTGCTCCCGCCGCCACCGTACCGCTTCGCGCGCGCCACCAAAAATAATCTGGATAATCCGTATTTGTATTCGATGGATACTAGGGCTATTGTATTCGTATTCATTTCCAACAAAAAAAAAACCGTAAGCGTATTCGAAAGATACCAGGGCTACCGTATTCGTATTCGTTTCCGATTTGAGAAATATCCGATCCGAGACAATTCGAATTCGTTTTTGTTCGGATCCGTAAGAAACTATCCAATCCGTTTTCACCCTTTACCTAAAACACAGTAATCACAGGAAATGAATTATGCGTCTCTATCTCGACAGCAACTGATCCATCGATGCATACATTTGTGGAACCATTCGATCGATCGTCACACATAACTGCCACCGGAACCAACTGCCATCCACAGTCAAATGCTATGATATTATCCATCTTGTTCACCTCGACGGATAAACCCTTCTCTCTTTTCTTTCAAACTGTCCAATGTGGTTGACTTCAAATCTCTTTCTTTCTTTTATTTGCATAACGTACGTGTCCATTTCCCCTTGGCTGTTGACTCTGCTCATTATCACTATATATAGTTTTTGTGTGGCATAAGTCGTACTAACCTGCTTGTCGTTAAATATACGTATAATTCTGTTGGCCGCTCGGCCGTTGATTTGGCCAAACTAAATCGCCTTTAGATGTTATTAAAAAAGGAGAAATATCCTTGAAATTCTTTTTTTTTTTTAAAAAAAAGAGAGAGCAAAACACCTGACCCTCGATCCAATGAACCCTAATTAAAAATGCACTATAGCGTCCATTGGATGCTATTACTTAGCGATATATATTATTTTGTAATTTAAAATTATGAGAGAAGATAAAGACTTGCGTACGGCAAGGACAAGAAAAAACTCAAAAGAAGAAAAAAAATCACTTACGGCGGTAAAAAGAGAATTAATAGAGCGACGAAAAAAAAGGGAGAGATACACATGTGAAAAAAAAAAGAAGAAAAAT
The DNA here is from genome assembly GCA_036346395.1 of Hsuehochloa calcarea. Taxonomy (NCBI): domain Eukaryota; kingdom Viridiplantae; phylum Streptophyta; class Magnoliopsida; order Poales; family Poaceae; genus Hsuehochloa; species Hsuehochloa calcarea. Next base: position 2,199,728 of record CM070607.1, read on the forward strand.
TGCGACGCGAAAAAGGAACGGTGTTGCGAAATGTACTCATAGAGCACCGCTCATCATTTATATGTGAACTATATGTACTTCTGCACATTACAGGGAAAATGGTTTTAAATATGCCAAATATATGCGTAGCTACACGTAAAGTTTATATTTCGTATGTATTTGATCAAAAGTTCACTAGGATATTATGAATATTGAAACTTGAACTAGACATTGCTGTCATTGCGAGAAGCCTTGGGCATCACATATAGTTGCAGATGGAAACAAGATTTATGACATAAATGGAGGGAGAGCATGAAGAAGCATAGCACAAGAGATCAAAGGCTTAAAAAGTGTTAGACCATGTGGACTGGTAATCGATTTTGGATGATGAATAATTAACGTTTGGGTTGCGTTGATATTTGCGTTTATAAATGTTTCAGTTGTTGGAATATTCAGTTTGAGTGGTTGAATCATGCCTTGTATCAGGTGGTCAAATCGGTGATACTCGATGATCTGTTTCGACTGGACTCCGAGTACTATAGCTAGGAGTACCGAGTGATAGAGCTCCGAGTACTGTATCTACGAGACTATAGCTCTGAGTACTATAGCTCCGAGTAATGTATTTTTGAGTTCTGTAGATCCGAGTACCGAGAGGTAGAGCTCCGAGAAATGTACTCAGTCGTAAGTCGAGGTATGTACGTAACGAGTACGAAGGACATTCATAAGCTACAGTGCATGGTCGATGGTCGAAGCTACAGTGACTGGTTGATGGTCGAAGCTACAGTGACTGGTCGGTAGTTGTAGGCTTTGCGATCGGTGGTCGTGGGTTTCGTGATCGACAGTCGTGGATTTCGTGTTCAGTAGTCGTTGGCTTTACGATCAGTGGTCGTAGACCTCTGATAGGTGATCGTACGCTTACGGTAAGTAGTCGTAGGCTTCGAGTGCTTCAATTCTTGTAATCTTCGAATATCTTGTGTACTCATGGTTGATCGGATGGCGATATGACCAACTTGTGCACAGCGGTATGACCGGCTTGTGCACAGCGGTACAACGGCTTTACACAGTGGTATTGAGTTGTGTTCTGAAAGTTGAAAATTAAGGTTGTGATTGATTTGGCGTGTTGTTTATTGATAGATGTGAGTGTGTTATGCGTGTGTGAACTGATATTGGTCAAGTTGGAGAAGTTGTGCCAGGAAAACGTTCTTTGATCTTTGCATGTGTAGGTTTAGTATGGAGACGGTCAAGGTCGATGATGAGGAAGACAGGAACTAGGATAGGGAATCCAAGGTTCAGGTGGTCGTGGATGTCACGATGTGGTCGTGCTTACGCTGGGGCACATGAAGATCAAAGGTGAATGCATGATGCGTGGTCGAGGCTACAGGAGGTGTCGTCCTGGAGGTTTCGACGCGTTAAGAGTTATTGCTGGGACCCAAATATGTAAATATTGACCCTCTGTGTATTTTGCACTAGTCTAGGATCACGCTAGTGCACACAGTGTCAACATTGATGAAATATCAACTCCATACAACGAAATATTAAATAAACGAGTAATTTAAATAACAATAACTGTTGTGATCTTAAGGTCGAGTTTTACAATTATTAAGCGATGCAAGGCTGACAATATTGAAATAAACTGCAGCGGAAACAAGGTAAACTCCAGTGAGCTCCCGTCAATCTACCACAGGCAACTGACATATCACACCTCCAGCCCATCACACAGCCTAAATACAACCTAAATTGTCAATGTCAAGACTCCATAACTTACTAAGTCAGGCTCAGCCCATACTAGGCATGTGGTCGTACAGTAAGACCCAGTTCAATGGAGCACAAAGTTAAGTCCTTAATTGACAAAGGCAAGACTTCCAGTTTTAACCCAAATCACAAAGTTTATAGCACACAGCTCCACCAATCACACAGAATCCACCACTTGTCTCAGTCCAAATCTTTTCCCACCCTGTTGATTAAGTGCAACACATGCCATCACGAGTAATAGCACATAGCACACACAGTTCCATAATCACTTAGTCAAGTTTATATTTGCAACTCACATGAAATGATGACTCGTGGCATGGCTAAGCAATCTACTCGTATCTAACCAACCCACATTGGTGCTACGATAATACCAACTAGTAATGAACCAACCTAGGGTGACAAAAGATCATGGCATACAATAGACAAAGTGGATATAACAATTTGGATTAATAACTATCCCAAAAGCACTTAAATAAATACTTGAATTAGAATGCAATACATTGAAATAAAGTATTTTGAAAACTGGGTGCAAGATGATCAAAGGTATAACTTGCCTTGGAATAGGTCTAGGTACTAATCTTGATCTTGAGGTGCTCCTTCTTCTCCAAAATTTCCCGAAGTATCGACGTCTACTCGTAAACGAGACAAAAGAAACAAAAACAAATAAATAGGAGAGGCAAAACAAACTCCAAAAATCAAATAAAATTCACCATTAAATAGATCTTGATTTTATATGAATTTACAAATTTGAATGGGCTCAATCGGAGTTCGGATGCAAAAGTTATGGGCTTTGGAAGATTGGAAAGTAATCAAAACCCTAATTTGGATTTTAATTTGATTTCCCAAATTATTTTTATAAAGGAAAATCAGATTATTGCGCAATGCTTGCGTCAGCCGAGATTTTTCGGAAAAAGAAATAGATTTAAAAGAAATCTGACATGTGGGCCCCACATGTCAGTGACTGCGCTCACGGTGAACTGGGCTCACGGTGAACTAGATTCACCGAGCCTCGGGATAGTTGACGCGGTGGACTGGGCCACGCCGCATGTCTTTGGCGCCACGCACCGCCACACCAAAGACCGAGGTCTTGCCGGGCGCCGAGCCGACGACGACGGCGGCGGCGGCGCTCGGGAACCAAGGGCAATGACGATCGGCGTCGACTCACTGGCGGCGGAGGGTACCAGGAGCTTCCCCATGTTATTGCGCACCTGCTGGTGCTCTTACCAGCGGCTGGCAACGACGGTGGCGACCGGCGGCGAGGAAGAAGCGACGGTGGAGCTTCGGTTTTGTCAGAAGTGTGCTCCGGCGATGCTCCGCCGATGAGGAGGGGCACACGAGGTAGCTGGGACCTTGCTGATCACGGTGGTGCAGTCGATGGGGCAAGGGCGACAACGACGGCGGCGCAATTCGCTGGAGAAGAAGCTTGGCCGAAAACCCTAAAACTTAGATTGCGGCTGCGCTAGAGCGATCGGTGCGACGAGGGTGGTGGCTCTGGGTTGCGGAGGACTGGGCGATCCTAGGGGGTATTTATAGGACCTGGGGACGTCGGAATTGGAAACCCCCAAATCGCATCCGAAACAAACGCAATCAGGAATTCCCCGATTTTAGGAGATTGAAGCCGATTCGGAGTTTGATTCGGTTGGGAATAGATAAGGTAGAGAGAAGGCCGAGATTTGGTGGGGTCGGCGCGAAGAAATCTCAACCGAATCCGTTTTGTCGGACGAAGCTCTGAAGAGCGGTAATGGCGGCGAGCGGGCGAGGGTGCTGGAAAAACTGGTCGACGCGAGGAGGAAGACTGGTCGGGGACGACGACCAGTCGGTGGCCCCACCTGGCAGCGGCAGCGGAGAGACGTGAGCGCGAGCGAACGCACGGCGTCCGATAGGGACACACGGCGATGATCGAGCGGAGGAAGGCGCAAGCAATCGGGGAGATGGGCTGGCGCGTGGGAATAGTGTTGGGCTTCGGCCCAACACTGTTCCGAAGAAATTAAATTGATTTCTATTTTTAGAAAATCCAAAAAATACAATTAGCAAATGGAAAATAGCAAATGACCTTGGAAAAATTCCAGAAAATATATCCAAGCATAAAGAATCCAATGAAAATACTTTTGGCAATTGTTGATGATGGGATTAACCTCAATAAATTATTCTATCATGAAATTCTATATTAAGCTTTTAATTTAAATTCAAATAAAATGCAGATGGGGATATTTTCAACTAGCAACTAAATAGAAGATTTTCAAATACCAAAAAGTTGGGATGTTACAACCCCCCCCCCCTTAAACGAATCTCGACCCCGATATTCAGGCTAGCTAGAGAAAAAGGCTAAGAAACTCGGCTTTCAACTATTCTTCGCGTTCCCACGTTGCTTCTCCTTCTGAGTGGTTGCTCCACTGGACTTTGCAAAAACGAACGATCTTGCTTCTAGTACGGTGCTCTGCGACATCTAAAATCTTGACAGGCTGTTCTTTATATGTGAGGTCTTCTTTCAGCTCAATTGATTCCAACGGTGTTTGCTCTTCTGGCACACAGAGACATTTCTTCAACTGAGAGACGTGAAAGACATCATGCACTCCTGCTAACGATTGCGGTAGCTCCAACTGGTAAGCAACCTTTCCACAGCGTTCCAGAATCTTGAACGGTCCCACATACATAGGGGCAAGCTTCCCTTTGGTATGGAATCTCCTGACACCTCTGAGTGGAGTAACACGAAGATACACAAAATCTTCTGGTTCAAAGCTCAGGTCACGGCGACGGTTGTTAGCGTAACTCTTCTGTCTGGACTGGGCTATCTTTAACCTCTCTTTGATCATAGCAACTTGTTCTTCGGCCTCCTGAATAATATATGGCCTGAATACTACATATTCAGCTGTCTTTGACCAATTTAATGGAGTTCTGCAGGCACGGCCATACAAAGCTTCAAATGGTGACATTTGTAAACTGGCTTGATAACTGTTGTTGTATGAGAATTCTGCATATGATAAACTCTTATCTCAACTAGTAGCATTTGTTAGGGCATAGGCTCTCAACATATCCTTCAATATCTGGTTGACTCTTTCAGTCTGTCCATCCGTCTGGGGATGATAAGTAGTACTGAAATTCAGGTGAGTTCCTAGGGCTTCATGCAGACTCTGCCAGAAATGAGAGGTGAACTGAGATCCTCGATCTGACACTATCTTCCTAGGTACACCATGCAGACTGACGATCTTTGACATATATAAGTCTGCAAGGCGATTCCCTGAGGAAGTGGTTTTCACTGGCAAGAAATGTGCAACTTTGGTTAAACGATCCACTATTATCCAAATCGAATCATAACCAGATTGAGTCTTGGGTAAACCGGTAATAAAATCCATACCGATCTCTTCCCACTTCCACTCTGGTATCTTTAGCGGTTGTAACAAATCTGCTGGTCTCTGATGCTCTGCTTTCACTTTCTGACACACGTCACACATGGCAATGAACTCTACGACATCTCGCTTTAGGTTTGGCCACCAAAACTTGTTCTTGACATCTTGGTACATTTTGGTACTTCCAGAGTGAATCGAATACTTAGAATCGTGGGCTTCCTTCAGAATTAGCTGTCTCAAACCATCAATATCTGGTACACAGATACATCCATTAACCCACAGTATGTCTTGCTCATCTATAGTGAAGTCTTTAAATTTTCCTTCTGCCATCTTCTTCTTGATATCTGACAACTCAGAATCCTTTGGTTGGGCTTCACGAATCTGTTTCTCTAGAGTAGACTGAACTTCTAGGTTGGCCACAAATCCCTCAAATACGACTTCCAGCTTCAGCTTCTGGAATTCCTCCTGAAGTTCCGAACACAACTCTTTTGCTTCCAAAGCATTGCAGTAGCTTTTACGACTCAATGCATCTGCAACTACATTGACTTTACCCGGATGGTAATGGATTCCAAGATTATAATTCTTTATTAATTCCAACCATCTTCTCTGTCTCATGTTCAAATCAAACTGAGTGAAAATGTACTTCAGACTCTTATGATCCGTATAAACTTCACAGCTATTACCGATGAGGTAATGGCGCCAAATTTTCAAGGCATGCACTACGGCAGCTAATTCCAAATCATGAGTAGGATAATTCTCCTCGTGAGGCCTTAATTTCCTTGACGCATAAGCGACAGCTCTTCCTTCTTGCATAAGGACACATCCTAATCCTTGGCGTGAAGCGTCCCAATAGATATCAAAATCCTTGAGAATATCTGGCAGAATCAGCACTGAAGCTGTGGTCAAACGTTTCTTCAATTCTTGAAAACTCTCTTCACAAGCTGGGGTCCAAGTAAACTTCTCCTCCTTTTCAACAATTGTGTAAGGGGCTTAGCAATCGTTGATAATCCTTCAATGAAACGGCAATAGTATCCTGCCATTCCCAAGAAACTACGAATTTGAGTAACAGTCTTGGGCAGCACCCAATTCATTACAGCTTTAACCTTTACGGGGTCAACTACTACTCCTTCGCCTGTCATCACATGACCGAGGAAATCAACTTTCTTCTTCCAAAAGTCACACTTGCTGAACTTCGCATACAAATGATGTTCTCTGAGTTTCTCTAGGATTAGTTTCAGGTGTTCAACATGCTCTTCCTCTGATTTGGAGTACACCAAAATGTCATCAATGAATACTACCACAAACTTATCCAAGTATTCCATGAATACCTTGTTCTTCATGTTCATGAAATAGGCAGGGGCATTAGTCAGTCCAAAAGACATGACTAGAAACTCATAATGTCCATATCGGGTTGAGAAAGTAGTCTTCGATATATCCTTAGGACAAATCTTCAACTGATGATATCCTGATCGGAGATCGATCTTTGAGAACACTCCGGCTCCTTTCATCTGATCGAACAAATCATCGATTCGGGGTAATGGGTATTTGTTCTTGATGGTGACTTCATTGAGAGAACGGTAATCAATGCACATCCTCATGCTTCCATCTTTCTTTTTGACGAACAAAACTGGCGCTTCCCATGGCGACGAACTAGGTCTTACAAAACCTTTCTCCTGTAGTTCTTCTATCTGCTTCTTCTTCTCCACAAGTTCATCTGCTGGCGTCCGATAGTCTCTTAGAAATTGGTGTGGTTCCTGGCACTAGATCGATGACAAACTCGATGTCACAGTCCGGTGGCATTCCTGGTAATTCTTCTGGAAATACGTCCGGGTACTCTTGACTACAGGTACATCCTCCAAAGAAATTGTCTTCAGACTGTTGACTACCAAATGTCCATCACGTACTGAGGTGGCTAGAAATTCAACTTTCTTTTCGGTGGCATCCTCGATTGTTACGGCTCTTCAGCCACAATATAGCACAGCTTTGTACTTGGCTAACCAATCCATGCCAAGGATGACATCTATGGTCTGGGTGTCTAGAACTATTAGGTTGGCTAGAAACTCAACTCCAGCTATGAGTAACTTAGCTCCTAAATATCCCACTTTAGAACTTAGCTCTGCTCCAAGCGACTGGACTAACAGAGTATGCTTAAGATGCATGACTTTCATGTCATTCTTAGTTGCAAAAACTCCAGAAACAAACGAATGCGAAGCTCCAGAATCGAACAGAACTGATGCAGGTACTGAATTTTCCAGAAACTTACCCAGTACAACGTCGGGTGCTTCCTGGTCTCCTTCTAGAGTGACGTGGTTGACACGGCCTCTAACCACTGATTGCGGTGCTCCTCCGGGTTGACAGGTAGCTTGTGAAGTTCCTTGATGGTTGCCTTGCACTGGCGTCTTGGCTGGTGTGTTCCCAAGGTTGAAGCGTACTGGAGTGATAGTCTCATTCTGCGGACATCGGTTGAACAAGTGCCCTGGCTGACGACAGGTAAAAGAAATTCTGGGTCCACCTTGTGGGTTGCTTCCTGGATTGGGGTTGATTGGTGCAGGGTTACAGAAGTTCTGAGCAACTAGGCGAGGTGCTGAAGTTGGTGCAGGTGGTCTGACAGAATTCTGCGGTGGAAAACGGCTAAACTGCAGTGGAATCATTCTTGCCTTCAGCTGTGGTTGGTGATTTCTTTGCTGAGTCATTCTGCGCTTGCGATGATCTTCCAATTCCTTGCGCTTATCCTCGAGAATCAAAGCTTTGTTGATCATCTCTTGGAAATCAGGAAAGGCGTGGGCGATCAAGTTAACTTGAAGTCCAGTGTTTAATCCTTTCAGAAAACAACTCTGGCGAGCCTTGTCGGTGGCGACATCTTCTGCAGCATACCGAGCAAGTTGAGAGAACTTGTTGAGGTAGTCGGTCACTGACTATTTTGGCTTGGGAGGTATAGCTTTTGAGTTATTTCTCTTGTGACCTCCAGCTGCTATCAGGGTGCGTGAAGTTGAAGCAGGGCTACACTAAGGCAATGGAACTGATCAATGAACAAAGTTGAAGTTGAAGCAATTACTGCAAACCCCATCTAGGTGCTATCATGTTTGCTGGTTGCGTGCCACATGATCTTTTGAATGGGACTTTGATGGCCTGGATTAAGGTGGAATGGAGTGAATTGGTGCTCCTGAATGTCTTGTAAAATAGCCTCTCCGCGTATCAATTATAAGTTTATAACTATAGTAACCATTGCCCGATTCTTTGTCCAAACGCTGTACACATGCAATTGAATGGAATTCTCATTGGTTGTTCAATGAAAAGATAGTCATTCTAACTTCTAAACTAAACTGCACTTGCAAGTTATACTAACCACTTTGTTAAAGGTATATTCTAGAGGTGGTCTCTTCGAGAAGGCTAAGGAACTGCTAATTGAATTGGAAGCTTCAGGCTTCGCACAGGATAAGGTAAAACATGTGGTATCTCATGCAACACTACTTCACGTACATGCATGTATGGTCACTTAAATTGAAGTGTGTGCTATCGTAATTACTTAATCCCTATACTGCATCCAGATGTCCTACTGCATATTGATTGATGGCCTTGTCAAAGGAGGGAATATATGGAAAGCAATGATGCTATTTAATGAAATGAAAGAAAAATGTGTCAAGTCTGGTATGGTATCTAACCAAATATGAGATTGAAGTACCTCTATTCTAGTTCTCATTCTCAATGTATTGAAGCGATTCATGGTTAGTATACTGTGTTGGCTAGTTTTAATCCTTTGATCTTCAGTGTCTGCTTCCTACTAATAGATTATTGGATGGTTCACTCTGTATCTATTGACTAGCTGCAAATTAGCGTACAAAATTATATTGTAAGCTTTCCTAAAAGAAGTTCTATTGTATCGTTATGTTGATTTCAATTAATGTCATGTGGCCTTTTAGGTCCTATTAAATTTCTTGCCTAAACTAGCCATTTTTCATACTGCCAAGTAAATGTTGACTCTGTTTTTTAGTCACTCATTGCTTAAGATAAGTAAACATGGGTTTATTTCAATTTTGTAATGGTCTTCATGCCATAATGCATATAGATACAAAGGACATTCTTTTTATATGTGATGGTGCGTTTGTTGACTTGGAGACAACTATATCGGAGAGGTATTGTCATTTCCTTGTTGGAACATGTAGTAGAAGCAACTAAATTGTAGGACAGACTGACGCTACTACTACATGATGCAAAGAGAAGGGGACATACTATGAATATATTGGCTTATGGCATATCTATGCATTATTATCAATGAATGCATGGTTCTGGAACTCTATATTCCATACTAGGTATGCAGTTGCTCAAAGCCATAGATATACTAAAACTTTGGTATGTTGTCATAGTATATGATATCGGACTCATCATTATTCATTCGGTAGGGATGTTGACTTGACTGAGAAATTGGACTACTCTTCAGCTGTGGCTCTACATGGTTACTCTTTAATCCTTACATTGCTAAGGACTTTCAATGTCAAGGATGCGGCTACCATGGTGATGTTCGCTACCCCTATTGGACTACCCTTCAATACTGTCGACTAGTATTTACATGTGCTAAGGAAAGACTAGTATTGTCAATTTCTTTTGTGTGGATGTTTTGTACATGCCAAGGATAGATCGTGGCTATATTTGAATACTCAGAATTCTAAAATTGTATGCACTCTGTACGTACTGCAGATGTACTGTTGTGCTTATTAGAACTTTCATATTTCATGTTTATGTATTTTGCAAAATCTGAATTTGATCTACGTGTTGCAAATGTCTTTGATTGTTGATATGACATGTTTTTGAGTTGTATGAATACCAAAATTATATGTTTTCTAAATTATGACATGTTTTTGAGTTGTATGATTACCAAAATTATATGTTTTCTAAATTATGGTTAAATGGTGCAAAAGACAATCGAGGGCATTTAATCGCCAGGAAAATGCATAATTGAGGCGCTTAATTGCCGGGAAAAACAGAAAATTGAGGCGATTAATCGCCAAGAAAACAAACAATCGGGGCGCTTTAATCGCGGTAATACATATAATCGCCGGAAACTCTAATCACGGAAACAACTAATCATTGGGAAACTATAATCGCCGCGAAAAACAATTTTTCTAGGCGCTTAATCGCGGAATTCACATATCTGCCGGGGAATGTTTTTCCCGGCAGCACTTTACCGGGCAGTCAATAAGTGCCGGGAAAACTTATTGCCGGCAGATAATTTGCTACGCAAAGCAGTTTTCTGCGGTAGTTTAATTTCCCTTAATAATATGCCATGGTGTAGTGTAATGGGCCTCAAGTTCGAGACCCATCATGGATGCCTATATAAAGAGGGGCGGTGGCATGGGGTGAGGGTAGAGGATGATCTTTGGAAGAACTCTCGAAACCCTAATAGCCACGCCTTATCAACCACACTGTCGGTGCTAGCACTCCAGCGCGTGATGATCCTACCCCGTACGTGTGGATACCTCGGAGGTGTTGTTGCGAAGCATCAGCACTACGATGATTTGCAACCCGTGACGATCACCGGAGTCGGAGGAGAAGTCGTGTGGTGAGTACGACCACTCGAAAGAGCAGACGCGCGGCGAGTATGACCATTCGAAGGAGGAGACACGTCGTGAGTACGACTACGACTACATCAACTCACTACAACGACTCTACATCCGCTACGAGTCGACGCTTCAAGCGGTAATCTCGTGGTCTATTACTAGAGGTGGTTCCTTGGTTGCGTGGTAAATTTTTGATTGTGCTATCGTAGCATTGCCGTGTTCCATTCAGCTTCGACATGTGAAGAGTTATGGAAGGCATTCATCACTGGAAGGTTCGTAGATATTGGAAAACCCGTGATTTGAGGGGTTTCAGGTCCCGTGATTTTCAGAAGAGATATGATTATGTGTCCGTGTTGATAAGGACACAGTTTAGGGCCCTAGCTTATAAAGGTCGAAGAGGTTAAGAGTAACACGAGACTTTTGAGGCTTTGGACGACGGCTTTCGGAGAAAGCCTTTTGTGTTTTTTGTGCTAGGGTTTGAGGGTTGCAATGAGAGCACTTTGTAGCCATAGAACATGTTTTAGAAATAACATATCAGATATACTCAAGAAAGATTAGTCATCATCGGTGGCTAGTTCTTTTGTTTTCGACCAGCTCTCGTGTTGATCCTTTTTTGACTAGTTCTTGTTCAGAGCGGCCTTCGACTTGTTTTTGTCCCAAGTAGTCCGTGACATTCTGAAGTCGTAGGATAGAAGAAATCTGATAGTTGAATCCTTTCGAGTAGGTGATCGCAACTCCTTCGACCAGATCGACTTAGCCTTCTTCGATCACGTGTTGTGTTGTTCACCGGTTGTCGACAATAGCATTGACTGGCAGAACAGATCAGAACAGTTTCTACCACTACGACGAGGAGATAAACTCGTACGAGTACGTTGCATTCGGTTGTCGGTTGAATCCAACGCATATTTTCTTTGGTAATTCGAAAAGTAGGCACTACAATCATTCGCCCCCTCTGATTGTCGTATCCGATCCTACAAAAAAGGAAAACATGTTATAGATGTACTTTTCTAGCGTTCATTAACTTTTTTTCTAAGGTTTTTGGTGTATTACCGTAGGGTTTACTATAGGCTAAACTAAAGAGAGTTTAATTAGCACAAATTCGACGAACTATCAGAATTCAGAGCAATACATTGTTATACGTCGGATGCTTTCATGGATACGAATTAGAAATCAAATAGGAAGGAAAAGGACGATAACTAACTAAAAGGAAGTAAGAGGACTAGTCGTGCAATTGTGCGGGCTATTTTGCTATGTATATTAATCGTCCACATCCAGCCCTAACTATATATACTGTCGATGATCGAGACGTAGCTTCCCTTATCGAGCTTACCTGGAAAATGATATGAGAGCACAATCGAAATATGGAGACTTTTGTTGCTATGGACACAATGAGAATGAGATTACAAGAGATTGTGGATATGAGAAATTATCCTGAGAGTGTTATTAGAACTTATTGCTTGGAACTTATTGTCAATACATGGGTTGCCCCTTTGTAGCTATTGAAAGGGTGATAGTGTAACACGCCAACCCATCAAAGAGCCTGGAATGCTACTAAATAAACATGATAACCATTTAGACATAAAGTATAGTTCTAAATTTCGGCAGAACCTCCTTTGTATAATTAATTATACCAGAGGTTCCAACAGATGCATATATTATTATCAATATCTCAACATCCAAAGTTCATCAAAGCATTCTTAAATAATCTATTCAGCTAATGCATAAGCAAGCATAATTAAAAATTTACCACTCTCATTATTACAAATAATACAATGCATTCAAGCATAGCCAAAATTAATCCTTAAACAGTTTGCTTATTATTAAGGTACAACCTAAATGATAATCATCTTTAAAAGAATATGTGGTAGTGAGTACATCCAAAGCAATCCTACTCCCTCCCATGCATGCCGTTCTTGCAAGTGGTACCTAAAAGTACAACAAAAGCAAGAGGTGAGTCCAAAGACTCAGCAAATATAATAAATGGCATCAACAACATACAAGCATATAACTCATCAACTATACTTCACAAAACTACATATCAATCACTTTACACATGCATGCTACACAATATGCTCAACATGATCTTTTTCCTCCTCTTTCCCTTTTGCATTTTACCGGTAATGCCAAGTGCGCATCCGTCGATGCACACCCATGCATGTACCATCTGGTACAGGGACCTTTGCCCATACTCCACGTGTATGGGGACCTAAGCCCATACTTTTCAAGCATGGGGACCTTTAGCCCATCATTAATATGACGGGGACCTCAAGAGTTGCTTGGTCATCACATGACCAAGACGTCAATAAACCAACATGATGCATATGTATGAATTCTCAAAGTAACACAAACATGCATCCTCAACAACATTACATATGAATAGTCTATTCATAATCCAAAATCTCATAACCATAGACAAACAACCATGAATAACACGTAATTCATATCTCTAGCAACCATGAACAATACCAATTATGCCATCTTCACAAACATGAACACACAAGTACTCATAATATATGTTAAACATTGTTATTCAATAATATATATTATATTCATCATTATACTTGCCTTAACCGCGAGAGAACGAGGATATATGTAAAGGTGCCGCCCCAGCATCACCCACCACCTGAATAATAATTATAACACACGCTAAGACACAGCAGCGGACCAAAACAAACTATAACAACAACCATGAACTCGCAAAAACATCTAACTCGATCCCGTCCCCAAATTCCTAAAGGTCGATCTGTCCCCTCGGTGGATAGTCAACTTCAAAAATCCATATCTATTGGTACATGAGTCCAAATAAGATGTTCTTAGACTTTTTGGAAAGGTAATTAAATTCTCCAACTAAGTCTAGTTGGTAAACCTTACTGAATCGGCCAAATAATACACCTACCAGGCCAGTTAATAAAACATCAATTCACATCAGGCTCTCTGGACAGAGCACTAAAACCACCATAACTTTTGCTACGCAACTCGGAACGGGGTGCTCTAGGACTTTATGGAATGAAGACAAAACCAGCTACAATAGTCTAGTTGGATAAGTCCCCTGATTCGGCTTCCTACTAATTCTTATATTCAGGTAAATTTCTATCTCTGCAATCTGACAGTCAGCGAAACAGCGGCGGTAAAAAGTTCAATAACTTTGGATGGACAACTCTGAAAATTGTGTTCTTTATCAAATTGGAAAGCTTACTTAATCCTCTACAATATTCATTTTGGGTGGATTTTCTAATTCGGCCTCTAAATAATTCATAATGGCCAGACAAGACAATCTGACAATTCTCGTCAACTCTCCTGGTCAGTCGTGGTAGAACTACCATAACTCCTAAACCGTAAGTACAAATCAGGTGATTGCGGTTCCCAAAAAAAGCTAAAACCTAGGGCTACAACTTTCTAAGAGGCGGTCAGATCAGAAAACGTACGGATCTTACCCAAAATGGACGAGCAACAGTGCTGAACAACACCGATCTACTACCTCGTCTTGGCCGACACTCCAACGGCGGTCTCCTCGCCTTTCCTCCAATGGACCGCAGAAAGGATCTTCACCGGGGAGGGAGGTGGTGCTGCTGGGGAGGTGGTGACACAGGGGAGGAGAAATGGGGAGAGGGGGTGGCGACCATAGGGGGAAGAGAGGAGAGTGGGGGGCGGCTAGGGTTTGGAGCGCGCCCCCTCTCTTGGCCGCCCCCCCTAGGCCGACCTCCCTCTTGGGCCTCCTGGGCCGCGGCCCGCGGCCCAGATTGGTGAAAATATGCGAAAACCCCCTTTTTCCAAGAAGTTTCCTTTTTTATTGCTCTTTCTTCTCCCGACTAGCTGTCTATGTACCCGATTAAATTCTGGGGTATTACAGACAGTTAATGCCGCTAAAGGCGTCTTATGTCTTTATGTGTGTTCCTTCGTTCAGTCTTGAATCATGACGTCTTTTAGCCAATTGCTGTAGGTTGCCAGATGCACAAATAACTGCTCTCATGTCAGTTACATGGGAAACTGCAATGTCACCCAACCAGTTTGTTGGTCGGGGATGACCCAAACTGTACAGCTGATCTTATAGTATCCATGACTAGTCGTTTCATAACTAAAACTGGTATGTGACTGGTTTGAATGTAACAAAATGGATTAGACTGCCTTTTAATACTGGTTGTACATTCATAACCGTTATAAAGTGGGCCCTTAATATGTGGGTCTGCTTTCACAAAGACTCTGATTTTGACAAAACCAATGTTATCATGGTCAAGAATCCTCAGCAGCTAGCCCTAAGGCTTAAGAAAATAAGAAATATTTACTTAAGGTTTTCTTGCCTCGAAAAGTATATCAAGAAGATTTTCTCCTTCGCAATCATTCCAAACATTTAATGAGAATGTTCGAGAAAGAAAAAGTTTTTTTGCTTTCTTGGTAACTGTATCCGAAGGTTACGATAAGTGGATGAATCAGTTGCGGTAAAAAGGGATAAATAGACTCATTTTTTTACCTTCACCTCTACCATGTTCTTATCGTAGTCTCCGTCTTCAAACCTCCCGCCTTTGAAATTCCTAGAGGTAGTCGTCTCAAGTACACTGGAAGTCCTCCTCAACCCTGGTCTGCCCAGGATGTGAAGAACAAGAAGGCTTCACTGAAACTGACAGCTGATGAGAATAGACTGGTTGAGGCATTTATCTCTCTAGTATCTGTCGGATTAACTGGTTTGAAAATCATTCCCGACTTCCTTCTGCACAGGATCAACCCCCTTAAGAAAAGGGTCCATTATGCTTGGATGCTTAAAGGGGCTGAAGACCCGACCAAAGACTGTTTTGGAGGTATGTTACTTTCCAGATTCCTTAAATCAATATTTTACTTAGTAGCATAAACATTACTAAGTTTATTTGTCTTTTTTTGCTTTAGAATTGCCAGAGTAAGTGGTCGAAGAAAGGACTTCAACTATGTTGAAAAATGTAATAGATGGCTCGAAGCCCATTTCTTTCAACAACCAGCTTTCCAGCTTGGTTGGTGCCTCTGTAGAGTTCATAAATGAACGAATGCATGTATGTACAATTTTAACCTTAGTCTTGACTTTTTTTTTGCTAAGACTGTAGTTGATAAACTTCTTTTTTCTTTAGATGCATGGTAGAAAGAAGGGTGTTGACCAGACTGGATCAAGCATCCAACCCTCGTCGGCCAAAAAAGACTAAAACTACTACAGCTGGGTCTTCACAAGTCGTGGTCGAGAGACCAACGACCAGGACAAGAACTGCTACAACAGTTTCTGAGGGTGCTTTATTTGTTGCCACACAAACCAATGGTGCACCATCCACCTAGGCTGTAGCCATTGCCTGCTCCCGAGGCTGAGTTTGGTCAAGGTAGTTTGGAGGAGGAAACATTGTCCATGGTGCAGGCAAAGGAAGTGGATGGGAATGCTCTGACCTCCCCAAGACAACTCAGAGAGGAGACAAGGCAAACCGAAGTGGTCGTTGAGTAGGCTTCGACCACTGAAGTTATGCCTATCATAGAAGAAAGGGCTGCAGCTGTTCTAAACCAGGATGTTGGTTAGGATTCAACTCTTCTGTTAGTTGATCTAGTAAGTATTCTTTACCTTTTCGATGTATTATGACTCAGAAATTTCCATCTTTTAATTTTTCATCTTAGTCCTTGAACCGAAAAATATTCATCCTTTTACTTCTGAGACTGGTGCCATGGTGGCATGGAGACCACCCTTCGAACCAAGACATGCCCCGACTAATTATACATACGCAAGAGTTGACCATCCTACTATACGAGATGAATCTGGGTATGTATAGTGAATTAGAAAATCAACTAATGGACTTGAATAATAACTGAAATGCTTGGCATATTCAAGGCTTTTATGGACAATTCGACCAGAAAAGATACATCTAAGGATGCACAGATTGCAAGACTAAAAGAGTAAGTTAAATAAACTTTTGTTTTAATTACTTGAGTAATGTTTGTCTTTCTAACTGTGTTATTTTAATCAACTAAAAAAGAAAAAAGAATCTTCCCATCAAATTATTCAAGACTATGAGAACAAGTTGTTATTCATCGACAATGCTACCAAGGATTTTAAGTCTTGTTTAAAAAATAGAAGCCTTAAAGATAAGGATGAAAGTCTCAAGGAGGCTGCCACGGAGCACAAGCACCTTGAGGAACTTAATTTGAAGCTTTTAGCTGATCTGAAGGAGCGTAAAGTGGTCTACAAAAAGCTCGTGTCAAACCATGTTATACTTCTTCACAAATATAACGAAGAGACATAAGGTAAAAAAATCTCAAACTTATATTATATCTAGTGCAAATAACTCATACTTACTTTTTCTATCTTTTAATATTTAGATTTACATAAACAATTGAGAAACTAGAGGGGCTCCATACGTCTGGAACTCTCGTCACAGAACGGACAAACAAGAATATAAAAGAAAAATGGAGATTACTATCTATTCGCCGATGGACTCGAAAATAGTAATGTATATTGCAAAGAGTATGCTCTGATTATATAGAAAAGACTGTGAATACACGTGGATTACGGCTTGGATGTCAATCTATGTTACAAGGGCACATTGGCCGGGCTATTTATAGTTTTACAAGTGTCGGCAGTTGGTTGCAGTGGTGCCTCTTCGCGCCAATGGTTGCGTCTCTTCACGCCAATCGTCGCGTTCCTTAGTGATGACCGTTATAGCCGATATCTTCATGTACAACTATTATTAATCACACGTGGGTAACCGTCTTCTAGGACCTCCCTTGCAAGGAAGAGGTCCTAGAGAGCTTTTGGAGGAGGTCCTGGAGAAGGTTCTGGAGAGGTCTTGGAGGAACCCATAGAGGAGGTCCAACTGGGCCTCTGGAAGGAGTTGTGAGTGGTCAAAGAAAAGACTATTAGGCCTACATTCTGAATGTTTAATTGGTCTTAGGCCCAGCAAGCTGACTTGGGCCCAGCAAAACCATGCTTATTAATAAGCGAATTAAGATATACTTGGATAATTGACTAGTCAATAATCCTCGTAAGCTAGCCCCTCAACTTCAAGTGAAAATAACTTACTTGAAGAGGTTTTTGATCAGAACTAGACTTGGTCAATAAGATAGTTTTACTTGAGTTGCAAATAATTATTTCCCTTAAGGAACATGAGCGTCAACCATATATATTTATGAAAGCAATTCCCGAAGGGACGATCATGCTTTATTCTTCAACGATTTATTAGGAACAAACTCTAATAAAATCTTATCCGTTGAACTTCCATCTGGTTTATTTAACTCTACCGCATATTATTGGTCCATAAGTAATCGTTTGGAAGAGTGGAACCTAAGAGAAATTCCTCCATAAACTTTCTATCTTTCTTGTCTCTGCTTTATCGTAGAACACTTTTTCTCAAATTCCTTTAATTTGAGTAGATGGTGTATCATAATAGTAGAGATCATGAAAAAGACAGACTTTATAGAATAAATTTGACTTTTTGAACACCTTGATGTTATAATCTTTGAATTTTATGCATCTAAGGTGTTCAAAAAGTCAATTCATTCGGTGAAATCTTTAAGAAATTAGTGGAATGAAAATCCCGATGATCAAGTGATCTTCTCTTGAAACGTATATCAAGGTAACTTCTATGTTATTGGATATGGAATGAAGATAACTTTTGATAAAAATAAACAAACTTTCCAACTACTTTTTCTTACACATCTCTGATGCACGGAAGAACCTCCTTGACTGAACGTGAGTTGTTGTGTCATCGTTAATCGACGCGTAGTTGTTACATCCTTGAGGTAGTGGGCTTTAAATGTACCAAGGGTATATATACAGATCTATTAACTCTCCTTAGGTACGTTTTTACCCGAGTTTCTTTTCGCTTTTCACCGAGTACCTTTCGTCCTCCATGAACCTTCGAAGAGAAGGATCCTTCAGTCCGCCATTGAACCGAAGCAATGGCGGGATGGAAATCATCATTGCTGACAGCAGAGGAGCTCAAAGGATAGGAGCAAGATGGGCATCTACCAGAGAAGGTTCTCATCGAGTGGCGTGCACCAGGGAGAGAGATTGAACCAAACCCTTCGGCCGGTTTCACGGTACTTTTCGTGCCTTGCCTCCGGGCAGGCCTCCGCTTGCCCGAGAGTGATTTCCTTATCAAAGTTATTAATCATTATGGAATTGAATTTGTTCACCTTGTACCGAATTCAGTTCTGGTACTTAGTGTTTTTACCCACATGTTTGAGGCGTTTTTAGTGATAGCCCCTATTCTGTGTCTGTTTAGGTTTTACTACCAAATCATCCGCAACAAGAAAGATGCTAGTGCTTTGGACTCCTTTTATTTCAAATTTCAAGATGCTAGTAAGAGGATGTTCCTCTTCTTGGCTACCAAAGATGCCAACTAGACATGGAGCAAGGAATAGTTTTATTCCGAAGTTCCGAAAGAAAGTAGAATTTCTTACAATCGCAATGCACCACCAGAGTGGTCCACCAAAAACCGAGTTGCTAACAAGGAAATTAAGCTCTCAGAGGATGAGAAGAGAATGGTCCTGGTGATCAGCAACCTAGTAGAGGGAGGTCTAACTGGACGAAAGATCATCCACGACTTCCTCAAGAACAAGATCTTCCCCCTTCAGAAGAAAGATATACTATCTTGCCATTGTGACGTCCTTGAAGATGGTAACATCTTATTCATCTTTTTACTCAAACTGAATTTTCATAGTTAAAGTAAAGTATTTTTTCTTATATCGCAGCTTATTCAAACGATGAGGTCCTAGCTAGGACCTCAGTCCTGTTGACGGATCTAGTTCCAGAAAAGAAACCGATCGATATAGAGGAGCAGCGCCCAAAATTGATTGGGGCAACTTTATCACTTAGGAAAGATCACACAGTGGTAAGTACCCACAAAAATCAACTAGACATGAAATGAATTAGCTCAATTGCAACTCTTTCAAAACCTTCTACCCAGGAGGTATTGAAAACAAAAGTTAACACTTCCATTTCCCGATATGTCTCTAGCCCCCTGCCAATGTCTTCCATATCAAATTTCTTGGTTGGGGTGGTCCAGGGTGAAGGATCATCAGTAGAGTCCGAAGAGGGGGTCTCTCTTCAAAGGGTTCCAAGGCTAAGGATATTGCTTTGCAACAACTTGAAAATGTTAGGACTGAGCTTGTTGAGGTTAAGTCTGCTCCATGTACAAAATGCTTAGAGTCTAGCAAGTTAGTTACTTCTGGTGTGGTTGACTCTAGCTTTTGCATTTTCTGCTTAGAACGCGAACATGAAGTTAAGATATCTTAGAAGCAGCTAGAGCTAAATATGCCAAGCTTAAGGACAGTATTGAGTCTTCTATATGTGCTTCATGTCCAGCTCTTAAACTTAAAGCAACTTTATATAAGGAGAAATATGCTAGAGTCATTAAGAGTAAAACATGTGAATCATGTGTTAATCTTGAAGAAGAAAATACTTATCTTACGAATACCTTGGAAAAATTCTCTAAAGGTAAGAAACAATTAAACATGATTCTGGACAAGTCTAAAACTCCTTATAAGAAGTAAGGATTATGATACAATCATGTTCAAAATAATTCTAACCCAAAAGTTACTCAAGTCTTGGAAAATGGGTTAATTGAATTCAAAAACCAACTTGCAAAAACTATCTTTAAATCTGCAGGTGTTGCCCAATCATCTGTTAAGTCTAAGGGTGCTTCTCCCAGTGGTATTAAGTATCATTGCACCTATTGCAAAAAGTATGGGCATTTAATTGAGTTCTGTTGGCGTAGGTTGAAAAATGATTAGAAAATTTTTTCTAGAATTTCATCTAATCAACCTAGAGCTTTTATGAGACATGATAACTTAGAAAAGAAGAAACCTGGTTTAGGATTGGTGTCACATGCTCATCATCATGCTCCTAAACAGGATAACTCTCATGTTAGTTTAACCATTGCTCATAACAGAACTTCAAATAAATTCAAGGATAGCACTTCTGCTTTGCATACTACTCGCAGACGTGTGTCTCAGTATTGGGTTCCTAAGTCTTGTTTAACTAACCCCAGTATTGAGACACATCGTTCTTGTGTTCCTTGATTTTTGAGGATTACCGCGGAAAGAGGAAGGACACGTGGTTCGTCGACTACGGCTGTTCACGCCACATGACCGGAGACTCAAGATGGTTCACCTCCTTCACGCGGTCGAGATTACTGCGCATGAGATTTGGAACACTCTCGAAACCTATCATGAGGGTTCGTCCCAAGTCAAGAAAGTACACCAAACAGTCTATAAGCGTGAATATAACAAATTCAAGATGCGTCCTGGAGAGAGCATCGATGACATTTTCATTCGCTTTAATAAAGTGATTAATCAGATGAAAACTGTTGGTATTGAATATTCTCATTCTGAAAATGCCACCCACCTCTTGGCTGCAATCAACACCAAGGAGTGGGAGATAAATGCCACAACCATTGAGGAGAATGTCAACCTCTCTGATCTGACTTTAGAGCTGCTCTATAGCAAGCTCAAGACTCATGAGATTAAGAGGATTGATCATCCCAAGAAGGAAAAAGTGGCTTTGGTAGAAGACCCGCTCAAGAGAGCTTCTGATGGGTCTTTTGAGTCTTCTTCTGGATTTTCGCTTGCTGGTTTATATGCAATCCATGAAGAGGAGTTTGAGAGTCTTCCTGGGGCTGTGTTGGCCCTCATAGTCAAAAAGGTCACACGGGCCTACAACAATATGAGAAACAGAAATCGAAGAGGTCCCATGACTTGCTATGAGTGTGGTGAGCTTAATCATATCCGGGCAAATTGTCCCAAACTGAAAGGTAAGAGCAACCATGTAACATCCCAAAGCTCTGGGGTTGTGTTTCAAATGTATGAAAATGAGGATAAATGAAAACTTTTGGATGTATCCTTGTTGTCATTTGAAATCCCTTGAATTTATCTCCTTGAAATGTGGACTTCAAATTCAATTAAGTTTACTGACTCGAAGTGTTGCAATTCAAGATCTTCTAGTCAAACCTTGTGATCATCCTCTGGAAATATTTTTTCTGAAATTCTTGATCATCTGGGTAACCTCCCTGGGAAATATCATAATTTTTAGAAATTATTTGCTATTTCCTAAGGGCTGGTCAAACCTGTTGTCTCCCTGGTCAAACCCGCTGTCCAGCAGCTTGTGAATTTTCTAGCAAGCAATGCACTACATGAAAAATTCTGGAAAATTTATACACGTTGATCTTGAAGTCAGCATCACTAAGTAAAAATTTTAGAATTTTGAAAGCTGTACAGATACCTCTAGAAATTCCCAAATCATCTCGGCCTTTTAATTCAAATCTGGGATTACTGTTCCTCGGGCTCGAACCTGAGTCAGACTACGACCCGGCTCCCTCGGTTCAGCCCAACCGCCTAACCGTTTTGCTCGTGAGCCGTCTGATGCAGATCCTCCGGTCCAGGTTCCGCGCCCTTTCAAACCATCTCAGGCCTTTCTCTCCTGGATCCGAGACGTCCATTTCCAATCGGACGGCCCAGATCAACGGGCCATGACACTCCTGCGTTGCGCCGTGAGTCGAGACACCACGGGGCCCGCTCGTCAGACCCGTCTTCTCCAGCTCGCTCACGCGCAGGAATCACTCGCCACGCGCCGCAGAAGCTCCGCGCCTCTTCCGTTGACGCCGTGGATCCACTGCCCCGGCTAACCAATCCTCGAGCTTCGCCTCTTCACGCCGTCTCCTTCCCGGCCGTTGGAGCTCTATAACTCCGTCTCCCTCGCCTGCTAGCTCTCACTTTCCCTCTTAGTGGCCGAGAGAAAGGAGGCGAGATCTTGGCTCTCTCTCTCGGGTAAGCTTCGTGATTCCGCCTCCTACTCCATCTCCGTTCCTCCCCGGTTCAATTTTTGCTAACGCGAGGCCTTGCCTTGGCTTGTAGTGCCCGGAACACCGTCGAGCTCTCTTCGGTGGCAGAACTCGCACCCGGAGCCGCCGCCGAGCCAACTCCTTGTGCGGTGAGTCCCGTCCTCGCTCAAGTGCGTCACCGGCCGTGCCTTGGCCTGCTTAATGTTTCCCCTCACTCTATTTTGCCATCGGTTCACAGGAGCCCGGGAAATCCGAGTTTGACCCATTTTCGACCGCAAAGCTTCCGTTCTTCCCCATCTCCGGTAAGGTAAGCCGCTGGCCGATTCCTTGCTTGTACACCATCTGTGGACTGCACTTGTGCTTTCTCTACCACTCATTCCCTGTCTCCTTCACCAGAGTGAGCTCTCCTCGGTGAAGCACCGCGCCGCCGTCACCCTCCTCGTCGCTGGCTCGACTCCGACCTCCTCCGAGTCTCTCCCTCGCTCAGGTAGCCTCTCTGCGACTTGTTGATGCTGTGGCACCCGCTTCCCTGGACAATGCGGAGCTCTATTGTGTCGCGCACGCTTAGCCGTAGCTCCCCGCTGCCTCTCTCTGGTGCGCCGCCGCCTCAGGCCGGCTCAGCCATCGTGAGTGCCACTGTTGGGTGCGCAAGAGTATTGTGAGCCCGTCTATGCCCTTTGCTAGCGCCGCCATGCCCAAGAACGCCGACGAGAACTCGGCGAAGCCAGCGCGGTGTTGTCGGATTTCCAACAACACTGTAGCATGTCATTAAGACCAAATCCCATTCATTAACTGCTAATGATTGCTTAGTAGTTAATGGCTGTCTTATTCGGATTCTTGGTGTGACTGACATGTGGGGCCGAGCACAGTAAGCGATGTGTAAATCCCAATTATCGCAGTGTATGACATCTGGGCCATAGGGTTTAGCGCACGGGCTGGAATCTCGTGGACCGGCCGTCGACTGTGAGTCTACGCACTGTGCTATGAGCCGTGAGTATGACATGTGGACCCCACCTGTCAGGCCAAAAATTCTATTCGGTTTCAAAAATGGAAAATTCACTGTTTAAGGGGCCCACTGGTAAGCGACCGTGGTTAGGATCGGCTGGGTGTAAAAAGTCTTTTATATTTTATAAAAACCGAAATGCTTTATTTTTGAACTGAAAAATGCATTAACTTCAAAATTGCATAAGTAATTCATTTTAGAACGGTAGAATGGGGATCATCGCCTCGGCGATGGTCATTTTTATCACCATTATAATTATTTGAGTCTGGATACTCATGTATGTAATTGTATTTAGAAAACTAAAACTGAAAGTGAAATGTTTTAGACTTGGGCACATTGGTTTGATGGTGTGGTTATTGGGTGTGTGAATGGTGCCCGAGTCAACAAGGACCGAACATCTTGGACACTGACCCAAACGTTTTTGCGTGCTAACCACATGAGAGGGATATGGGACTTCTCTTGGCTAAGTAGTTTGGGAGGTATTAATTATTGAAGTCGCTGGTGGTATGAAAAAGAGAATGTTTATTTGGGTTGAGAGGGATGGGTTCCTTTCTAGGTTCGCCATACCCAGGAGCACCCGCAGTTGCTTCGGCTGGGCCGGTGCGTCCGACTCAACATGTGGGTCCTTAGTGGGAGCCCGTAACGGCGGTTCACTAAGGGTTAACCCCCATACGTGCGACTCGTAATTAGTACAATCCATTGGAAAGCGTCTCGTAGAACTTAGCCTTGTCGGCATACCAAGGAAGTGTGCTCTATTGTATGGCAAAAAGGCGGTCTGGCGTGTGGTTACATTGGTACACCCCTGCAGGGTATAATCTATTCGAATAGCCAAGTCCTTGGTTATGGACATGCTTGGTTAGGTCTCTACAAGAGTTAGACTCAACAGTTTTCGATAAAACTTGATTTCGGGTGGTACGAATGGGTAATTCGTGCTATGTTGTGGTGGCTATTGGGAAGTCATCTCTAGGTTGTTGTTTATGTTTATTATTGTTGTCTCGCTGTTATTTAATCAATTAAAAACAGATTTGTCAAATTGCTTTCAATCTATTACTTATTGCAAATAAATTGTTGCTTTATGCGTCAAATGAAACATATAACCTCCTCCTTTGTTTCAGCTTGCATGTAGCTATGTATAGGCTTAGTACTCGTAAGGCTTGCGAGTACTTTTTGTACTCAGTTGCTTTGCTTAATTGTTACAGAGGAGGTTGACCCCCAAGGGGTTAACTATTGTGAGACCGACTTCGACTTTGCTCTCGACGACTAGCTTGGGCGTTTCCAGTCGGTTGCCTTGTGGGTAATGGCAAACCGTTTGGTTTTTGTTTATCGCCATCTTATGGCTTATGTTTCCACTGCTAATATGGTTATCTTCTATCATTTGGCCGGTCGGCTCTACTTTGTAATATGGACTTGTATGTCTTTATGTTGTAAACTTGTAGTCTGGTATATGAATGACTTGTATGGTTTGGATGCCTAATTTTTGCATGGGGTGTGTGTACTGCAATTTTGGGAAGTACATATGCGCCGAGAATCGAGATATTTGATTTGTAATGCTATGACCATTCGGATGGTCAAGTATTACAAGTTAAATACCCCGGGTTCTCACAAACCATAAGGAGGGAAAGTCAGCTTGGAAGAAGCATCAATGAAACAAATCAAGGTATGATACTGCCAAGCTGACAAAGGCCGCTCACCGGGTGCTTGCCGCTTTTGAGGATCAATCCTTAAGCAATGTTGACTCCGGGAGCGAGGAGGACAAGGAGGAGGAGATCCCTCAAAACAAGAATAAAGGGAGGGCCAAGGACTTCACCGGCTTGTGCTTCATGGCCGACTCTGTTCACAACGACAACGATGAGGTACCTCCTTCGTATGATGTTCTTTCTGATACATGTGAATCTATGTTTGAGCAACTCATGAGTCAGGATAAGAAAATGATAAGAAAAATTTTGGTAAAATTTCATCTAATCAACCTAGAGCATTTATGAGATATGGTAACTTAGAAAAGAATAAACCTGGTTTAGGATTGGTGTCACATGCTCATCATCATGCTCCTAAACAGGATAACTCTCATGTTAGTTTAACCATTGCTCATAACAGAACTTCAAATAAAATCAAGGATAGCACTTCTGCTTTGCATACTACTCACAGACGTGTGTCTCAGTACTGGATTCCTAAGTCTTGTTTAACTAACCCCAGTATTGAGACATATCGTTCTTATGTTCCTTGATTTTCAGTATTATCGCGGAAAGAGGAAGGACACGTGGTTCGTCAACTCCGGCTGTTCACGCCACATGACCGGAGACTCAAGATGGTTCACCTCCTTCACGCGGTCGACGGATGATGACTTCATCACCTTTAGAGATGATAGGCAAGGGCGGATTGAAGGAACGTGATCGATCAGGGTGAATGACAGTTTCATTCTCAAGGACGTCGCCCTTGTGGACAAGCTAAGGTTTAATTTGCTTTCTGTCTCTCAACTTCTTGATGATGGATATGAGACTAGATTTAAGAAAAATACTTGTCGGGTGCTTGATTCAACTGGTGAGCTTGTTTTTGGAATTACTAGAGTTGCTAGGATCTTTGGAGCTGACTTTTATTAATCTCTTGCTGGTTCTCTGAAATGCTTGATTTCATCTTCTTCTTTTGAGTTCTGGCTTTGGCACCGTCGTTTGGGGCATACTGATTTTGATCATCTGACGCGAGTTAGCAACCTTGAGCTCATGAGAGGTTTGCCCAAACTCAAAGCCGTCAAAGATGTTGTATATGCGCCCTGTAGGCATGGCAAGCAAGTTGCCGCCTCACACCCTTCAGTGACTATCGTCATGACTGACGGACCGGGACAGTTGCTTCATATGGATACTGTTGGTCCTGTTAAGGTTCGGTCAGTTGGTGGAAAATGGTACATTCTTGTCATAGTCGATGATTTTTCTAGATACGTACACTTGGGTGTTCTTTCTTGCTTCGAAGGATGAAGCTTTTGATTATTATCATGATCTTGTTCTGCATTTGGCTTCTGAACTTCTGGGTGCCTTGAGAGCGATCCGCAGTGACAATGGCACGGAGTTCAAGAATGCCTCATTTGCTTCTTTTTGTGCTGAGCGTGGAATTGAGCATCAGTTCCCTTCTCCACACATCCCTCAATAAAATGCCGTTGTGGAAAGGAAGAACAGGACCCTGGTCGAGATGGATAGGACAATGCTAGATGAGTATAGCACGCCGAGGAGATTTTGGGCCGAAGCTGTTGCTACTGCTTGCCATATTGCTAATCGTGTCTTCAGGAGACCTTCTTTGGGCAAGACTGCTTATGAGCTTCAATTTTGTAGAAAACCCTCTGTCTCGCACTTTCGAGTCTTTGGATCTAAATGTTTTATTCTCAAGACAGGAAATCTAGATAAATTTGAGTCAAGAACTTTTGATGGTTTATTTCTGGGTTATCCTGCACATTCGAGGGGTTTTCGGGTTTTTAATGCTGAAACTAACCTTGTTCAGGAGACATGCAATGTCACTTTTGATGAGACTAGCCCTGGAGCTAGATCAGATATTTCAGGTGATACACAGGTGACAGAGAACATATTCATAGAGGAAGATGATGAAGTATTTGATGTTCTTCCACCTGCTACTGTTGACGCTCTTATTCCAGCACAAGAACCTAATGTGACTACTTCGCCTTCAGATGAGGCTCCTGCTGCATCTTCATCATCAGCAGTACCTGCGGAGGTTGAAGAGATGCTTTCCTCTCTGGGTGCACCACTTCACATTCAAAGGCAGCACCCTCCGGATCAGATAATTGGTAATCTTCATGAGCGAGTCACTCGCTCCAGGTATCATGATCCAAATATCTACTCTCATTCTGCATTTGTTGCTTCTTTTGAACCTCGCGATATATCACATGCTTTATCAGATTCTAGCTGGGTTAATGCCACGCATGAGGAGTTAGAGAATTTTGATAGGAATAAGATTTGGAACCTAGTAGAACCTCCTAGTGGCCATAATGTTATAGGCACCCGCTGGGTTTTCAAAAACAAATAAAATGAGGATGGTTCTGTAATTAGAAACAAGGCTAGGTTGGTAGCTCAGGGTTTTAGCCAAGTTGAGGGGTTGGATTTTGATGAGATTTTTTCTCTTGTTGCTAGACTAGAAGCCATTCGCATTCTGCTTGCATTTGATGCATCTAAGGGCTTTAGATTATATTAGATGGATGTTAAAAGTGCATTTTTAAATGGTTTCCTAGAGGAGGAAGTTTATGTTAAGCAACCCCAGGCTTTGAGAATCCCAAGTACCCACATCATGTATTCAAGCTATCCAAAGCCTTATATGATCTTAAACAAGCCCCTAGAGCCTGGCATAATAGACTTAAGACCTTCTTGTTTAAGAATGACTTTGAGATGGGTAAAGTAGACAAGACTTTATTCATTCTTAGGCGTGGTAATGACTTCCTGCTACTCAAATTTACGTTGATGATATTATCTTTGGTGGTTCTTCTCATACTCTTGTTTCCAGTTTTTCTGATACTATGTCTAGGGAATTTGAGATGAGTATGATGGGAGAGCTCAATTACTTTTTGGGGTTTCAAATCAAGCAATGCAAGAAAGAGATCTTCATCCATCAGACGAAGTACACTAAGAACTTGCTCAAACGTTTCGACATGGGTAAATGAAAGCCAATCTCCACTCCCATGGCAACTTCGACTGTTTTGGATCCAGATGAGGAAGGATAAGCCGTGGATCAACGCGAGTACCGCAGCATGATCGGATCCCTCCTGTACCTGAGGCCTTAAGACCAGACTTCCACTTCACGGTCTGCCTCTGTGCGAGGTTTCAAGCATCTCCGAGATCTTCCCATCGCCAAGCCGTTAAGCGCATATTCAGGTATTTACACTCTACCTTTCTGTATGGCATTTGGTATTCCTGTTCGTCATCTTTGTCCATTCGGGGGTTTTCTGATTCTGATTTTATGGGCTGTCGGCTTGATAGGAAGAGTACCTCAGGCACTTGTCACTTCCTAGGTACTTCTCTTATTTGTTGGTCTTCTAGGAAGCAGTATTCTGTTGCACAATCCACTGCTGATGCTGAATATGTAGCTGCTGCTAGTTGTTGTAGTCAGATTTTGTGGATGGTAACCACTCTTAAGGATTATGGGTTAAATTTTGCGAGTGTTCCTCATTTCTATGATAACACTTCTGCTATTAACATTGCTAAAAATCTTGTGCAACACTCTAGGACCAAGCACATAGACATTCGCTATCACTTTCTTAGAGACCATGTCGAAAAAGGTGATATTGTGCTGCACTTTGTGGAGTCCGAGGCTCAACTGGCTGATATCCTCACCAAGCCTTTAGACCCAACTAAGTTTGTCACCTTGAGAAGCGAGTTAGGGGTAATTTATCCCTATGGGTTGGTTTGAGGGGGAGTTCGGTCTTTTCTGATCTTACCTTGTTCTTTTGATATTTTTGTGTTCTTTTTCTGAACTTATTGATCTTTTTGAACTTTTTAGGTGTTTAGGCTTTTATTGTCTCTCATTGTATCATACTGCATTCATATGAAAAATCCAACAAATAGTATGAAAAATCCAACAAGTGGTATCCAAAAAGATGCATTGTAATATAAGTTTGTCTGTTTATCTTTTAAAATTGATGAAGCTTTGCCTATTACTCTGCTTGGATTCACGGATCAAAGAAAGACTCAAAATCATCAAATAGAGAGAAGTAAAGCAAAGAGGCACATCTTTGAGCAAACTCTCCTTGGATTGATTTGATATGATTTGGGTTTACAGCTACTCCATCAATGGAGGACAATGCTCAATCCAAGAGTACGAATATCAACAGATCATCCCCGTCGTTAACCGTCGTTGATCACCAGCAACCTGCATAACAATAGACAAGCAAAACGAATCCGGGAAAAAGTTCTTCACAACTTACCCATGTTAGTCAAAACATGCTTCATGCAACATATATGCACTGAAACTCATTACTTTGACCTAACAACCAAACATCGCCGCCACGAAGGACGACGATCCAACTGAAAACCGGTCAGACCGCCAACATGGCCGGTCTGACCGCTCCCCCTAGCCAGTCTGACTGCCTCCTGTTGGCCGGTCTGACCGCCAGTTGGGACTTAGCCAAATTCAGCCCCTGAAAATCCGAAACCTACTAGAATTTTCATACCAATAGAACTTTTGAATGGAGACTCCAAAAATTATGAGACCAAGTGCAATAGAATCCCCTCTCTTGCCTACAACCTCTATTTTTGGCCCAGCTCAAAACACCATATTTGAAATTGGCCGGTCCGACCGCCCTATGGCCGATCTGACCGTCGCTTCAGCCGATCAGACCGCCAAAGGCCTGATAGCATTGGTTCTTTGCTGAAAACACGTGAAACGACAAACTTTTAACGCCATTGCCAATTGTCACATCATCCTAAAATCAGGAGAATATCCCCATGATATCCACACCATGTTTATCTACATTCTCGAAGGTCTCTGTGAGACCCTTCAAATGGTCATTCTTAGTACTACTTTTTACAACGAGGTCATCTACGTACACTACTACAGAAAACCTCATCACAGACGGTTCGGAACCGTCATCACAGACGGTTTTTGAACCGTCTGAATTTTTATGTCGTGATAATAGTGGTTATCACGACGGTTTTTCAACCGCTCGTGATAAGTTTAACACGACGGTTTTTAATAGAACCGCTCGTGAATCAAGTATCACGACGGTTCTATTACCAAACCGTCGTGATACTTCGTAATCATAGACGGTTCTATTAAAAGACCGCTCGTGATACTTCGTAATCGAGACGGCTCTAATAAAAAGCGATGCAGTGATACTACATAATCACGCGGTTTGATCTAAGAACCGCTCGCGTGAGGCTTGCATATCACGACGGTTCTTGGTTTAAACCCTCTGTGATTACCTAGTATCACACACGGTTTTGAACAAAACCGTGCAGGATTACCTAGTATCACACACGGTTTTGAACAAAACCGTCGTGATATGTCCTTCCACTAACTAGTTTTTGTCGATTTTCACTAGCCTCGTGAATTGCTAGCCATGCCCTCTGAAAACAAACAAGCGTAAACAATGACATCACAGATTATTGTTGACAACTCAAAGTGATCATTTAACTCAAAATCAATTACAAACGAATAAGTAGAAACAAATACATCACATTATTGTTGACAACTCAAAGTGTTCATTTAACTCAAAATCAATTACAAAAGAATGTTTCAAGTATCGTCGCTAGAGTTACAAATTGAATTACAACTAGTCAAAGTGAGTTACAATATTGAATCAATTACAACTAGTCGACGACGTGAAACTCTCCGTCGGGTTAACGATTTCCGACTTGATGAAGCCGCAGAGCAACCCTCGAACGTGTGTGACCTCATTCTTCCGAGTGCTTTTAACTCTAGGCTCAAGTCCCGCCGCTAGCAAGAGTAAAGTAGTAAGAATATATATTTAAATTTATAATTAGAAAATAACTATAGCGAGATTGACCTACAGGGATCGTGTGTCGTGGAATTAATCAATAGCGCATATGATGGCATACGCGAGAATGCGATAGGTGATCTTGTTTTTCTTGTGGCAGACCGCAAAAATGGATATACATATATAGGTACAATCGATTTGAGACGCAATATTTACGAGTATGATATATTATTATTGTGTTGTATCGCGTCTCGAAATCGCATCTTGTGGGTCGGTGTGGCGCTGCTCCTTTGTATAAACCTCCCTCGGCAACATAGCCGATGAACGCCTACATGATTCCAAAAATTATCCTCGTCCATTTCAAACGAAGGAAGACTACAATACAATTATGTGCGGAGGAAATGATCGCACCTTTCGAGTATTCCTTTAAGAAGGGTGAAGTCATGGTTTTTGTTGAGTAGAGAATCAAGGTACAATACCATGTTCCTCTTTGGCACAATAATCACAAGAATCCAAAGGAACCTACTCATGTATGTCGCTATAGTCATAAACCTATATATGTTCAAACGAATTTTGTGTAGCAAGTAGTGAAGCACTTACTCGTTGTACGGCACCATTATGTACTCCTTGCCGCTTACGAGCAAGCAATCCCATTTTTATGTAATTCTCGGCGAGGATGCGCCTTGGTTTATTGTTTGCTCGAGATCACGTGCGGGTCGAGGAAACCCACCGTTCGTTGATTCGACGGGCACATTTCATAATGTATCCGCGTAAGGAATGAGTTGTGATATTTATCGCTATCACGCGAGTGTAGAAATTGATTGTACACACTTAAAGTGTCCAACATCGTAGAAGTGAGGCGTCAAGGGCAGTTAGGTTGTATAGGTCGAATAAGTCCTCGAAGCCCACGACGAAGTGGCCCGCCTCGTGATGAAAATGCTCGCTCCGTGTCGACGCGATTCCAAGATGGCTCCTCCTCTTGGGTCTTGCGATGTACCACTCATGCAATGATTGACAAGCTAGTCCCGAGCCGGTTAGTTCTTTGTCAGAGACCAACGGATATCCAAGGGAGTATTGCCCGCTTGGCGGCGCTGAATCTTCTTCGATATCGATTTGCGTAGAACGAGATGCTGCGATGCGTCTTCTCTGGAGATGACTCAGGGACTGATATGGTGAAACGTTTGTCTTGTCCCTTCGGCGTCTTCTCGACGGGAACCGATGAGGCGGGCTTCTAAAGCGAAGGCTGGGGCAGACTCATCGAGGGTCCTATTGGAGAGGCAAAGCGGTCGTGATGATATCGCGTCATCGCAGGTCGAGCGATGTCCTTCTTGGGCCACTGGATAAAAGTGTGCACGGCATCCCCTAGTGTTATGATTTCTTCGTTCGGGGGAATCTCCAGCGGGATGGCCATGAAATTGTCATGTACCATGTCCACCGCACTCGGCGTAACCTGCGCCACCGGGCACCGTCTTTCGCTTTTTCTTCGGTATGGATACACCATACCCCGCCCAGCCTCAATAGCAATCGACCCAACCATCCTCACTTGGAGCTTGCAGGGCGTCGGCTCCTACAAAACGGTACACAATTAGCTAAGGCGTCCTATATGTCTATATTTGGAGCATTCCAGAGATGTACATTACCTCGATGTCGTCGATCGGTAATTGCACGTCGTCATGTCCAGAATTATGTGTGGGCGCGACGCCACTCGATGTTGAGGAGGACTTGCTCCCAAATTAACAGGGGCGGCTTGCGCCCTCATGAGTTCATTTACTTGGTTCTGTAAATTTGTTATTTGTCCTTGAAATTTTTCAATAATGACATATTCCAACCGAGCATCGTGCTGGTCCTTGGATCTCTTCCTACTCCTATATGTGGCGGAGTCGTGTGGGAATCCATCCCTCCAAGGTATGTAAACCCCAACGCCTCGCGTGCGACCCGGGTGCTCCTTGTTTCCCAAGGCCGTAGATAGTACATCCTTCTCCCTGTCCACTTCGAGGGAACCTTGGGAAGATGCGGAAGTCAATACTTCCTGCAAGAGGACATCATGTTATTATAGACACCATAAAGTTATAGACTTATTAACAACTAAGTGGTTCGACATATTTACCAGGCGTTGGGACACTGCCTCGTCTGCCTGGTTTGCGAAAGAGATGCTGCCCGAAGACGTGGCTGATGCCCTCGCTCTTAACTGTGCTCGAGCGCTCATCCGAGATCCCAAGCGGTCGGGCGGTCTCGTCCTCCGCCGCCCGCCGTGGCTTTACCCGCGTACCAGGTGCCGAGTTTGTGGGGTGAGTGTTTTGGGCCCGAGAGCTCGTGCCGCACTTTGCTCCCAAATTGGTCGTCGTCTTCATCTGCACGAAGGCATCCCCTGTATCCCGCGACAAGAAAGGATACTTCGTGAAGGGCATCCGACCCGTGTTCACGTACTGCGAGCAGCGCGTGCCATCGCACACGTGTCTGGTCTGCTTCAGGGAAAGTGAACGAGGCAGAAAGCTCAGTCCACAACTGGTCTCTCTGACATCCGCCGACACTTCGTGTTGGGGTGGTTATGGGGACCCGTTCCCTTACAAGTACCCCGCAGACAGTCCGGAATCTTGCAGCTGCATTCTTGGGACTCAGCGGGATCCCAACATCACTGACCTCCGTGATCGTCATGCGGCCCGACGGCAATTTAGAGATTCCTCTGCCATCTCGCTTCCGTACGACCTTGATCGGAGATCCAGACGC